>CM069930.1:24081717-25281717 GCA_036172225.1 Cryptocoryne crispatula var. balansae | reverse complement strand
ACTGAGGAGCATCGAAAGTAGAAAGAAGAGGAGGAAGGCTAATATCCATATCATGGATATCGGTGAATATTGATAACAAGTATATTTCTACTTTTATGTTTTTATGTGATACAGTTAAAATTTATTATAATTTTTGCATCTCAACATGTACTTAACATCTCTTCATGTTTATCAGCAATTATTCCATGTGGATACATGTTAATCTTATTTTTAAATTTTTTTTCTAAACTATTTCTTATTTTTCATAAATTTTCTTGATTTTTTTGAATTGTTTTGATGAAAAAAAAATTTAAAAAAATGATCCAGGCCGATTCCTAAATCGATTCCCTTCCTAAGAATCAGCTGATTCCGACCGATTCTTGGGAATTGGATTCTGATTCTGAAATCTTTGGATCGGACCAATTCGGGAAGCGAACAGCCTGTCGAACGGGCAGTTAGGTATGTATAGAGGGTTACATCTACTCCAAAAATGATCATAAATCATCATATGGGGTTCTGGGATTTTTCTCTTACCAAGAACATTCAATTGATGTTCCTACATGTTGAACGGAGCTGTTCGGAAAGAAATCAACAGGTTTAACCATGGTCGAGTCATCAGAAATGCGTAGAAATGGGCGTACTGGGTTTTCGACGAAGAAATCTTACCAAAAACCTTCAAAAGATAGAAGAACACATTGAACAGAGGTGGAACGGAGCTTAAATCATTGGAATCCCTTGAAAGGATTGTCGGAATCACCGTAGGATCACTGGAATCGTCGGAGAATCACCGGAATCGCGCAAAGGATCGTCGGAATAGGTCCGTTTCTACTGCAAAACTCTGGAATCACTCGATTCCAAGCTGGATCGAGTGATTCTGGGCTGGAATCGCCGGTGAAGAAGCTCATCGGAAGGAGGATTGCTACTGGCTGCGTAAGACCCTTTGAAGGGGTCCATTCCGGACCTACGGGTCCAGTTCAGACCTAGAATCGATCCGGATCCGAAGGTTAAGTCTTCCAATGGAATCGGTTTGACCGATTCCGCAAAGAATTGGCCGGAATTGAATCAATTCTAACCAATTCTTACCGATTTCTCTGGAATTTTTGGGGGAATCGGTCCTTCAACCATGGATTGGATCGAAGTGAACTAATATGAATGCACTTTGGTTGAACCAAATCAGAGGTAGAGATCGAGCATGAATGGCTGATCCTAAGCCTAGATCTGCCTATTACAACTTAGAATTGGATGATTCCGATCTAATTCAAGCCTACCACGTCACCATAGATTACAGAATTGGCAGAATCGTATCGAAATTTACCGATCGACGATCAAAATCATCCAATTCTATGTTGTGATAGGCAGATATAGGTTTAGGATCAGCCATTCATGCTCAATCTCTACCTCTGATCTGGTTCAACCAAAGTGTATTCAGATTAGTTCACCAATCACTAAAGAAGAGGTATATCTATGTTCTATAATCTTGAATATATCCTCTAACTTTAGGCTACTTGCTGTTAGATTGAATATCATAAAGCGAGTTTTGCCCTTGGTTGAAATACTTGCTTCTTTCTCTAACTATATTAATTCATAATGACAGTCGACAGTCAATTCTCTACTCGCCATACCTATTGGCTGATAAGTGCATATTGAACAATTGAATGTGGTGTAAGCCAACCCCACCCACTCATTTTACCCTGTAGATTGATGCCCAACTGATAGGGTCTATATGAATGATACACTTGTCAAAACAAAGTGAATCTAATCAAGGATTGCTATCTCGGATCTCGGCTTCATCTTGAATGGGTGAAAGAGAAGATCTCATGAGATTCTTGAAAATTTCTCGAGAGATTGGATCTTGGATTTCATTTATTACCTTACCAAGAATTGTCATCTCGCGTCTCGATTTTATCTCATAGAGACTAAAAAGAAAATTCTAAAAAAAATATCGGAAGATTGGAATTTAGAATTACCAATCAATATGCATGTTTAAATATAAAATGTCATACAATCTTTCAAAAAAGGACAAGGGAACTCATATTAAAAATCAAAATAAACTGTGAGATAACTAAAAGGAAATACAAACAAAGAAGGTAAATTATTGTTAACATGAAACATACAAGGGATCTTATGTTAAACCTAAGTTCATCTTCAACAATATAAATAGGAGATTGATAACATCTTGTGTCAGTTGTACATATATAGTCATAAAAATATTATGTTATAAAATTTTATCAAACAATAATGTCTAGGTGGAGGAAATCAATGTATCAGAGATATCTTGATTTGGATGGATTACGTAATATATGAAACAAACTTAATAAGGCCATCTAATAAGTTAGGGGCAATAATAGGTGAAAGAAATCAAGATATTAAAAGTACTATATGGATAATCTTATTTTGACGATCTCCTTTATTGGATGTGTGGAGAGAGATATTCTCAGGAGAGCCTGAGAGATTCTCGAGAAATTGCATTACATGGTTCTAATACTCTCTAACTTCTTGGAAGCCCAATAAAATTGATAGAAGAAAGTGAAATCCTTGATTAAATAGACAAAAAAAGTAACTTTGTTTCCAGCATTGAAGACTACTTTGTTTAGTCAAAAAAGTTATGTAAGAGAGTAAGACCAAGATGTTTTAAAAGAAAGAGCACTTTGGAATGCCCAATACTTCTGGGAACCTTTTGATTACTTGGTCAGGCATATTCCGACCAATTCACTGTTGCAGAAACTAAGCACTGAACCTGTCGTGGCCTGCAACAGCAAAACTAGTACTTTCAGATTAAAACTTTACCATCTCAGCAACTGAAAATGACAATGTATCATCAGCATATTGTTTGAATACTAATGTTAACCCTTGATCAGGTATCAACTAGGAGCCTTCTTTCATACCTTAGTAGCAGCAGTCTGATTCCTAGATTTTATGAGGAATGGCCGTTTGTGGTAAACCCCCTTCATTATTCTTCAGAATATGTGTATGTAAATGTATAGAAAATGAGTACTGTCGCTGCCTAGATGGATTCTTAGATTCAAGGGGATCTCAAGTTCTTTGAAACTTAAGAACTTAGGAATCCATCAATTTATCCAGCCAAGTTACGTTTACAATAAGGATTATATGGGATTGTCAAATAAAATATGGAAATAGTATGGAACTTCGCTTTAAGACTGCACAAAGGAAGATCTCTACTGTTGGTCAGACCATAAATATAACTAAATAAAGGCCTGTTTCATTTGTAATTTCTTCTTTGAGATTTGTGCTCGCATTCTTTGCTATATTAATATCTGTTTCTTATCAAGACTTGTCCTACATCTACATATTTGGACTTTCCATCTTGTTGAAGGAAATGAATTTTTGGCAATTGTGCTACTGCTGAGGCTACTGGAGGGAGAGTAATAGATTTCCCAAGCAGAAGATAAGACCTGACATTACCGATAATCATTGACCTTGCTTTTGAATATTCAGTTGTGAAGGAGATTTTATAAGGTTTCTGTAATCTGTAAACTGGGTGATGCTGGTCACGTTTCTTTTCTCATTGTTTGTTTCTTCTTATTTTTGTCGTCCATATAATCTTGGTTTCTTTTTTCTTTTCTCCCTCCTTTGAGGGCTGGATTGGTGCTTTTCTTCTGTGTGCTGTCTCTTGTCCTGTCATCTATGAACTGTGACCAATTTTCTGCTCATCTTCCAGAAATTTTCACACTCAATGTAGTAATTATACTGGGGCTATTTAATTTCATAACTAATTTCTTGATCTTGCCTTGATTGGTTTTTCTTTTCTTTTCTTTTTTTGGCAATCTCTTCATCCAAAAATGTCTAGTTTGGCAAGGATAGTGCTACTGCAACTTATGGTGTTCTTCCTGCTGCAAATGTTCCTCCACCATATGCCCTTGCATCAATATCAGCCCTGCAGTTTGACTGTTGTGGACAACGCTTTGCAACTGCTGCACTAGATGGTACCGTGTGTACCTGGCAACTGGAGGTTGGAGGGAGGAGCAATGTCCGTCCCATTGACTCGTCCTTGTGCTTCAACAAACATGCATCGTATGTGCTCTTACTTTATTTTGAATCACTTATCCCATCTGTATTTGGAATGCATGAAGAATTAAAATATTGCTTTCAGGGCTATTTCTTACATTGCTGCAAGTGGATCAATTGTTGCTACTGCTGGATATAGTACAACTAATGCAAACATTGTCATATGGGACACATTGGCTCCATCAGCTACGTCTCAGGCTTCTATCAACTGTCATGAAGGTAGTTTCTCTCCTATTTTGTGCATGAAACATGTCGTTTGTCAAACATGCATGGATATTCTAGATTACTCAAAAATGTTGTTCAAGCCATATTCCTTCAGTCAAGAATACTCAAAAAAGTTGTTCAACATCTGAAATGATTTGATCAGTTTACCTAAAATGAAGCATCCCGATGATGCTCAAAGAAGTGGAGAGCCTAACTTCTGTCCTTTTCACAGAATGGTCAGGCATGTCATTGAAAACTGCTACCATTTCAAAGATGTCACAGATTCTCTGATCAATAATGAGGTCCTCGACCTTGGAAAATAGCTAGTGAGCTCGCTACAGCCTCACTATCAGACTCAGTAGCAAACAGACTTCACCGTTAACACGATGCATTTTCAGTCACCACACCCTCACACCACCTCCTTTTATGTCATCCACGCCACGCTAGAGGATGATGTACAGGAGGATCAACAGACCGGGGGCACTTCACACGAGTCCACTCATCCCCGGGATTCCTCCCTATTTCAAAAGCTTATTCAAGAACTGATCTAAGAAAATATTCAGGCACTAGTTAAACTTACAAAAGACATGACCAGCGTACAACTAGATGAGGGTGGTGAATCTAGTAGCACAACCCCAGTCTCCAATGAGGTTTTCGAAGAGGAAGATATCTGGTCGTAACCCTGTCGTAGTGTCATCCTCTTCATATGCTCCTATCATCCTTAGTGAAGGTGGCACTTCTCAAGCAGGAGCAATAACACAACATAACCAACAGGGGAGTGCACTGCTTAACCTCACAGTGGCGGACCTTTGGTGGCAAAATTAACAACATAAGGCCATCTTGGCTAATGCTAGGTTGTTCCCACCGCAAGCAACTCAATCTGGGAGCCCCTGAGATCTCCAGGCCCCATGTCATTCAAGTTGGGCCACCCCTGATAGCCCCACTATGGCCGGTCACTTATCTATAGTCAAACACGGGGGAGTCTTCAGAAGATGAGGCGTACATGATTCCTCATAATCAACCACCCCAAGTGTGTATAGATCTCTCGCAGATGGCTATGATCGAGCAACTGATCGACTTGAGGCTATCTCAGCATGAGAGACACAAGATAGTGAGCCACCCTCAGCCTGCCTTGTGTCACCAACGACAACATCCCTGCGTTAGTGACCCACCGAGGGGAAGGGTTGAGTCAAGGCATACTAAAGGCAAGCAACCAGCAACCCATGGGGATAACATTGCCAATGCCTCCTCATCAAGCAGCAACAACACCAAGGGTAAGAATGCCACCATGGCTCCCTTGCCAAGGACTCCTTCGACAAGACCCACATGGGAAGAGCGCGCGTTGAAGCATTACTCTTTCTCGTAGAAATGCACAAGAAAATTGTTTAACATGTTAGAACAATCTAATATGTTTGCCTCCTAATGAGACGTCCCAAAGAGACTAGAAGAACCAGAGAGCCTAACTATTGCCCCTACCACAAGGCCATTGGGCACCCGATTGAGGACTGCTTCCAAGTTAAAGACTTAGTCGAAGCCATAATTCACAATGAGGTCATCGACATGGGAGACCTACTAGTGGTCCCTCCTCGACTACACCACAAAGTCAAACAGCCAAACAATGCCACTTTGAGCATGATAGAACATCGGCACCTAGGGACCAATCAATAGGACGCCTTGTTCAAAAAAAAAAACAAAAAGAGAATGGGCTAAAATTGAAGATGCCCGACGGACTTAATCAGTCAAACACAACGATCAGCTAAGGGTAAAAATGTCAACACAACTTGGTTAAGGTGAAAACCCATAAGGGCACCTTAAGCAAAAATGGGTAACCCCGTTGTGTGAACACTCTATTAAGGGGTGCACAGGCAAAATACAAAAGGGGTCAGTCTAAGTGAAAACCCCACAAAGGAGCAGTCAGGTTGATAAAAAAACAGACAAAATCAATCAACTAGGACAAGCCCCTAACCTAACAAGGTGAGTGGGTTCATCTCCCTAATTTTATTAAGGAAGAGGTCCGAGTTGCCGATGACAAAAAGGCTCACATAGGCTCATCTACCTTGTAATAGAAATATGTCGGGGAGACCATACCAAGGTGATGAGGATGACCACCTCTTGTCTATTAAATTTGAAGTACTTCTCCACACTCCACCTTGGAAGGGACAAAGGGTAAAATCCTATTTCGAACTCATACATCCTTGCCACTTCAACCCTTCTTCTGGTACCGCAACCCTACTTTCTTCTTACACATTTTTGCCACTTCAAGTCTTCTTCTGACCATGGCAGTCCAACCATCATGATTACTCTAATCATGATGGTCTACAAAAAACATTTTTGGCCTTGGCTATTCAGCCTCCATGGCCTACCAAACACTCTTACCGTCATGACCCTCCTAGTCTATGTTGTTTTGAAATTCACTCAAACCCCACAATCCTAGTCATTCCAATCTCAATGGACTATGAAAACATTCTCCAGCCTTGGCTATCTAGCACCTATGGCCCACCAAAAGAACACATTTGTTAGGAAAACCCTCCTGGTCTGCACAGTTATGAAGTGCATTCAAACACACGCCATCCTGATCATTTCAATCTCGATAGTCTGCAAAAAACATACTTCTCTTTGCTTTGGTTAGCCAAGCCCCATGGCCTACAAAAAAAAAGTTTATTTTGTCACGACGCTCCCAGTCTGCAAGGTTTCGAAGGTCATATAGACTTGTACCATCTTGATCACTCAGGTCTTGTTAGTCCACAAAACCTCCACGTCATCTCGACCACTCACGATCTACAAAAAAAAAAAACCATTTTTAAAGTTGTCTGGGACCTTGTTCTAGGCAATGTCCAAACCCACACCACTTTAGTTACTCCAGCCTTGGTGGTCTAAAGGAGAAAAAGAAGAGAAAAAAAAATCTTCTCATCTTCTGGACTATTGTTTTAGATCATGTTCGGCAAAAAAAACACTATCCTGGTCACTCCGACCTCGATGTTCCACAAAAAAAAAGAAAAGATTACTTCTTTTGTTATACAAGTTGAAAATAACACTTGGCAAGGAAAATGCCAGTCCGTTCTGTTGTTCCAACTGTTCAAAAAAAAGTTGTTTTTAAAGCCACAACAGCTTCTTTAGACATCAGATTTATCCTTTTGGCCACTACAACTTCTTTGAATTTGTCACTAAGGCTACAACAACTCCTTTAGACATCAAACTATCCTTAGGGCCACTACAGCTCCTATGAATTCGTCCTTAGGGTCACAGCAGCTCCTTTGGATATCAAAATTATCCTTAGGGCCCCTACAACTCCTTAGGATTCATCCCTAGGGTCATAATAGCTCATTTGAACATCAAAACTATCTTTAGGGCCACTATGGCTCTTTTGGATTCGTCCCTAGGGCCACAACAGTTCATCTGGATGCAAAACTTATCCTCAAGGCTATTACAACTCCTTTAGATATGTCTTTAGGGCCATAATAGTTTCTTCGAATTTGAAAATTTATCTTTAGAGTCACTACAGTTTTTTTGGATATCACACATATCTTTACGGCCACTACAGTTCTTTTAGATTCTTCCTTAGGGCCATAAGAACTCCTTGAGACATAAAACTCTTTATCGGGACCACAACAACACCTATGGAGCTAAAACTCTCCTTGGGACTACAAATGCTCCCTAGAATCCTCACCTTAGGAGCACAATGTCCTTGGAATCCAAAACTCTTTCATATAGCCATAACGACACCTTCAGAAAAAAAGCTTTTCCTCTGGGCTCTTCAACAGCACCTTGAGAACCAAAATTTTTCCTCAAGGTCACAACAACTCCTACTGGTTTTACAAACCTTTCCTTGGAACCTCTATTGCTCCTTTGCTCATAAATCATTTCCTTAAGGTTACAACAACACTTTTGGAATCAAAACTTTTCCTTAGAGTCACAACGACACTTTTGGAACCAAAAACTTTTCTTAGGACTGTTATAGGTCATTCAAACCTGAAAAACCTTTCTAAAGACCATCACAGCTCCTTCGGACCCAAAAAACCTTTTTAATGACTATTATGGCTTTTTCAAACCCTAAAGGCTTCTCTTAGGACCACAAATGTTTCTTACATTCTCAACTATGGGACCACAAATGTCCTTGAAGTCTAAAACTCATCCTCAGAGCCCCAACACACCTCAGAATTTTCACCCACAACCTGATTTACAAGCTAAGTTCAAATCCACACTTGGTTCAATCTACCATTCAATATACGGCTTAATGGAAGCCTAAATTCCCCATGAAAAAAAAGCAAAACAAAACAAGAAAGGGGTAAAAGAGAGATACCCAACATGCTTGATTGATCGTTCAAAAATGATCTGTCAAGAGTAAAAATGTTAAAAGAAAACATGACTAGAGTGAAAACTTGAAAAGATGCTCTAAACAAAATCAAGTGACTCCGCTACATAAAAACCTCTCTAAATGCATGTAGACAAAGTATCAAAGGGGCTGATATGGGTGAAAATCTCGCAAGAGACAATTAGATCAGTAAAAAAATAAAACAAAACAAAAAAACAATGTAGACGAGTTCATTCAAAGAGCTTGTATACTGGGGGCCATGCTAGAGATGGTATCACCAGATGCGCTAAGGAGAAAGATTGAAGCCTGTTATAAGGGGAATAGGCAACCAAACCAAAAAGAAATAAGACTATTCACATCCAAGGGTCCAAGCCCTTCCCAGTCCTGAAAAAGCTCATATAGCAGAGGCAGTGGATAGATTGCTAGGGACAGAGGAACAAAGGCCAATTGCCAACTTACGCAGGCGGTCCCTTTTCGACTCCCGTCTCCAAGACACCGCCCGTGGGGGGCATTTGTTGGAACTAAAATTTTTCGTTTAGCTCAACACAAATTTGAGCATTGCCAAAGCTTGTTTGAAAATCTAACCCAGATTTGAAAAATTCAAGTACAGATGATACAAACAAACTATGAAAATGCCTCGGCATGTCTTGATAGGCTACAAATGTCCAAGATAATGTGCTCATTGCATAGTCCCAGTCAAGAGCTTCGCAACAGTACCCAAAATATAAAATACAAACGCCGGAAGGCCGAAATAATCATTTTGCCCCGACACTTCGGGACAAGTTGGGATTCTAACATGAAATTTCAACTTTACCACATTGTCAGTGTCAGATAGAGCTGGACAACGCTGGAAACGGATTGGAAATCCGACCATTGATTAAAAAGATATACAAGAAATATCAAATATGACCAAACTTCGTAAATAACACCAGGGATATGATGGTCCAAATCATTTTCAGAGCAAACTACATACTAAAAATTTCAATTTCTCATTTCATGACTATAGTTTTGGGAATATTGATGCATTGGAATTAAAATTTGCCTAATGAAAGAAGTTAATTACACTTAATTACAGTTTCTAGTATTATTGACGACCAATATCGCACAAATTAGGAAAATCGGTAAAACTAGAAATCCGGTGCAATTCGGGAAATCTCAGTCACACATCTTGATAGATCACATGATTGAGGATCATCAGAGCTTATTTTATGTTTTTTGGGATTAATTCAAGATGTACTTAATTGATTCTGGTTAGGATTTACGATATCCATCGGATTAGGAGCACTTTGATCAAACTTGGGTTAGAATTAACCCAAATTAGGTTAACCCAAGCTTCATCTAGCAGGGCCCAGCTCTTTCCCACCTTCCTTGTACGTTCAATGCCTTGAAATTTAGAATTGGGTGCGTCAACACCTCACCTCATCTCATCCTATCCTCATTTTATTTTGAACATTATCTCATTTTCATCATTATTATCTTTAAGATAATTTTTACACCCAACCACCTTATCTCCCATTTGGCTTATCTTTTTCTCTCAACTTCATCTTACCCCATTAGATGGGCATCATTTAGCCAAAACTCAACCCTTGTCTAGCTGCCATGTGCGTTCAATGCCCTACAAAGTAGGGAAGGGTCCGCCAGCTCTCACCTCACACATACCTAGCTGATGGGATTCTTACACTAGGACTCTCCCCAACTAACCATTATCCATATCCCATCTGAGCTTTATCATTTGAGGCTTATCTTAACCATCAAATGGGCATATGTTTTGGCCGAACTTCAGCTCATTCTCAATTGGTGTGTGTGCATAATCACCTAAAAGATAGGGAAGGGTGCGCTAGACTTCATCTTACACCCATCAAATGGTTAAGTCTCCTTTGCCCAATTAGAAGTCTTGTAAAATTAGAACTCTTTGAGCATTAGGACTCTCAACCCTCATCCTTATCCTCATCTGTAGATGGCATCATTCTTCTCTATAAAAAGCCCAGCCATTTGGCCTTGGCCGCAACATCAGACACCCACCCTGCGAAAGCTCTACTCCAGCTTTCCCTCAACTCCATCCTTCCTCTGGTGTGCCATCAACCCTGCTTCAATTCTTCCTCTTCTGCTGTAGACGTCTTCAACAGCAAGTCAGCAGGCTCCCTTACCCATTTGTGGTGTGCCAAGTGAAGAAGAAGAAGAAACCTGCCCCCTTTTGTAGGTGCGCCAGCAACGGTTTTCTGTGGTGCATCAACTCTAACAGCTAGTGCTCCTCCTTGGTGCAACGATCCTAGCACCATCTACAGTAGGAGAAGAAGAAAAAGAAGAGAAGACCAGCTATCTATCCCTTACCTTTTCCGCTAGAATTGTGCCAAAAAAAAGGTGAGAAAAGATGTAATTTTAATACTCTTTTTTCCCTTTTCATTCTCTTTCCCTCGGCCTCCTTCTCGTCCATTCAGAATACTTTAAAAAAACCCAGCCATGTTAGTATCTTAAAAGCCATATTCAACCTTCATATGTCGGTTCCATAAACCAGCAAAAATCAGTCCCTTTGAGCCCCTCAATCAGACCCTTTGTTGTCCTAATTCGGACCCCCTGTTGTTCATGTGCGCACAGTCAACTACAGTCCCTTTCTGGTCATCTCCAAATAGCTACATGCAAGTACCAACATCAGCCCCTTCGATGCCCTTTTAGCAGCCAATTAGACTTCAAAACATGTCCCCAACAAGGCTTAATTCGACCCTCCTTGTTGGCCAATTGGACAGACACCAAGGCATGCTCAGATCAGGTCTTCTCTGCTGGCCTAAAACCTGTCCATGTCTAACCCCTTTTGATGATCACCTAAAGAAGCCCTAAAAGCACCCCTTTCTATCCCTCGATCAGGCCCCTTGGAGTGCCCTCATTTCTGCCCTTAAACCTATCCATAATCAGGCCCCCGTGTGCCCGTAGACCTGTCCTTAAGCAAGTCATCTAAACAGCCCCCCTGTTGGCCACTTAAACAAGTCCTTGCTAGGCCTGCCATTAGCCCCCATGTTGGCCATTCAAATAGTAGCTAATCAACTCCATTCCATGCTATACACAGCCCCTTTACCCATTGAGGAGGATGGAGTGATGTCCCGTGCATTCTTGGATCCACAAGATGGGCCAAGTCTCCCCCGGGCGGGCTCTTGATTCTTTGTTTTGGCTAGAGAAGAGGGTGATGTCCTGGGCATTCTTGGAATCCGTACAACGGACCAAGTCTTCCGCAAGCGGATTCTTAACTTCAACCAACTCAGCCCCTTTGTGTGGCCTTCTCCATTTCAATACCAAACAACCTCTTTGTGGCATTGAGATCTCCATCTACCTGTCCTTTGTGCAGTACCTAGTCAACTTTTCTAAACTTGTTCTAATTATGCCCCTTGTGTAGTCCCCCTTTCCAACTCTTCTAAACAGCACCTCCACAGATCCATTCCAGCCTCTTTGATGCTTCCTTTGCCCACTGCTACAGCAAAAAAGCAAATGCCAAAGAAAAGGTCATACAGGTTGCTGAAATCAAGCCTTACTAGCCGTGAAACTTCAAGACAGGCCTTGCTGACCTTTGGAGATCAAAATAGGCCGCCAGGGCCTATAAAGTTTGAATTGGGCCCACCGGGCCGACATGGCATGAAGTCGGCCTTCTCAGGCCATGAGACATGAAGTTGGTCCATTGGGCATTGGGCAACAAAAATTGACTTAATAAAAGTCAGAATGCGAAAGCAAAATTAAATAAGGGGTTAGCACCACTACATGGGCACTCCAGATTAGGCGGCTCATTCGGCTTGCACCTGAATGCAGACCCGAACATAAGTGCGGGCTGACTCCCGTTGCAGACGATCCTTCCCACGATGTGATGAGTCACATACTTGTTGCATTAGACGGGTATAATTTCATACCGATTGAAAAATAAGGCGGTATGCTGTCGAAATTTTCTTGGTCACGTAGGACTTTATGGGAAGAACACATTTACACTTTGACAACATGGACTTGGCATATGAATTGCCACATCAGATGTACACCAATATGGATATTCAATGAATATTTCAAGTGTTAACTCAACTTGGCATGACCAAGCATCGAAAGTAGCTCGACAGACTGGATGTGATGCAAACTGAAAAGAGTTAACCAAATCTGAAGTTAACTAGATCTGAAAATACACTCAAATCAACCTCGAAATACACTTAAAACAGGTCATTAAAGTCTCAATATTCAACAAAAATTAGATTTAATACAATCTTGAACTTTGATTCAACACACTTAATTCAATAGAATTCAATTGCTTAAACAAGTGAAAGTAAAATGATTCATAACCAATTGAAAAGATCATATAAAGAAGACATTAAATTATCTAAAATCCATCTTAAAACATGTAAAATCATATCATTAACAATATGAAGTTTGATCTTAATTAATTTGAATCAAACTTCAAAATATTTAAAACATACCAAATGCACCCGAATCAATATTAAAACATTAACCGATATAAGAAAAACACATGAAATTGACTTAATCCAAGTCAACTAAATTTAAATAAGTCAAATTGTTCAACACATCTAAAATTCATTTCAACCATTTGAAATAAAAGAAACCGAAACAAACCAAATCGAAAGTCAACAAATTCAAATTAAACTCAAACATGAAATCAACATTTTAAACCACATCAAAATCAACAATTTAAATCAAAACATAAAACAACTTCAAATAAAATTTAAACAAGCTTGTTTGCATCTCATTGGGACCGAAAGACCAGGGCCCTTTGTGTTCTTTATATATTGTGGATGTCCACGCTTTTGTCAAACAAATCGCTTTGGTTGTTAATCAAGGGTATTCATCATAGTTGTCAAGGCATATGCCTAGGCAGCGCTTAGGTGCCGCCTAGGCGTGAAGGTGCTAAATTTCCAATGCCTATCTTTTTTGCCTTGCCGCTGGGTGAAAAGGCATCCGCTGCAAGCCGCCTATACACACAAGGCGGCTGAACCGTGCCTTAGCGCTCACCCGGGCGAGCGGCCGCCGTGAACTGGGTTTGCGGGCACCGGTTCACGCCTCAAAGGCACCAGTTCACCTCACCGGTTCACGGGCACCAGTTCAGCACTTAAACTCTCCCGAATGCGTGACCCGGCTACCCCTTTGGTGCCTCGACCCGACAGAAGCCACCACAGCTCACTCGTAGATGCTGACGCCAACACGAACGCTGCAGCTGCCCACCGCCGTAGTCACTCGATCCGATGGCTTTTGGAGGAAGCTCCAACGCCTCTCCACGGTTCTTCTCCTCCTCCTCCACCAATCTTTCTACTTCAAAGAAGCTTCGACGCCTCTTTTTCCTCTGCGACCAATAAACCTAGGTTGTAAAGTTCGTTTTTTTAAACATTCATCCATATTTCCTCTTTGTTTTCTTCAAGTTTAATCTTTCAACGTGTGCTATGCACATTTTAATCATCTTATATACTTCCTATACTTCAAAACGAAACAAGTTTCAAATTTGAACATCTCCGGGCCGACGTTTTGAACATTTTGAGTACTTTTTTTTATTTTTTATGTCTGTTTTAAACACGTTTTGAACGTTTCATGGTGGAATTTATTTAATTTGTTCATTTTATTATTTGGCAGTGCATATTTTCATTATATTCATGAAAGAGCTATCCGGTGCTGGTAGTAACAATAGAATGGAATCATCTGGGATAGAAGAAAAGAAAAGAGCAAAGTCCAATGATCCCGGATGGAAATATGCACATTGGCCATAGGAAAACGATAAAAAACATGTCGAATGTAATCTGTGGATTGGTGACAAATGGCAGGATAAAGAGGCAAAAAGAACACCTGATAGAAGGATATAATGATGTTAAGAAATGTCCGAAAATCACAAAGGACATTACTGAAGAAATGTTAGTATGGATGAGTAAAAATAAGAAGAGAAAGATGACTATTTCCATAACTGATGTTGATGACGCCTAGGAAGATGAAGATGAAGGCATAGATGATAAGGAAATGGAGGCAATTTCCAGACCGAGGGCTATTTCTACAACAAGGAAAAAGATGTTAAACACTTCAAAACATGTCAAAGTCAAAGGTAAAGGTCCGATGGATATGTTTTCAAGGAAGTCTACGGAACAATTTATTGATGCTAGACGAAGTGGCTAAAGTAGACAAGGTACTTTGGGGAGTAAATTCAAGAAAAAGGAGAAAGGGAACTTTGAGGAATCTATGGCAACATGGTTCTATGAGCCGGAATTCCTTTTAATGTTGTTAAATTAAGAAGTTTTGAAATTATGTTTGAAAATTCAGGGCATCTAGGACCGGGTTGCAAGCCTCCTAGCTATCATCAATTACAAGTCTCTCTCCTTAAAAGAATGGTGGAATGCACAGGTCAAATGTTTGAAGAATACAAAAGACATTGGAAGGTATATGGTTGCACTATTATGTATGATTGGTGGACTGACAAAAGACAAAGAAAATTGATCAGTTTTTTAATAAATTGTCTAAAGGGGACTTATTTTATGGAGTCGGTTGATGTTTCAGATAAGAAAGAGGATGCTATCTGATGTAACCTCAAAAATCAAAAAAGATTTTATGTTTTGGAAAATTCATTTTCCTTTTGAATTTGAATTAGATTTGATTAGACCTTAGCATTGACTTTGTAGGAAAATAGATGGTATTCCATAAAAGTACTAGCTAGGGTCAAAATTATATATTGAGGTTGTTAGGTTCTTTGAAATTTGTTTTGACCTCTCCCCGTCGGATGGTGCGAAGATCCGACGTTAATTACATCGAGATTACTCGAATACCCTTGATTAAGCGTCATAGCAATCCATGAAAATAGAAAACATGCATCCACAAAAATAAACATTCACACATATGGACATAGGAGAAAAACAATCCCATAAAATTGATGGAATGCAAGCACTCAATCTGTTTTGAATTTAGTTTGGTTTTGATTAAAATTGATTTTAGTTGATTTGAGTTGAATTGATTAATTCTGAATTGATTGATTTTAGTTTGAGTTGAAGTTGAATTTGAATTTTGTCTTGATTAATTTGGATTTATTTTATTGAGTCTGACTTTGATTTAATTTGTATTTGAGTTGATTTGATTGAGTTTGAATTTGTTTGGATTTGTTTTGAATCTGGTGGATTTAATTTGGGCATGTGTTCGGTGGATTGTTTGATTTTTATTTTATTAGAATTCATTTGAATTTGTTTAGTTAAAATTGGTGCTCGACGGATTGCCTAAACTTGGAATTTCTGTTAACAGATTTGTTCTCAATTTAGGTTTAAGATTTAATGAGTTAAAATTTGTTGATCTTTCTGGTTTGGGAGTTTAATTGGGATCTTCAGATTTTCTTGAAACTTACAGATTTCTGATTTGCTTGAGCATCTTTTTATTAATGTTTGGATCTTACCCGGTCTGGAGAAAATTCAGTTTGGAATTATGGTTCAACCAGATTACTCTTTAAAACTGCTTGAAATTTAGCATTGTTGGCTTATGTTTTAATTAAGTTTAAAGTTAACCCATTTTATAATTCATGAATTGCTTGGAACTGACTCAAAGATGACCAGATTGGAACCAATTGGATGAGATTCAGTTTGATTGAGGCCTAGTTACAGAATTCTGATTGAGTTCAGAACTGGGTGGAGTTTGATGTTCAATCGGTTGGAAATGACATGGATTTAGTCTTGGATGTTTTGATTTCTGATTTCTGCTTCTGGGTTCTGCAGGTTGGTAGATTTCACATTTTCGTTTCCAGATTTTAGATTCAAGTTGTGTTTCAGATTTTGGATTCGGCAGGCTTCAGATTTTAAAGAGTTTCAGATTATGCAGACTTCTTTTTAATTTCTGATTTTTTGGCCGCAGGAGCCTCAAACTTCCATATTTCTTTATTTATTGGCTTCAGATTGCTGATTTCAGATTTCAAACTTCAGATTTTAAATATTTCAGATTTCGACCTCTTCAAATTTCAGACTCCAGAGCCTGCAGTTTCTGCACCTTTAAATTGATTTCCAGATTTTAAATGGGTTCTGCACAAATTCAAATTTCAGATTTATGTTCAATTTTCAGGGTTTCAATTGCAGATTTTTCTTAGTTCGGATCCCCTGCAGATTTCAGATTTTTAAATGAGTCAAGTTCAGATTTCAGATTTTAATCTTTGAATTTCAGAGGTGATTCCAGATTTCAGAAAATTCAGTTTCAAGTCTGTTTTCGGTTTGTGATTTTACAGATTGACAGATTTCGAATTTTTTACAGGTTTAGAATTTTTACAATTTCAACTTGGGTCTGATCTAAATTAGTCAGTTCTGATTAACCGGTTCTGATTTTGAGCCAAATTTGTTTGATTTACATGGAGGGATTATGTTACAGGTTGAATTTGGGAATTGGATTTTGGAACAAATTTGATCTCTGGCGGCTAAGCTTGCTGCAAAGCTTACCTTCAGATTAATTAAACTTGAGATTTAAGGATTTTCAGATTTTCTTCTCTCTTCTTTTTTTATTGAAATTTCAGATTTATGTTCAATTTTTAATGTGCTTGCATTCACTCATTCCAGCGGGGACTGTTTTCTCCTTGCATTGATCATTGAATTCTTCATTGCTTGAGGTTCACAAGTCCTCCTGCTTCCTCTCTTTTACAAGAAAATTGTGACATCTCCTCAGTATGTGTCAGTCTTGAATGTCGTCTTGAACACATTCCCGCCTTTGATAGGCATCTGGAAATCTGTCTTGTCATTTCAGAAGTTTGAGCATGGTCCTGCCTTTGATAGGCATATGAAGTCTTCTCCCAACCGGTTGAGTTGAGCGTACCGACTTTTGATAAGCTTGTGGGGCACTCGTCCCATGGTTGGTCTTCCTCGTTAGCCTATGGTTTGGGCATATTGGCATGTTGATCGTACGCACCTCCCCATGGCATAACGGGCAAAACAACTCCCTTTTGGGGCGTGGTAAGACATTGGGGTCTCTAACCAGACCTTTGTATGTCCACCTTAAAGGGTCAAGGGGCGTGCTTAAAGCCGGCCCATTGATTTCCCTTTTTGTTTTGAATTCTTTTAAATTAAGCCAAGACCATGAGGCGGGTTTTTAGCCGGCCGGATGCTCGTCTCGGTTTGTTTGAATTAAATGAATTTTTTTATTTAATTTAAATTGATTGTTTGTTTTATTTTTGTTTTTGAAATTAATCATGAGTCAGGAGGTGGGTTTAGAACCGGCCTCCTGGTTTCCCAATTGCTTTGAATTCTTTTAAGTTATGCCGAAGCCATGAGGTGGGTTTAGAACCGGCCTTATGCTTGCCTCGGTTTGTTTAAATTAAATTGACTTGAAAATTTAAATTTCAATGCCCTGGCACTGTTCATCAGGGGCAAATGGGCTTCATGGTTCCGTCTTCTTCTTCCCCCTTTTCTTTTTTTTTTAAACAGCTTCAAAAGGTGGGCCCCACCATAGGTTGACCCGCGGGTCAACCCCCTTCCCCCCGCGGCCCCTCACGTGAGCGGTCTTCTGGCCGCGGCCTCGCGCATGGCCGCGACAGGTTTGGCACCAATCTCTTTTTTTTTTAAATCCATCTCCTTGGTGGGCCCCGCATGCATTTTGACCCGAGGTCAAAATTGGATCCGACGGGCTCGCGCACCTCCCCTTCTTCTCATATATGCCAGGTGGACGTAAGTTGCAAAAAAAAAAAAAAAACTGGCGGGCTTCTCTTCTTCCCGACCAGACGGTGGCACTGCGGGGCTCTCCGGCGGAAGCGGGCGAAGGCGCAAGGTGCTGCGGGCTCCTCCGACGGCGGAAGAGGGTGATCAAGGCCTTGACGGCTGACAGGTAGGTGAAGAGAGCTTCCGGAGACGAGCTCTTACGGCAAGGGCTTCAATGAAGGGAGCTTCCGGCGAGGAGGTCCGGCGACGGCTGCTTCCGCAATGACTTCCAGCGGCTGTGGCGGCGAAGGCTTCCGGCGACGCTTGGAGGCTTCCGAACAGACGAGTAGCCCTCCTTCTCTTCTCCAGTCTCCTCTCGGTCTCACGATCGCTCTTCCTCTGGGTGTATTCACGCGGCTCTCTCTCCCTGTTCTTCGATCCCTCGGGGGTCTGTTCTCTCCGGGGGGTATTCACGCGGGCCTGCCGAGGAGGAGGCTGGGTTCTCTTATAGGCTTGGTGCTGTCCTGCCTCCGCTGGGAACCTCCCACAATAGAGGTTGCGGCTCTGAGAAGGACTCGGAGCAATCCCGAAACCTATGGGATCGACCTCCCCCTTCCCTTCTTATCCTCAACTACCTCCTTACGGCAGCTCCTTGCCGTTGCTAACATTGGCTCCGGGGTAGAGTCCGATGGGGAGTCGATTTCCTTCCCTACTCCGACAGCTCCTCCTCTTTATTTATTATTTTTTTTTTCTTCTCTCCCTTTTTTTTTGGACGTGGACTGGTTATAGAGGAGATGGCATCCATGGGCCGATGATTGCTGGCTCCATGGATCGCTAGCCCGATTGGGCTGTTTCAGACTTCAGCTCCTGGCCCAACCGATCTTCTTTCAACTGCTGGCCTGCTTTCTCTCTTCTTCTTTTTTTAACACTTACGTGGCATACCCTTCATCGTACATAACCATTTTTGAGTGCCAACACTATCCTTTTGTACTAACTATTAGATAACATGATTGAGAAAGTTGGCGAGACTAATGTTGTTCAAATAGTTATAGATAATGCATCATATAATATTGCTGCTGGGAGGTTGTTGATAGACAAAAGAAAGAGCTTATTTTAGACACCTTGTGCAGCTCATTATGTTGATCTTATGTTAGAGGACATCGGAAAGTTGAAAGCCTATGCACCAATCAATTCGAAGGCTAGGAAGTTGACCACTTATATCTATAATCATACTCGATTGTTGGACTTTATGAGAAAACAGATTTGTTAGATGTGGAGTCACCCGATTTGTCATTACCATTCTCAACTTAGAGATGTTGTTTGATGATGTTGTCAAAAGAGGTTTATAGAAGTTATTCTCATCTGATGTTTGGCACAAAAGTGTATGGGGAAAGACAAATGCAGGGAAGAATGTATTTTCAATTGTTTTCCAAGTTAAATTTTGGCACGGGATTGAGGAAATACTTAGAGGATGTCAGCCACTTTTACAAGTCTTGTGGTTAGTTGATGGAGATGAAAAACCAGCTATGGGATATATTTATGTTGCCATGGAGTGTGCAAGACAAAAGATAATTGAAAATTTTGGTTCAAAAATAGTTAAGTATAGTCTTATCTTGAAAATTATAGACCGTAGATGGGAGGTTCAAAGGCAACGGCCTCTACATGCAATTGATTATTTCTTAAATCCCAAATTTTATTGAGGCAAGATCAAAAGATATGTATGGTATTGAGAAGGTTTTTATACATGTGTTGAGAGATTGTTGCCTGAGTTGGAAATGCAAGATAAGATAGGGGAACAAGTTTCAATGTACTTGGATGAAAGAGAAATGTTTGGCAATCCTTTTGCTACAAGATCACGTGATAAGAAGCTTTCATGTAAGTATATTTTTGAGACTTCGAGTATATCAAATGTTCATGTGAAATTTAGTTCTCTTGAACTATTGGTTTTTTTTTCGAAAAAGTGGAATAGTGGACGCAATTTGATGGAGACACACCGGAATTGAAAGTTGTTGCATTAAAGATTTTAAGACTATGTTATAGTTCGTCCGGTTGTGAACGCAATTGGAGCATATTTGAGCATATAAGTATTCTTGGTACTTTGTAATTGTTATGCTTATCTATGATGCTACCTAACATGTTTTTAATTTATCTATATAGATTCATTCTAAGAAGAGGAGTCGGTTGGAGCACAAACGGTTGAATGATTTAGTCTATATCTAATATAATAAACGTCTCTCTGAAAGATTTAGAGATATAAAAAATCATCCAAAGAAATATGACACTATATGCTTGCAAGATCTAGATTAGGGTTGTGAGTGCATGATTAAAGACATCTCGGACATAGTTCATGAAGGTGATGAAAATTTACAAGATGATACTATCATCACCACTTCTGTGTTAATTATTTACTTTTTTTCAATTTAATTTAAACTTGACCTTTCTCAATAAAATGAAGGTGATGATCTGATATGGAAAGACATTGATATTTTAATGGGAGCTTCAGAAGATAGAGTTATAAGAATAAGTACATCACAACCCTTGAGGGATAATAAAGGGAGTGATGGTGAAGAAGAATTTCTTGAAGATGATGAATATGCAAATGTTGATGATGATGATGATGCAGCAATGTGGGTAGTAGATGGAGGAAATGATGACGGTGATGATAACAATGAGAAGAACAATGAAATAGACACCACTCTTAAGAAATCCATATTTGGATTTAAAATTTAAGACTTTGGTTGTGTAATTTAAATGTTTGTCATGTTAAGACATTTAGGACTTTCATGTATTTTTGTTTACATGGTTTCTTTGTTGTGCCTTGTTTAATTGTGATTTTAATTTTACTTGATGGTAGCTTAGGATAGGTTATGACAATATAAATTGGTATTTGCCTATTTGGTATTTGTATTTTGCATGTGTTATGAAAAGTGGTATGCAGATTTTTAGAGAATGAATGAAAATAACATGATTCAAAAAGTATGTATCATTCTATTCGGTAAGTCAATTTACTTTATGTTGTTGAGTTGTTCTCTTAAATTTATATTTACTTTTTGTACATGTTATGTTGTTGAAGTTCTTCGTAGAAATTTTAGTCTTAAAGTCTTAATACATGTCAATTTTATTATATTTTTAGTAATTTTTAGAACTGTTATATAATGTTTATGACATGTGAGACTTACATTTCTTATCTCTCTTCATACTCCACTTTATCACCTAGGCAACGCCTAAGCGGGCGCCTTGTCACCTAAGCTGTAAAGGGTCATCGAGCGCCTTATTCGTCTTGTCTCCTTGACAACTATGGTATTCATGTAGTTGCTGAATGCAAATAAACATTGGATATTCACACCATCCGATGGAGAGAGAACAAAAACATTTTCACATAACCCAAATCTCGATTCTATACTCTTTTAATATTATCCAACTATCTAGTACCTTTATAGGTTATCACCTATTTTGCTAGAAAACTCTGATGTCTATATTTTCAAACACAAAAACAAACTCTTTTCAAAACACACCAAACAAAAAGAGATTTTCTCGAGGTTCCCACACTCACACACCCCTTTCTAAGATCTTCAGTGTTGTCCAATTTTGCCTATGCCACATTCACAAGTTTGCATCTTCGCTGGATTTATATCTGGTGGGGAATTGAGCTTTTCCTTGGACTGTAGGATTTTGGCTCTCCTCGGGCCATATGAACTTGGTTATATAGAAAATTAGGGATATGCATAAAATGCTTCGAACGACCAAACCAAATTGAACCACCAGTTCGATCAGAACCACCCGTTCATCGTTCATCTGAACTTCAACTAGTTTAGAGGTCTTCCAAATTGAACCAACTTGACCAAATTGACTAGACATATTAACATAAAATGGTATAAAATAAATACTATACTAATAATAATGATATTTATTTAGTTTTTATAATAAAATAATATTTATTTTAATTATTTATAATAAATATATATCTATAAATAATTATTTGTTTGACTATTTAATTGATTTTTGGTTTCAAACTATTGTGTACATGGTTTGGTTCAGTTTGATTTAAAAAACTAAGTTCAAAATCAAACCAAACTAAATTGTCCACATGCATACGGAAGATTAAGACTTACCTCCAAGGTATAAGAATTTTGTTATGAAATTTTGGGTTTGTAGAGGATTAAGGCTCTTTTTTCAGCGATGATAATTCAGCTATGGGATAAGTACAGGATTAAGACTTTTTCTCGGGCCATGAGATTTTTAGATATAAAGAGGATTAAGGCTCTCCTCCGGGATATGAGAGGTTTTTTTATTCCAGGTACATGGAGAATTGAGGCTCTCCCTCAAGCCATGATATTTTTGTTTATGGAGGATTCAAGCTCTCCTTCGGGCAAAGGATTTTTTTGGTTTATAGAGGATTGTTACTCTCCTTCAGGCCGTTGAGTTTTAAGGTTATTTTGGGTATATGGGTCATCTTGAGCCATTAAAAAGTCGCAGTAGACCACATATTCTGGATACAAGAGTTGTGCCATGCAAGATGTTAAGATGGTAACATGCATAGTCATCTAAGGCATTGAGCGACGAATAAGTCATTTGCAGCATTCACAAGTCATCCGGTGTCAAGATAGTGAGGCCAACATCCAATGGACCCTTGTTGAGATAATGTATAATGTATTTGGCATTTCGACATGGTTGTACGTGATTGGCAATCAAGGCCTTCTTAGGCCATTTGCGCATGCCTTGCATGTGTGTTGAGATAGATGACGTTAGAATCTTCACACACTTTTTCTTTTTTGAGGTTAGCAGACCGAGCATCCTGCAGACCTTATGATGGTAAGAGATTGTTACCTTTATCCTTTAGAGCTAGCCATGAGACATTTCGAGTCAGGAAAGAGAGTGGAGATAGTTTGAGCATATTGAATGTCTAAGGAAGCTCTAGTTAGAAAATTAGAAAATATCTTGATAGTAAAAATGTGATTTCTCTGTGGTGGACCCGAAGCCATTTGGTCCAGGAGACTTCTTTTCATCCATCTTAATCACTGCCTTAGGTATGAATCTTGATCCAGGAGACTTCTTTGGTCCAGGAGACTTCTTTTCATTCTTAGGCATGAATCTTGATCCCAAAATGCATCTTATCTTTCCTAAGTGAGAACATCAAACTATTTTTCACTTTCATTTCAACTCCACCTCTTGTTCTCATTCTTGGCCAATGCTTTTTTGTGTATGCTTTTTTATGGGTACTGTGCTTCTTTTCTCATGTATATTTCTTCAAATTATGGGGTGTTTGGTTGTGTGGAAAATTGAGTTTTTGTTACGAAAATAATTGTTAAAACTTGTTAAAAAGAGTGTTTGGCAATCATTACAAAAATATGTTTTTATAAAATATTCTTTCTTGTATAAAAAAGGTGAGATCCTCTTTCTTTTTCTTTGTAGTCCTCCACCTTTTATAGTTATACATGGTCCTTTCTCTTTTTGTTATCATTTCTCACCAAACATGATAATTTTGTCTCGAGTAATCTTAGATTTTATTTTAATATAAAATTTTATCATGTAAGTTTATCTTTAATTATTGTGCAACCATGTACCCCATTAATCAGTACATGGTGTCGTCCACTCTCAAAAAAAGAAAAATTGTTAACATTCAAATGTCCTATACCATGAATCTTTGTTTTTCTTATGACTTCTATAACAATTCTACACTTCCAGTTTTTTTCTTAACAATATATATACTTGTTCAAGAAGAATAAAGACATGTTGGTTACATATTTTTTCACCTTTCAGCAAGGTTTTGTTTTATCATCCTTTTTTCTTATGCTCAACATTTGGCTTTCAAGGTGGTGCACGTTCTCTTTCTGTGTTCAATAATGATATCAGGATTGGTTCCATTTCACCCATGATAATTACTGGTGGGAAAATTGGTGATATTGGGCTACATGACTTCCGTTACATAGCAACTGGGAAGAGCAAGAGGCATAAGCATTCCAGTGAACGGAACTTCAAGACTGCTGGTTTGAGCATTGCAAATAAATTCACTGAAAATGCAAATGGCATGATTTGGCATATACCAAAGGCACATACAGGTAAAATGCTGCCTATTTGATAATTTATTTTACTTCAGCATCATTTGCATTCTCTGACACCCTCAAAATTTTGAAGGTAGTGTAACCAAAATAGTGACTGTTCCCAACACTAGCTTTATTTTGAGTGGTAGCAAAGACGGGGATGTCAAACTTTGGGATGCTAGAAGATGTGAATTGGTATTTCATTGGTCAAAACTACATGAAAGGCACACTTTTTTACAACCAGGTTCCCGAGGCTTCGGTGGAGTTGTACGGGTAACATCTTCATGCCAAGCATATTATTGAATGAAATGAAGTTGTTTTGTTGCTTCATCATTAAATTTTGCCATCAGCCTTATACATATTCCCAAAAATCAGGCTGCTGTGACAGACATCCAGGTCCTTTCTCATGGTTTTCTTACGTGTGGTGGAGATGGTTCCGTGAAGTTGATCAAGCTTGAAGATTGTACATTCTGATCATGAGCGAATAGGATCTGTGACTTGATGGCACAATTCCATCTTCAGAGACTGCATCTGAAATTCTATTGATCGATAGTGCCGAAGTTATTCAATCTTGACCCTGATGGACGCAGGGAGTTTTGGTAAGGTATTGGTGCCTCATCTCGTGTTATCAAGAGATTTGTTTCTCACAGGCAGTCTTGACCTGTGCATGTAGTTGCTTTCTAATTTTGGCCAATCATATTTGTATTTAACTGTGTATATTCGTATCTCCATCTTGTATATATGACGACCTTTTGTCCGCAGTTATTATGGAGTACATGAAAAATGCATTTTGATACATGGGGGACTTTCCATTGTTCGAGAACCATGTATTATCTGATTTTGATGTCACTTAAGAGAGACATTCAGTCAAATTTTTATACTGTAACCAAACAAGCCCTTGGGCAGTTGAGAAATGATTGAACACAAGGACAACAAATGATGATGCTTAATCCAGATTGGCACCTACCAACCCAACCCTGGGGGATAATTGAAGAAACTTCTCGAGTGGTCAAGCTAAATTCAACCTAAGCAGCCTAGATTGACTGATTTTGGACTGATCCGACACCGATTCCGATGGGAATGTGGTAGTGGTGGTGGGCCTGGTGGTCACTCCACTTCATCAGATGAATCCCCGGGGATCAGGTCAGAACAGTCCAAAATTGCCGTAAGATCTGTTTTTACTGAATTTTTCATTTTTCTTATTAGGGTTCTTTTTTTCTTTAAGAACTGATCTAGGCAAATCCATGATTGAATGTTCTTCCTTCATAATCAGGATCAAGGAAGGTGGGGTCGGGAGTCGGGACCGGGTCGGTTTGGCCCCAAACCGACCCGGGTCGGCCGGGGTCGCGACTCGGGTCGGCCGGGGTCGCGACCCAGGTCGGGACGGGGTCGGCCCGGGTCGCGAAAAATAATAATAAAAAATTAAAAATGGAGTCGGGCGGGGTCTTGGGGTCGCGACCGGGTCGGTCGGCCCCAAAACCGACCGGGTCGGGTCCGGGTCGCGACCCGGCGAACCATGATCAGGATCACCCTTGGCTGATCCGGGGGCAAGAAAGTTTAGAAAGTAGAAATCTGTGATATTGTCAATATCTTGGGGTTAATGCAATTAAAGGATAAGTATTCATCTGAACGGTGCACCGGAAGGTCTGAGCTAGATAGATGATATAATAATTGAGTATATATTTTTGAAAGACATGGATGTTCAATTTGAACTTTTTAAATGATCTCTCTGAACGTATTTTAAATGGTTTTTAAATGAATTATTATTATGGATGTTTTGTGTATTCATTCGTGTTCGCGTCTACCAGGAAAGTAGATTCAGTTCAGTCTTTCATGCCATAGTGAAATCTAGTCAACTATTTACTTTGAAAGATGAATGGTATTTGTGTTCTTAAAAACTGAGCTTCAGAAAGTGGCCAGCTGTTGTAGTAAACTGTTTTCTTCTCAACATTGTTGCCTTTTAAACACGGACCCTCGATTTGCTATGTATTTTTCTTAAAGTTCCAATTGGCGGCACTCGCTGAAGTTTTAAGTGTAAACCTATGCCCCCGGAACAAGTGCTCAAACAAACGGAATGATACGAGTGATTGGGATAATTTTGCCCTGATGGATTTTTTTTCTTCGATCTCAATACGAAAGGTGATTATAATGCTACTCAATCTTGAAAGCTGCCTTTTGTACTTTAGGGTTATTTTATCATTACACTGTGTCTGAAGCTCGTGGCTCAGTCTGCATATAGATGTTGCAGTTGTTTAACTAGCAGTTTGTAATTCCCACTACAAGAAATATGGTTACTGATGATGGCTGGAAGTCGTCGTCAATGACCCTAAAGCTGTCGTCAATACGTATCGGCGACGGCTTCACGATCGTCGTCAAGAAGTCGCAAATAAGTCCGTCACCAATAATATTGGCGATGGCTTCCACCAAACCGTCGCTAATAACCTTGTAAGAGACGCTTGATAGCTGTCGCCAATACCTGTATTTGGGATGACTTTGAAAAGTTGTCACCAAAGTAGGGTTTTCAAATCCATGGGGTGTCACCAAAAAGACTTATACTCGTCGCTAGAAGTCTTATTGGCGACGGTTGATTGAAGCCGTCACCAATACTACTGTAATGTAAAAAAAAACAGGTTCATTTACTCGTCAGATTCATACAGGTTTACGTCCATACATGAATATACATTATGGGAATGATTGATATCAACCCATTCATACATTTTCACAACACAAAGTATACTTTCATTCACATTTAACACCCCAATTTTTAAATCACAACCTTGTACAATCAAACCAAATAACAATCCACAATACAATCAAACCACATGTCATTGAACATCACATCCAAACACATCTCAAATGTCATTCCATAACACAATGTATCACATACACAATATTCATAATAAGTTTTGGATAAAAAGAGTACAAAATAGATTGTCTAATGAGAAAAAATAAAAATACCAATCATCTTCAAACAATCCTTCCTCATCATCATCCTCGTACTCTTCATTGTCCTCATCTTTGTCGTCGTCTTGATGGGATTGTGTTGGAGGTTGTCTCGATGTGGATGGTACATTGGCTGGGAGTCTTTGACTCATTTCTTCATACATTTGTGTCAGGCGTAGGACAGTTTCTTGAAATGACCTTTGTTGATAGTCCAATTGTTGCTTCAAAGAAGAAATCTCAAATCTACATTCGACGTTGACCTGAGCTTGCTTCTCCACCTGCTGTCTAAGCTCATGGACCTCTTGGGTCGTGGAGGAAGAAGAACCTCCACTGGACCCACCATACCAAGTGTTGCGAGTTTCACCTCGCCCACCACATTTGATCCATCCCGATCTATCTCTACCGAAAATGGATACAAAAGCCTCCTCCGGAGTGAGTGGCTGAGATACCACAGCATTAGAAGAATCGGATGTTGGGAGATTCATCAATTGTTGCATATTTTCCTACAATGAGAATTTGAGTTAAAAGATGTGGGTATTAAATGAAAAAAAAATTTGAGAAATCAAATTGGTATTGATATATACCATCATTTGACGACTCTGGTTATTATTCTAGATGACCGCTCCATCTACCTCTTCATGTGTTTGAGTCATTTGGAAAATCTCGGGACGAGTAGGGCGACATCCTTCTTTTTGTACCTGTTCAAAAACAATAAGATATAAAATTGCATGAAAAGTAAAGAATTCAATTAAAAATTTAATTTTCATACTAACAAAATCTCGCTCTAACTCTTGGATGTTTGTTCTTCCTCTTCTATAAGACATTGTTAATTTACTCTTATTCCCTTGATTTCTTTCACTCAATGCCTACAAATTTATACATGAAGACTTCGTTAATAACTTTAAACATTATTAAAATGAACCAAAACATTTAAATGAAAATTTATTTTACCCTTGTTTCATCTCGAGCCCATAAATTGCACATATGTAGCCATTGTTCCTCATTGCATTGTCGAGGAACATTGGCTATAGCCTCTTCGAATGATCGTCCTACAAAATACTAAATACAAATATTGTTAACAAGGAATATGAGGATTTACATTACTTGTAATTAAAAACATACCCTTCTTTTTAAATGGCTTATTTGCGTTCTTTGAATTTTGCCCATATGTCTTAAAATCTATACATTTATAGATGCACTCCGTTCGAAGGTAAAGTGTTGCTACATGAAAAAAAAATGATTAGAATCAAGACAACAAATTATAAATAAGAGTACAAAAATTAAATTTACCTCGAGATCACGAAAGATCGCATCTTTCTTCTCCTATGGGAGAGTCATGTAATTTTGTTCCCATAAATTATAGTGTACTCTGTTACATACCCCAAGATAGGATGTAAACTCCTGATCATGGGATCCTACACCTGAGCCACCTACTAACACAACGTTAAATGACTTATCGAGTCTCAGAGTTCGCACAATCATCGCTTTAGCTGGATCTCTCCCACGACGAGCAGCTGTAGCTATTTACATGTAAAACGAGAAAATTGGTTAAGAGACAAAGCAATTCTTAAGTAATTGATATAATTAGAAATATTTAAACATATACCTGAGGCATGTGAAGATGGACTATCTCCATTCGAAGGTGTCGCCTGAGGAGGAACAGGCTCACGGGGTGCCTCTAAAGGTGGTTGTGACGCAACACCTCTAGAGCTGGAAGGAGTAGATTGGGATTGATCTCTAGATGCATGAGATTGACCTAAGTGACTCTGTGGTCTACCACTCTGCGATGGTGTACCCCCCTAAGACGTCCTACGGCTCTTGCTGAAACCCTTCATCTATCATATAATAACAAGATATGATTTGAGTTGAATTATGAGTGTTTGTGTTCTTTTCCCTAATCCAACACCGATTTAGATGGGTTAAATCGACATCAAACTCGGTAAAAAAAACCAAAACACCCTATATGAACCAAATTTGCTACATCCAAACCATTTATCGAATTGGATGGGGCAAATCAGCCTCGGTTTGGAATTTTTCCCCAATTGGAAGCCGATTTGCCCCAACCAAACTCGTCACCAGGTTGGATGGGCCCAATCGGCCTCGGATTGGGTGTTTCGATTTTTTTCTTCAATCGGAAGCCGATTTGCCCCATCCAAACCCATCATCAGGTTGGATGGGCCAAATCGGCCTCCGATTGGGTGTTTGGATTTTTTTCCCCAATCAGAAGCCGATTTGCCCCATCCAAACCCGTCACTAAGTTGGATGGACCAAATCGGCCTCGGATTGGGTGTTTGATTTTTTCCCCAATCGGAAGTCGATTTGCCCCATCCAAACCCGTCACCCGGTTGGATGGGCCAAATCGGTTTTGGATTGGGTGTTTGAAATTTTTTTTCACAATCGGAAGCCGATTTTCCCCATCCAAACCTGTCACCGAGTTGGATGGGCCAAATCGGCCTCAAATTGGGTGTTTGGATTTTTTTCCCCAATCGGAAGCCGATTTGCGCTATTCAAAACACCCAAACCGAGTTGGATGGGCCAAATCAGTCTCAGATTGGGTGTTTGGATTTTTTTCTCCAATCGGAAGCCGATTTGCCCCATCCAAATCCGTCACCGGGTTGGATGGGCCAAATCAGCCTCGGATTGGGTGTTTGGAGTTTTTTCCCCAATCAGAAGCCCATTTGCCCCATCCAAACCCATCACCGGGTTGGATGGGCCAAATCGGCCTCGGATTGGGTGTTTGGATTTTATTTTTTCAATCGGAAGCCGATTTGCCCCATCCAAATCCCTCACCGGGTTGGATGGGCCAAATCGGCCTCCGATTGGGTGTTTGGATTTTTTTTCCCCAATCGGAAGTCAATTTTTCCCATCCAAACCCGTCATCGGGTTGGATGGGCCAAATTGACCTCGGATTGGGTGTTTGGATTTTTTTCCCCAATCGGAAGTAGATTTGCCCCATCCAAACCCGTCACCAGGTTGGATGGGCCAAATCAGCCTTAGATTGGGTGTTTGGATTTTTTTTTCCCCAATCAAAAGCCGATTTGCCCCATCCAAACCCGTCATCGAGTTGGATGGGCCAAATCGACCTCAGATTTGGTGTTTGGATTTTTTTCCCTAATCGGAAGCCAATTTGCCCCATCCAAACCCGTCACCGGGTTGGATGGCCCAAATCGGCCTCGGATTGGGTGTTTGAATTTTTTGTTTGGATAGGGTTTGTCAAATTTCTACTTCTAATGGATATGTTGTTTGGAATTGTACCTCTTCATCAGTTACACCAAATGTTATAGGTATGTCCACAAGTTCTTCTTGATATGGTTCTAATTCATCATCACTATCGTTTTCGGTAATGTTATAGTAGTTACGAGTTAAAGATCTTACAGGAAAAACCTAATCCTTATTTTGAGTTGTCATCCACATAAAATACTTGTTCCACTTGACTTGCAAGTGCAAACAATTCATCAGTCCCTAATCTTCTTTGTGTGTTTAATGATATAAAACCATAATTGTTAAGTTTAAAACCTGGATCCTTATTATACACATCTCACCATTCACATTCAAAAACTATTAAACGACTATTCTTATCGAACGATATCTCATGTATATCTAAAATCCGTCCATAATAACACAACCAGATTGGAGCTGGTCCTTGACAAGAACACCACATAGTTGAGTTGATTTGTTTGAATTTGAATCGAATGTTCGAAACCTAAATCCATTGCATATATATCCAGATAGTGATGATACAAATCTGGATAGACTGAGTGATAAAATATCAAACTCCTTCGTGTACCTGGAAGAACTTATATTATTTAACTCAAAAATGTGTGATCTAAACCACACCAAGAAGTTTTCTTCCATAGTTGATCCATTATTTAGAGCATCTCTATGATCTTGATGAAAACAATCAATATCAGCATTCTGATTCAACACATATGTATGGATTAACTCTTGCTCTCTTTCCGTCAAAATTTTAGGCACTCGCCTACATTTCAATGGTCGACCAACTTGTTTGAATATAGAACCATCGTCATGATCATCTTCATATGGACCACCATCATAGTTTCGATCACTACTATATTCACTTGTATCTTTCATATATGTTGAAATAAACTGTGTACACTCCTCAACCAAATAACCTTGGGCAATCGAACCTTCGACTCTCGCCTTGTTACCGACATAATCTTTTAGCTTCTTTAAATATCTTTCAATCGAATACATCCACCGATATTGAACTGGTCCAGACATTCTGGCCTCATAAGCCAAATGCACAACCAAGTGAACCATAATATCAAAAAATGATGGTGGAAAATTTTGCTTTAATTTGCACAATGTTACTGCAATCTTAGACTCCCAATGTCTCGAAATGTTACTCTGGACGAATGTTTAAATCTACTAAATCCTTCCTTGAGATAATATTGTTCTTATCGGTTCCTGATATGTTAAAAATATCTAATATATTATCACACACATTCTTCTCAATATGCATGACATCCAAATGGTGCTGAATGATTAGAGATGGCCAATATGAAAGCTTCTAAAAAATATACTCTTTTTCTTCCAATTTTTATTTTTTGACAAATTCTTCCTTAAAATTTCTAAATACTTCTTAAATATTCTAAATCCTCCTTAAATAGTTTTCCAAATCTATTAACATCCATTTGTTTTTGTTGGCTCCATATCTCATATCTTGTAAGCAACTTTGGTGTTCCCTTCTGACACCGACGACCATCAAAAAGATGATTGTATTGGTTCTTTCTCCACCGATGTGCTACTGGTAAAAACTGACGATGACCCAAGTAACATTGTTTCCGACTATGAGCAAGTCAAAGAGAATGTGTTTCCTCATTACAAATAGGACATGCCAATTTTTCTTTAGTACTCCATCTACATAAATTTGCATATCTTGGAAAATCATTTATAGTGCTCAAAAGTATGACTCTAATCATAAAAACTTCTTTTTTTGCTGCGTCATAGGTCTCCAATCCGATCTCCCACAAATCTTTTAACTCTTCTATCAATGGTTACAGGAATATATGGATATCATTTCCGGGAGCTCTTGGACCGGGTATTAACATTGATAGCATTGTGTATGTGGCCTTCATACACATCCATGGTGGCAAGTTATATACCATTGTTATAACAGGACACACGATGTACTTTGAAGACATGTTACCAAATGGATTGAAGCCATCTGAAGCCAATCCAAGCCGAACGTTGCGTTTCTCTAACGCAAAATCTGGATAAAGTTTATCTACTCTTTTCCAAGCTGGAGAATCGGAAGGATGACACATTTCACCAGCCAACTGGTATGACCGTGGTTGACTATGCCATGTCATCCACTTAGCCATATTGGATGATATGAATAGACGGCGCAACCTATCTCGTAATGGGAAATAATGTAAAACTTTTTGTGCTGCTTTTTTATTTTTACTTTTAAGATCATCTTTATATCTAGAAGTGTTACATTTTGGACAAACACTTTCATCTTTATTATCTCTCCAAAAAATAATACAATCATTTTTACATGCATGAATTTTCTCATAAGTAAGTCCTAATTTCTTAACTATTTTCTTAAGTCCATACCAATTATCGGGAACACATGCACTATTAGGTAACACTTTCTTAAATAAAGATAAGATCGTATTCATACATCTTCTAGTGAGACCATTCATCGACTTAAGTTGAATCAACTTTAAAATAAATTTTAGTTTAGATACATCTTTCATACCATCATGTAAAGGTGTTTCTGAATCTTTTAATAATTTAAAATATTTTAAACTTTCTTCATTTGGTTCATCCTCATTATGTCGGGTAGAAAATTCATTATTTTGAATATCTTCGAGCATTTCTGTTAAATCATCCTCTATGTGATCCTCTTACTGTTCATTTAATCGTGTGTTATCCTCATTGCAAGAGTTAAGTTCGAATTCACTATGACATATCCAAGTTTAATTATTTAACCATATGTTATCACATATTAGGTGTTCTTTCACAATATTTCTTTTTAAAATAAATGTATTGCAATATACTCTACAAGGGCATTGTATTAACTCTTTGTATTGTCCATGTCTATATTGTATCTTACAATCATCAAAAGCATAGTCTAAGAATTCTTCGACCTCTCGTACATATATAGTATCTAATCTATTACGAATAAGCATCCAAGATTTGTCTAATGAACTCATTTCTTCTAATAAAAATATCTCAAAATAAATAAATGACAATTTAATAACTTTATTACTCTTACCGAACGTCCTCCAAAGGAAGCAAGTTTCAAGTGAATATAAGTCTTTTGAAGCTTCCTGACAACAAGGTAAAAAACAAATATATATACTGTCAGACATATAATCAATCGAAGAATATAATTTTCTCTTTAAACAAACCCTATGCCACCCGAGCTGGCTTGGATTGGACAATGAAACCCTTTGGATTGGGGACTTGAGGATTTTTGTCCAACCCAATGCCGGATTGCCCATTTCAAACCTGGGACAGGCTTAGATTCGGCAATCTAGCTTCGGATCGGGGACTTGGGGATTCTTGCCCAACCCGATGTCGGATTGCCCAATTCAAAAGCGAAACGAGCCTCGGATTGGTGAATCCATTGCATTCCTAGGGAATTGGGTATTTTTGCCCAACCCAAAGCCGGATTGCCCCAATCCAAACCCGAAACGAGCCTCAGATTGGCGATTCCGGCTTCGGATTGGGGACTTGGGGATTTTTGCCCAACCCGAAGTCGGATTGTCCAATTTAAACCCGGAACAAGCCTCGGACTGGCAAATCCGGCTTCGGATTGGGGACTTGGGGATTTTTGCCCAACTCGATGCCGGATTGTCCAATCCAAACTTGAAATGGACTTGGATTGGCGAATTCGGCTTCAGATTGGGGACTTGGGGATTTTAGCCCAACTCGATGCCGGATTGCCCAATTCAAACCCGGAACGAGCTTCTGATTGGCAAATCCGGCTTCGGATTGAGACTTGGGGATTTTTGCCCAACCGGAAGCCGGATTGTCCAATCCAAATCCGGAACGAGCCTCGGATTGGCGAATCTGGGTTCAGATTGGGGAATTGGGGATTTTTGCCCAACCCGATGCCAGATTGCCCAATCCAAACTCGGAACGGACTTGGATTGGCGAATCCGGCTTCAGATTGGAGATTTGGGGATTTTAGCCCAACCCGATGCCGGATTGCCCAATTCAAACCCAGAACGAGCTTCGTATTGATGAATCCGGCTTCGGATTGAGACCTGGGGATTTTTGCCCAATCCGATGCCGGATTGCCCAATCCGATGTCGGATTGTTCTTTTTTGTTTTTCTCATCTTAAAAAGATATCCAACAAATATCACATTTGTTCTAAGTTTTGAATTCGGTAAAAAGAACCTCAAAATAATTTGGTTTGATTGTTTGAGTTTACCTAAATAATGGCTAACACATTTAACTAACAAATACCACATTTTTTCTAATCAATTTATCTAAATAAATACTACATTTATCTAAAGAAATTATTTGTTACCTAAAAAGAGGTTGTTCAGTGGGGGCTGCAGCGGCGGTGGCGCTCAACGGCGGTGCTCGGCGGAGGCTAACAGAGGAGCTGCGGCGTTAGTGGTGGAGGCTGCAGCGGCAGCGGCGGCGGGCAGCAACGGTGGTGGCAGGCGGAGGTAGCTGCAATGGCGGCGACAGCTGCAGCGGCGGCGGGCAGCAGCTCGGTGGCGGAGGCAGCTATAGCGGCGATGGGCAGCCGCTCGGCAACGGAGGCAACTGCAGCGGCAGCAGGCGGCGCCGGCGGTAGGGGCGACGGTGGCGGTGGGCGGCGCCTAGCAGAGGAGCGGCGGCGCTCGGCGGTGGAGGTAGCTGCGCTCAGCGTTGGAGGCTGCAGTGGTAGCAGCGGCGGGCGGCGCCAGCAGCAGCACAGCGATGGTAGTGGGCGGCTAGCACAGGAGCCTTCGATACGCTAGGGCACGACAGATCGCAAGGCACGACGGGGGAGAGAAGGGGGCATCGGGCACGATATAAAAAAATAGTGGCGACGGCTGGAAACTCTTTCGCGACAGCTAGGAGCCGTCGCTTAAAAGGTTTTTCGCGATGACTTAGTAAGTCGTCGCTACTTTACATGATATTCGCGACGGCTTAATAATAGCCGTCACAAATAACGTTATCGGCGACGGCTTTTTTGAGCCATCGTCAATAACCCGTTGTCAATAACAATTTTCCCTGCTGTGTCCGTAGGCACTTAACCAAATTATATTCTATCTTTGGGCGGTAGAGAATTAGAAAATTTTAAAATATTTTCTATATCGAATATCCTGATTTGTCTTATGTACGTCTTGAATGCATTATTGGAATTTGATAATTATTTGATTATTTATATATATTTGATCTTGTGCGAGTTTTGTGAGATGTGTTGTTAAAGTGACAGATTATATAATATGCAAAGAAAAGAAGATAGAATTTGCATGTAGTGATTGTCTCTCTCGGTGCATTTTTGTTAGTATTAGAATGTGTGTCAAGTCAATCAAAAATCGCTTACTCAAACAGATGAAGTCAAGTGGTAAGATGTTATTTAGGTCTCAAACATTGGTCCTTGTATGCTCAGACAAAGATCTATTCTATCTAGTGAGGAAATTGGACATAAGATAAAATCCTAGAAAATAAGCTACTTGGACTACCCTTCATAAAATATGATGATTATTCATTTGCTTCTATGTATGTTGCAAGAGACATGGCTTTTGTAGATTCTATAACATTGTATCATCTCTATCTATTTGATTAGCAAGAGAAAAGACGGATGTTTGTTGGGTCCAATGTGATTCACCTCTCGTTTTTAGTATTTGTGTATAGGAGCAGATCTAGAAGTCGACAATTTTAGTGCAGAGTGATCTTCCATTATCCTTCAACTAGTTCTATTGCATATAAATTAATTATAATTGGTCATGATTAATCATAATTAGAGCTCGTATTCTGGTAAATTTCTTAGGGTTTTATTAGTATAGCTGTGCTATGACGTTGTATATTAGTCAATTTTTATGAAGAGTTTATGGGGGTGTTTGGTTGCATAATAATGAAGATTTTTGTTTTAATTTTTAAAAATTGTAAGAAAACTTGTTAAAAGAGATGTTTGGTAACCATGATAATTTTATGTTTTAAAAGTGATTTTCTTCTTAAACAAAAAAAAGAGGGTCTCACCTCTTTCTTTTTTCTTGTGGTCCCCCACTTTGTTTGGTCATGTGCGGTAGTTACTTTTTTTTGTAATCACATCCCTCCAAACACGATAATTTTATGCCATGAGTTGGTTCACTTTTTATTTTAATACAATTTTTTATCATGAAAGTGTACAAAAAATTATCATGCAACCAAACACCCCATTAGTACTTTGTGGATTTTATCTTACCATGACGATATCAAAAATATTCGCTACATTTTTCTGAGTTTTGGTAGGAGTCAATATCAAAACCAAAGTTTTGGAAAGAGAGACATGTCTCAGTTAAATTGTTTGGGTTATAGGGGTAGGACCATGGTTCGCCGGGTTGGTGACTCGGTCGGTTGGGTCAGTTGACCCAGTCAATTTTTGAGCCGATTGATCCGACCCCAACCCCATGACTCCAACCCAGTTGTTAATTTAAAATAATTTTTTATTAATTTTTTCTCATCTCCGACCTGACTCGGGTTGGTTTTAGGCCCGACCAACCAAGGGCCAACTCCCATTTTTTTTCCATGGTTAGGACTTGGAGTATTGGCTTAATTGGCTAGTTTTGCCTAGCAGACTTTGGATCATACAAGTTTAGATCATTTATCCATTGGTATAGGATGTTCTCTGGATCATACAAGCTTAGATCATTTTATCCATTGGTATAGGATGTTCTCTCCTGGAAACTAGTGTTGACAGGAGGAAAACGAGAACTTATAAGACATCCTAGTGGCTGATGGCAATCACCAACGTGTAGGCTCAGATGGTAAGTTGTCTTAGGCCGAGAAAGATTTCATGCAAACGTGGCTTATGAGATAGCACAGCATGCTCAGGCTCGGAAATGGTTTGCTCGAAGGAAATTTAAAGTTCAAATGACGATCCTGTCAATTTTAAGGGGGAAGTGACCTAAAGATGGCAGTAAGCTGTACAAGCGAAATTATTAAAATATGCAAATTAATATAATATCTCACATAAGATAAAATTGCATTGGCAGCTCACATGGTGCAATTATCTGCCAGAGTGTGTTGGGAATCTAGCTACAGCATTAATTTCGCTGAAAGAAGCCTTCAGGTATCCTATCTTATGTACAATATCCTAAAAAATAAAAAATTATACGATAAAAACAAGGAGGACTAGTATCATTATGGAGCTTGAAAGTAAATTTGACAAACTAGGAACTTATTAAGTGTTTGCTTACTCTATAAATGAATGATAAAGCTATATCAATTTTGATATTCAAACTCACTCAAATTCAAAACTTTATTCTCAAATAATTTGAGTTAGCTACATGAATTCGTCTTTTTCATTCTCCACGGCTATTTGCTAACTTCTCTTGTATATTTAGTTTCTCCAAATCATACTAGATACGTCTATGCCAAATTAATTTGAGCTTATCTCTTCTCATCTTCTATGTCGACAACATTAATATCTCAAGCTGTCTGAAGACACCTTAAGGGGATGCTACCTGATATGTCTAAACTAATAAAGTATTTTCTCCTTTACACTATCTTTGATTCTCACAACTGTCACTTTGTCCCTAATGAATACATTACGGATTCTATTTACTCATGTGTAGCCAGACATACACCTTAATCTCTGAATTTCAACTACACTCGATTTGGTAATATAGTTTGTCTTAATTGCCCAATATTCACTATCGTAGAGCATGGCAAATCTTATAGTTATGCAATAAAATTTTTCTTTCAATTTTAGGAAGATTTTATGGTGGCATAGAATCTCCGTCACCTTTCTCTATTTCAACCATCCCATTTTAATCCTATGGTTATGGGTGGGCACTAAATAGCTCAAACTGAAAAATCAAACCGAACAGGCCTATTCGATTTGGTTTGGTTTAGGTTGAACCACTTCTGTTTGGTTCGGTTTGAAAGTCTTGCAAACTGACTTAAAGCAAACCAAACCTTTCAAACTAATTTAATTAAAAAATAAAAAAACTATTATAGTATTAATAAAATTAAAATTTTTATAATTTTTATAATAAAATAATATTTATTTTGATTATTTTTAACTTAAATACGAATATATATAGATGAAAAAAATTAATTAATTTAAATATTTTATATTTTTTTGATTTAAATCGAACCAAACTGAATTGTAATCGATTTGGTTCAAGGGGTTGATTCAGTTCAGTTCAATTTGGAAAAAAATGGTCCAAATCAAACCAAATTGAACTATACCCACCCTTACATATGGTTGACATCTTTGTCACATTCTCCATCCCTATGTAATATTGAACACAAATATTTAAATTAGGTACTTGGTGTGAGAACCTTTCCACCCAAGATTAATTATACCTCTTCAACTTTTGGGGTTTCGCTAAATCTAAAGTGCATATATTTTGTCTTCGTTCTGCTAATCTTAAACCTCTTAACTTCTTACACAGTTTTCCATCGTTCAAGTTTTCTATTAATACCTTCTAGATTCTCATCAATTAGAATAATATCATCTGTAAACATCATACACCAAGGTAATTTTTTTGTATATTCTTAGTTATTTCATCTATGACTAGGACAAGATGAGATGAGCTTAGACCAGATCCTTGGTGTAGCCTAATTGACATAGGAAAGGCTCCTGATTATCCACCTAGGGAAGAAACTTAGGCAATCGCACACTCATACATGTCCCTGATGATGTTAATGAATCTACTAGGCACCATCTTTTTTCTTAATACCAACCAAAAAATCCCTCTTGGAAATCGGTCATAGACTTTTTCTAAATCGAGAAAAATAATATGAAGATCTCTCTTCAAGTCTCTATATCTCTCTACTAATGATCAAGCTAAAATGATGACATCCATAGTTGATATACTTGACATGAATCTAAACTAGTTTGTTAACATATCAATACACTCTCGAAGTCTCCTCTCCATAACCTTCTTCTACAACTTCATAGTTTGACACATGAGCTTGATATCCTTTTAGATCCTTAAATTTTGAATGTCCCATTTTCTCTTAAATAGTGGGATAATTATGTTTTTTTCTCAATTCATTTGGCATCCTTCAAAAGATAACAATTTTATTAAATAGAAGAGTTAGCCACTCCACTCCTTTCTCACCTGAACATTTCCAAACTTCAAGTGGGATATTATTGTGGCCACATGCCTTTGAGGTCCTCTTTCTTCACGGCACAAGATGCACTTCTAGAGGGGTAATTTTTTAGGAAAACTTCACCAATTGTCTTCGGTCCCCTTCTGACTCTGTTGTACTTTCCAGAATGTGCACATTGAAGAGTATTTTCAAAGTAACATTTCCACCATTCCTATATGTCGACATCTTAGGTCATCACCCTTTCCTCCTTATCTTTAATACCCCTAGCATGTCTTTAGTACCGAGATCTCCTCTCCCTCAACTTGGCTAATCTATAAATTTCCTTCTTAAATTCCTGTGTGCCCAATTTGTCATATAACCTGCTACATGTTGACTCCCTATCTCATCTAAGTGTCCTTTTTCCCACTCTTAGCTCTCTTATATTGTTCAAAGGCCTCGACGGTGCCACATTTGAGAAAATTTTTAAACCACTCTCTCTTACTCTTCACTAATCTTTTTACTTCATCATTCCACCACCACGATTCCATCATAGGTGGATCTCGCCCAGTAGACTCACTACAAATATTTTTTTTCTATCACCTTAATCTTTGATTTCATGTTAGCCCTCATTGATTTGGCCTCTCCATTCAAATCCCATTCCTTAAGCTTGAAAACATCATCTAAATACCTCATGCTTACTTACCCTCATTTCATGTCATTTGATCCTAGGGGCACTCTTTTGATGCACCATTTGCATATGCCCTAGATTCTTAAAATTAAAAATTAGAAGTTTATGATGGGTTGTGAGCGCTTCACAAGGTATGACTTTGCAATATTTACATAGAGCATACATCATTTTTCTAGTAAGAATAAAGTCAATCTGGCTCATACTTCTCTTGTTCTTAAACATTACTAGGTGGGAGTTTCTCTTGATAAAGTGTGTATTCATTAGGATTAGGCCATAGGCCACTGAAAACTCCAAGATATTTTTTTTCTTCTTTGTTTTGTTCCCCATACCCAAATTCCCCATGAATCTCTCAAATCTACTTCCTCAGGACCTGACATGACCAATAGGTGTAAGGAATCAATCTATGTAGATTGGCACATTGGAAAATTTCTAATTTTCTCAAATATCAACATCTTGGTCTTGATTAGAACCGAACGTCATAACTGAACTAGTATTCGAAAAGATTTCGAACACGTAACTTTGTAGGATTCAAAAAAAATCTTATAGATCAGAGAAAATCGAGCATTTTCATGCTCTTCTAGCCACTCAAGTGTGTGGCTTATAGTTGTATCCACACGTACTACATGCGAAGTTGGGTTTTCTATCTCATCAGACCTTCCAACTCACCCCGGATGAAGTTCGATCGACTCTCGATGATCTCCAAGGTGGGAAAACGTGAAGGAGACAGTTGAGGCAGGGGTGGGCACAAAACGGTTCAAACTGAGAAACCAAACCGAACCAGCCCATTCGGTTCGGTTTGGTTCGGTTTGGACCCCTTTTCGGTTTGGTTCGATTTGGAAAATCTCCAAACCGATTTAAACCAAACCAAACCGTTTAAACCGATTTATTCAAAAAAATATAAAAAACTATTATAGTATTAATAAAAATGATATTTTTATAAATTTTATAATAAAATAATATTTATTTTTATTATTTTTAACATAAAAATTAGTATATATATGTAAAAAATAATTAATTTAAATATTTTTATTTATTTTCGGTTAAAACTGAACAAACCGAACCAAACTAAATTGATTCGGTTTGGTTCGGTTCGGTTTGGGAGGGTGATTCGGTTTGGTTTGGTTTGGAAAAAAAATGGTTCAAACCGGACCAAACCGAACCGTGCCCACCCCTAAGTTGAGGTCAAAATTAGAACCCTTGACTTGATAGGGTTTGTGCTCTCTTTCCTATTATTTATAGAACTCATAGCTTTTCACAAAACTCAACTCGTGTTCCATAAATAACACCTCTACCCCTAAAAATATAGATTAATGCATATGTGTATGACCCACAAGGCCTAATAGCCCATTTAGCTGAGGTCAAATTAAAAGAAATTTTTTTTTAAAATTAAATCAATTATATTATAATAGATTTAAAGGCCTACCAATCATGTAAGGTACAAGCCACACCTTAAGATCCTAACAGCTTTTAGGATAAACTCCTCTCCAAATAACTTTTCACGAGATATAAATCCCCGTCTATTCAATGTCCTGGTTAGATAAGAGTGCAACATTGACCATCAACTCTGAGTCATCCCGACACTATGGAATCTTGTACTTGAAATTAAATCATTTGGAAAACTCTTTTACAATTATCATATCTTCCTTGGTCAAGAATTTAGAATACTATCCATAGGACACTCTCTCTCTCTTATCAAGAGTGGACGATCTCTTATTGTCTGCTCAATTACCTTTACTAGGCTTTCCATATACCCAATCTATTAACTATATAGGATCACAATACTAAGTGATACATAAGTCAATAGTTAAAGTACATGGTCTGCTTGATAAGACATCTTTGGCGACTCAGGTCAAAAATCCAGCCGTGCAACCGTGATGGTAGAATACCCTAATTAATAGTTCGGTAAGATAGTGTTTAGGGATTCTACATTGGTCAGTTCAATAAACTCATTCCTCTAATGAGTACCTATATTTGTATCTCAATGTCTCCACACTAGTGACCAATGAGATCGGCCATCCTCATCATATAAGAAAATGTCACATACACTAGTCTTATTAGATCTTTAATGTCCTATCTCAAAGATCATATAACTAAGAGAATTTAGATCACATACCTCTAGATGATTGATCTCATTATCATGATCTCATCATGATTCAGTCATTATTACATGCAACCTAGAACTTGTTTACTATAGACATCTAAATAATGCAAGTAATGAAGATATACCATTATTTATGATTAAAATATTACAAGAAATATAAGATCATATCAAATATGACTGGCTTGTAGGGCATACATTTATTTCAATTTCTCACTTGCACTAAAGTCAATTGCTTACATGTCCAATTCCCATTAGCCCGAAGTGATTCTAAAGCACACTTTGAGTTGGTACCTTAGTTAGTGGATCTACAATGTTTATGGTTTAAGATATTTTATCTTTAATTATGTCTTCTTGAGTTGCAGCCACTCTGATCAAGTAGTATTGCCACAGAAGTATTTGAACTTTTGATGATACAATGGCTCCACTACGTAAGTGATGATCCAATTTTCACAAAACAATGGTATATTATTAGAGATATTAGGGACAACTCCCTAATCTAAGAAGAACTCCTTCACAAGCAGTTGGTAATAATTATATACACTATAATTCATAGAATCTACGGTGTCTATAGTATAGAACTTTTCCAACTCACAGCACCACCATCTTGATAAACACGTACCCTAAAGTTATCTGACTATCAGTCAAATGCAACTAGAAGCTTCAGTCTAACTCAAAGCTTCTAGTCCTATCCTTCACACTAGAAATATATCCTTGGTACTTCTAAAGTACTTAAGGATATACTTCTTAGCTATCTAGTGACTCTCACTTGGATTTGCTTGATAACTACTCATAACACTTAAAGCACTCATAACATCAAGCTATGTACATAGTATACATGATTGACCTATCTATGACTAAGGCATAGGGGCCAAACTCATGTATTTCTTCTCTCTTTAAAAGAGAAACTCCATATCTCATAGGCAAGACACCTATATAGGAGGTTCCATGTCAAACTCTTTGACTATGGTGTCTAAGTAAAATAACTAGGTCAAGCCAAGCATTTCTTTTAGACCTATCTCTATAGACCTAAATCCTTAGGAAGCATCCCCCAAAATTATTATAGAGTAATCATTTTATAGTTAGATTTGATATATGATAACTTACATATATCATTCATAATGAGTAGTATGCCATCTATATAAAATGTCTAAAATATAATAGCACTCCCACTACCCTACTTATACACATAAGGCTCTTATTTATTCCAAACAAAGTCATAAGATTCAATTTTATCAAATCTTACATTCCAATAAGAATAATAATGTTGTAGTCTATGAATGGACATTAACAACATGTACACTTTCTTTGAATGTTTTGGGACTCATGTCCCACAAATTGTATCATATATAACAAAGGTTGTATCATATATACCTCTCCCTCATTTTCACCATCGAGGAATATTATGTTAACATCCTAATTGACATATCTTGGAGTCATAATGTGCACCAATAAAATTTAAATGGATTGAATCAGAGCAATAATTAAAAGATATGACCATAGTCAACTCCCTGACTTAGATGATGTCTTTTCAACTATCCTTGGCTTGAAGGTTTGACCATCTAATTCACTCATATCCATCCTTTCATTATTCATTTACATTTAATGGGTACTCTACCCTTAGGTGGATCTACTAAGTTCTGAACTTGACTAGACTAGATGGAGATTATTATGGATTTCATTGCCTCCTCCCATTTTGGAATCAATATCTCATATTATCTTTTCATAGGTCTTTGGATCAAAATTTTCACTTTATTGTGCCTAACTTCTTTCATCAAAGATATGTCCAGCATATCTATAAGGTTGAATGAGCACAAGTGAAGACCTATGATGTGTGTTATTTTCAATTAGTACCTTAATAGAATTGTCCTTAGGCTGTATGTCTAGAACCCCTTCAATAAATTTCTTGCTCCCACTATTTTTATTAAGGAGGAACTCTTCCTCTAAGAATATAGTAAGCTAAGCAATATATGCCATTTATCTCTAAAAGTGGTATATTTAAAAATCTTTAAGTTTATTTATGATATCTCACAAGTCTTCACTTTCTAACTTATATTTTAGTTATTCTGGGTAATACATCTTCATCATGGTTGGACATTCCAAAATCTTTACTAGCTTAAGATCAAGTTTTAACCTCTTTTCCATATCATAAATGGAATCATCAAATTAAATTTAGAAGATAACAATATAGAGTGGTTATATTGAGTGCTTAGCCCTTGATAGACAAAAAAGATTTTGCAAAGGTTGTCATTTCTTATGTCATGTCATACATAACACAATTACCCATTTTCTTACTAGTCAAGTAAGCTAAGGGTTATAGAGATCCATTAAGACAAGATTGTATTATTCTTTAAGTGATGTGTGAATCTAGTACTTGAGTATTCAACTCTCTGTTCCAATCAAAAAGCTCCAATACTCTTTCAATTTATTCTTTACTTTATTTTTAACCTTTGACAATTCATGAAAGCTTCATATTTGTACTTCACAAGCACACATATCAGTGATAGAAATGTATGCCCTACAAGCCAATCATATATGATATGATTCGACATTTCTAGGAATATCTCATTCAATTAAATAGGCAAAACTTTGTTACTAGCTTTTATTAGAAGCGTATATCGTAATGAAGTCCTTAATCACATGCAATGATGATTGAATCATGATGAGATCATGATAATGAGATCGATCATCTAGAGGTATGTGATCAAAATATTCCTAGTCATAGGATCCTTGAGACAGGACATCGAGAATCCGGATAGACTAGTGTGTGTGATGTCTTCTCATATGATGAGAATGACCGATCTCATTGGTCATCAGTGTGGGGACACTGAGATACACACACAGGTGCTCATTAGTGGAATGAGTTCACTGAACTGACCAATTTAGGAAAACCTGATCGGTATCTTACCGAACTGTCTATCAGGTTATTCTTACATCTCAATAGCACGGTTGAATCTTTGACCTGAGTCGCCAAAGATGTCTTGCCGGGTGCGTACTATGTACTTTGACTATTGACTGATGGATCACTTAGTATTGTGGTCCTATATAGTTAATGGATTGGGTATATGGGAAACCCGGTGGAGGCAATTGAGCGGACAATAGGGGATCGTTCACTCTCGGTAGGAGAGAGAGAATGTCCTATGAATAGTACTCTAAATCCTTGGCCAAGGTAGATAGGATAATTGGAAAAGGAGTTTTCCAGTTGATCCATTCATGAGTACAAGATTTCATAGAGTTGGAATACTTAGGGGTTGACAGTCAGTGCCGAACCCCTGACCGACCGGGACATTGTATGAACGAGGATTTAAATCCGTGTGGTAATTGATGATGGAAAGGCTCAATGGATGTTATTTAACTCCCCAAAGTCATTTGGGATCATAGGATGTGGCTTGTACCCTTTATGATCAGAAAGCCGTAAAAACTGTTATCGGATAACGGTTTTGATTTAATTTAAAGGAATTGTTCTTTTAAATTAATTAAGGCTTCAACCAAATTGACTATTGGGCCTAGTGGGTCACACACAATAGATCTGGTCAATAAGATGAGGGCATGGACGCAATTTTATAGAAGTTTTGGGTTTTTGTGAAAAATTCCATCTTCTATATATAAATGGCTTATGAAGCCATACCCTAACAAGCCATAGGGCTGGAGAACGTACCAAGCCTCCTCTCTCCCTCCTCTCTCCTCTAGAAGGCGATCTCCCATGGTCAAGCTTGGATCTGGAAGGTTTCTGGAGGCCCGAAGGAAGAGAGAACTCGTCTATTGAAGCAGATCGTGTGGATACCGCTAGAGACCGGACACTTGAACGGTTTTCAGCAAGGAGGAATGTCCTCTCTTCATCCATGGTGAGGGATTTGAGAAATCCCATGAGGTACTCTCGTTCTACTTCATATTCGGTTCCCGATTTTACTCGTTCGGCATCGATCAAGGCAAATATCATGGTTTTATGGAATCAAAATTTTTCCGCTGTCATGTATTGATTCCTTACAATCAGTGCCTAGAGAAATCATATATTAAATATTAAGTAAGAATGTCTATCATTAGCCTTAATGAACACAGACCAACACACATTCTAATGTATGAGTTCTAATAACTCCTTGGTCCACCCTCTATTTCCATTAAATGAAAAGTTAGTCATTTTTTAATGAGTTAAGACTTATATTTAGTTAATGACTCAAAATCATTTGCCTACATGTTTTCATCTATATGGAACTCCTTAACTCTTTTCTCATTAATATGACTATATCTATATTAAGCTAAAGAAATAGATTAATTTTTATCAACCCACTTCCTCCTAAGAGGAACATTCACACATACCATAAGAGCTTCCATATCTTATATGAATAAAATATTTATTAAGCTCCCACTAGCAAACAATTTGCCAGTTATAATCTTAGAACAATTATCATTTTCATAACTCAACATAAATCACTATTTATTCAAGTAAAAAGTATCGATAATGTTTATATAGAAAGATAAAATCAACAATCTTCAAGATTAGGACACCTCCCAAAGTCTACTAAATATTTGTACCTCCCACTTTCAATGATGCAACTCTTGCACCATTTGTATATGTAGGTTAATCTTTAGACATCAAAGTTTCATTTACTTGTCATTATCTGCAACCTTTGCAGGTGTAAGATGCATATTCGGTATCTCATACCAAGAGATGCATATGTAGTATCTTATAAAAGATATGCATATCTAATATCTCATACAAGATATACACATGTGGTATCTAATATCGTAAGATATATGTTTATATGTATATGACAAGTAAATCAATGACTAAGATGTTAGAAGCCTCTTATGCTCCTCCTTTACTATATATACAATACACTTTGCATCATTTACACCAATCATCATCATGATAGTAGAAGAACAATCCTATGTCTTATTTTGGTTTTATATTCTTGACCATCATCTTGATTATTAATTTTGCCTTCTTCTTTCACATAATTATCTCACTTCTTTTCATTGGTCTTACCAGCAAGAAGTATTGAAGATGTATTGTTATTTTAATCTTGCCCTAAATCCGTTCATCACCATGAGCCATGATAGATCTCATATTCATCTGTCTGTATTGTCTCTAGACTTTATATCTTGTAGAGACTAACATTTAGTGTAAGGCAAACAATGCATATTTTTAATGAGATGAAGATAGCATCTGCTCTCACTTTTTTAGATGATTAGTAAGCACTCACTTCTCAAGTAAGCTAGTTACTTGGTCAACTATGAGAACACTTCTCATGGTTTTAAATTAGGCAAGGAAGTTTATGCTAATGAGCTTAATAACATCTAGTATGCAAGACAACTAGTAGTTAAGAATCTAATTCTACAATAAAGATATAATTTTATTTAGAAAACATTTTAGACATTCAAGATAAATTAAGATATTGTCTTTATTATCTTAATTTATGCTTTCACTAATTTATCGACTAATTCGAATAGCCTTCATTATGCAAAGGCAAGATATCATGACATCCTAGTGAGAACTAAGACCCTATTAACCTCACAACAAATCATCCCATACTTAATAGGTTGACTACTTTTTTCCAATTGCAACTCTTGTAAATCTTAGTCATTTAGCCTTTAGAAGTATAACCTTGTGGCAAACATAACAAGTCATATACTTTATTTAGATTAAATTCACTTGTTACATTATGGACATAGATTCTCAACATGGCTCATGTGGGAAACACAACAAGGCCATGCTAATAGTCACCCCAAGGTTCGACTTTAAACCTGACCACGATCACCAATTCCTTGCTAAGTGAGTTTTGTGAAAAACATAACAAACTCACCCAAACTAAGATTAGTTCATCGAGACCATAACAACATAAGGCTAAGTGAATCATTGCTTATTGACCTAATTTGATTGATGAGGGATTTTTATTTTAGTCTCATCATAGTATGTGCTACATATATAAACATACCTTTGAATATTATATATCTAAGGTATCTAGCGCACACACATATACATATCGAATACACAAAATTTAAATAGATGCTCATGGACTTTCATCCCACTAATGCATGATTGGAGCAAGATCGGTATGCATTATAGAATTCAACATCATATGCCAGTGTTGACACATTATTAAGCCTTGAAGAACTCTTCCCCAAGCATGCCACTCTCTCTGCTTCTCCTTGAATAGTCAACTTGTTATTACAAGAGCATTAAGGGTACGCAGACCAATAAATATATATTAAATAAATAAATAACCTTGATTTTAATCAAGAGGAGTATATTTCATTGAGGGAGGTATAAATACAATCAAAATTAATGAGAGGGGAGATTAGGCACACAAGCCCTTAATTACATGCCAACATTAAATAAACATCATCACATGACATATTTTAGTCCATGATCATCCATGCATTCACACATATCAATACGTGGTAATATTATAAAATAACTATTATATCATAAAAATATGTATCATATGTTTTAAAATTTCAAATTTCCTTTTTGTCGAATCATTCATGAAATAAATAACAAGAAATTATCATATAAACACTTTACATGAAATATACAAGCAATTCCAAACCATTTGGATAAGTCATGCATTCCCAATACTATACAAACCATCAAATTAATGTTCCAAACATCATTATGGAAAAATCACATTTTTACAAAATTAATTTGGCCATTCATTTTATAATTTAAGTCATTTAAACAATTTAAAACTTAACTTTAAATGAATCTATGACAATAGGGCTCAAAATCACATAATAGATCATCAAACACTTAGATAATCTATTATATAATTTTCTATATTTTTTTGAAATTTTAGCATTTCTTTGGCATTTTTTTGAATAAGAACATTTTTAAATTAAATAAAATTGCCCCAGCACAGTGCACTGAGCTTCCCCCACCCATAGTGCACTGATTGGTGCACCGTCGTGTGCTTTTTAACTACCACATACATGGTGGTTCAAATTCAATTTTTTTTATTACATACGCGTGCATCGCGCGCCATCCATGGTCAAAGCATGTAGGAAGGCACATTGACCAGCCGCAAAGGGGGGGATCCACATGATCAATGGCTTATTGGCTTGACAAGCCCAATAATGCCATCCTCTTGACCCGATAGCAGTGCTACAATAACCACAGAAAGGAGGCTATTAATACCTTCTTAAAACTGGTTCAAACGCCCTCCAAAAAATCCCTAAAAATAGTAGGTTGATTCAATATCGAACAAGGACTCCAAAAATGGTGCATGTTTCTCTTAAAAAAAAAACCTCAATCAACGGGAAATCGAGAAACAATGCACCACCAGCATCTATCTTGAGTGAAGTACATCCAATCCACCTCCAACGGCGCCATTCAAAGCCAAAGAATGATGAGAAACTCTTGGTAATCATATTACTCATCCTATAAACCATACACACAACAACAATGTCTTCATGAAAGAATATCTCAAGAAATCCCCAAATTGAATTGGTGAATTCTATAAAATTAAATCATCAACTTTCAGACCTTCTACCAGACTCTCTGGTGGTTCAGAATTTGAATGGTTTGTGGTGTTGGAAAGCTCTTTGTCACAATATTCATTTGGAACTAGGCATTCCCAAAACCACATATCATACAATTTATGGTGGCTTTATCAAAATAGATGTTTATACGAATTCAGTAAAACATAAAATACATGCAATGATGTCAAAATGACATCAATTTCAAACAAGACTTCATACCTGGGTCTGATACCATTGTAAGGAATTGGTCCAATCAGATTGGCACATAAAAAATTTAATTCCTTAAATGTCAATGTCTTGGTCTTGATCGAAACTGAACGACATAATCAAACTAGTGTTCAAAATGATTTCGAGCAATCCCTATAAATTAGAGAAGATTGAGAATTCCACACTCTTCTAGTCATTCAAGTATGCGGTCTCTATTCATATCCACATGTACCACCTCTGAAGTTAGATTATCCTTCATGTCAGACCTTTTGACTCGCCCGGGATGAAGTTTCATCGACTCTCAACAGCCTCCCAGGTATGAAAACATGAAGGAGATGGCTAGGGTCAACTTTTGCATCATTGACTTGATAGATTTTGTTCTCTCTTCGCTATTATTTATAGAAGTAAGAGTTTTTCACAAAAACCTAATATAGTTCCATAAATAGCACCCCTACCCCAAAAAACATAAATTAGTACATATGTGTGTGACCCACTAAATCCACTAACCTATTTCGTTGAGGCCTAATTAAAAGAACAACATCTTTTAAATTTAATATATTATCTTATAATAGATTTAATGGCCTACTGATCATATAAGGTACAAGGCACATCCCATGATCCTAAACGGCTTTTGGGATAAACTCTTCTTCAAAGAGCTTTCCTTCATCAATTTCTACAGGGATATAAATCCTTGTCCATTCAATGCCCTTGTTAGATAGGAGTACGGCATCGACTGTCAACTCTGAGTCATTTTGACATTATAGAATGTTGTGCTCAAAATTGGATCAATTGAAAAACTCTTTACTAATTATCCTATCTATCTTGCCAAAGATTTAAAGTACTATTTATAGGATATTCTTTCTATCCTATCAAGAGTGGACAATCCCCTATTGTCTGCTCAATTGCCTCCACTGAGTTTTCTTTATACCCAATACATTAACTGTATAAGACCACAATACTAAGTGATCCATAAGTCAACAATCAAAGTATATAGTCTGCTTGACAAGACATCTTTGGCAACACAGGTCAAATATCCAACTATGCAACTATGATGATAGAATATCCTAATCGACAGTTTAGTAAGACAACATTTAGGGATTCTACATTTGTCAATTTAGTGAACTCATTCCTCTCATGAGCATCTGTACATGTATCTTAATGTTTTCACACTAATGACTAATAAGATCGGTCATCCTCATCACATGAGAATATAAGATATATATTAGTCTTATCGGATCCTTCATGTCTTATCTCAAAGATCTTATGACTAGGAACATTTAAATCACATACCTATAAATGATTGATCTCATTATCATATCTCATCATTATTGCATGCAACCTAGGACTTGATTATGATAGATGCATCTAAATAACGCAAGTAATGAAAAAATGCCATTATTTCTAAAGAAGATATTACAAGAAATGTAAGATCATATCAAATATGATTGGCTTTATAGGACATATATTTTTTTATTAAGATCACTACCAATCAGATAGTCTTCTCATTTGGTATCCCTTGTATAATACCATTCATGCCATCCCAGAATTGAACTTTCAACTCACTATTGGCCCTTGCTTGGGGTGCATAGGCACTAATTATATTAATTACTACTTGATGAGCAAGCACTTTAACAATGATGATCATATCACCCAATCGGATCGTATATACCACCTTGTCCTTGAGGGTACTATCCAAAATGATTCCAACTCTATTTTTTATTAAATGGTTGCCCTGTGTACTAGAGTTTGAAACTTGACTATCCCACCTCTTTGGCTTTCCCACATTTCTATTTGGTTACCTGAATGTAGGCCATATTGATCTTATGCATCTCCATTATATCTACCAACTCTATCGACTTACCTGTAAGGGTTCCTATATTTGAAGTACCAATACATAATGTTGACTCCAACTTTAGTCGACTAGGGTTAGACATGTGCATACTCCTACTTTGATGATTATGGGAGGGTAGATCGGCCCTACCCCTCCTAATCCAATGTTCTATCTGCCCTAAAAGCCCATCCCCAATAGACTTCCTACTCTGCGACCCTAGGTGGGGGTGTCTCTCTAACCCAATCCATAGTACCCTTAGCCCTCAAGCTCCAACCTAACCTACCACAAGAATAAATAGGATTCAAATCCATATAAAAAGAAATGACATATGTTTTACACTGGTTGTCACCTACCACAGCTCTCTCCTTTTCTCATCTAGGCTAGGGACATGCATTGGCAAGAGAACATAATACTATACAATATTAAATATATAATAAATATGAGGCCACCAATACCAATAGGAACTATGTCAAGCTTAAAATAAAACACTAACAATGTGTACAATTTTATTTTAATAAATTGTGACAATAATTTAATATGACAACAAGTGAAGTGTATGGACAATCAATTAACCAAAAAAGACACTAACTATCATGGTAATCAAGTTTAACAAAGTATGTTATTTAATACACACTATGACAAATTTGAAATAAATAACTAACAATGCAAATTTATAGATGATGACAACAAACATATATAATTAAGTATATATGTTTTGAGCAATATATATGAATATGTAGTTAATCAAATAACTAAGCATGTAATTAATTAACTACAACTTAGTTAACGCAATATATGAACACAAATATTTAGTTTAATTATGAAAAGGTGTAAACAAACTTATTTATAGATCACAAGATTTCAATTACACAAATTTAAAGTATATATTCATATCTACTTTGATCAATGTTTATAAACATTAATCAGAACTAAATATGCAAATATGTAGTCATGTATTATGCTAACTACAACTCAATAAGCATACACATAAATACAGCCTAACAGGATGATGTAAAATGTGCAAATAAAATAAAATTATATGGTGGTGACATTAAATTATAAAGATATATCAACAAATAACTTATTCGGTGCTCTTCTTAAATTTAGCCCTCTCCAATATGATAAGGTAAAAGGAGAGATGGAGAAGATGATCCAAGGAGAGGTGGCTAGAGGAAGACGATGGTGATTTGCCACAGCGATGGCCACCCTGCAACAGTGTGAAAAGAACTAGGTGACAAGGTCGTCCGCTTTCTGGTCACGTGCAGGATCCCTTAGCCCACTCAAGGAGGGGTATGCTTGGTTGAGTTGGTGGATAGTGAGGAGGTATGCTATGCTTCGGCTAAAAAGGGGTTTCTTTACTGGGAGTTGGAGTAGCAATGAGGAAACAGTCGATGAAGAAGAATGAAAGGGCCCCATGCCTTTGATCCCTCAACACTATGACCATCTAAAAATGGTGGAAGAAAATGCCAGTGCAGATGCTTAGTGCGGCACTTTTCAGCGAGAAGCAAAGGTTGGAAGTGCCCTTTTGTTGATGGATTCAAAGCAATCCTCTCGGAAGGACTGGGTAGCTTCCATCAAGGCCTCCGTAAGTCCCCAAACGTGAAGGATTCTCTCTTCACTGATCGAGCTGGTTGTACCATTTTATCCCAAAACCCGGAGTATCTATTACCTATCGTTGTGAAAAGAGTGACAACCTTAGATTGCTCCGCGTTGTGAGAGAATAGGGTCCTACCCATTTATTTGAGTGGATAATATTTCTCTTAACAAGCCATTAATTTGAGGTTGAAATAAAAAAATTGCGTTAATCATTCCAAGTCTTTGCTATTACTTGTTCGCAAACAAAAATTAAAAATTAAACAAAAATTTCAAAATCACCTAAAAAAACAAAAAAATTGCTTGAGGTTAATTTGCTTGATAACTTGCTTGTCCGACAAAAGAAAATCAAAACAAAAAAGGGGTCAAAAATAAAAATCAAAAAAATCCTTGAGCTTTTATTTGTCATCTTTCTTTTTCTGTTGTGTTTATGAATTTAAGGTCAGGACGAGTTATCAGAATGGCAGATCAAAGATACGAGCAGCTGCAGTTGGAGTATGACCAGTCTTATTTCTACCCTGATGCCGTATGTGCCGTTAATGAACCCGAGGTTCTCCCCGAACCTAGTCAAACTTCTCCTCAACCCAATCCAAATTCACTTTGGGAGGCATTCTCTCATGTTGACCCTACCCAACTTCAGGCTATCGAAGCCATCCTCAAGGGCAAGTCGCCCGCCGACCACGTTCCTCCCGAAGGTGGTCTTCACATCTCTACCCCTCGATCAGTGGCATGTCAACCCAATGTGCCCATTCATGGTCATTCTTATACCGGGCTCATAGCCCCAACTTCTCCTCATCCGGTGGCTAATCTAGATCATCCCGATCCGAATGTTGTTGTTCCTTCTAGGCCACTAGTTTATTCTTCTAATCATCTCAACCCTTCTCACCCTTTGGTGAATCTCCTAATGTACCCTTCTTATCCAGCCACTTCGGCCCATCCAATCCCAATTCCGGTGCACCAAGCACCCACTCCTCCTCTTCCTCTTGGGGAACCTTCTGTTGATCTGGCTATGATTAACAAAATCAATCACATGAATGAGCAGTATAGAGAGCTTAGACGTCTAATTGACACAAAGGCAGCCCCTGAAATTTCACTTCTTTCTCTCTCTACTTTTCATCTACCTCCCTCTGAGATGCGATATACCGCCGTTACAATGGGACCGGTAATCCCTTCATTCATATCAAGGACTTTCTTTATGAGTTGGTAATGTGGCAAAATGATCCAAGGGCCCTTGCTTTTCTTTTCAGAAGATCATTAGAGGGTTCAGCTTTAGAGTTGTTCTACTCGCTTGACTCTTTGGAGGCGAGTAACTTTGAAACTGTCAAAGCTAAATTCTTGCAAAGATACCAAGATAGGGTCGGACTAACATATTCTATCACCGACCTCATGGCTGAGAGAATGAGGAATGATGAAGACTTTATCAAATATGCTGATAAATAGAGGTCAATGGCAGAAAGGCTTACTGATTCCATTTCAGAACCAGAGCAAGTGAAGATGATCATCACCAATGCAACTCCGGCCTTAAAGAATATGCTAGCTTTGCATCACCCCACCTCCATGAGTGAACTCTATGAGAGGGCACGGTACATTCAGACATAGCTTAAAGACTCACCTATCATGAACTTGTTTCATCCTAGACCTCGAGCTGTCAAGAAAATCATTTTTACCACAACCGGCCCAGTAACTGAAGGCGTAGTTACCAACGAAAACCTCAATATTGTAGGGAACCTAGCAATTATCAACACCAGTTCAAGAACTCTCAACAAAATCAACCATTTAGAAACTCTCATCAACCTCAGTCTCACCCCTAACCTCAATTCCAGCCCCATCAACAACAAGCTCCAATCCCTCAGCGACCACGACAACCAATCATACAAGCTCCAGTTCCCCAACCACCATAGCAACAACTGGCCAACTACAACCAAGTACCCCCTCCCATGGCCTACGAACCCCGAAAAATAGGACCTAAGAGAAACCATTATCCGCATTTGCCATACTCTCTCATGGACATTTTTAATGCACTCATGGTGGCAGGGGAATTTGCATTGCCAAAGGAGAAGTTGGAGTGGCCTCAAAATGCCAACACAGAACGATACTGTCTGTTTCACAGATATCCTAGGCACATCGTGGAAAATTGTTTTCAGTTCAAAGACTACATTCACAACCTTAATGAGCAAGACAGTATTGACTGGGACCAGATGGGGGAATACATTAGAATAGTGAAAAACCAACGACATCATGCACCAGCTCAGCAACAACAACAATAGAACCCTGGCCTGGGGATCATTCAAAATCCTTTACCTCCACATGCACCCGCACTTGGAAATCAACACGTTAATCCCATCTTGATCTTTTCTGACGAGTATCATGATCGGGGCCAGAATTGGCAAGTTGAGGGAGCCACCTCCGCCATGCATGTCAACCAAACCGTCTATCTATACCCCAAGCTACATCAGCCAACCCCATTACTCTCAACTGGCCACCCATCATCCGAGCACCATCACGACCCATTGTAAGACCACCAGCCATACAACTCCAACCAGGACGGACCCTAATCTGCTAGGTTGATCAACCACAAACATCACCACCACTAGGACCCATCATCATCCCGCCCCGAGCAACCGTACCTTCACAACCTACCTAGCCTACCATGCCTCAAACCACCATCATTACACCCGTCGCAAGAGCTCCCATCATTCGACCTAACCCACCACCCGCCTCTACCACCCCAACTATGATTCCTCAACTTGCCACAGTATTTACTGGTAGCAAGCTTCAAAGTTTGGTTGCACTAGTTCTACACTATGCACCCCTGAATAAGGTCATGCCCCCAACCCTTGAAGTAGGACATGCCCACACACCCCTGTTCAAGTCCTCACAATCTCTCAGTTAGGGATGGTCATCAGAATTTGTTTCACTTCACTGATTTTATCAATATTTGATTTCTTTCACTTCTAACTTCACATTTTACTCACCTTTGCACTACATCATACTCTATGAAAATCCAAAAAAGTAGGGGTTAAGGCTAACCCTAATCTAATATGTTCCATCTTCATTGTTGTTTTTATATCATTTTCCATAGATTCTACACTTCACATAGTTCTAATCCACTTTTCAATTATTTTTCTTGTCTTTGAATTGCATAGAAACATGTTGAACCTGATCGAAGGGCTTCTCATCTTTGGCCTACCAAATAAAAGAAAGTTAGAACTCACACACACCATCTCCAAGGTATGTAGGTCAATCACTTTTAAATTTAATTTTAACCATGGTTTCTGGCGACCAAACACTTTACACACCTTCCCTTCACCCTTCTTTCTCTCCTCCTTCACTACCTACAAAGTAGATCGCCCTTTCTTTTCCAAAGGAAGAGGCAAATCTAATGTGTAGTCTAGTTTCATATCAAAAGTTGACCCCTTATGCCAAATTCACAAGGTGCACGAGGTTGGGTTTTTCTCATGGAGGACATCCCAAGGTGAGGATGAAAGGGTCCTGATCCTTTTGTTCACAATGGGTCAATTTTCTATTTTTCACAATTCGAGTGGATCTACGTCTATTGTATGAGATTTTGACCTAGACTGATGTTCCCTGTGTTGGGGGAAATTGACACCTAAGTGTCTAAAGTCGGGGTGCATGGGCACCTATTTTCCTTGATTTTAACTCCTCGAAAATGGCCACCACCTACTTCGGAGTGGTTTTTGGGAGCGATGGCCTGTTGAGCATAGGGTGAGGGAAGCTTGCATTGGGTAGAGGTGCTAGAGCTAGGAGAGATTGGTGTCGAGAAGGGGGAGCACTGATGAGCCATCTCTGATGTTCGTGTAGAAGCAATGCCAAAGCACAACAACAGTAGAGAAGGAGTGTGGCCATGGCAAGAGTAAGCAAAAGGCAAATCGATATCTAGCCACTCCAAGAAGCAAAGTAGGAGATGGTGATTCGATGCCAAGAAATCATGGTGGCGAAGTGAAGGAGATGAGAGTTTATGTCATATCCCCAAAAAAGAATTTCTCAAGTAAAGTTGTCCCATTTATTACATAAGATGATCTATCCTCATATTTATCTTTGATTTCGGGGATAAAATAGATTAGCTTAAACTAGGTTAAACATGATTTTATTCGTAAAACAAACAAGGGTTAGAAAAAAAATCTAACTAATCCCTACTTATCCCCATACAAAATAGGGCCTGATGGGCCAAGAGAGGCTAATTTCAACCTAAGCTCTACTTGACACATTTTCCTATCTTAGAGGCTGCCAACACATAGTGGAGCTTGGTTCGAGATGAGTTGGAAAGTCAGGCATGTAGGAGAATTCATCTATAGAAGTAATTTGTATAGATGTTGCTAGAGGCCATGCATTTGGACATTTTGAAGAGTATGATTGTTTTGTGCCCATTCATTGTTAGTCTTGAGGGATTTCTTAAATCTTACAAAGGTATTTTGGATTCCATTTGAATCTAATTTGTTTAATGATGTTAGACTTCAATTGAGACAATGACTATGAAATTTGAGGAATCGACACTTTCACTGCTCATAGAACAATTTCTTACACTACCACACTCGACCTAGAAGGCTATTAGACCCTGTCACATTGGGCATGGTAGGGCACTGACATGTTGGGCAAGGCCCTAGCACACCTTACTATTATGCCCTAGGGCCCTAGCTTACAGAGGCTTTGTCACAACTTATGTTGCTCCACTATACCCTTCTTTTAGTCCCATATTGCTCCCATGGAAGGAAGGAGATGAAATGGTATGTAAAATGATACTAAGTGCTAACGTGTTAGAAACATTCATAGCGAAGTTAATTGACATTTTGGTATTTCATAATAGGTTGAGTTTGTTTAAATACAAATTGATTTTAAATTAAAGTTAATTATTTTGAATCTCATGATCATAAGAAAAACCAAAAAAATGTTCAATTCAATTTATTATCAGCTTAAGATTTAGCTAAACTAGTTTGGTTCAATTTAAATTTTGGTTTTATTTCAGTTGGTGGGGGAAGTGACATTGGAGCTGGAGACGTGCCAAAGGTGGGGTGTCGCAATGTCGGAGCCAATGGAGTGGGTTAGCCATACGAGCGAGCGAGCGAGAGCGAGAGAGAGAGAGAGAGAGAGAGAGAGAGAGAGAGAGAGAGAGAGCAAAGGAGGGGGATGCATTATCATGGCTATGGTGGCAAACATTCTCTTATAGAGGAGTCATTTGAGGGGATAATAATGTGATTAAATCAACTGATTAGTTCAACAATTACACTAATTAGTAGTCTTCTCAAGAGGTCATCTATTCTCGAATTACTCATGACAAATCACACTTAACCTTATAGTTTTTTTTCTACTCAACTAAAAAATGATCAAACAAAGTTGTTGGTATCTCTTAACATATGTACAAATCGGAGTACTACAACTTACCCTTACAAAATAGACATTCTTATCAAGACCACAACCATCACATATCACATACTTAGTCCAGGACCTTCCGGCTATGTCTTGCTCTAATACTATATATAATAACCTAACAATTAGGTTAATTGATAATCTTCCTAAAGTTCTTTTCAATTTAACATCCAAAAAGTAGTTAACTAAAGATGTTGATAATCTATTTATTTGATTTCTAAACATAATTGAAAATCAGAATGTTACAGTTGGAGCCACTGAGGGAGAGTTTAATAAAATTATTTTAGGATGAGTTAAATTAACTAAGATTAAGATTAAGTTTGTATAAAAATTAATGAAAACATCATAATAAAAAAAATAAAATATTAGAAATTTATAATTTATTATAAAGTTTAAGAACATACGTAAAATACAATTTATTTCATATACCTAAACATTAAAACTCTTATGACCTATTTGGTTAGAGTATTAAAAATGATACTATATTAGTATTAATATTAATATTTCTAGAAGGTGAAATATTAATATCAAAATTGATGTAAGTAAATAGTTGTATTACATAACCTGTGTTGTTTGTTTTGAAACTTTTAAAATGGATACTATTATTCAAACACTTTTAAGTTATTATCATCAATATCAATTTTAAAATTGATAATGACAGAAATATCTAATAATGTTACCAAATATGATTTTAACAAATGTGCTGCCAAATACTCATTAACTCCTCTCATCCACTCGGAGCATCACTACCGTCGGATGAAGATCGGAGGGGTCAGAGATGCCAGAAAGTTGGGGTGTCGTTGGTCCAAACAAACCACCGGCAGCGACCACTACCACCACCAGGCTCCCGCGATCCTTCCTCAGTTTGACTATACGTGGTAACGTCAACCGACAGCCTGATCACGTTGCAATCCAAACGTGTTCTTCCACGTGTCCGCTCGTCAGCTTCTTCTTCCGCCTTTTAATTGTGGTGGCACCTAGCCCGCCGGAACAGCTGCAATTTGCCTCTTCCCATCTTCGATTTTCGCTGCCCGCAGAGGTCCCCCTTTTCTCCTCCTCCTCCACCAGCTCCCGCTATCGCTGCTGAATAGGGAATCAAGAAAATCTACTTTTTCTGGAAGAGGGGGAACCCTTTTTGTACTAATTTGAAGAGTTACGAGGAGAAGAAGATGCCGTTTTGCGATGTGAGCAGGTATGAGGAGGGGACGGAGAAACCGGGAAACGGCAACGGGGTTAAGATTTTCTATCGGAGGTATGGGCACGGGAACACGAAGGTCCTCCTCATCATCGGTATGTATCGGTGCCGGGTTTCTCTCTCTTCAAATTAACATGATGAATTTGTATCCTGAATTGTTCATTTATTGTCGTTTGTAATCCCGATCGATATGGCGATGATGTGAATCGTAGGTCTGGCTGGGACGCATGATTCCTGGGGTCCTCAGATTAAGGGCTTGACTGGGTCAGTGCAACCCAATGACGAGGAGTCTCCAGCATCCGTTGTTTCAGATGTCGGTGGCACAGCTTGGGATGAAAATGAGACAAATGGGATCGAGGTTTGCTGCTTTGACAACCGGGGAGTGGGTAGGAGCTCCGTGCCGACGAAGAAAACCGGGTACACGTGAGCACGTCTCCTTGACCGTTGTGCCTTATACTTATTTTGGCATTCTTTGGAACACATGAGAATAGACTAATCCGTGAAATTGGAGTATCCCTTACGACCGTAAATGATGCATACTTGGACGAGGATATTAATTATTGGGGTGATTCCTTTGTCTAGTCCTTGTAATTCACGAACCTGCTGAGTGAATAGGAATGATGCGATAGCTGTTATCGCATTTATATATATCCTGCTATGCTAAATGCCGTTGGAGGAATGGGTGCTTCTATTTTCTTGGGGTGGCATTTTCTGGATACTGATAGATCATAATTCTATGATTCCCTCGCTTACACCTTGTTTGTTTTCCCTGCAGAACAACTAGAATGGCAATGGATGCGCTGGCTTTGCTTGATCATTTAGGCTGGAAAAAGGCTCATGTTGTTGGCCATTCGATGGGTAAATTGAACTTCTAGTTGCTCATTGGTTTCTGTTATGTATGGCAAGATCCTTACCTGAGTTTTGTTGGGGCTTGGTAAATGAGTCTTGGTAATGAAGATGATAATGGCACTAACACGGTTTAATATTTACTAGAAAATTTATAAATGTTTTTGTTCATGAAACAGGAGCGATGATAGCATGCAAGCTCTCAGCAATTGCACCAAATAGGTTATGCTCTTTAGCATTGCTTAATGTGACTGGTGGTGGCTATGAATGCTTCCCTAAGGTATGTGTGCCAAATCATCTTATACAAATAAGCTGCATTCTTCTAATCACATTATCATCCCAAAGGTTTATTCTTATTGGCCTGTCTTGAAAATGTTGTAATCTTGCATTATCGGTATAGTAGATATAATATTGCACCTGAGTGGTGCAAGCGAAATTTATGATGAATCAATTGGAAAAATTGGAGTTTCCATCAGAACTCCATCATATTTAATGTTTAGAGAAGTTCTGCCCTAGACTGAAAGTTATACTACTATGCCTGTGACATTGGAGCCCCTAAATGAAATAAAAGGTTTAAGGCTTTCAATGACTGTAACTGGATAAATGGCCTTTCTCTATTTTTTATTAACTTGATTTGTGTAGCACCAATTCCCTTTTTCTCACTAACTTGCTACTTATGGGCTTTATAAGCTTAAGGTTGTCTACAAATGAAGTACATTTTGCATATACATCTACCAAATGAGTCATGACCAACTGGCGGCTGCTGTTGAAACTATTAGATCAGCTTCTCATATTCAATTTTCTATGTCTTGGCAGCTCATTTGTCTCAATTAAACCCAATCTGTACTTTAAAACAATAATTCAGTTCTCTATCTGTCTATAACAGATTAATGGGCAGATGATATCCCTTGCTTACCGTTTCTTAAAAGCAAAGACTCCAGAAGAGAGGGCTGCTGTCGACTTGGAAATGCACTATACCAAGGTCAGTTAAATACTCATAATTGTCCGTTAAAACACTTGCCGCAATAAAATAGATCAAAGGTCATTATTTGCACATAATTAAATTACTAGTTTCGCCATTGTGTTGGCTTAATGTTCACTTTATATGATTTTAAAACGTTTTTAATTCCAGGAGTATCTTAATGAGTTTATTGGCTCCACCACAAGAAGGAAAATCTTATATCAGGTAAAGAGCATTATTCTTACTCAACTTGAACATTTTCAATTCTTTGGTTGACACTTCAATTTTTTGGTTGACACTTCAATTTTTTGGTTGACAATTTTTACTTCTTTTATCACTTTTATTTTTATTTCACAAGAAATCCAGCAAAGCTTTCTTCATTTATTTAAATATTCTTTTATCGATATCTATGATGGGATGAAGTACAAAAGCTACGGAAGAAATCTGAAGGTATTGAAGATAATGAATATCAGTTTAAGTTGCATATGTTTTGAAGAAGAAAATTAACTACATTAATTGCTTTCAAAACTCAAATAGGTTATTGCACTGTGGAATGTGGAATCCATGGTGCAGGAGCACCATAGTCTTACATGCCCTACTGCCAATGAAAACCAATAACAAAGGACATAATAGTGGATCAAGAATTGCAAACATGATGGCCAGGACAGGTGGACAGATGGTGTTTCATCCAGAACAGATGCTACTTGCTCAGAAGTGCAGGTGTTTGAGGTAGTATGATATTATCATGGATCTGGGATGCGCTTGTGTATGCTCCATTTGGAATCTGTGGGAAAAAGCCCCATCCTCACAGAATTTGGCTGTGAATGAAACATATGCCAAGCAGCAATCTCACCTGGCATTATACTGACAAATCGATATCAAATTACCAAATAAGAAGAGCATAAATAAAGGACCATAGTGTAACTCATGCCTATGGTGGGATGTGACTGTCCAGCTGTGTCAAGAAAATTAATATATACAAGCATGGTTCGGATGCTTGATCAATCTCGACCAGGATCAACACTGGCTGATCTGATCCCAAAGGATAATGCTGATCCTAATTTGAGCTTCACTTGGATTGGGGTTGGCTTAAATCTGGCCGGATCCACTAGAAACAGCCAATTTTAGATCTAAATAATCTTTTTTTTTTTTTGGACACGATGGCCCGGTGGCCAACACAAGGCGCAGCTCCCGCGCCGGCGAGGGATCGAGCGCTGCCGGGTGCAGCGCTCGATCCCCACTAGATGCCACCTCTCCCCCATGGAGAGGTGGACCCGGCAAGACCGTCGCCGGGTTCGAACCCCCGCCACCCCCCCGCGGGGGTGACGTCGTGCCAACCGAGCCACGCTCGGTCGGCAGATCTAAATAATCTGACCAGACCAGAACTAGGCCAATCTGCTTCAATCAGTTTGGCCTGGCTGAGATTGTTCAGGATCAGCTGATCTAGAGTTGGGATCAGCCAGTCCCAATCCTACCTTGGAATTTGTTTGATCAGCTGATTCCAGTCTGATTCAGGCCAAATGGGACCTAGGCACACCTGAGTCTGGTTGAGATGGCCAAGTCAGACTAAATGCCGATCCTTGGCTTCTGGCGGATTGGTTTATCTGGTCCCAATCAAGATCGTGATCCACCCTGGCCTAAACTCCTTATATAAAAGAGACTGTGAAACTCACACCTTGTAAGGGGTAAGAGGCAGTACAAAATGTAGGGATGACAGAGGTCTAAAGGGTGGCAAGCCTGCTGAGTTGATGCCCAAGGTGGGTCTCATGAATAGTAGGGCTACATGTTGCATGGACATTAATAGAATGTCAACCAAATCAGTCCAGGTGAGCCAGCTTAACTGGATTTGGCACAAGTTAGTTGGCCAAGCTTGGGGAAATTTGCATAGAAGGGCAGATACAAAGGTGCCATGCTCAGTAGAACCCTGCATAAAGGAGGCCGCGCATCATAAGGTAGGAGAGGAATCCATTGATTATGGTAGTGTTGTGAGGCTCTTAGTGGTCTATGCAAGTAATGTTTCCAATGATGGTCCTGTGATTCTGAGGCTTAGGACACTGCAAAGAGTGATTGGTGGAAGAACCATGAGAGAGAGAGAGGGTGGGAGTAGAGAAATTTGAGGGACTGAGGGAGGCTTTGCAGAGAAGAGGCAGAATGAGAGGCAGAGGCCTTCACACTGAGGAAGAAGGTGAGAAAACCAGAGGTGTCCCCAGCTGCTGCCAGAAGCCAGTGAAAATAGGAGAGGGGAAAATAGAAGAGAGACATGGGAAAGAAAGGCTTTTCCTAGAGTATAAATTTTCAAGATGCATTTTTAAAAAAAAGGAAATGTGGTTCCTATGTCACAAACTCAAAAAGTAAACTCAAAGACCCTACAACTGTAAGCATACGTGATATTCAAATAACATATGCACTAGAGGATGAAAGAGACCTAATTATTACTGGTCCTCACTGATCCAAAGTGAGGCAGGTTGATGGTGTGTTCTCTAGAAGATGCGATCCAGGTAAACATACTTATACTCACAATGACCTTGTTGGAATGCAATAGCAAGGCAAATATCTCAAATTCTTATAATTTGGGCATGCATACAGTGTTGTCTTAATCCCTAGGTTCACCTGGATATTTAAACTAAAATGAGATTTCAACATATGCATGATTTCAGTTATAACATTCTTCTATGCCTGTGATGTAACCTCAAAAATCTCAAAAGAAGATTTTTTTTCTTTTGTTTTGGAAATTCATTTTCCTTTTGGATTTGAATTTGACCTTAGCATTGACTTCTTAGGAAAATAGATGATATTTCATAAAAGTACTAGCTAGGGTCAAAATTATATATTGAGGTTGTTAGGTTCTTTGAAAAATTGTTTTGACCTCTCCCTGTCGGATGGTGCGAAAATCCGACGTTAATTACATCGAGATTTCTCGAATACCCTTGATTATCGTCATAGCAATCCATTGAAGTAGAAGACATGCATCCACAAAATAAACATTCACACATAGGAGAAAACAACCCCATGAATTTGATGGAATGCAAGCACTCAATTTTAGTTTGAATTTGATTTGAATTGATTTAAAATTGATTTGAGTTGAATTTGGTTTGTTTTACTGATTTGTGTTTGTTTGAGAGATTTGAATTTTGAATCTTGAACAAGTTGGATTCAGTGACAGATTGATTTTGGGATTGACTTTTTAATTTAAGAAGTTTGATTTAAATTTGCTTGACAGGACGAGAATTTTTTTTGGATTTGGTTTGTTTATTAAAATTTGCTTGGAAATTTGATTTGGTTTATTTTAAGAAGTTGGGTTTTACTTATGGGTTGTCATTTTAATCATTTGGTTAAAGTTGATTTACATGTGTTGAACAGATTGGTTTACATGTTTAATTTGATTTTATTTGAATTGAATTTGTTTGAAGTTATTTGAATTCATTTAGTTGGAATTGAATTGAATCAGTGTTTGACAGATTGTTTAAATTTGGAATTTTGTTTGACTGTTATCAAGTTTGGTAAAATTGAATTCACGTTCTGTTTTGAGATTTATTTGAATTTGTGGTTTGTTTTATGGTTCGGTTCAAATTCTGTTTGTTTGATTGATTCCACTTAATTTGAGTTAAGGTTGTCTGACTTAAATATTGATTTGGATTAATTTAAAGATTTTGATTTGAGTTTGATTTAATTTAATTGATTTGACCATGTTTGGAATGGAATTGAATTTTTAATTTGAAAATTGGGTTATTTGGTTTAAGTTTGTTTTATTGAATTTGTTAGAACTCAGTTGAATTTTGTTTGATTTTGGGGAATTCAATTGAATTGGGTTGAATTATTTGAGTTAGAAGATTTGTTTGATTGAAGTTAATCTGTTTGAATTGATTGATTTGTTCAAGCCAGATTTGGTTTACAATGAAGTTTGTTGGCTTAAATTTGTTTGATTTTAATTGAATTTGGTTGGTGCTTCCGAATTTCAGAGATTTTTTACTTAGGATTCTGCAGGTCCACAATTTTCGGTTTCTTGTTTAGATGTGAGGTTCAAATTTTGATTGATCCAAACAAGTTTATCTTGACTGAATTTTTATTTGAATATGCTGGGATTTCAATTGTTTCAGATTTCTGTAAAATTGGCAGATTCTACTTGGCGCATGCATTTTTCTGATTCAGATTTCAAGCTTCTGATTTTTGAATTTCAGACTTGGCAGACCTTAGATTTCAAATTCTGCAAATTCTTAAATTTGTCCAGATTATGGATTCTGCAATTTTACAGGTTTCGGCTTGCTATCTTAAAGTTGTTCAGTATTTCAGATTTCAGATTTACAAGTTGGATTAAATTTCAGATTTTGGAGTTCAGATTCCCTGCAGATTTCAGATTCTGCTGCGGATTCTGCATCTTCCATCTTCAGATTCCAGATTTTTATCTTTGAATTTCAGAGGTGATTCCAGATTTCAGATTTATGTGATTTGATTTGGGTTTGTGATTTCACGGATTGACAGATTTCAGATTTATGTGATTTGATTTGGGTTTAATTTGATTTGTTTGAAGATGTTTTCGTTTATACAGGTTGCAGATTCTTAAATTATGTTTTTTCAGATTTTTTTATTGTCTTGCCTTCCAGAAAATCTCTAATGGTTGTTCTCTCCTTGTAGCATCAACATGTGCACCGAACATGAACTCTTTATTTGTTCTCTCAATGTGAGACATGATTACAATTTGACCATAAATTCGGTCATTTGAATCCTTGATGGATTTGTCATCTCATGGGCGGCATGTACCCGGTCTTTGATAGACTTGTGGGCACTCCTCTCACTGGTTTGAGATTGAATACACCCGGCTTTTGATAAGCTTGTGGGCACTCATCTCATGATTGATGAACCTCATTAGCTCATAGTTCGGCATATCGGCATGTTGATCATGCACAGCCTTCCCATGGCATAATGGGTAAGTGACTCCCTCTTGGGGCATGGTAAGACATTGGGGTCTTTTCAATGACCTTTGTATGTCCACCTTAAAGGGTCAAGGGGCGTGCTTAAAGCCGGCTCATTGCTTTCCCTCTATGTTTTGAATTCTTTTAAATTAAGCCAAGACCATGAGGCGGGTTTTTAGCCGGCCGGATGCTCGTCTCGGTTTGTTGATTAATTAAGTGAATTGTTATTTAATTTATGTTTATTGTTTGTTTTATTTGGTTTTTGATTTATGGGTCAAGAGGCGTGCTTGAAGCCGGCCTATTGCTTTCCCATTTATTTTGATTCTTTTAAGTTATGTCGAGACCATGTGGCGGGTTTTTAGCCGGCCAGATGCTCGCCTCGGTTTGTTTAATTAGTTAATGAATTTTTATTTAGATTTTCATTTGATTGTATATTTTAAGAAGAGAGATCTTCCTTTTTCTTTTGTTTGCTGCAGGCTTCAAGTTAATGGGCCCGGCCCATTTTTTCTCCTCCTTGCGCACCCGCTGGCTGGTCCAGCGGGTTCCTCTTTCTTTTTTTTTTTAAACTCTCTCAAAAGGTGGGCCCCACCCCATGTTGACCCTCGGGTCAACTGCGCTGCAGCCCTCACGCGCGGGCGGCCGCAGCATCTCCTCACACGGGCGGGCCCCGTTTGCTGTTTACATGTCCTACGTGGACATAAGTCAGGGGAAAAATCCCCCCGACCAGCACTGTTCTTCGACCGCGCTTACGGCGGGGTTTCCGGCGATGGCGGCTTCGGGAGAAGGCTCCGCCGACGGCGACTTTGGGAGACGGCTCCGGCGACGGCTCCGGCAGCTCCCGGAGGGGGTTCTGGCATCGGCGGCTTCGACAGAGGGTTCCGGCGATGGTGACGGCAGCTCGCGGAGGGACCTGCGGCGATGGCGACGGCAATAGGTGCTTCCGGCAGACTCGGCACGATCCTGCGGCAGCTCCACGGTCCTCCATGGGCTTCAATGATCTTGGAGAAGCTTCAGAGCTCCGGCGATGGCATTGGAGGAGAGGTAAGGCCTCAACGGCAGTCCCCTCTCTCTGTTTTTTTTTCTGGCCTTCTGTTTTCTTCCCCTCCGGCGACGGCGACTTGCGCTAGGCCTTTTATAGGCATCGGGAACTCTTGTTTTCTTCCGAACGTTGGTTCCGGGACTGGGAAGGACTCCGAACCTCCCACCGCCCTCGGTCTCCTATTCCGGAAGGATATGGGACTCCTTGGAGAGTCCTTTTCCGCGGCGAAATCCAATTCCCGGAAGGATTCGGAACCACTCCGAATCACATGGGATAGACTTGCTTCCAACCTCCGATTCCTTCAGCGAATGGGGCACCTTCCGTAACAAGACATTCCTGCTCCAAGGACTCAGATCAGTCCTGCTCTGGACACGAGAATCCCCTTCTTTTTTTATTTCTCCTTCTTAAACAACCGATCTCCTGCTTGTTCAAACAGAAAAGAGAAAAAAAATCCTTTTTTATTTTCCACCGAGCCCATCCTTGAGCAGGCTTGTGGGCTGCGTACTTGGCCCATTTCTGACCACCGACCCTTTCAAACAGGTCTTCTATCGTGTTAACTTTACCTCCACATCGGTTTATTCCTGCATTACCATCCCTTCAGCCCTATTATACTGATCATGCCAATTCTCTTCTCTCCTTTCTCCTTTTCCTAAACTTGGTTTCATTTTATCCATATATACCTTTTCTTTCTGCGAATTTATGTGTCAACAGCCTGTAAGCTAAAATGTTAGTTTAGGAAGGCAGCCGGCAAAGGATGGAAAAATTGGAATCTAAGATTGGATTGGCTAATGCTGATTCCAATCCTATCTAAATCAGATCAACCAATTCTGGAAAAGACAAATCGATCCGGAATCGACCCAAATTAGTTCTTCGAAAACATAAAATAAAAAATCTAAAAATATGATAGATGGATTCATCCTATTCAACCCTAATAGATAGATTCCAACCTGATGTGACCCTTTTGGGATTGCACTGGGGCCTATGTGCCACCGCCACAGGGGTGCAGCACTGTCTTCCTTGCCCTATCGGGTGGGTTAGGAAAAGTCATAGGATCCTATCATATTGGGTCCAGGTAGGATCACTCATCAATCCAGCTCCTATCGGGTCAGACCTCTTCCCCACATGATGGAGTGAGGAAGATGCAGTGGCTGCAGAGTGCCACTACTGCCATTGGTGGCCAATTCTGGCAGAAATCCGTGAGTGGACCAAAGCCCCCTCCCCCTCCTAAATCAGCCCAACCAATGCCGACTCCAATCCAAATCAACTGATTATGTGAGCCATGCACCTGACTGCCTATGCTCTTAGGCTCTCCTAAGTATGACTAGCTCTTTCTAAAGGAAGAATCGAGGAAATATGGACGTAAGCCTTGAAACCCAAGGGGGAAATGTGATGAAGACTAGGCAAAAATGAATGGAAATAGTACTAAAAGAAAGCAACAATGGCTTTATGGAATGTCTGGTATGGTGGCAAACAATGTCTTGGAAAATATAAGCTTTGTTAAAGTGGATGTGCTAGGAATTCACTCTTTTCGTTGCTTTAAACCTTGGATTTTTCTTTAGAATTTGATATAGATGTTCATTTAACAGGAATATGTCAGAGGCATATCATCAACTGGAATGCAGTCAAATTGTGGTTTGGAAGGCCAGGTGAATGCATGCTGGACACACAAAATGACAAAAGAAGAACTCAATGCAATCAGTTCTGCTGGATTTCTTGTGTCGATTATTCATGGCAGGTCAGTATATCATTGGGTAAATTGGTTTTTCCCTGATATTACTTCTCCCTGCTGTGAAAAATCGGTGCAAGGCCTATTTAATGTTGCTGAAGCAAGTTGATTTTTAAACTATTTTCAGCTATGATATCATTGCTCAGCTATGTTATGCAAGGCAATTGGCAGAAAAGCTGCATCCAGTTGCAAAAATGATAGAAATTTTTGGTGCACATCTAGTCAGCCATGAAAGACCAGAAGAGGTACTTTTTGTTAAAGGCTCTATTGTTAATGAGACAACATGCCATTTGGCTCATGTTCTTTGTCTTGATCTGTTTTTCACCAAGTACATTGAAACGAAACTGTCCTTTAGGAGAGTATCCAGGAATGAAATTGTTCTTTGTTGGACTAGTTTGTAGCATGCCATCCCTGAACCTCGCCACTGTGGTGCATAAGTACGATGGCAAAGCGATTGTATGGCCCGTTAGTGGATACATTTAGACAAGAGAGCAAATGGAACTAAGAGGTAACACCTCAGTGCAACCCGGAAATCATGAATACCAAAAAATGAAACAGATCTGTGAGCTTACTGTTATCTTCATAATGCTGGAATGGGGTGTTAAACCTTCATTACCTTCAAACGAAGAATTTTATTTCAAATGAAAATAGATAATTGACTAAGTATTCTTTAGCCACATCTAAGCTGTCAATATAGGTTACCAATATAGGTTACCAATATTCAAAATATTCATAATATTTTCCCTTAATTTCTTCATGTCTTCTGTTCTATTTCTTTGAAGTGAGAAGGATTCAAAAATCAAAGGGTCTCTTTTGAAATATATATATTCTACGTTAGAAACATAACTCCCACCCCTTCTGTTATGTGCTTAATTTTTATCACATTTCTTCTCATCTGTGTTGCTTCATTTTTTTTTCAACTTTTGAGTAACTGAGCTTCAAATGTTTGACCATCATTTCACTTTTATTTCTCGTTTTAAACCTTCTTCCATTTCCATGTTGGCAACTACGATTCAGAAGGGTAATTTAGTCATGAAGCAAGGTGAGAAAAAGTGAGCACATATGGAATCCAAGAGACAAATGGTGACCTAACGTAGACTGCTTGATGTGGCTGCTTCTACTCTTCATTGTTCTTGTTGCCCTTTGAAGTTAAATAATTAGGTTGAAGAATCAAGTCAAGGAGTTAGTGAATGGGGGGATGCAGTGTGCGGGGGCTCCAGTGATTCTGGAGGGCCCTGTAGGGGGGAAGCAGGAAGCTACTTTCGTGAGGTCTCCGGGTGATGTGTGGGGATTTCCTGCCAGTGCGTGAGATGGGAAGAAGGCAGTCCCATCTGCTGATCCTTCTACACAGGTTGGGATGGGATCCTGGAGGTGAAGGCTGTCATTTCTGAGTCAGGATCTCAAGGGTTGCGGAGGTTGTACCATGATGTGGTTTCTGAAGGGACTACTGAGAGGGCAGAGATCCTGGACATGTGATACATGCTTTGGCAAGGACCATGTGGGATCTGGTTACAGGAATGGGTTGTGATGTCATCGTTGTTGGGGGTTGGGCATTGAGAGCATGGTTGTCCTGAGTTGAGCTATGTGTGAGGTGTTGAGTTGCCGACTTACCAGGGAGCCAGAGTTAGTTGTCCTCCTTTGCAAATGTTTACCTCTTCCTTTGTTGCGGGAGGGATGTTTCAATTCCTATGTCTCTTGCTATGCGTAGGAAGAATTGGTTGTTGTAGTGTAGACTATGGTAGGTAACAATAGTCCTAATGAGAAGAAATGTAGCACTTCCTATAGATGTTATATCCTAAAACAAGATCTTGGTGGACCGGAGTTTTAGTTTGTGGTGACTTTATCGCATGCAACGACTCTTTTAAGAACTGTGGAAAGAGGGCAGGAATCTTGTGGTTATGGGCAAGGATGAGGAGAGCAGGAGATCAACCGTGGAAGGAGAATGTGAATGTCGTTATCACGAATGAAGTGGATTGATCCTTTTGGATCAAGATTAAGGGTATGCCAGGGTTTGCATGGTTAGAATCTGTCCTTACGAAGATTATTTCACCTTTCGGCAATTTGGTGTTTCTTGATAAGAAGAATTTGTGGTAGCCTTCTTAATTTCTTTACAGAGGTCACAACCCTTGTTTGGATTGACAGCATTATGTACTCAGTCTGCCTGAGTAGGGTAGCTGCAAAAGCCCGTTGTCCAGGAGTTGCCTGAGGCATTCTCCATTCATAATTCAAATCCTCCTTATTGTAGTAAGTACGAGTTGAGAAGGAAAGTTTCTAGTCGGTTTTAGATAGGTTTCGGAATGTTTTCTGGGAATTTTGGGCATTGGTTGCTGATTTTGTAGGTGGTGCCGTCAGATCTTTTGGGTGTAGAAAATGGCACTATTTCAGGGTTACTGGGTCATCCATACCCAGTATTGACTCGCAACAGGTTGGATCTGACTGACTTAATTGGCAGTTGAAGTTTTCAACCAGCCAGTTCAGTTGTCTTGTGAACCCGATTCAACTGGCCTGAGCTCATATGTTAACAGGCTGGTTCTATTGTTTGCAATGGTCACATTAAGATTTTGCGTGCATGAAGTTTTGATGCTGCCAGTTCTCCCCATCAGTTGTTGGATTGACCATTGTCATCTTCGTCCATGAGTCTTTTGCAAACTTCGTCAACGGTCCCGCCTCTACTGTGCCTGGGTGACTGGGTCCCCATGCCCTGAAGATGATTCTGTCTTGGAGGAAACATTGGGAGGATCTCATTGGGTCTTGTCTCAGTTGCCAAAACTGGATCCCCCCAGCTATTGAGGGGAGGTTGAGGAAAATACCATTGTGAAACCTCTTTCCATACTTCTGGCCAATGACATCATTTCTCAATCCTGTTGGGTAGAGGAAGCTGAAAGACTCTTTTCTATCTCTTATGAGGATGTCAAAGTCATTGGGGAGATGATAGGTTTCAGCTTCATTGGTAGAGAGCTAGACATTATGAATTTATTCACTAAGTTACAGCTCAAATTATCAAATGAGACTGGTATTTCAGAGAACAATAAGTTGAAGCAGCAATAGAGGGTTGGCTCAAGGGAACTTAAGTTCCTTTGAGGAACAACATCAAGAAGGAGGGGAGGAGAGTTTCTATTTTTACATTATTATTGTTATCAGTTGGAATTGCAGGGAAATCTCAGGAAGAGAGATGGTTAGAGAACAACGTGCCATTGCAACTACGCGTAACCTTGATGCGTTTTTACTCTAGGAGACCAAATCTGATTTGGCCAACACGCAGGATATTGGGAATATGAAAAATGGTAAATTATCTAGCTTCTCCTTCATGAACTCAACATGGAGAGGTGGAGGTTTGGCTATGCTTTGGGACTTAAGCAGATTTCATGCAGTGGATGTGTTCAAAGAAAGACATGTATAATCAAGTTCAAGCATATAAGATTTGGTAAGTTATGGTTTCTATGCAATGTGTATGGTCCTTTGTCTATAGACCAGGTGAAATTTTTTTTTCTCTAATCTCAAGGAGGTTTTGGGTGATAATATCAGTAATACTTACATCAAGGGTTGATTTCAATACTACTTTTCAATGACTAGTGAGTGATTGTCGACTGATTGAGAGTTCCAACTTCGGTATAGATTTTACATGGTCAAACTCATATTCTAAATCAAAGATTGATAGATTCTTTGTGGATTAACGACTATGGAGTTCCTAAGTGATCCCATATTCCCATAGTGGTTTCAATCATTGCTATAGGCATTACTTGTGGTTGGCACAACAGAGCTTGTACCAAGAAATTTAGTTTTGAACTTACATGGTGCAGGAAACCAAGTTTAAGATCTGGTCAAGCGATTGTGGCACAAGCATAAGATCAACTCTACATGAGCAACATGGAAGTTTGTTTGCAAACTTAGGTGGATCAAGAATCGACTTAAGAATTGGGCTAGGACAACTTTTAATACCTCAGCTAAAGTCCGGAAGGAATATATTTCAAAAATAAAATGTTTTTAAAAACTTTATGATGCATGGTTGATTAATGATTTGCAAAGGAAAGAGCAAAACAACTTAAAGGATGTTTACAAAGAATAGTGTCTCAAGGAAGAGATTAAATTGGTCGAAGGAGATATGGCTAAAAGAAGACAAGAAGAATACCAGGTACTTTTATACCCCAACTACTATCAGGGGAAAAAAAAGAACAACATTCAAATGCTAAAGGTGATTGAGGTTGAGGGGACAGGGTATGAAAAGATAAGGCTATTGGCTATTAAATATTACAAGAACCTCTTCAAGGATGATGGTCACTGGAGCCCTTTTCTCAATTGCAATTTATCCAAGGAATTAACTGAAGAAACCTGACTATGGTATCCAATTTCTCAAAATAGGAAATGGTGAGTGTCATCAAGGATATAGACCCCTACACAGCTCCGAGTCCCAACGATTTTTCGGCAGGGTTTTATATTCATTGTTAGGATATTATCAATGATGATTATAAGGATGCCATTAGATAATTTAAGAATGACCCAAGTTACATCATGTATTTAAATTCTACTATTATTTTGTTGCCAAAGATGGACAATATGGAAGACATTAAAGATTTTAGACCAGTCAACTTGTTAAATTGTAATCACAAAATTGTGATAAAAGTTTCGCTGATAAACTTTGCAGATTCATGGACAAGCTTACTAACTCCTTCAATATGCTTTCATCCCTGGGAGATTTATACTTGGTAGCTTTATGACTGCCCATGAATGCCTACATGATCAAAGGTTGGGACATAAATAGTCTTGTTGAAGCTCAACCTTGAGAAGGCTTATGACAGAGTTAGTTGAGATTGTCTTATCAGAATTATGTAGTTGATGAGTTCAATCACAAATGGATCAGGTAGATTAAGTGTTGTATTTCAACAACCTGGTTCTCAGTTAATATCAATGGAAAAGGTTTTGACTTTTTTGACTATTGAGAGGTCTCAAGCAGGAGGATCCTATATCCCCTCTTTTATTTGTTCTTGTTGGCCAAGTTCTTGGCATTACGTGGGACAAGACTGGGGAAGGTAATTTGATTCAAGGCATTGAAGTGGGAACTAATAGGAATCGTATTACTCATTTGCAGATTGTGGATAATATTCTACTCTTCTTTTTTGGTTAGCTGGGCATTGAAGTGTTTCAACTTGAGAATTTACACTTTGTCAATTATGTGAAAGATTGATTTTTTTGCTTACTCCGGCACCCATATGGACTAGGACATCTAGAAGGATATTTTTACCATTTAGGCCTTTCCCTTTGCAATTCTCCTGCTCGACTACTTCCTCCATAGTTGAGTGTTTACCTTGTTATCTCTTTTCCTTTGCCTTTTTTTCCCTTTAGTCTTGTAATTCCTTTTGCCTTCTTAATAGAAATTTTGGCTCTGCCATTATAAAAAAGGTTAAATAACTAGGTTCCCATCATAAATAACATAGTATTTCTCCAGCAGGGGACTAAAGCTGATAATCCATATACATATCGGTCGCAAAGAAAGTGATAATTTTTTCTAGACTCTACAGTCCAAGTAAAACAACATCTAGCTTAATTTGCAAACACTGCGACGCGTCCATTTCTCTTAGATCTTCGTCGTTGGGCCTCACTCATCATCTACAATCTACACAAACGTTACACGTTTCACGTGGTAAGAGCACTGCTAGTTTGGGCTTGAAGATTATACTTACGTACCCAGGTAGAATTTTCAACTCTAACTTTAACCTTTATCTCAATTCATTTGCGGTTGACCATATAGATTTTCTTTATCCATTTCAGTTTTGAGTTATTTCGTTTAAAAAATTAAATCATCTAAATCATTCTGACTTATCCTTTTCTGGATAGAATGCTCAATGAAAGTATGAAACTATTACCGACAAAGAGAGAGAAAGAAATAGTAGTCATTATCGTTTTGAACGCAGAAGCGTGGTTTCACGTCAACCAAAAATCTATTTCACAGTCCCTGTGAGCTTGCAGAACTGTAAGAACGAAAAACACTGCACCAAGCACTAATATTTTCAGCTTATATCAACTCCAACAAATCCTCCAAAAGGCCCTCAAATGATCAAAATATCTGCAACAATAACCATCAGTATTTGCAAATTAGTTTCACATCAAGTAAATAAGTATGCATTTGAAATGCAAAATGATCCATCTACTAGAGTAGTTTATTCCTTCTGCCTAGAAAGAAAGCTTTACGGAACTTCGGGAGACAACACACTTCATCTATATGCGCTCCAGCACAAAAATAAAAGTATCAATTGTCATAACTTATTAAGAGTTTATATATCAAATGCTTAATTTACAAAAGAAAATTGTGTAATCTACCATATGAAAATGATCATCCAACCACAATGGTGAATTCATATTGTTTGGATTTTGATAATTATATTGATAGGAAGTTTTTGTAAGCTGACTGGTTTATAAAAAAAGACAATTCTCAGTGTTTGGAGTAAAATACAACCCTTTCCCACAATGAACTGAAAGGAACTCTACAACTGAGAGTCGGACTTGTGCAGGTGATTTAGCAAACGCATTTAGCTGCATAATAGGTCAGGCCTTATGAATATATGTATGTTCCAAACTTATAGAACTATGAAGGATTATTTTTCCATTTTTTTATCTTATAGATCTGTTTCTAAGATTGAAAACAGATAAGATAAAGGCGGATCCTTTATCTAATGTTCAGCAATCACATTTGGTGATGCATAGTCTTTGCATTAGTCAAAGCTGTTCAGCTGAGTTTTCTCGATTTCGACTTTGCAGTGGTAGTGTGAATCTTATCCTCCACAGGCTGCCAATCAATGAGCAGGTGAAACTGGTCCTGATATGATGGACTGACGGTTACATGCCTTGTTCACTTCAAGTGAACTGCACTTGAGGGGAGGATTCCAATTTTAAGAGATCCTCCTGGAATGAACGACCCCTAACTCTGACATCCCAATGATAGATTGTCTTCTCCACCAGTCCCTTAGGCCCCCATCAGGGACTCTTCCCTCCCCCTTGTTGTCCCTCGCCAGAAACATGGTCACAACTCTCCACCACCACTGAGAAGCTGGATCATGTTGCGTTTTAAGTTTTAACATCCAATGCAACTATGTTGCTGCACGGTCACTTTTCTTTTCCCTCTTTTCCATCTCCATGTATCCCCAGCATAATCCTCCCCTACCTTTTCTGGTACAATCCATTAATTGACAGGGGAAAGTTCTTAGGTCGGTAGCACAGCACTAATAGGGTGTTCCTGATCCTCCATGCCGCATCAACCATCCAACTAGTGCCAAGGCCTGTGAGGTGTTGTATTTTTTTTTCTTTGTTTTATTTACATTCAAATTCAGAATGAAGTAAGTCTAGGGCCAGCCCTTCATATATGATGACCTATGGTTTCTGCTGTGATAATGGGAAACTAAAGCAAAAGCAAAGCAAAAATAAATGCTCAAACTTTAAGATCTTAAAAACTTAGTTTAATAAGAAACAAAAAAAAACAAGAGAAACAGAGCTCAAAACTGAAAGGATGGAAACATTTCTTGCAACTACATGAGAACTGACAACCCTTTTATGGGTCAACCGTCTGGAGGACTGTATGTTGACTGCAGACCATAGGCATCTAGTTTGTTCCTTTTCTATCAACTATCTTGGCTCAAAAATAGGACTTGTGACTGGAAAACAATCTCCCTTGTTTTTTTATCTAACTACGGACTTGTTTCCATGTTGACTTGCTGCCTCATGGGGCTTGGAATTAAGCAGTCTTAAAATTAAATATATAATGCCTATATTGCTTAAGGCTCTCAAAATATGAAGTTACAAAGTATATTAAAAACAGGCTTAATCAGCCATGGATGCAACAGTCTATGGTTATTTGTAAAAAGTCATTATGATTAAGTCTCTGACTCACTACTTGCTGGTTAATAGTTAACTGGTCATACCAACACAAGATTTTCAACTGCTGTTACCATTTTTCCAAGATTCTTTTTTCCAGGATATCTTCTATCCAAACCTTCTGAGAAGATACTTGGATGCAAGATTGTGGCAATCTTGGTAGTAACTTTTTATGTTTAATTTGGACGGCAAGGAAGCAGTCACGTTCTCGCAAGTTTGATAAGGTAGGTTTAAGTATTTTTCCTGTAGAGTATTTTAACTGACTAGTGAGAAACAAATGTGCATGCAGCTACCATGAAAAAAAATACTATCGCTAGAAATTTTGAAGAATTATGGCCTCCCAATTGATTATTCATCACAATTACTAACAATGGAAACTAAAGCAAAAAGGGAAATGAGAAAGAAGCGTCGAACAAACCTTTAACATAAAGATGAATGAGAAATGTGAGAAATGCAAGGTTCCCTTGTACCTATAATTTTCAACATCTTGATCTTGACTCAACAAAAAAGGCAACTAAAAAACTGAGTAAACCAAATAAAAATGAGGTCACGATCATCTTTGTACTAGCCTGCCATATATCTTCTTAACATCAAAGTATATTGACGTCAATCAAGATTATAATATTTTAATATTATTAAGACTTTATCTACTTAGAAGTTTTAAATTAAGAATGTCAAAGTTAATTAGGAGTCTAAAAATATTTTAAAGTCATAAATATAAGATATCTTTTAGTTTTGAAATGTTATAGGGGTTTAAATGTAAAAGAACATAGACCATACAAAAGTGACCCTTATGTGATATGTAAGGAGAAGATAACGAAGTAAGAAAAAATGGCTCTCTATTCTCTCTCTCTCTCTCTCTCTCTCTCTCCCCCATGGACATCTTTCGATTCTTCTTCCTCCCTGCCCCTCTCCTCCCTTGACTTTCTTCCTCTCCCCCTTTGCCTCTTCCCAAGCCCTTCTTCTCCTTCCCAGGCATCCACTTCATCCTCCCTTGTTCCTAGCCAACCCCTCCCCCCCTCCCACAAATCTCCTTTGCTCGGGCTCCCTACGCACCCCCCCTTCGATGAGCCCCGTGTGGCCTTGGCTTAGATAGACAAAACCAGTGCCTCTATGGAGTCCCCACCCATTGTGGGGTGTGCTGTATAGCCAGTTGGGCCTGAGGACCGTCGTCAGAGCACCAACCGTGTAACTAACTTCCTCTAATGTATGAGAAAGTCCCAAAACCAAGCTAATCCTATAGACCTTTGATTGGCACCTTCCATCTCCCCTACAATGACCTCTTGGAACAAGGATCACGAGATCAAAACCAGAATCAAGATTAGTGAGTACCAATCCAATCTATATTAGATCAAGAATTTTGGAATCGGAATCAAACTCTACCAATTTGATTCAAATCAGATTGGCCAGAATCGGCCAATTCTTGAAAAGGAAAATTGATTTAGATCGATCTAGAATTGGTTTTTTTCCAAAAAAAATAAAAAATCTAAAAAAAATGAAATCCACTAATTTTTTTTTTTAAATTTAAATATAATATTTAACATGCTTAAATGTTATCCATCCATAGTTGCATGCATGATAAGAATAAGATGCTGATAATTGTAACATAAAAAAAAGATAAGATGTTAATGACATTAAAAGATGACAATAACAATATACATTTCATGACTCATGTTCACCAATATCTGTGATATTAACCTTCATCCTCTTCCTCCTACTCTTGTCGTGATTGTGCTGTCCCTAATCTTCTTGTCAATGCGGGCTCATATCCATATGAAAAGAATGCATCCGCCATGTTAATTAAGTCATGGACATTGGACTGTGACACGAAAGTAGGCTTAGTAGGTGGAATCCACAGCTGTTGAAGCTCATCTAACATTGAAAAATCTGACTTTACATAATACTATGATGGCTGCTCATCATAGAAATATGACTTTGGATGCCGTGAAGTAGATGAGTATGTAGCTATTGTACATGCATCTGCTCCATATACATCTTCCCCTCCTCCTCCTGATTGGGTGACTGGCATGGACTCCTCATCATCATCAACTGAGGAGTGTGAAAGAGCCTATGTGGTGTCATTTGGGCTGACAGGACGTTGCTTAATATCTAGTTTTCTTCTTTTGGCTTCTGTTATGTCATGTAATGACCCACAACCACTGTTGTCAAGGCAGCCGCCTAAGCGGCGCTTGCGGCAAGGCGGTTTACAAGGCACGCTTTTCGCCGACGCCATGTTTCCCCTCAATAAGGCGTACGCCTTGGCCGCCTTGGCGAGCCAGGCGTACGCCGCGGCGCTAAGGCGGGCGCCCAGCCGCCTGGACCGGAAGAGCCGGCGAACCGTTGGCCGGTTCTTTTAATTTGAACCGGCCGGCTTTTTTCAACTTGGAGACCGGCTTAAGGCAAACCGGTTGGCCCGTTTCAAATAAGCCTCGACCGGCTGTGGCTCCCGATCGCGAGGGCGCTGAAACCCTTCACCGCGGACCCGTACGCGACGCCGGACGGCGGACACGAAGAACCTTGCAGCCCCGCCTCCGACGGGGCCCATTGCGGCCGACGGCGACAACCGGGTTCTTCTTCCTCCGGCGGCGCTTCCCCTTTGTCCGAAGAAGTTTCTCGCGTCTCCCAAGTCCCAACAAATTTCTCTGCCGGTAAAGTGCCGTAAACTTGATTTTTTTTTCTTCTTCTCCTTTTTTCATTTAAGATATCATTGTTTAAATGTTTCCGCTAAGATGTTTAAAATCTGCTAGACATTACCTTTCGATTAAAAGTCGAAAATAATACATGTTCGAATGTCTCCGATATGTCGATGGTTTCCAACGTCGTTGTTTTCGTTTCTTCGAACATTTGTTTAGCTTCTAAATATAACATAGATGTCATTTATAGTTTGTTTTTTATTCTCGGAGGTACGTACCATGTACCCTTTTCGATTGTTTGTTATTATTTCAGAGTGCGATTTCATGGATAGCCGTTGAAATGGCCTCCGGCTCCGTCAAAGTGGCTCAATTAATCAAATTCGAGATAAAGTTAAGAAAGCTAAGTCTAGTGATCCAGTAAGTATGCTTATTGTCGGACGAGTACGACAAAATAAAATCAAATGCGAACTTTCAGGATCAAGCTACGAATGGCGGAATAAAAAGCAGAAAGAGCATTTCGATCGGTGGATTTAGGACGTAAAAAAATGTCCAAAAACTACTAAAGAAATAGCCGATGAGATGCTAGCATGGCCGAACAAAAACAAGAAGAGAAAAGTGTCATCTTCTAAGTATAGATTGATTGCTGAATGTTCTGATGAAGAAGGTGACGAAGAATACGCAAAAATCAAAATGTATCAACAAAAAATTCTTCTTCAACGAAGAAAATCGTGAAAGATCTAATTGTTGATAAAAGCAAGAAGAAAGGACCAATAGATATGTTTACCAAATTATCTACATAAGATTTTGTAGATGCAAGAAGAAGTGGCAAGCAATATCAAAGTACTATTGGAGTAAATTCAACAAGGAAGAACAATTAAAATTCGAATTCGATGTGGCCACTTGGTTTCACAAGGTATCTCATTTAATGCCGCAAAATCGAGAAGTTTTCATGTTATGTGCGAACAAGCAACGAGGGTTGGATCCGGTGCGACACCTCCAAGCTATCACATGTCGAGGGTGCCTTTGTTGAAAAAAATTGGTCAACGCACAAAGGAGTTACATGCTACATATGAAAAATATTGGAAACTTTAAGGTAGTAGTATCACGTATGATGGATGGACCGATAAAAGACAGAAAGTTAGTTAACTTCTTAGTAAATTGTCCATGTAAGGGACTTACTTTATGGAGTCTCTTGATGTTTCGACCGCAAGCGGAAGATGCCATCCTTATGTATGAACTTCGACAACGTAATTGATAAAATCGCGAACAAATGTGGTACAAATTGTCACGTATAATGCATCTTACAATGTTGCAGTTCGGAAGATTGTTGACGGAGAAAAGAAAACAATTATTTTGACACCTTTGCAGCTCATTGCCTTGATTTAATGTTAAAAAACATCGTAAGATAAAAGCTTATGCCGATACCATTTCTAAAGCCAAGAAATTGACTACATACATGTATAATCATTCACGTTTGCTAGATTTCATGAGAAAAGAAACAAAGTGGAAAGGAACTAGTAAGACGTGGAGTGACAAGATTTGCTACATCATTTCTTACTTTGGAAAGATTACATGATGATGCGATTAAAAGAGGATCGAGAAGATTGTTTACTTCGTATAATCGGCATAAGAGTGTACGGTCAAAAACAAACACGGGAAAATACGTGTCTTCTATTGTTTTTCAAGTAAAGTTTTGGCATTTTTTTGAAGAGATTTCAGAGCATGTCAACCAATCTTGCAAGTTTTAAGACTTGTTGATGGGGATGAGAAACCGGCTATGGGTTACTTGAATGCCGCAATGGAACTTGCAAAACAAAAAATTATTGAAAATTTTGCAGAAAGAATCAAAGTATGCTCCCATAATAAAGATCGTGGATCGCCGACGGGAGATACAAATGCAACGTCCTTTACATTTAGTCAAGCTTCTTTTTGAATCCCAAATTCTATTTCGATGCTCAATCAAAAGATCCCTCTTCAGTTGGAAAATATGAAACCGCATTTTATACATGTGGAAAGGATGGTGCGCAGATAAAAATGCAAGATAAGATTGATGAACAAGTTGGAAGGTACATTACTTCTCAAGGCACCTTTGGCATCTCATTTCGCTATGAGGTCACGGGATAAGAAACTTCCAAGTAAGTCATTTTTTTCTATTTTCATGTTAACATTTTGTTAAATATGACAAGATAGTTTACTTCTTAAGATATGTTTTCTTGTCAATATACAAGGTATGCAGGATGCACATGGGTGGAGAAACACCCGAACTAAAGACGCTTGCATTGAAAATTCTCGTCCTATGTTGTAGCTCATCCGGTTGCGAACGGAATCGAGCACATTTGAATTCGTAAGTATTTATAATTCTGAATTTTGAAATACGATACCTTAATTTGTTACGTTCATATTTTACTTACATTTGTATGTTTTATTTCGTTGTCTTTCGCTTTCATACTAAGAAGAGAAATCGGGACAGAGCATAAAAGGTTGAATGACTTAGTTTACGTGCAATATAACCGCCGCCTTCGTGAAAGGTTCTTGGAAATGAAAAAGCATCCGGAAAGATATGATCCTATCTCGAAAGTTTAGATTGGGAAATGAGTGGACGGTAAAGGAAAGTGATGATTCGTTCACGAAGGCGAAGACCTTACATGGACCGATGTTGAAAATGCCATGGGAGCTTCCGAGAGAAGAGCACTAAGAGTTGTTGGAGAATCAAGTGGCCAATCCCATGATGACAAGAGATGAAGATAATAATAGTGATTTAACATAGACGATGATGACGTAGATGATAATGATGAAGATGAAGATGTAGACGTGGGAAGAGACAAATGAAGAAGACGGTGGCAATGCAAATGAGGATGCTAATGCACAAGAGTTGGCTTTAGAGAATGCTATTTTTAGTTTTAAGATTCGATATATCATCATGCCGTGAGTGGATGTGGTGCGATGGTTTAAAACTCTTGAGTGCTTATTTGTTTTTTAACTACTTTAGTTGATTACTTTGCTTTTGTACTTGTTCTTCATGCGTTCGAGTATTTTCGTATTTCTACTATTTTGTTATGTCGATTGCGACCTACGTGTCACGATGTGGATTTTTTTGCATATTGTGAAGCTGTACGTGTTGTGTTGTCAACTTTATTTCGCAGATTTTTAGAGGAAGAAATTCAAAGACTACAATTACATATCATTTGGTAATGCATTTTAAACTTTTATGAAAATTGTATTCTTGTTATATGTTAATTTAATTAATTCTTATAAGTCTTTAAATTGTTGTATGATTGTTACTTCTATGAATCTGTTTTTTCCACCCACATTTAGAGTAGATATATACATATATATGTATATACACACACATATATATGTAATTATGTATATATATAATTACATATATATCCTACCGCCTTGACCGCTTAGGCGACGCCTAAGCGGCCGCCTAGTCGCCTAAGCTTATTTCGTACCCTCCAACGCCTTGGGCGCCTTGTCGCCTTGACAACTATGCCCACAACCCATAGTTTTTTTTCAGTTGTGCAATTATCCCATTTTTCTTGATGTCATTTTTGTTTTTGTCCTCCCTGAACTGCATATGGGCTACGTAACTGAGGCTGAGGCTGGAGCTGTGACTAAAGTTGGAGACAGCTGCTATATAGCTACTGGGGCAGAAGATGGGTCTGCCTAAGTCTGAGGAGTAGGTGGAACATCCGCAACCTCAATGTTATCTGATTGTCCTTCTACCCATGCACGATCATCAAGATCAAACTCTGCTAGATGATCTATGAATGCCCTCTCCTTTATCTAAGAAGCAAGTGAAGGCTTCTAAAAAATTTGGTCTATGTTAACCTCCTCAGGTAGTGTCTGTTCTCTGTCTTTATTTATATGGACCACCTGCAAACCATACAAATCTCTCCTCTAAGATCTTTTGTCGGTCTTTGATGTTCTTTATGCATAGTCTCATATTATAATGACAAAAGACAAACTCGTCCAGCCTATCTGATGTCAACATGTTCCTCCTCTTTGTGTGTATCAGGTTGAATATACTCTAATTCCTCTCACAATGAGAGGAACTAGTACTTTGTCTCAATATCCTGATAACAACTATAGCTAATAGATTTCATCCACTCATCACATTGACTTACACCTACCACTCAGCTGCAAAAAAATAGCAAACAATTAGCCCTCTCTAGGCAATTAATGGAGTTATAAAAGAAGATGATAAAAACATGCTCTTAAATAAACATACGAAGAGAAACTTTGTCACATGAATATCTCAGATTAGTATTATCTCAACCCTCATATTATAGTGCTACATTTGAAAAATGATAAATACAAAATGATTAGTGTTCTTAATTATTTATTAACTTGTAATTATTGATACAATTTTCACTTACTTTTAACTTAGCTTTTGTCCTATCTTGTTGAGGTCGGCACCAAGGATCGCGGGATCGGGATCGGATCCTGGATCGGTGGGGTCCGATCCAATCCGGATCGGATCGGATCGGACCGATCCAGGCCGATTCCTTTGGAGCCAGACCGATCCAGAATCGGTTTGGATCGGGTTTTTTTTTTTTTTGCTATTTGAAAAAATCTGGAAAAATCGCCAAAAAAAATCAATAAAAATACATAGGACTCAGAAAAAAAGATCGAGCCTTAAAAGATGTCCGGATCGATCCCGGAATCGGTTCGATTCCGGGTCTTCCGGTTTTCCAACGAATCGGTTCGGATCGACCGTTCTTGGGATCGATCCGGGTGGATCGGTCTAGGATCGACCGATCCTACCGATTCCTGCCGATCCAGCCGGGACTCCCGGCTGGATCGCTAATTCCGACTGGAATCGGATCGGTAGGTACCGATCCGATCCAAGAATCGGTCGATCCCGATCTGGATCGACCAATTCTGCAATCCATGGTCGGCACAAATGCTGAATGACTGAAAGAGTACCTCTCAACACCTCATTATCATTAGACACATGTCCTTCATATTGGATGTGGGGGTTAAAAAATATCATGTAATCATTCAAGCATACTTCATTATCTACAAACTAAATGCAAACTAAGTAAAACGTAAAGATGCACAAAAGATTCACTTACCTATGGCATATACATCATAATGCAATGTCATATCCCATCTAACATCAATGATCTTCCACCATTTTTTATACTCTCTGCGATTCTTCTCTTTGATTTTCAATTTAGCATGGTCTGTTGCATTATACAGTATGCCTATTTGGTTCTTATCATCTGAGTCAACTAACATCAAGACAACTGCTAGTAACTCAATAATTGCCAATTAATAGACAATCCTCTCCCAAAATCTCTTGTCTATGATTTATCTTTTAGCTTTGACAAGATTCTCCAAATAGTCTTCCTTGTTATGCAGGTGGTCCACTATATACTGACCAGACTAGGTGAACTTGACCAATGCATGCTTGTACCGATGCAAACTCTTCAATGTAATGAAGTTCATGGCAAACCCAGTGGAGCCTGGCCTCACAAGATCATGCTCTGTAGTGTACTCTCTCATGATGTGCAGCAGACGAGGAAATGAATAAATGAAAGAAGTGATAACATGTGCCGGCCCAACAAGTGTAGAAACTATAACATCCCTACATATATCCTCTAACATGAGATCAATGGAGTATGTTACGCATGGTACCCAAAAGAGATGTTGCTTCTTCTCCATCAATTTCTTCTATGTTGCTTTGTACAAGAGTTCATTGTCAGTCACAAACTGAATCACATTGTCCTCCCCAATCTCCTCCACTACAACATCCATTAATGAAAATATATAGTCGGTGTTCTTTATTTTACATGAAGCATCAACAGACTTTAGAAAAGTGATACCCTTTGAGAAATACAATAAGAAGTTAAGCATGCTCCTCTTAGTAATGTCAATCCACCCATCACACATAACTATGCATCCTCTCTCCTTTCATACCAACTTAAAAACCTTATATTCATTGTATCAACTCCTGAACTTCCTCATCCAGCCACCAGCATAGATATGCCTGTTGGTAGGGACTTACATTCTCAGTCCAACCTCAACAACAGCATCAATCATAGTCTAGAAGTATGGGTTGGTGGCTGTATGTGTTGGGATGCCTACATCAAGGTAAAACAATCTATCAACCACAAACAATGTTGATTAAATAAAATATACATGCATCACATATTAAAACTTATACCTATAAGTAAAAATCATTTTACAATATGCCTCACTTCTCTCTTTACAGCCATTCTCATTGTCTTCACCACTTTCATTGTTTATTTAATGTTTATCTACAAAATACTCTACTTCTTAAAAAGACACTCATCTATCGGTGTAGATCTCATACTACCAGATCGACGAAATGGCTCCTCTCTTCCTCCCTCAATGTGGCTAAGTCGAGTCGATATTGATTAGTCAAAAGCAGGGTCAGCTCTAGACCCTCCTACTCCCCTCCTATTCTCCTTCGTTATTTCTACATGCTTGCTTGTATGCCTAACTTTCTTGAGTTCAAAGTTTGTGGATGAGTACTCACTCTCTGGCTTTATTTTTTTGCTACCTTGTTTTTCTCTCTCTTTCTGTAACCTCTCTCCCTTCCTACTCTCAAAGAGCTCATTATGCAATTTTTTGCCTCCCATTGTTCAAATCCTAATATCTCGTTATGAGACTTTTCCTATGAGGTAGCCTCTCATCTCTTCACTCATCTCCTTAGGCAACTTGTCAAATTTCTTAACATTGCCACTTACACCGGCAATGAACAGTCCCGTTCACTTCCTTGCCACACCATTTGCATTTAACCCGCTTTTTAGACAAGCCTACTATATTCCATGATCTCAACCGACATCCAATGGACATGCCAACACATCATCTTCATCGTCGTTGGCCATTGCTTGCACCTACAATGTACGTAAATAATTTATTATAGTTGTTAGAGATCAATAAAATTAGTTTAAGGGACATTCAGGAAGAGAACAACCCTTTAGACAGATTGTTCAATATGTTTAAAGCATTGCTGAGTCATCAGCTTAGCCACGTTCTATATACAACTCCAATTCTAACTTTCCTCTGAAATGTTCTCTCGGTTAAATAACCTCATCTTTTCTCAGCTCAGCTAGAACCTTCTCACACTTCTTGACATTCTCACTAACACCAACTATTTGTTGTTTAAGACGATATACATCTTCATTTATATCTTTCTGACAACATTTACATTTCACCATCTTCTTCTTAAAATTGAATAAATACACATGTTGTCATCCAATGTCACGTGTGCAATGATAGTTTGCTCTTCATCCGACATTTTATCTATGCATACAATCACAATAACTTAAAATTTTTAATCAAATTTTGAAAAAAAACCTGTAGCCACTCCTTCAGGGGTGGCAGCACTCAGACCCCTTCAAGGATGACCTACAAGTCACCCCCTAAGGGATGGAGGAGGGTGGATCGAGATCGTCAAGGAACTACCAGAAGGGGGGATGGGAGGAACTGTGAGAGGGGAGATTTCGGAGGAAGGTGGAATCAGGGGTGGGAGAGGATTTGTCTGATCTCCTCCTAAATTGGTCCCAAATTGATCTGATTTCAAAGCTTACTGAGTTTCAAGATGATCAATGTATTCCTGGTTCAATCCAAGACCAATCCTCCCGATTCTTTCCGATGGAATTGGATCGACTATTGTCAATCCGATCCAAGAACCAATCAATCCCAATTTGGATAGGCTGATTTTGCAAACCATGCTCTCGGATCATCCAACCCCGTAGTTGTCCTCCAAAGGCCAAGCACCCACCAGCCAATGAACCCCCGCACCCTATGTCCAAGCCTCTCTGCTGCTGTCTTCAACTCCTATGAGGCCGGCTGGCCCCTATGCCCCCACTACTCAACTCCCCCAATGCCCATGCACCCCTTGAGTCCCTGCAGCCTTCTCCCATTCATGGAATGCAATATTCCGAGAATCTCTCGAGATCTCCCAAGAATCTCTATTCTTCCATGCGTCCGAGAAACGAGATGGCCGAAACAAGAATATCTATGTAGTACCTATGATATCTTGATCTTCTCCGCCTATTATTATCCCCAATTTGTTAGATGATCTTGTTAAGTTTCCTTCTTATATTGCCAATTTTATTATGGAATCCATCCAAATATTCATCTAAACATTATTGTTTGATAAAATTTCATAGCTTAATATTTTAACGACTATATATGTACAATTGACTGAAAATGTTATCAATCTCCTATCCATATTGTTCAAGATGAAACTTTGGTTCATGCTAACAATAGTTCATCATCTCTATATTATGCTTTTAATTCTCTCACAACTTATTTTAATATTTAATATGAGTTCCTTTGTCATTTTTAAAGAGATTATGACATTTTACATTTAAACATGTGCATTGATTGGTATTTTCAAGATCTAATCCCTTGAGATTTTTTCGAGATCTTTTATCTTCAATCTCCGTGAGATAAAATATAGATGTGAGATGGCAATCATTAGGTAAAGTATACCCTACATAAATGAAATCCGAGATCTGATCTCCCGAGATTTTTTCGAGAATTTCACGAGATCTCTTCTCTTTCACACTTCCGAGACGAAGCCGAGATTCGAGACGGCAATCCTTGCTCCCATTGAGTGCCAACATCTTCCAGTCAGGGCCCTCCATGGACACTATCACATCTAGAGTGATCCCTTACTCAAAATAGACAATGAACGATAACCCGCCAACAGATAAACAATCCCCTAATATAGTGCCTACCAATTTATTCTTTGACACAGGTGTTAAAAAGTGAAGTGCTTTCATGCAACCACTGTGGCATGTGACCAAAAAAGCAGACATCTTGGCATCGAAGGGAGTTTTGCCATACTCGAGCATCAAATACACATGTTCAATTGTGAAGAAATATTGAAGTAGAATTAGTTGTTTCATTTATGAGTTAAATGCAACAAAACATCGATATGACAGTTCATCTGAATTGAGTTTGGATCTGACCAATTTGATAAATTTCCAGTTCGATACTACTATCTCGGCTCGATTCAACGTCAATGGGATTGATTCAGGTACAATGTCAATTCGCCATCTGAAGCATGGTGGGTCCACATGATTTGTTCGATATCGGTCACTATGTACTATTGATTTGATGTGTCCTATAATGTCTATCCAAAAATCACGGATTTAGAATAAGCCATTTGATCGATGGGTACCGATTTAATCCGGCTCGGATCTGATTGATTTGATTCCGACTGATCCCCTAGAACAAATACCGATCCGGAATCGCTTCAAATCGGTTCTTTAAAAGTGCTAAAACCTAAAAAAATACTAAAATAAAGGTCTAGATCAGATTCTGATATGATCTAGACCATTTTGGGGGCTACCGAGTCCATCAAGACCCATGGATTGCAGAATCGGTTGATCCGGATCGGGATCGACCGATTCTTGGATCGGATCGGTACCTACCGATCCGATTCCAGTCGGAATTAGCGATCCAGCTGGGAGTCCCGGCTGGATCGGTAGGATCGGTCGATCCTAGACCGATCCACCCGGATCGATCCCAAGATCGGTCGATCCAGACCGATTCGCCGGAAAACCGGAAGACCCGGAATCGAACCGATTCCGGGATCGATCTGTACATCTTTTAAGGCCCGATCTCCCCCTATTTGGGGTCGATCCGGACCGATTCTCCCCCCAGGAGGCTCCTTCTCCTTCCTCTCCTTCCCCCCAAGCCTCCTTCGAGTTCTAGGGCTCCTCTTGCCGGCGATCCAGCTGTTGGAGGGCCGATCCAGCCTTCCCGAGGGCGATCCGGCGATCCCGGCGGCCGATCCACCCTACGCAAGGTGCAGCAAGGGGGGACCTTCGATCCCCCTCTTCCCCCCGGCCTTGGCCATCTGAGGTTTGGGATCCCCCGGGTGGGGGATTATTTCACCCCCGATGGGGGTGGAGTTACACCCGAAGGGTGCTAATCACCCCTTCGGGGTGTTGAACGAGTCACCCCGAAGGGGTGTTGTTGTGCTGATGCCCCCCCTAGGTGGGGGGGGGGGGGGGGGGGGGCTGGTATGGGGTCCCCCATTGGGGGGGATTATTTCACCCCCCGTGGGGGTGGAATTGCCCCCCGAAGGGTCTTAATCACCCCTTCGGGGTGTTGAATAGTCACCCCCGAAGGGTAGTGTGCCCGACAGCCCCCCCCACAGGTGGGGGGGCTGGTATGAAATCCCCCCATTGGGGGGGGATTATTTCACCCCCGATGGGGGTGGAATTGCACCCCGAAGGGGTGATGCACCCCGGGGTGTTGAACGATCACCCGAAGGGTCGGGCGGCTGACAGCGCCCCCCTCCCGGGTGGGGGGGCGGTATGAAATCCCCCCATTGGGGGGGATTATTTCACCCACCAATGGGGGTGGGTGCACCCGAAGTGCTAATCACCCCTTCGGGGTGTTGAACGTCGATCACCCCGAAGGGGTAGTGGCTGACGCCCCCCCCTAGGTGGGGGGGGGGGGGGTATGAATCCCCCCCATTGGGGGGGATTATTTCACCCCCGTGGGGTGGATTTAATTGGCTTTAATATTGGGTATGTTTTTATGTGATGTAGATAAGATGACGGACAAGGAGCATGGCACCTGTCCCGCGGAATTTCGTGACATTGGAGGGCAACAGGGCCATCTCCTTGATTCGAGAGAAGAAGAGAGTTAGATGTAAGTGGTGCCGAAAAAGAGATGAATGGAGGTGTGTATCGGCTCGAAGCAACATATAAGCCGGGACGGGTGGCAATGTAAAGAAGTGTGATAAAGTACCGAGAGGTGAGGGAGGAGATGAGGGGTTATATAGCGGAAGGGCATCGCAGAAGGGAGGTGAGAATTAAATCGTCGAGAGACAAGTACATGACGAGTTGCTAGGTCGGAGAGACGCCGATCTTATGGCCGGAAAGAGCAAGAAAGGGAAAGAGCCGGCACATAAAAGGGTCGAGTTGATTCTTCGTCTTCATCGAATGATGAAGAGGCTCGGTCGGGAGAGCCCTACGTGAGGTAGGGCTCGGGCCGTGAGGATGAGGAACGAAGACGAGGAGCGGGGAGGTTCGGTACGCGGACGATCGATGTGGGGGCGGGCACACTCCGTGTTCGAGAGCACGAAATCCGGAGGACACGTGCACATTCGACCGATGCGCGACGGGGAGACAACCGCCATGTATAGGGAGAGTGGCGAGAGGTCGAGGAGGGTATAAAACAAGCATTTAAAGGAGTGAAGGCTTCGGCCATGGCGACGAAAGAAAGCCCTAAAGCATATAGTCAAGTTCTTTCTACATGCAGGTTAAGATTTGTTGAAGTTGTGGTTAGCATTTGCTTGTTGATATGAATTTCTTGTTAGATTTGTTATTATTAACAACCCTCTCTTCTCCCTTTTCTTGTTTTTGAATTTGTAGGTGTCCCGGCACATGTAGCCACGAGTCCATATTTTCAGACTATGGTTGATGCGATTGGTGAGAAATTTTGGGCCGGGGGTTGAAGCCCCTACATCAAAGTATATATGTAAACGAGGCTTGGATGAGGAAGTCGATGAGTTGACCTACGTGGATAGATGGATTAAAATCCATCACAGAAGGAGAGGGTGCGCTTGTAATGTGCGATGGGTGGACTGGAATCACAAGGAGGTCACTTATAAACTTCCTTGTGTATTGTTCTGAGGGTACCGTATTTCTGAAGTCGGTTGATGCATTAGGTCAGGTGAAAAATGCAGATTACCTATTTGGCTTGATGAACACTGTGGTGGATGAGATAGGGGAGGCAAACATTGTGCAGTTTGTCACTGACAATGAGGCCTCATATAAGGTTGCAGGAAAGAAACTCATGGAGGCTCGACCTCACTTGTGTTGGGTGCCTGTGCGGCGCATTCTATTGACACGATGTTAGAAGATATTGGTAGGGATCTTGCCAATGTCGAGTCCTTGGTCGACCGAGGACAACTTATCACCTCGTTTATACATGGCCATCCACGACTTTTACATATCGTGAGGCGACACCGATGGTCGCAGATTTGATCGGACCGGGTCCCAGGCACGATTTGCCACCCGTTTTATTGCTTTAGAGAGCTTTATGTAGGTACAAAGGCTAGTTTAAAAAGGTTCATCCTCTCACTTATCGGGAGTACATGGATATATACGGGGAGCTCGCCGGATCGATATGAGATACTGCTAAAGATGGAGCGGTGATAGAAGATAACGGGTGGTGGGAGAAGGTGCGGTACTACTTGTCCGTCATAGAGCCTTTGGTGCGGTACTTAGGGTTAGTGGATTGAATGACAAAAATCGGATAGAATTTTTGTATGATGCTATGGATAAAGCTAAGTTGAAAATTAAAGAAAAGCATCCTAAGGGTTACAAGAAGTGGTGGAAGGTGATTGACAACGGATGGGACAAAACCCTACACCGCGACATTAAATGCTGGGTATACTTTACTAGTGTGATATAATTGTATTACAAGTTCTATTTTGTGTATTACCCCATTGTCTTTATACTAATAGAGTATTTATGTCGTTACGGAGTACTTTTTGAACCCGAGGATACGGTATGGTGGCAAGTATGTAATGATGGTGAAGTATTATCAGCACACTATACGTAATTAAACGACTTTGTAAGACCGAAGACGAACGTGCGGCGAGGTTGAAGTAAGTAATACGATTCATATTAATTACACTTTTAACTTTATCTACAGAAGAAGATAAGCTGATTTATTTTGTGTTTTCGAGATTACTTCATACAGTAGCACAAGATTGGGGTGTACGGGGATCCAGATTTAGGTACTCGCATGATAGGGTCCCCCACAGTAATATCTTTTAGAATTAATGACTCTTTGGTTACTTGATTTTTTTTACATAACGTTACGGTGCTTGTAATTGTCTTCTTTACAATTACGGTTTGAGTGGTGGATTATGGTGACAACGAGATTTGGATGGAATCCACTCGCATCCAGATTGCAATTTGGGTGCTAAGTCGGAAGCACATCGTCATCAGATGCGAGAGAAACTGGAGCACCTTCAACCTTATTCACACGAAGAGGAGAAATAGGTTGAAAAAAGAAAGATTGGAGAAGCTTGTCTACTGCCATTACAATATGAGGTTGAGGATCAAGAATATCAAAGATAGGCAGAAGACATCGGAGCAGAGATTTGCACAGTTTGCAGGTGGATTGTACCAAGAAAGAGCTTCGGCCCAAGCTACTCAGGGCTTGTCCCAGGCGGATGTGGACTTGGAATATCTATTCCAAGAAGAATATCCACTTGCAGCATGGGTGGAAGACAAGGATGCTGAAGGAGAGCCGAGTTCGACCCGAACGACGGATGCGTGGGCCGAAGGAGAAGCTTGACGGCGTCCTTGCAGTGAGGATGAAGACATGCGGGGAAGGGCGAAGAAAGTCAAGTTCCGTGCACGGCTCACTTCTGATCCACCCCGGACTACAACTTCTCCAGAGAGACATCCAGCTCCCCCCCCGGCCGCTACAGCTCCAGCTCGGATTCCAGTTGTGAGACCATCTACCACCACCACCACCAAGAAAAATGGTGGATTATTTAGGGCTTTAAAGAAAGTATGCTTACCTTCCCCCACCAATGAAGAGGAAGAAGATAAGTATCAAACGGCGACATCATCTCCTTGACACCGAGACCACTCAGCCACCTTCATCGGATGAGGATGAAGAAGAATTTGTCCCCGCAACGACAACGAGCGTACGGGGGTGGGGGTGGAGGGTGGAGGTGGGGGTGGCGGAGGGGAGGGTGGCTCTGCTAGTAGTGCGCGCACGAGTGGAGCAGGTGCGGATGACTTGAGTGATAAAAGACACTCGTGTTCGAGTGGCGAGGGCGGCGGACGGCGGGCGAGGGATGAATGTTTTTGACGAGTTTGCATCTTCCTATCCGAGCACCGCGCCGGACGGTGAGCACAGCTGTCCACCATCTTTTCTGGCTCCACCTCAGGCTGATCGGGGGTTTATGAGTTTACCGAGCATGGCCCGGTCTTTATTTTCTTATGGATACGGGCCAATTATGGTCGACCACTAATCAATGGAGATTTGCGAGAAAATCGAATGACCGGATGAGATCCAGATCCATCCTACTCTGGACATTACCATAGTTGGTGGTGATGGCATATGTATAATGTATTTGTTTGTTTATTCCACGCATTGTAATATAAGTGGTAAGAAGAATATGTGTTGTACTATTGTGTATTTGGATATGAATCATATGATTGTTTGTTTGATAAAAATATGTATCTTATTTGATGTATGATGTGTTTTATTGTGTGATTGGATATGATATGTGTTCTATATGATTGATTGATAATTTGTTATATGAATGAGTGTTCCCTATATTTTTTTTCACATTTTTTCTGAGTCCTATGTATTTTTATTGATTTTTTGGCGATTTTTCCAGATTTTTTCAAATAGCGAAAAAAAAAAAACCGATCCAGACCGATTCTGGATCGGTCTGGGTCTCTCCAAAGGAATCGGCCCGGATCGGTCCGATCCGATCCGATCCGGTGACTTAAGTCACCGGGCCGCAGGGCTGCCACAGCACTATTTTTGATTGATTCTGGCGAGGAATTGCCGGAATTGTTCTAGATTGATCGATTTAGATGATTCTGTCCCGATTCGGACCAAAGAGCCAAACTCCAATGGACGTTTTATCCATATCGATGGTTCCGCCAAGAATTGGATTGATCATGGCCGATCCAATCTAAGAATCGGTCGATCCCAATCCGGATCGACTGGTTGTGCAATCTATGTTTCTATCACTCCATCTAGCATCATATATTTACCTCAGAAAAAAATTACATTGGAATTTACTTGATTTTCTAATGTCCAAAAGCATCAGAATTTCACATGTGGTGCTGCCGAATTGGCAAAACATCTTTAAGGCTTTAAAGCTAGCATGAATTCTGAAATTGCTTCCAGCATTTACATCTTAATAAAAGAAAATTTTATGCTAACTAGGGTTGTCAACATGCCATCATTCTCAGCATCTAACTGTTAAAAACATGTCCGGATCAGCCTGGCTGATACTAAGCAGAATGGTCCAAGCAAATCCCATTGAAAGCCAAGTTCTCTAGAAAACCTGGCTACGGTAACCTTGTTGGAGAAATCAACTTGGTTACTTGACACTGATGGATGACTAGATTTATCTGTGATGTGGGCTTACATACAGTAGAATATGTAGGAATAGAGACTATTTGAATCTTCTTACAGTAAATAGAATTCTTCAACTTTGCAGGTGAATCAGTCCCTGTTGGAGTTGATCAAGGCATCTGAATCACATGTGGATCCAAAAAGTTGGTCTAACCTGCCCAAGAATGAAACAAGTACATTCAAATTTGAAATTCAATAAACTTTAATTTGACATTTCAGTTGTATACGCAGCATCCTGAGCGGCTCCTTATTCAAATAAAAATGTTTCACTATTGTAAGCAGGTCCAATGACTGCAAGAACACCAGCACCATTAAACAGACATGGTGATGAAGGAGAAAGCTGCCTTGTGGCTACATATGATTTCCTGTCAAAGTTTCAGCTAAGCATGCTATACCTTTTTGGGATACTTGTAATTGGTTTTGGGCACATTAGGAAAGCCCTTAGACTTCTGAAGCCAGTTAGAGTTGGAACAGACAACTAAGGTGGTAAAGATCAATCCTTTAAAGCTGAATTCCTTTTTCCGTTATTCATTTGTAGACCAGAAGCCACTCTTTGTTATGGTTTACAGTAACAGGCAATTAATTCCTTTGACAGGTGTAAAAGAAAAAGAAAGACTACATCTAGAGTCGACATCAGTAGATTGTGCTTTGCCTGTCTACAACCCAGACAAATCATTCGAGGACATGGCATTTTCCAATGGTAATGAAATGGCCGGATATCAAAGCCGACCAAACCCATTAAAGAAGACACTAACAAGCACCTGACAGTGCTGGAAGGCTTCGAAGACTCCACTTTAACCACAATTCAACAGTAAGCAGCCGACCCAACGTAAATGAGATTTGGGCGGCTGTCCTAACCGCAGATGTGCAGCGAAGACCATGACGGAGAAGGGAGGAAAGGTGAAGAAAACCCAAGGAAATCTTCTTCCTGGGAACTCTTCCTTTTATCATGATTGACTGATGACTATCAACAATCATGCTCAGAGGAGTTCAAATACTAGAATTTTTGCATGATCCACCTGTCCCGCAACGTACTTCGTGGAACATGCTCGTTGTTCACAACATGCTTCATTGAACAGTTAGTTTACAGCATAAAAGGTTTGTGCGAATCTTGAGAAGGGAAAACGAAAACAATTTGCTGGTGTACTTAGAAGAGAATAACACAGGCTACACACTTTTATATAACTGAGCTTTTTGTCAACTAACCCATTCCTCCATGATGAATCCACGCTGCGCCCCCGCGCGCAGGCGCGCGCCCGTGCACACCCTGAGACGAAGAGGAAGAGGTATTTCAGGCAGGACGAGGGGAAGAAAGAACAAAGGGATACAGAAAAGGGTTCAGGAGAAGAGGCGCTTGCTTACGGAAGGCAGGACATAGGCGGGTGGCAGAAGATTCCTTTCCACGGAAGTAATATTCGACGAGATATCCGGGTATCCGAGAATAAACTCGTCGTTTGATGGGGGCCACATAGGGCTCGTCGCCGTCGTGATCTTTTGCTCCGAGCCGCTCCGCATCGCAGTAACGGTGACCTGCACTCCTTACTTGGAAATTCGTAGTGCTTTTATAAATTCATTCGTATAATTATTTATATTTCAAATATTTGTTTTATAATATTTTTAAAAAATTTATTTGTTAAAAGAAAAATTTATTTTTAACATAAATTATTAAAATTACTATAATATTTTATCTATTAAAAAATTCTAATAAAATATGACTTATAAATTTTTTAAAACTAATTTTATTTGTCTCTCTCATCTCTATCGCCATTGTTAAACACGTTTTTCTTTGTCTCCGTCATCTCCGTCTTTTGTTTCTCTTTATCCTCCCTCTGATGTAGCACAGATCTAGAGAGCAGAAATAGATGCCAATATGATTAAACTATATTGATTGGGATTTGAAAGGAAACACGATTAAAATCAAATTAGAAAATATCTCCATAACATGTAATACTTGAAATTACACCAAATGTAAACACCGACTGTTATAGTTGTTGTAGGCATAATTAATAGTATAAATAGGACGTGTCAGGTATCCATCTTCTGACAGATTGTTTTTGGATTAACAAGAGAAGTGTGACGAGAAGAGCTAATGTGTGGTCAATATTGTAATCTTAAAAAAAGTATAAATAAAATTGACCTAAGTAAGGGTTACCAGTAGACCATTTAGTTAAATCCACGATACTACAAGAAATAGAAATTAGATAATTGAAATATTTTTATAACATGAAAATATTATATTTAACATCTTCTCACAAAATCTGATCATAGACAAAGTTTACTAACCTATTCACGGAATTGTCACGGCAAGAAAAGCTCTTATTCCAGAGGACTTATTGAAGACGTGGAAAAATCGTTTCTAATAACATTAGTTTCAACAGATGAAGGAAAGGTCTTGCCAATGATCAGTCACTAGTATTGCTTGAAAAGAGAAGTCATCACATAAACATATGCGTGAATAGCTTATATCATCGCTAACTTAGAGAAGACACTCGTAATTGGGCTTTTGGGCAAGAATGGTGATGACTTCAACTAACTAACGTCGTTAAACTTAGTCGCGACTATTGTGAACCTATTTCCAAATTAAAAAATCCAAAACTTTCAATTTGGTGGGAAACAAAAGATCACGACGTTGACTTAAGGAAGTCATCACCAATAACATTAGTCATCATCCATACATGTGATCTTCAACGTCAATGGTTATCTCACATTTGCAATGACTTAAGTCATTGCCGGTAATTAGGATTGTTCACTATTTGGTTCAACCCAAGAAACCAAATCAAATAAATAGTTTGGTTCGATTTGATTTGGTTTAATTTTTTGAGCCCTTCAAACCAAACTAAACTGCTAAATCGAATAACTCGAATTAAATTGAATATTTTATTTTAAGTTATATATCATACATTTTTATGTGCTTTTTTTATAAAAATAAACTTGTTTAAGAGTTTTTATGACAAATTAATAAAATGTATAAAAAATACACTAAATTTTAATAGAATGTAATTTAAAATAAATAAAATAAAATTATATATTGACATATCTACTCTTTCTTAATAAAATTTGGTTTGATTTGGTTTGATTTGAGAGATAGTTTGATTTGGTTTGCTTTGAGAAAAAATACTCAAAAACCAAACCAAACCACATCATGAACACCCTACCCGTAATCATAAATGAATAAGTGGCAACAACTTTGCAACTATCATCACTAATTCACTCATTTAATATAGCCCAAGCCTCTCTCTCTCTCTCTCTCTCTCTCTCTCTCTCTCTCTCTCTCTCTCTCTCTCTCTCTCTCTCTCTCTCTCTCTTTTTCTATCATGCGATCTCTTTCACCTACTTGCCCCATTGGACGTGGTTGTTGCCACTAGCCCAGGTTTTCTCCTAACTTGGTATATAGTCGAGACTCTACTATTAGTTTTGGAATAATTTTTAGCCTTGAAATCATCGAGGCCATTGGAAATCATGTATATCAATTTTTTTGATCACGTAAGGAATACTAGCTTTGATCAGAATATTTAAGTTTTTCCATCATTTATTTTTCTCATTTTTCATATGCAATTTTCTTGTTCAAAAAAGTAATGTCATAGAGAACTTTGTAAAACTAGCCAAAAATTTTTGAAACTTAAAAGATATACAATTTCAATAATTCAAAGTTACATGAAAGAGAATGTTGAAACCAAATATTTTAACACTTTTGTAATGAATTCATAATAACACAATTTCTCGACAAGAAGAACACCACAACCTAAAGGGAGAGTAGAAAAGAATGATAAGACCTTGATACAAATGGATAGAATAATACTATGTGATAATAATCTACAAAGATATTTTTTGACTAAGGCTATGAATAAGGCATATCACATTGTTAACTGGCAAAAATAAGAAAGACCCATATGAGTTGTTCAAATAAAAAATATAAAATAGGATATTTCATGTTTTTTGAATCAAAGTGTGCTTTGTTTTTAATAATGAGAAAGAGAAACTTAGAAGGTTTGATCCCAAGTGTGATGAAATTTTTTATTGGATGTTCTACATGTGATTGTGGGTTAATCCTTCTCAGTTCGATAAAACTATGAGAATGAAGATAGTGAAAATGAAGTTGGAAGATAAACAGATTGAAGAAAAAATCTTGCGAGAAGTAAGAAGAAACCCATAAGATGATAATTTTATTATAAGTGAAAAAGCTAGAGACAATGAGAAGAAAGAAGAAGATGAAAAAGAAAATTAACGTAAAACTACAAAAGCTACGAAGAGAACGTGAGCTAAGAAGTGTAAGGAATCATTTTATAAAATTTGGTGTAGTAGAAGAGATGATTTATATGAATTCATGTTGATCTTGTCACAATAGGAACCGAATAATGAATACTAAAACCGATCAAAATATGTTCAAATATACCTGTTAGGGATTCATCTAATCTCTTGGGGATGAAGAGAAAAAACTTTTCAAGCTCTTCAAATTGTTCAAATGTCTAGTCTCTAGTGGTATTTCATATGAACTTCATCCATAGTAAGTTCTCCCTTCGCACCGGGTTTGAGAACTCTTCTTAAGTGAAAGTTCATCACACATGGATGTCTTCCAAAGAGACGAAGTAGGGAGGAGTCTGAAGTTGTAATTCTCACTCTTGATTTGATAAGATTTGACTGGAACTATTTGTATTTATAGATAATTTGAAATTTTTCATAAAGATCCAAAATATTCATAAATTATGACATTGCCCCTATATTTATGGATAAGTCCTTATGTATGTAACTCACTAGGTCCAATAACTTATTTGGTTGAGACAAAATTAAAATAAATTAATTCTATTTAATTTAATTTAAATTTATTATCTATTAACAGATTAATTGGTCTATCGTTCATGATGGTATAAATCATATCTCATGATCCCAAATGACTATAGGGATAATCTTATCTTCATTGTGTCTTTCCATCATCAGTTACCACATGGATATAAACTCTTATTCATTCAATGTCTTGGTTGGAAAAGAGCATGACATCGACTGTCAACTCCTTAATATACCAACTCTATAAGATCTTTTACTTGAAATCGAATCAACTAGAAAACTCTTTTTCTAATTATCTTCCCTAACCTGCCTAGGAATTTAAAGTACTATCTAATAGGAATTTCATTCTTACTTGTCGAGAGTGGATGATCCCCTATCTACTCAATTACCTCTATTGATTTTTTTCTATATCCAATCTATCACTGTACTGAATTATCTATACGATGATTCATAAGTCAATGGTCAAAGTACAAGTTTAGCCCACACAAGGCATCTTTGATGACTCGGATTAAAAGTTTAACATGTAATCATAATGATAGAAAATTCTAATTGACTATTTAGTAAGATACCATTCAGAGTTTATAATTTGGTTAGTTCAGCGAATTCATTTAACTAATAAGTACTTGCATATGACTAATGAGATCGATCATTTTTGTCACATGATTGATCTCATTATCATGATCTCATCATAATTCAATCATCATTGCATATAACTAATGACTTCATTATGACGTACGCATCCAACAAAAGTTAGTTATGAATATTTGCGTAGTTAATTGAATGAGATGTTTCTAAAAATGTTGAATCTTATCATATATAATTAACTCGTAGTGCATACATTTCTATCAAGAAGAGCCTAAAATATCATAGAAAATCATTCCGCATATAACATTTAGAGATATTCATCTAAGATAATGAGAGCAATCCTCTAATGTCCTATAAATAAATTAGAATAAAAAGGAGTTATAAGGTTGGATAAGATCGTGGTAGAAAAAAGATTGTTAGAAATCACATGTCAATTACAAATCATATTAGAGTAAGATTCTAAACAAGCTCAAAATAGGATTCTTAATCTTTTTTAAAATATTCTTGAACGGTCTGGTATGTCCATCCCCCTAGTCCTATTAAACTAAAATTTCTAATTTTATTTTGGAAAAAAAATTAAATCTTCACACTTACAAATGTTATTTTTAATATTAACACACTATTTTTTCTAAAAATATATATGTTTTCTAATAATATATTAAATATATAATATTGTTTATAATCATAATATTAAAATTTATATAATCAATAATTATAACATTTATACTTAATATTATGATATATAATAATATATAAAATAATATAACTTATACATTAAGTTGGAATGGAAATCATTGGAGCTCCCAATCAAGTGATGTTATTTTTCTAGTGACTTTCATTGATATAATAATTCGGATTCAATAGCATGATAGTCGCTAGGGTATCAAGCAACTTTCAAGTGACGTTAATATTGATGATATATAATAATTCTCAATATGATATATTATAACATGAGGCATGTAGCGACTTTCAATCTCATTTCCTAGTGTGTTTAATTTTAAAATGTGCTAATTTAAAAATCTTTTATTTATTTTCATATTTAAGCTCAGCCACATGAACCTTATGGGCACACTATCATAACTTTTCTCTCTCTTCCACTGGTCTATAGCATAGTTAGTGAATTCGCGTATTATACGTGTTTGATACGGCACGTCCGTGTCAAATGAATAAAACGCATCGTGTCCGTCTAAAATGCAAACATTCGGTTTTATACGCAAATTTACAGTCACCCGAATAAAACGTGTACGGAATAAAAAAACATTTTAAACGCACGTTTAATACGCAGCCTTTATTTCTGATTTCCTACTTATTTATTCTCTGTAAAAAAATGCCCTAATCGCAGATTTAGTTTGCGCAACCATCTCTTTTACCCATAGGTCCTATACCAAAGCTTCGGCGCCCGAACGAAAGGTTGAAGCTTCGCAGAGCACTTTCGCCCAGCATCTTCTTCCCATCGAGCACTGCACCTTCTGCAACGCTGCCATCACCCTCCCCCCCCCAACCTTCTTTGCCCGTGTAGGAAGCCCATTGGCCTGTGCTAGAACACCATGGTGACCACGCTGACCAAGTCCATTTGACTCCCATGCTACATAGAGTATCCTGCAGCGTTGCCGTCGAGCATAAGTATTGCACACAACACAAGGAGAGCCACCTCAGCTTTTGTGTGCATAGGCTGTCCAACGGCCGAACAACACTATTGTGCCAAAACTCTACTGCCCGTATAGGCCACAGGTGACAACAGACTTGGCACATTGGTTGCTAGCGCTAACATAAAAGTAAGAGCAAGTAAGGTATATTATTTTACTATTCATCCTTTGTCTTTTTGTGGTTATTTTGTTTAGATTGGTGCCATTGTTTTCATGGGTACGTGGTTGTTTCTATGTTTAGAAAAAATTGAGAGAAATAGTTTTCTTTTCGGCTTAATCTTCAAGACCCAAGAAGTTGAATTTTTAAGAGCATATCAACCGTCTGATTCTTTCAAATCGATTCAGGTATTTTTTGTTTTTATATTTGGCATTACCATATAAATACTTAATTTTATGTTGTTCAAATAGTGTTTACCATGTATTTTTAAGTATCATGTATTTTTGTAATTGTTATCATTGTAGAGACATGATTTTTAAGTTGTATTTGAAAGTTTGTATGCTCCGTATGTTTGGTACGTATTGTTAAAATATGACTGTATTATACTTCGTACGTATAGTATGACGAACTTTAAAAATATCTGAATGTTTGACCGAATATTTGACCGTCCTCTAAAAATTTTTAAGCGAATTATACACGATCGTATTTTTACCGTATAATATCCGACCCGTATTTAACTAACTATGGTCTATAGCCACGCTTGTGAACCTTGCCTCTCTCTCTCTCTCTTTACATATATATATATATATATATATATATATATATATATCTAGCAACGTTGCCAGCCTCTCCCAACTTTCTACGGCCACCCCTGTGACATTGTCGCCTTGTGTGCCTCACTGTATTGAAGAGAAAATGTATAGAGAGGACCCAGGTTGAGCTGGCACCTTGTAGTTGATCTACTTGTATTTTCAGTCTAGCATATTGTTAAATATTGTAACAATGTTTTTTCACAACATATATATGTGAGTTATAGTGAGGAGATGTCAATTGATGCTCCTGCCCAACATTTTCTTTATTCTACTTGTATATGTTTTCTTCTGCATGTCTATTCCAGATTGCCTCTACAGCATATGAGATTGAGCTTCAACTCTTAGTTGTAGTTCAAGTTGTTATCAAAGCACAAATTCTCTTTCAAATCCATGGAAGAATCTTCAACTACTACGATTTGTTCTCCTTTAGTATCCAAATTACCTTTTGCTACTTCTTCGTTACTCAGCTTGATTCTAAATATATCACATTGTATCTCTGTTAAGTTGAATGGAGATAACTACATAGTTTGGAGAGCTCAATTTTTACTATTTTTCAATACATGCAAATTAATGGGAATCATTGATGGATCTATTCCTTGTCCATCTATTTGTATAGTTGATACATTTGATGCATCGAACCTTATTATGAATCCAGATTATGAAATCTGGAAGCAATTCTATAGCTTGGTCATGAAAGTTTTGATATCTTCAGTATTCAAATATGTCTTGCCTCTAGTAGTTGGACATTCATTTGCAGTCAAAATTTTGGAATCCTATTACTAAAACATATGCCTCAGCATCCAGAGCCAGAATTTTGCAACTGAAATTATAGTTACGACAACAGAAAAAGGAGTCAATGAAAATAACTGAATACTTGCAGAAAATAAAAACTATAGCCAACTCATTAGCTATGTCATATGAGCTTGTATCTTTTGGTGACGTTCTATTATATATTCCCAAAGGTTTAGGCCCTAAATTTGAAACATTTCTAATAACAATCACAACAAGAATTTATGCCTCAAGTCTAACAGTTGATGATATACAGGGAATGTTGATTAATCATGAAATCCTCTTCCAACAACACCATTAAAATGTATCCGAGTTAAGTGCAAATATAGCTAAAACCAATATGAATTCGAATTAGTAACATAACCCTAATTTTAGAGGTGTAGGTCATGTAAATAAGGATAGAAATATTGAAAAGAACATTTGTTTACATTTTAATTAATATGAAATAAATCAATATCAATATGGATAGCAGGAAAACTTTAATTACATAAATAGAAATCGACAATTTTATTCGGACAGAAATACACAATAAATGAGAGTCAAAATGGACATCATATTTGCAAGTTATGGCTCACGAAGAAGGCGAGTGTAGGAGAGAGAACTGTACTCGCCCCCCAACTCTTATCATGTTCTGCACAATGTCGACTCCGAAAACGGGTTTCGGATCGGCACCTCAAGAGAAGGTGAAAGATGGAAAAGGGGAAAAGGAGGAGTGAATCGGAAAACACTCGGAAAGCAGTAAAAGGTCGTCACCTTGGTCCCACACTCACATTGATCCCCGAACTTTCATCTCACGGCGTCGCTTGAGCACCGGAGACGGTTCGGGTCATGTGGGAGGAGAGTGAGGAATAGAATAACTTAGAACATGATAAAAGAAATTGTGGTCGCTAGGAGCCGCGGGCTCCGCTTTATGGAATAAAAGACAAGATTAGGTTGATTTGACCGTGTGTACCTTAGCGTGGGAGATTGGGATGTGGGTTCAACCTTCTTCTTCTTCGGCCGGCCGATGAAGAAGAGTCCAACCGATGCTAGCTTGATCAACCTGTGCAACTAGAACAATAAACCAAGTGAAAGAAGCTGATTAGAACTATGAGAAGTGTAGAAACTATAGGAGGAAATGGAAGAAAGAAGCAATTGGAATAGAGCTCACCGGATTGGGGTAAGCCCTAACCCTTTTTTTGTGTTTTTGGTTATGTAAAAATGATGTAAACTAAGTAAAATATGCTATAACAATTAAATAAACTGAGTTAAGAGAAAATAATAGAATGAAACGGCTTAAGTTGAAGCCGAGATGAGTGAAACAAGCCGGTTCGGGTAGCTTTGCACCCTTCTGGTGCGACTTTGGTGCAAAGAATGATACGGAAGACCCCGATGTCAGAATCAAGTGCCATTTGTTTCTATGGATGGAGAACTCGTAGAGGAAGAGATATTCTGTTGATGACTTCTCCGGAATCTGTCTGTAGAAGCCTGTAAAAATTATGAAAGTGGACGGACATAGAAAATATAACCTGGATGTGTGCCCTCAATGCAGCAATCACCACGAACATATGGCAAGTCGGAATTGAGTGCCGTTGGTTGCAAATGAAAGAGGATGAAGAGAGGAACAACTCCTATGTTGAAGACTTTTGCATAAGGAGCCCCAAATTTTCTACAGAAGCCGATGAAATTGGTTGATGCAGAACACACAGATCGGGCTTCTCCTTTGCCTCGGGATTGATCTCTCGACGTCGGATCGGCTTTGAACATCGGGACAGACTTGGGAGAGAGCTTGGATGACCTCAAGACGAGCTAGGCACAGGGATTAACCTTGTGTCATTGAGAATGACCCTCAATTTATAGAGGATGGAAACCGGTGCAAAATATGGAAACTGGACCGACCGCGCCTCCGCCTTTTAAAGGAGGCGAGGGTGCGCAGGGCACGCCCTCGACCTTGGGGGCACGGTTTGCATGCCCCCCAGTTTCTTTGAAACTGGGGGTGCGTTACGCGTCTTATTGCTAAAATTCACCGGAATCTTCTGGAAATTGCTAAAAATTGACTTGACAAACGTAATGCGCCCCCGAATCGGGGGCGCGGTACAAATAATCGAAAATCAGCGACGGAAACCTTCAAAAAAACCGGTTTAGAAGGTGCTAATCGGGGTTATTTCCGGTTTCCAAAAATGTACCGTGCCCCCGCGTTTCAAAGGAAGCGGGGGCACGTAGGGTGTGCCCTCAGTTTGAGGGTGCGCAGGGCGCGCCCCCGGGTTGAGGGCACGCAGGGCGCGCCCTCCCCTTTCAAGGGGATCGGGGGCGCGGTAGACTCTCTCTCCTACGTGCGTGTTCCTAGAGCCGTAACTTGCAAACAAGATGTCCGATTCAGCTCTAGTTTGTTGCATTGGAAAGAGGGCCTTCAACCGCACCTCCTCAAGTCGATAAACCAGCCGGCATGACTCCCAAGACGTTCGCATGGTGCTTTGACTACCGGTTTACCGTTTCGCGAAAGACCAAAAATCGCAGCGGAGATTCGGAAGGGCACGGTTCCGGTCGAGGAATCTCGGGTCAGCTCGGAATGACTTAAAATGATGACCGAACAAGTCCGGTACGGTCGAAAAACCCGAAATCATCGAAAAATCTGAGATTAACTCGGTAAACGTGAACCGAAACTCGGAAAAGCCGTAAAACCTTAAAATCGACCCAAATGGCCGTATGGCCCGGTTGATGAAATATACAGCTAGGATCGACCTGGATGACCAAAAAAGACTTAGTGATGATCGGAAAGGCCTAATGCGTGGTCCGAAATAGCCGTGTCAGTACAGATCGAAAAGTCATAACGAAGAAATTGTTATAGACTAACACCTAAGGAAAATGGAACCTAAGGAAAGCGCTTAATAACCGGGGTCCCGCGGGGACCGAAATAGCATGGATTTGAGAGTAAACTAAGGGCAAGATGCTCAGCAATAAGAATAAATGGAAAAGCAAGTGGGTCCACATAGGGACCTAAGAAAATGAAAAGCTCTAAATCATAAAAACAGGAAATGACCTGGCAGGGGGGTCATCTATGGAAACAGGACATTGCTTCCCTAGGCTGGAATGATGAGCGCCGCTTCTCCTTTTGGTTTCACCGGTGGTGTAGGGTTGTGGTCGCCAGGAACCACGGGTTCCGAGAGTAAAGGTAAAAAGACAATGTAAGTATTAAAGGAAATGACCGAACGTACCTAAGCGGAGAGATTGTGTTGGGAGATTATGGGTTCCATCTTCTTCCTTTTCGGCCGGCCGAGAAGAAAGAGCTTGAAGCACTTTAGTTGTTCCTACAAAAACAAGTAAGCCACGAAAACAAGTGAAAGTGGATTAGAACTAAGATAGTGAAGCATCTTGCAAAAGAAATGAACTAAAACCGCAAAAGGAAGTGGGCTAACGGATTGGGAATAACTCCCAACCCCCTTTTTATGTGTTTCTTGATGATGATATATGATATTACTAAGTTAAATATGCATGTAAACATGATGATCTATAATGAAAAACATAGAAACAAAGTAATGCTAGAAGGTGGTGGAAGAAAAATGGGTTTCGGCTCCAAAAATGGCAATCTGGAGCCCTGGGCGACCCGACAGATGGGTCAGTTCCATAGTTAGTTAAATACGGGTCGGATATTATACGGTAAAAATACGTTCGTGTATAATTCGCTTAAAAATTTTTAGAGGACGGTCAAATATTCGGTCAAACATTCAGATACTTTTAAAGTTTGTTATACTATACGTACGAAGTATAATACAGTCATATTTTAACAATACGTACCAAACATACGGAACATACAAACTTTCAAATACAACTTAAAAATCATGTCTCTACGATGATAACAATTACAAAAATACATGATACTTAAAAATACATGGTAAACACTATTTGAACAACATAAAATTAAGTATTTATATGGTAATGCCAAATATAAAAACAAAAAATACCTGAATCGATTTGAAAGAATCAGGCGGTTGATATGCTCTTAAAAATTCAACTTCTTGGGTCTTGAAGATTAAGCTGAAAAGAAAACTATTTCTCTCAATTTTTTCTAAACATAGAAACAACCACGTACCCATGAAAACAATGGCACCAATCTAAACAAAATAACCACAAAAAAACAAAGGATGAATAATAAAATAATATACCTTTCTTGCTCTTACTTTTATGTTAGCTCTAGGAACCAATGTGCCAAGTCTGTTGTCACCTGTGGCCTATACGGGCAGTAGAGTTTTGGCACAACAGTGTTGTTCGGCCGCTGGACAGCCTACGCACACAAAAGCTGAGGGACTGTCTCTCCTTGTGTTGTGTGCAATACTTATGCTCGACGGCAACGCTGCAGGATACTCTATGTAGCATGGGAGTCAAATGGACTTGGTCAGCATGGTCACCATGGTGTTCTAGCACAGGCCAATGGGCTTCCTACACGGGCAAAGAAGGTTGGGGAGGGGAGGGTGATGGCAGTGCTGCAGAAGGTGCAGTGCTCGATGGGAAGAAGATGCTGGGCGAAGGTGCTCTGCGAAGCTTCAACCTTTCGTTCGGGCGCCGAAGCTTTGGTACAGGACCTATGGGTAAAAGAGATGGTTGCACAAACTAAATCTGCGATTAGGGCATTTTTTTACAGAGAATAAATAAGTAGGAAATCAGAAATAAAGGCTGCATATTAAACGTGTGTTTAAAACATTTTTTTATTCCGTACACATTTTATTCGGGTGACTGTGTAAATTCGCATATAAAACCGAATGTTTGCATTTTTGACGGACACGATGCGTTTTATTCATTTGATACAGACGTGACGTATCAAACGCGTATAATACGCAAATTCACTAACTATGGTCAGTTTCTGCATTAGGACTCGGTTTGCTCCCGGATGATCCCACGATGCTTTCGGATGGCCTTCAAAGCTTGATGATGACTCCCGGAAGCCCCTAGGACGTGGATGATGATCTCCCCTTGGATGTAGGAGCTTGAGAAGCTTCAAAATAGATGCCTATGAAGAAACGGGATGAAAAACGTCGATTTACGGAGGTGGATGGAAGTGGGAAGCTCTTTATCTCTTGGACAATGAAGCTTGAAGGATGAAGATGGTTTGAAGCTCTCTAGGGCTCTCTCTTGGGAGTTGGGGACGTTCTCAACCTTCTCACCCCTTTCCATCCCTTGAAAAAGTGGTTAGGAGGTCCCTTTTTATAGGCAAAAGGTTCACCGGGGCATTTCAGGCATAAAATAAACTTTTTGGAATCAGCAAGCGACCCGTCTGCCGGGTCGCCTCAGGCATAAAATAAACTTTTTGGAATCAGAAAGACGGGTCACCTGCGGGACCATAAATGCCATTAGATGCGCGTGCGCGGAATGCTGGTCGGCCGTCGTCTGGGCCTGCTACAGTGGCAGGCGACCCGTCTGATGGGTCGCCTACGCCTAATCGATTCCGACTGTCTGGACGAGCATGAGCCGTTCACGAGTCACTTCGTTCATTCCGTACATTGTTTTGGCAGGCGACCCACCGACCGGGTCGCTTCCCGTACCTGTCCGGATCTGACGTCTCACCTACCACCGTCAGAACGGATGATTTGGCAGATGACCCGTCAGACGGGTCGCCTGGGCGACCCGGCAGGGGGGTCGCCTGGGCGACCCGTCAGACGGGTCATCTACGCCCCCAGAGTTCGCTTTTGAGCCGTTTTCTTGGAGGTCCGGTTTGTTTATCGGAAAACTCGAATACTTTCTAAGAAAACATGGATCTTAAGCTCCTCAAATAGGCAAAATTTGCGTGTCTACAGCTTGCCTCGCCTTGGTGTCGGCTTTGTAGGGGAGCGATATGGAATGAAGCATAGGTGAATGAAATGAAATGTAATGAGGCGTAGCGGCGTGCAATGGCGCGAACTGAAAAGGTGGCACCAAGGTGTAGATTTAGACACGCAGGCTAGAGCCTAATTGGGCAATGAGCGGACGTTACCGGTCCTTTGCCGTTTCCATTTGTTCTCTTCAGATCATTCCCGTCATTGATTGGATGGATGCAGTGCCGTGGGCACGAAAATAAAGGGAGAAGCCTGCCCCCCAGCGTGGGGGACCCCCGAGTCGTGGCTCGTGAGTTCATCTCGGTTAGCGGCCCAGCTCTGTGGTGTGCTTGTACCGAGAAGGGCTAACTAAACTAACAAAAACAAAGGGTGAACATCCAATTATTTCGGGGTTATGTCTTCCGAGTTCATTTGGTTCTTGCAAGGGTCCTGATCTTGTCCGGAGTGGAATGACTCCATGTTCTTCTAGAATTTACTGAATCTTGCGAAAAACTTTTCGGAACACCGAAATACAGCTCGTTCGAAGTGTCTGGAGAGTATGCTATGCATGATGCATGATTTATAATTTTTTGTTAGGGGTAAAACAAATTGAAAATAGGCAAATAGCTGAAGATATAGGTCCTATGTTTAACGGGTCAGGATACTCTTGAAGAGAACCGTCGTCCCCTTTCATAAGACTTTGGCCTATCCGCGAGTCTAGAAACAGTTGATCCATCATTGTTTTTATTGAGGGGGTTCTCAAGCTCAACTGTCTCTGAACTCGAGGTCTTCAACGTTCAATTAGATATATATGGTATGAGAGTGTTCCGACCGTCTGTTGGGTGCCCAAACTGCCTAGGTGACCCGTCTGCCGGGTCACCTGGGTAGGTGACCCGTCTGCCAGGTCACCTGGGCGACCCGGCAAACAGGTCACCTGGGCGACCCGGCATCGGGTCACCTGGGCGACCCGGGTGGGGGGACGCCTGGGCCCTTCAACTGCGCGACTTTGTTCCGGATGTTGCTACGGACAAACGGGAGCTCAGATTTCACTTCCGTTTGTTGCGTATGAAAGCTAACAGGCTAAGGAAGATCATCCAATAGTTATATTGGACAAAAAATGAGTAGCATACCCTTTATAATCTTAGAAAGACAAGCAAGTGTTGTAAAGTGCAATTCTCTTCCGATGCTTGATATGATCAAATGGGAAATCAGATTAACTTCCCGTTTGTCGCAAATGGAAGATATTTTGCCAGTGGAGAAGTCCTTTCAATTGGATTTCATTTAACCAATGAAGGTCATCCTCCAAGGGCACATTAAGCATATTAGCACAAATCGGTCCCGGATGGTCTAGAATGTTATCTATGAAAACATGAGTTTTAAGCTCTCAACTAGGCAAGCTTGGAGTCTAGTAAAATGAGGCGTTGTAGAATGATGCCGAGATGTTAATCTAGACACACTCACAAAGACCTAGTTGAGCAAATTGAGTATTGTCGTATTCTAAGATCACCCTCTTGTTCCTTCCGAACCTTCTCCTTGGTTGATTGGTTAAGAAGGATGTGCCATGGGCACAAACAATAATAAACTAAAAGACACCCCATGTGATGGGGGAATAAATGGCATCCCGCATGGTGGGAAAATTGCCATTGGCTAGCACCCGAATTGTGTGGTGTGCTTAAGCAAAAATTCTAATCAACTAGGGTTGGGTCTTCAGGTTCATTAGGGTTTTCTCAAGAGCACTAGCTTAGCTCAGATTGGAATAACCTCATATTTCATAGAAAATCATCATTGAAGCTCGCTAAGAAACTGATTGTTCGAAAAATCCATGATTGCATCGCATGGGGGCCGAAAATGGTGGGGTTTACAGGGGATATGCCTAGATGGAAATGTAGATGGTTTGCATGGGGACCGGGAAGTGGATAGCACCACGATGAGAACTAAAATGTGATGGTCCTTGTGGGGACCGGAACACGGTGAGATAAAACATAGTGAGATGTGGGACAAGATCGTAGTGGGATAAAAAATGTGACAACATTGGGATGATGACATGGCAGGACTTTATGATGGGATGCCAAGCCCAAGATGGAGTGACATTTAGATGGTGGGACAGACCTTAGGATGGTTTAGAACACAATATATCATTAGATGCATGAAAATGATGCATGAAATAATGCATGCAGGGTTTAAAGAAATGAAAATTAGCATAAGAAAATAGTTGAAGATATAGGTTGCATGTGACGGGCCAAGATACCTCAAAAAGAACCATCATCCCCGTACATACAACTTTGGCTTATCCGCAAGTCAAGTGAGTGACCGAACCATCACTGATTTTGTTGAGGGGGTTCTCAGGCTCAGCCCCCTCTAGACTTGAGGTCTTCAACATTTCAAATACAATTATTTTGATAGATGCAATACTAAAATGCAAGTCCTAATAGGGGTTGGGGAAACCCTCTTTCTCGATTTTTCTATTTTCTAATTTTTGTTGTTGTTTTGTCATCTCTAATTCAAGTGCTTAAGGAAGAGAGTTGATGTGTGAGCTCCCTTGTATAGAGTCTTCATTTCCTGCATTAACTTGAAAAGAGATGATTAGAACTTTATTGTGGCTTAGTTCCCTTGCACGAGGAGGGCAGAAGTTGCCTTGATCCTTTTGTCAAGGGATGTAAGCCTCTTCAAAACGTAAAAGTAATAACAAGAAGAAATTAAGTATGCATTACATAAAAGAGACATGCACAACTGAAATTAAATATGCATGCATAATTGAAAATGTTTGAAGATTTTTCAATTTTTTTGGGTTTTAGATTTTTTTTTTGTACAAGACCAAATTTAAATGCGGATGTGAAAGCATATGATTGAAAATGTTTTGATTTGTTTAAATTTTGAGAACTTGATGAATGCCAGATTGAAACTAAATGCAAAGGGCATGCAATTAAAATGTTTTTGTTTTGAAAATTTTCAAGTTTGTTTGAGTTCTAAAATTTTGGTGCATGCAAGACTAAATGTGAAAAGCATTTGAAAAATGTTTTAGTTTTAAAAAAATTTTAATTTTTTTTGAGTTTTGAGACTTTTCAATTTGTTTGTCTTTTCTAAATTTCTAATTTTTATAGAGAGGATGGTTGTCATTTGCCTTAATCCACTTGGAATGGGTGTCCCCAATTGTTCTCCAAGGAGCAAGAGCATGCACCACGTGATGAGTGGGAAGCCTTTCTTTCAGAATCCTTTTGACCTTCGACCATTAATTAGCTAGGTTATGCCTAGATCTGGTTGGTTTGCCTTACCCATGGGGGTCAAAGAAGGAAGAATACTGGGGCAAGTCTTCGGTAGACTTCGAGGATGTCAAATTCGTTTCTCTACTAATGCCCAATTGCCATTGGGATTCAGCTTCTTCGGGTCCTTCCTTCTTTTATTGATTTGCCCATATTCTTTGGTAGCCCACATTCAGACAGGTTTTTTTTTATTTGACCTGAGGGGTTCATTGCCCATCTTTTGGAGCCTTTCTTTTCTTTTCTAGGGCTATTTTTGTGGTACTCATTCAGACAGGTCTTTTCTTTTGTTGACCTGAGGGGTCATTGCCCATCTTTTGGCACCATTTTTCTTTTTGAGAAGTTGGACCTTCTGAGACGGCCTCCTATTAAGGCGATGGGCACTTTCGATACTCCTCCTTCTAGTCCCTTACATCCACTTTGGACCGAAATAAGAAGAGAATATGATAGGGTGAACCTTCCTTCTCCAGACTTTGCCTAGCTTTCTTTCTAGTGTCTAGTCATTAGGATTCCGGAATCTAGGCAAGTGATGTGTGAAGTATGGTGCCTACTCTTAATTCCTAAAGAACAAGTTAGGGCACCCAAGAACTAGTGGAATTTGGCTTATGGTAGCCATCCTTTAAATTTTGAATATTTATGACTTTTTTTGTAATTAAAAAAAACATTTTCAAGAAGAAATGATTCCATGGGTTATTCACTATGCCTCGCCTTGCGTCACTCATTATATTTCCAATATTTTCATCCTGATTGAAAACATACTTGAACATCATCAAATTCTCTCAGCTATCCTCTCTTCGCAAAGTATTTTTAAGACATGTTACGATTATACTCGCAAATGCTTTTGAAATGAATGCCTCGAGGATAACATGATAATGATGAATACATGCATGTAGTACCTGAGAGAGGATGAACTTCATTGTTGGTGACGGCGCTGCCAGGATAGTGTAGTTAGCGCTTGTTCATTCCTTGACCTGCCTTGCTACTTCCACTTTTTCCCATTTGATAACACGATGATGGGGAGATGTATAAGGTTTGCAAGAGTTGGCATTTAGTGATGATGTTGAGCAAGGTTTGAGATACCATCATGGAACATTTTCACTTTATTGGAATAAAGGGTTGTTGCCTAGATTGAAAGGAATGAGACAACAAATAGGCTTGGGAGCCTAATAAAAGGGGTGAGCCCATGGGGCCGACAAAAGGAGGCGGGGGCATGATGACCCAATTTGGACGAAAAGGGGCACGATGACCCAATTGAAAGATGAAAAGGGGGATGATGAGTTGATTTAGAATGTTGAGGGACGCGATGACTTGATTAAAAGATAAGGGGCATGATGGCCCGATCTGGAGACATGAGGGGCGAGATGGCACGATTGAAAAAGCATAATTAAGGACATGGGCACTATGGAGTGATTGACAAAGCATGATTAAAAACAAGGGCCCAACAGCCCAATTGGCAATGCATGATTAAAAAACATGGGCGCTACGGCCCGATTGAAAAAGCATAATTAAAATAAAGGCACAATGGCCTGATTGAAAATAGGGACACTAAGGCCCGATTGAAAATGCATAATTAAAATAAAGGCGCAATGGCCTGATTGAAAACAGGGGCACTAAGGCCCGAATGAAAATGCATAATTAAAATAAAGGCGCAACGGCCTGATTGAAAACATGATTAAAACAAGGGCACAATGGCCCGATTGAAAAAGCATAATTGAAGATAGGGGCGCAATGGCCCGATCATAAATGCATGATTAAAAACATGGGCACTACAGCCCGATTAAAAAGCATAATTAAAATAAAGGCGCAATGGCCTAATTGAAAACATGATTAAAACAAGGGAGCAATGGCCCGATTGAAAAAGCATAATTGAAGATAGGGGCACAATGGCCCGATCATAAATGCATGATTAAAAACATGGGCACTACAGCCCGATTAAAAAGCATAATTAAAATAAAGGTGCAATGGCCTAATTGAAAAAGCGTAATCAAAACATGGGGGTTTCAACTAAATTGGAGATGTGGGCACGTGAGCCCGATTTAGTAGTAGAGTTGGGCACGTGGGCCCGATTGAAAGAATAAGAACGGACATGCGAGCCTGATGGAAGAAATGGGGCACGTAGGACCGGCAAAGGAGGAATTGATTGGGCTTGTGTGCCTAGTTGAAGGAATGGGGTACATAATAGAGGGAGTTGGGCTTGCAGGTCCGATTTGGAGGCATAGACGCTTGGGCCTTGTGGTTGAGGATGGGCACATGGGCCTGATTTAGGAGGAGGGGCTCGTGGGCTCGATATGGAAGAGTGGGCATGTGGGCCTATCTTGGGAAGACGATGGGCTCGTGGGCCCAATTGGTGGGGTTGATCGGGGCATGTGCCTAATTGAAATGGATAGAGTGGGGGCCATGGCCCAAGAATTGAAGGAGGGATGCATGGGCCTGATTGAAAATGATGACGATCCACGAGGGCCCGATTTGGAAGGATGACGGGCATGTGGGCTCGATGTAAGAAGACAAGGGTCGAATGTAGATAAGTGTCGGGCACTAGGGCCCGATTTGTAATGATGGGAACATGGGTCCAATTGGTAGGCACGTTGGCCTGACTGAGAAAGGTGAGGTGAGGGTCATGGCCCGAGAATTGATGGTAGTGTTGAGGGAGAGGCACGTGGGCCTGGATGAGAAAGATGAAGTGGGGTCGTGGCCCGAGAATGGATGATGAGGTAGAAAGAGGGGTATATGGATCCAACTGAAATTGATGATGGGTGCATGGACCCAATTTGGGAGTGTGGGCTTGTGGGCCCAATTGGGAAAGGTGGGGTGAGGGCCATGGCCCAAGAATTGATGGGAGTGTTGAGGGAGAGGCACGTGGGCCTGGTTGAGAAAGATGATGCACACGAGGGCCTGACTTGGGAGGATGATGGGCACGTGGGCCTAATTTAGAAAGGGGTTTGGCACAAGGGCCCAATTCGGGAGGGAAGGCATAGGGGCTTGATTCTAGAGGATGGGCATATGGGCCCGATTTAGGAAGATGATAAGCATGTCGGCCCAATTTGGAAGAAGGGGCTCATGGGCTTAATTTAGAAGGGTAGACACATAGACCTGATTCTAAAGGATAGACACACGGGCCCGACTTAGAAAGATGATGGGTACGTGGGCCCGATTTGGAAGGATGATGGGCACGTGGGCCCAATTTGGAAGGATGATGGGCACGTTGGCCCAATTTAGAAGCGGGTTGGGCACAAGGGCCCGATTTGGAAGGATGATGGGCATATGGGCCCAATATAGAGGAGCATTGGGCACTTGGGCCCGATTTCAGAAAATGATTGAGGATTTGAGAATCCAGTTTAGGAGATTGGGAGAGGGCTTGTGAACTCGAGCATTGACAATGGGCTTTGTGGCTCGATTGACCTAAATGGGCTCTAGGGCCCAGTTTAGAAGGTTGAGATGACCTTGAGAAGGAAGTTGGGGAGGGGGATTGCCTAGTTAGAGGTGGTCCTAATGATCTATTCCTTTGGATCCCTCTACTTGATTGATTGTTGACTAACTCGGCCCTAACAGGTTGCCATATAAATGAATGTCTAGTTGGAGGGGGTCCTGAAATTTCTTTGCCTCTAGCCTTATCCAGCTTGTGATTGGATTTTCTCTTCTCTTCAACCTTCTTTATGGGTTGCCTCGCGAGTGGCCCCAATATTCTCAAGGGTCGGGGAATGGATCGTGGGCTATAATCCTTTTCCTCAAATTGTTCCCCCTTTGTAAAATGATCACTCAAACTTCCAATTGTGATGGTTAACTTTGCCTTGCCCTTCTGAGGCTTAGGAGCTGATTCATAAAATCCCTGTCTTGGCCTTGTGACTGAAAATAGGGTTTGCACTGGTCGTGCTATCCCCTGTAATTCTTTGCCTAGGCCCTTGCTAGCTTGATATCCAAGCATCTCCATAATTCTCCACCCAAGGTTGTTAAGTGTCGGCCTCTCCATAGGTTGTTCAATGATGGAGAGTGTGCCTTGTTCTAGGGATTTCTGAGGGATGGAGATAATTGATAAAGCATTAGATTCAGGAGGATCGTCATAGATTTTGATTTCAGATTCTTCTACATGTAGATCCTGTTCTTGATTAACTTCCTCCTGAGTTTGTTCAAGAATGGAGGATAAATCAGGCTCAAGGGGTACCAAAGTGGTAGGTTGAGAGTCATATATCAGAGAATCATTGATTTCAAGCTCAGATTCCCCCACCAGTTGATCTGGTTCATTATTGGTTGGCTCTTGAGACTCGGTCAAGATTGTCATGACCGATTGGCAAATAAGGGGAGCCAGCTCTAATTCTGGGGTAGGTGTACAAAGTTTTGGAAGAGTTTGATTATGTTTAGCCGGTTGTAAAGGTTGTTGAAAAATAATGGGTTGTGCAACCGGCTGAGGTTGAGATACAATTGGTTGAAGAGTCGACGGTTGAATGATTAATTGAGGCTAAGGAGCCAAGGTTTGTTGTGCAACCGACTGAGAATGATGATCTATAAATTGTCTGACCAGTTGGGGCTGAGGAACTGGTCGAGGCAAAGGAGCCATGGGTTGAGCAATCAATTGAGGAAGAGGATTTTGAAGAGTCTGATGGAGTTGTTGAGAGATAACCCTATGTTGTGTAGGGCTCCTAGGTCGGTGCCTAGGGTTTTCTATTGGGTTCCCTACAACATTAGCACTCCCACTTTCATTAAGGGCTTGATATTTTGGATTGTATAGCTCCATGATTGGTGTATCCATAAGTTGAGTTTGAATGTATCTTGCCCTTTCATACAAATAATGCATATTCGTGGGATAATGCAAGGCCAAAATATTGCCCAAAATCGATACGGTATTAGCAATGATCATCTTGACAAATTCTGGCTCAGAAATTGGAAATGCAAGTTTTTCGGCCATCAACTTCCATCTATCAGCATATTGCGTGAAGTTTTCATCCTCTCTCATTTTCTCGGCCATTAGATCAGTGAGTGACTAGGTCGGCTCAATGAGATCCTTATATCTTTGTAAAAATTTCTTTCTAACTATATCAAAATCTCCTGCCTCCATCGGGTCAAGTGAATAAAACCATTCTAGGGTCGTCCCATCTAATGACCATCTAAAGAGGAAGGCTAGGGCCTTCCGATCATTTTGCCACTGAGACGATTCATACATAAAATCTTGGACATGAGTAAATGGATTACCGGTGCCATCATAGCGATGATAGACCGGTGTTTGAGAAGGAGGGATGTAGGGGAGAGAGGGAATAGAAATTTCGGGGGTTGCCTGAGGATCTATCAAGCGTTTGAGTTCTTTGTATTCTTCTCTCAGTTGGTTGAACTCATTAGTCATGGCTTGGTTGACTGAGGGTTCCCAGACAACATTAGAGGGTGGTTGCACCGGGAGATGTGTAGGAGGTGCCCGAATAGGATTAAGGTAAGACGGTGCAGCTAAGAGAGTGGGATCCACCCATGAGCAAAGTGGAGGCTGGGCAAAAGGGGTCGGACTAGAGATATGGCTCAAAGGCCGAGAGGGGCTAGAACAAGCTGAGTTTGAGCTAGGTGTGTTTGTCCTTGAATAAGAACGAGGAGAGTGAGGGAAAGCAGGTGTGTAGGCCAATGGCCTTGAAGGACTAGAGTGGGTCGAGTCTGGACTGGTTGGGTTTGTACCCGAATAGGAAGGAGAAAAGGTGGTAGCATACCCGGTGTAGGAATGATCGAGTTGGGGCACACTGGGTTGATGAGCCATTGATCGGGGAGTAGAGATAGGTTGGCTATGACTGGTAGGAACATGGCCAGTAGATGACTTTCTACCCATGACGGTATGAACGGCAGTCAAAAGCTGATCTAGAGTGACATTGGAGGCATGGGGTCCTAAGATATGGCTAAAATCATATGTATGATGTTGTGTGCCTCCATGTTGCATCTCAAACCCATTGGCAGTGTAGTAACTTGCCGTGTCGATCATCCTGCTTGACTTTGAAGACACCGACATGACGTTATGCAAAAGAAAAAAAATTTTCTTCTTGTAAAGGATTTTTTAGGTTTTGAATTTTTGTTGGAAAAAAAAATACTTACCTCAAGCAAAGACTTCTTTTTGGTTATGTTTGTTTTGATATTTTTTTGGATTTGATTTTTGTGAGGAAAACAAGTATTACCTCTAGCAAAAAAAAATTTTTTTTGAGACTTTTAAAGATTTTTGTGAGAGAGTTGCCACTCTCTTTTTTTTTGCTTTTCACTTTTGTTTTGAAAACAAGTTAAAGTAAAGACTTGAAATGATTAAACGCAATTTTTTGATTTAATCTTTAAATTAGTGGGTTTTAAGAGAATATTGTCCTCTCAACAATAGGTCGGACCCTATGCTCTCACAAAGCCGAGCAATCTAGGATTAACACTTTTCTCACAATGATTAGGTGATAGGTGATACCGGGTTTTGGGATAAAAGGTACAACCAGCCCGATTGGTGAAGAGGGAATCCTTCACTTTTGGGGACTTACGGAGGTCTTAGTGGAAACCAATCTAATCAACCGAGAGGGAATCCCCGGAAGAGAGATCGGAATCCACCAAGAGACGCGTGTGGGATGGAAATGTCTTCTGGGAGGCGGGTGAGCCTCCCGTCTCGAATGACCTAGTGAGTCGGGCGGACCCGGTACTCAATGCAATCTAATGCAAGAATTGAGCAAGGATGAGACATACAATAAGAAAAGAAAACAATGCAACGATCGACAAATAATAACTAAGATGATGATTAAACTATCAAGAACAATAACCAAACAAGTCAAAGATGCTAGAAAATATTGATTTTTGCAAGCTTGATTCAAGAGAAATGAGCAAGAGCAAGTAAAACTAAAGACTACAACAGGAAAAGAGTTTCTGGAAGAGAAGATGACCCGGCAGAGGGGTCACCAACTGACTTGGCAGATGACCCGGCAGGGAGGTCACCTGCGAAAAACAGAAAATGGAACCTAAGAAAAGCGCTTAATAACCGGGTCCCGTGGGGACCGAAATAGCATGGATTTGAGAGTAAACTAAGGGCAAGATGCTCAGCAATAACAATAAATGGAAAAGCAAGTGGGTCCACGTAGGGGACTAAGAAAATGGAAAGCTCTAAATCATAAAAACAGGAAATGACCCGGCAGGGGGGTCATCTGCGGAAACAGGACATTGCTTCCCCGGGTTGGAACGATGAGCGCCGCTCCTCCTTTCGGTTTCACCGGTGGTGTAGGGTTGTGGTCGCCAGGAACCACGGGTTCCGAGAGTAAAGGTAAAAAGACAATGTAGGTATTAAAGGAAATGACCGAACGTACCTAAGCGGAGAGATTGTGTTTGGAGATTATGGGTTCCATTTTATTCCTTTTCGGCCGGCCGAGAAGAAAGAGCTTGAAGCACTTTAGTTGTTCCTACAAAAACAAGTAAGCCACGAAAACAAGTGAAAGTGGATTAGAACTAAGATAGTGAAGCATCTTGCAAAAGAAATGAACTAAAACCGCAAAAGGAAGTGGACTAACCGGATTGGGAATAACTCCCAACCCCCCTTTTTATGTGTTTTTGGATGATGATATATGATATTACTAAGTTAAATATGCATGTAAACATGATGATCTATGATGGAAAACATAGAAACAAATTAATGCTAGAAGGTGGTGGAAGAAAAACGGGTTTCGGCTCCAAAAACGGCAATCTGGAGCCCTAGGCGACCCGGCAGACGGGTCACCTGGGCGACCCGGCAGGGGGGTCACCTGGGCGACCCGGTAGATGTGTCACCTGGGCGACCCGGCAGACGGGTCAGTTCCTGCACCAGGACTCGGTTTGCTCCCGGATGATCCCACGATGCTTTCGGATGGCCTTCAAAGCTTGATGATGACTCCCGGAAGCTCCTAGGACGTGGATGATGATCTCCCCTTGAATGTAGGAGCTTGAGAAGCTTCAAAATGGATGCTGATGAAGAAACGAGATGAAAAACGTCGATTTACAGAGGTGGATGGAAGTGGGAAGCTCTCAATCTCTTGGACAATGAAGCTTGAAGGATGGAGATGGTTTGAAGCTCTCTAGGGCTCTCTCTTGGGAGTTGGGGACGTTCTCAACCTTCTCACCCCTTCCCAACCCTTGAAAAAGTGGTTAGGGGGTCCCTTTTTATAGGCAAAAGGGTCACAGGGGCATTTCAGGCATAAAATAAACTTTTCGGAATCAGCAAGCGACCCGTCTGCCGGGTCACCTGGGCAACCCGTCTGATGGGTCACCTGCGGAACCATAAATGCCATTAAATGCGCGTGCGCGGAAAGCTGGTCGGCCGTCGTCTGGGCCTGCTACAGTGGCAGGCGACCCGTCTGACGGGTCGCCTATGCCTAATCGATTCCGACGTTCCGGACGAGCGTGCGCCATTCACGGGTCACTTCGTTCATTCCGTACACTGTTTTGGCAGGCGACCCGCCAACCGGGTCGCTTCCCGTACCTGTCCGGATCTGACGTCTCACCTACCACCGTCAGAACGGACGATGTGGCAGATGACCCGTCAGACGGGTCGCCTGGGCGACCCAGCAGGGGGGTCGCCTGGGCGACCCGGCAGATGGGTCATCTACGCCCCCAGAGTTCGCTTTTGAGCCGTTTTCTTGGAGGTCCGGTTTTTTTATCGGAAAACTCGAATACTTTCTAAGAAAACATGGATCTTAAGCTCCTCAAATAGGCAAAATTTGCGTGTCTACAATGGTGACTGCACTCTGAAGGTAGGGTCTGTCTACACACCCTCACGTTGAGGGTGCTCCTTACCTTGAGGGCACATCTAGTCTATTTCCTGATTTTGTGTCATCTTCGATTCTCTATGAATTCAGGCCATTAGGATACACTCTAGGGTTAATCTTTGCATCCTCCAGCTACCCTAGGCTCGTCCAAACCTCCCCAAGTTGTCCTCTCTTTGTCCCAGTGCCCGGAGATCATCCTAAAGTGAAAGAGAAGTCAATCTATGCTCCATCATGCTGTTGTGCTGATCATCGACTTTCATAAATTTCCTTGATCATTTTCCGGCCAGGCCTCCTTCATAAGAAGTGTTCATCATAAAGTTACCTTTCGTATCCAACAAATGAGATCAATTTTGAAGTCTCCGCAGCTCGTGGAGTCTTCTACATCGACAATTCACAGACATATACAGAGTCTACTATACTTTGACATCGTCTTGTGAGTCAATTTCCATACATCTCTCAGCAGACTCAGCTTATACCATATTCATACGAAGTGTAACTTGGTGAGTTATCTTCTATTCTCAATAAGAATCATTCAATTTCCACATTTATGGTACCTGTGGCATATCCTACACCAACAATGCGCTAGTGGTTCCCAGATCTTCACCTTCCAACATGGGTATTCATCAAGCAAATATAGGTGAGGGTCACTAGATAATTAATAGATGTATTCTTAAGTACTTAAAAAGTACTAAGAATGTATCTCTAAAGTATGGAGAATAAGATTTGAAGCCTTGTAGTTTTACTAACAAAAGTTTCTAGTCAGATAAGTTTGATGTTAAGTCAACATAATGTGGTGCAGTGAGCTAGAAGAGTTTCATGTAGGAGAACACCGCAAATTTTACAAGTAATGTAAAGTAGATTGCATAATGGTTGAAAAATGCTTAAGAAGCAGTCTAGATGAATATGCTCATCTAAGATATGGCATTGTCTCAACTTTTACTGAAAGTGTACGTTGTTTTACAAAAATAATAGGATCAAACCAATCTCTCATCAAAAGTTTAAAACTTCTGCGGTGATACCAAATAATAAAAGATATTATATCTTATAGAGATATAATTGAAAGATGATAATAACATTGTAGATCCACTAATTAAAGTGGCAACTCAAAGAGTGTTTGAGCATCATGTTGAGCTAATGGAGATCAACTAGATGGGTGATTGACTTTAGTGTAAGTGGGAGAATGATAGAAATGTAAACCATGCAAATCAATCATACATGTTATGCTTCGACATTTCTAAACATATCTCATTCAAATAATTAGGCAAATCTTCATTTGTAGATCTTATTAGATGCATACATCATAATGAAATCTTTAATCACATGCAATGATATTTGAATCATGATGAGATCATGATAATGAGATTAATCATTCAGATGTATGTGATTTAAATGTTTCATAGTTATAAGATTCTTGAGATGAGACATCAAGGATCTGGATAAGCTACTATATATGATGTCTTCTCATGTGATGAGAATGACTGATCACATGGGTTATTAGTGTGGAGACACTGAGATACACATATATGTGATCATTAGTTGATTGAGTTCACTTAACTGACCAAATTAGAAACCATAAATATTATCTTGCCAAACTGTCAATTAAGGTTTTTATCATCATGGTTGTACAGATAGATCTTTGATCTATGTTGCCAAAGATGCCTTGTTGGGTGAAACTTGTGCTTTCACCATTGACTTATAGAACACCATTTAGGTAGTTTAGTATAGTGAAGGATTGGGTATAAGAAAAATCCGATGGAGGCAATTGAGTGAACAATAAGAGATCGTTTAGTCTTAATAAGTGAGAGTGAATGACCTTTGGGATATTACTCTAAATCTTTGGCCAGGGTAGAAAAGATAATTGAAAATTAAGTTTTTCAATTGATCCACTACTGAGTACAGGATCTCATAGAGTCGATATATTGAGTAGTTGATAGTCGATGATGTACTCTTATCTGAATGAGTCATTGAATGAATGAAGATTTATATCCATACAGTAATTCATGATAGAAAAACTTAATGGATGTAAGATTATCCCCCTTGTCCTTTAGGATCATAGGATGTGACTTGTACATTTCATAATTTATAGACCAATTATTCATTATCAAATATTAGCTTTAATATAATTAAAGAGAATTATTCTATTTTAATTAGGCCTAAATCAAATAGATTATTGGGCCTAGCGGGTCACACACATAGGGTCTTATCTATAAGTACAAGGGCAAGGGCATAATTTATAGATATTTTGAACTTTTACGAAAAATTCCAAATCCTCTATATATATTAATGGTCCAAATCCTATTAAGCCAAGGGTGAGAATCATGTCCTTAGCCTTCTCCCTACCTACTCCTTTCTCTGGAAGATGTCCATGGGTGATGGAGCTTCGTTCAGGAAGAGTTCTCAAGCCTGGTGGGAAGGGAGAACCTACTATGGATGAAATTCATGTGGATACCGCTAGAGATCGAGCACTTGAACAATTTGAAGGGATTGAAAAGTTCTTTCTCTTTCTATCTGAGAGATTAGATGAATCTCGATTAGTCATATTCAATCACATTTTAATAGGTATTTATTTTTTATCGTTTAGTTCTGATTGAAATAAGATCAACATGAATCCATAAGAATCTTTACTTCTATTGCACCAAAATTTATAGGGTGATTCCATACACCTACAATAAACTAGACAAATCTATGAACTTTCTAGGAAACCACACCACTAACAAAATTAGTGGGACTAAACATTAAGAATCTTTCAAGAAAAATAATCATGTTATAATAACATGTATCTCATGGTCCCTCATCATAGACTAAAAATTGGTACACCAAGTATCTATGAACCACAAACGAAAGAACTCATTCCAAGCATCATTTTGGTGTCTATCACAAACATGTTAAATTGATGCAGAAATAGATAGAACTCTAAACTAGACATCATCTTTCTCCTCCTTGGCATGGTTCAAACCTTTTAGATGATGACTGTGAACTTGTCGATAGGTGAATACTAGGAGGTAGACCTACCAAAGACATGGATCATTGTCCTCATCCAAGGGATATTCTTGTTGAATCAAACCATGACCAAGATAGGTCTAGAGTCAGGAAGTGAAGAATGTAGACGAGCTCATTGTCGTCCTTGACATCGATATTTTAATGAAAAACAAGAACCAAAACCTAAACAAACCCTGATTTAGATAATAGATCACCTGACTGCGTAGTGATAGAAATATATGCTCTACAAGTCAATCATATGTAATAGAGTTTTTACATTTCTTGTAGTATCTTATTCAATATTAATAGTATTATCTTCATTACTTGCACTGTCTAAATGTGTTTATCATAACGAAGTTATTAGTTACATTCAATGATGATTGAATCATGATGAGATCATGATAATAAGATCAACCATTTAAAGACATGTGATCTAAATGTTTCTAATCATAGGATTTCTGAGACGAGATTGATAGAAATGTATGCTTTACAAGTCAATCATATATGATATGATTCGACATTTCTAGAAATATCTCATTCAATTAAAGAGGCAAAACTTCGTTACTAGCTTTTATTAGAAGCGTATATCGTAATGAAGTCCTTGATCATATGCAATGATGATTGAATCATGATGAGATCATGATAATGAGATCGATCATCTAGAGGTATGTGATCTAAATGTTCCTAGTCATAGGATCTTTGAGACGGGACATCAAGAATCCGGATAGACTAGTGTGCGTGATGTCTTCTCATATGATGAGAATAACCGATCTCATTAGTCATCAGTGTGGGGACACTGAGATACACACACAGGTGCTCATTAGTGGAATGAGTTCACTGAAATGACCAATTTAGGAAAACCTGACCGGTATCTTACCGAACTGTCTATCAGGTTATTCTTACATCTCAATAGCAAGGTTGGATCTTTGACCTGAGTCGCCAAAGATGTCTTGCCAGGCGTACTATGTACTTTGACTATTGACTGATGGATCACTTAGTATTGTGGTCCTATATAGTTAATGGATTGGGTATATGGGAAACCTGGTGGAGGCAATTGAGCGGACAATAGGGGATCGTTCACTCTCGGTAGGAGAGAGAGAATGTCCTATGGATAGTACTCTAAATCCTTGGCAAAGGTAGATAGGATAATTGGAAAAGGAGTTTTCCAGTTGATCCATTCCTGAGTACAAGATTTCATAGAGTTGGAATACTTAGGGGTTGACAGTCAGTGACGAACCCCTGACCGACCGGGACATTGTATGAACGAGGATTTAAATCCATATGGTAATTGATGATGGAAAGGCTCAATGGATGTTATTTAACTCCTCAAAGTCATTTGGGATCATAGGATGTGGCTTGTACCCTTTATGATCAGAAAGCCGTAAAATTGTTATCGGATAACGATTTTGATTTAATTTAAAGGAATTGTTCTTTTAAATTAATTAAGGCTTCAACCAAATTGACTATTGGGCCTAGTGGGTCACACACAATAGATCTGGTCAATAAGATGAGGGCATGGACGCAATTTTATAGAAGTTTTGGGTTTTTGTGAAAAATTCCATCTTCTATATATAAATGGCTTATGAAGCCAAACCCTAACAAGCCATAGGGCTGGAGCACGTCCCAAGCCTCCTATCTTCCTCCTCTCTCCTCTAGAAGGTGATCTCCCATGGTCAAGCTTGGATCTGGAAGGTTTCTTGAGGCCCGAAGGAAGAGAGAACTCGTCTATTGAAGCAGATCGTGTGGATACCGCTAGAGACCGGACACTTGAATGGTTTTCAGCAAGGAGGAATGTCCTCTCTTCATCCATGGTGAGGGATTTTAGAAATCCCATGAGGTACTCTTGTTCTACTTCATATTCAGTTCCCGGTTTTACTCGTTCAGCATCGATCACGGCAAAGATCATGGTTTTATGGAATCAAATTTTTTTTCACTGTCATGTATTGATTCCTTATAGTGGTATCAGAGCCCGGTTGATGCCTTGGTTGAAGTTGAATCAAAATTGGCTTGATTTCATGTGATTTGTTGCTTTCCCGAAACTGTATACAGAGCAGTTTTGATATGATCACCACAGTTCGTATGAGATACAAAACTGTGTGTGGTTAGTTTCATTGGATTCTCATGGATGAGATCTTTCCAATTCCGCAAACCTCATGAAATTTGACCATCCGAAGAGTCTGGAATGAATTTGGAAAGTTGGTAAGATGATCATATCCGAAAAATCCGGCCGAAATTAAGGGAGTTGATGAACTTACCTATTTGGACTCAAATACCTCTGTCTAATGATGTAGGAAGATAGTAAATTAAGTTTTCTAGAGTTTCCATAAGTTATTGGACACTAAACGGCCCTTGGAGGTGCCGGATTTGAAAGGTATTTGCGTTTTGGGTTAATTGCGGCCGTGGCAACATCCTCCGTAAACTGCACATTGGATAGAATTATTCATGAGATGAAATTTCTATATATAGAATCCTTATTCTTCAAGGATTCCAACTCATATTTTTTCGGATTTTTTGGACTCCGTTTGACCCTCCAAACAAGGCCCGAAAGTTGGGCATTTTCTAGGGTTTCTGCGCATCCGCCCCGCTCTTATCGGGCGAAGAAGACGGAGAGTCCGGATCAGATCCGGACCCGCCAACACGTGGGGGTATGTGGCGATAGCGCAGCGCGCACGGGCGGGGGTACGCGGCCGCCCCGCATTGGCGCCGGAATCGCGCGGCGTGCGACGACTGAGAGTTCGGCGCAGCCACCGGGGGGGGTCGTGGCCGGTGCTGATTGGTCGGCGCACTGCGCCGCTAGTTATTTAATTCAAAAGTGATTTTTAAATTTTTTAAAATTCATTTTTGATCCCAAAAATTGCCAGAAAATTCTATAAAAATTATTAAAAATTGTATAATTTATTTAATGAGTTATTAAAGTGTTTAATGACTTATTAAATAGAGTTTTACTATTTTCATTGAATTCTATTATTTTGATTTTGAAATTGTTTTAAGATCAAAATTCATGAAATTAATGATTATATAAGTTGTGAGAAATTATTTAATAGGTTTATAAAATGTTTATGAACCTTTTAAATAGTTTTGGACTTTGGTTGCCATAGAATCATTTTTTAAATGATTTTAAATTTTTTTTAAAATATTTATTGACTAAATTAGTGTTCAAATAAATTCTAAAAAATATGATTTTGAAGAATTATGATTTGGACATTAATTTATTGCTTTGAAAATTTTTGGAAAAGCATGAATCATCAGAATGTTTTATATTACTTGTCTTATGCATGTAAATTGTTTATATGTGCATTTCATGTTATTTATTTATGAAAATTCGACAAGCATGAAATTTGGAATTTCAAAATTATAGTATATAATTTTATGATGGTATATATGATATATCTCATATAATTATCACGTATGCGCTCTATGTTCATGTGATGAATGTTGGTGTGTGTATGGTGGTGATCATGGACTTAAATATGCTTTGCTTTTGATTGCTTGGTTAATTAAGTTGGTTATGTTATTAAATGGGGCATGTGTGCCTCCTCTCTCTCTATACAATCTGATTGTACATTCTACCTCCCCCCCATTTGTATACTCCCCTTGGTTAAAACCAAGGTTTCTTATTATGAGTTGTACATTTGTGGGTCTGTGTACCCTTTAGTTGCTTGTAATGGTTAGAAGCCGGCTCGTGGTAAAATGGAGAGCGGGACCACTTGGAGAAGCACCCTTCTAAAGTGGGAGCATGCCAACTCAAGCTTCTGAAGCAAGGAATTGCACCTATAGGAGTGCCTTAGGTGTATGTTTTAGGGTTATGTCCATGATCACCTATGTTTTAATGCATATTTGATATGTGGTGTGTGCTACAGTTTATACCTTAAATATATGATATTCCAAAGGTATATTAATATTTATATGTAGCACCTATGTTGATGAGACTAAAATAAAATCCCACCTCGTTTTAATTAGGTCGATAAACGTGAGACATTGAGAATGACTCACGTAGACTTCCGTTGTTATGGTCTTGATGAGCCAATCTTAAATTGGATGGGTTTGTTGTGTTTCCCACAAGACTCATTCAGCAAGGGATTGGTGATCATGGCTAAGGCCTTTGCCGAACTTTAGGGTGGACCATTGCATGGCATTGTTGTGTTTCCCACAAGGGCTATGTTAAGAATCCATTCTCATAACGTAACAAGCAGATTTGACCTAACTAGAGTATATAGTTTGTTGTGTTTCCCACAAGGTTATAACTCTAGAGGCTGAATGACTAAGAATTGCATGGGTTGCAATTGGTAAAAGTTACCTACCTATTAAGTATGGGATGACTTATTGTGTTTCCCACAAGGTTATCACCATAAAGTTAGTAGGGTCTTGGTCCCCACTAGGATGTTATCGTGATATCCCGTCTTTGCATAATGAGGGTTATGCAAATTCGTCGAAAATTAGTGGGAATATAAATTAGGATGAAAGACCATATCTTAATTCTAATGAATGTCTGTAATGTTGATATAATTATATCTCTGTTGTAGAATATTATAAACCACCATTAGTGTAGCATGCTAGATGCTAAGCATTTTAATGGCTCACACTTCTTATATCGGTTTAGAACTAGGAGAATGGTTCTCATAGTTGACCTATTAACTATCCTACTTGAGAAGTAGGTATCTCCTACACTATCTAATGAAGTGAGAGAAGATAAGATCTTATCTCATTAAAAATGATGTATTGATTGCCTTCTATCAGATGTTAGCCTCTATCAGATAAAATTAGTAGTGGCAACATGGATAGATGGATTTGATATCCATCATTGCTCATGGTGATGAGCTAATTAAAGGCAAAGAACAATAATACATATTGAATACTTCTTATTGGTAAGACCAATAGAAAGAAGTAAGATCATTAGATAGAAATAGATGGTGATAGTTAAAAGTCAAAGAAGTGAGTCAAGATATTATAACCCAAATTTGACATAGCATTCCTCTACTATCATGATGATGGTAAGTAGAAGAAGAAGTGCAAAGTGTATTGCACATAATGCAAAGGTGGAGCTTGAGAAGCTCCATGTATCTATGTCATTAATATTTACTTGTCTTATATACACATTTGATAGTATAAGATACTATGTGTGTGTATTCTAGTATAAGATACTAGAGATGCATATAATAGTATGAGATACCAGATATGCATCATATATCTACAATGAGTTGTAAATAATAGCAAGTAAATGAAGGCTTAAAGAAGATTGTTGACCTACATATGAAATGGTACAAAATGTTGCATCATTACTAGTGGGAGATACAAATTTTCTATAGCCTTCTAGAGTTGTCTTAATTATCCTTCTAAAATAATATTGTTTTCATTTCCTAGTTGAATAAATGGAGATTTATTCCATGGTATGAAAATGATAACTGATAAAGTGTTTACCAGTGGGAGCATAATAAAGAGTTTATTCATATCAGATATGTATGCTCTTATAATATGTGTGAATAATCCTCATTAGGTGAAGTAGATTGATATTGATCAATCTATAGTTTAATAGTATGGTCATATTTATAAGAGAAGACTTAAGGAGTACTATTCGGATAGTAACATATAGGTAAATGATTTAGAATCATTAACTATATGTAAGTCTTATCTTATTAAGCAAAATGACCAACTCTTCATTTGTTAGACATGGAGAGATGGCTAATAAGTTTATAGAACTCATGCATCTAGATGCATGTTAACCCATATCTATTAAAGATAGAGGATAATATTTCAACTTCATTAATTTTAAAGATGACTTCTCTAGGTATGGACATATGTACTTTATGAAGTACAAATCCAAAATTTTTGAGAAATTATTTGAGATTAAGAATGAAGAGAAAATATTAATGAAAAGAGTATTAGAACTCTTTGATGAGATCAAAGAGGTGATACTTAAGTAATAATTCATACATAAATGAAGGATAGTAGAATCTAATTTTGATAGACACCTTTTATACATTTTAGCTTAATTGAGTAGCTAAAATGAGAAGCCATATTGTGTAGGACATAATATGGATAATGACAACCTTTGCAAAATTCTTCTTTGTCTATTCAGGGGTTAGCACTCAATATAAGCACTTGATCTTAAATCGGTACCTTCCAAATATATTCCAATTATTCCATATCAGATATGGAAAGGGATTAAAGCTTGACCTTAAGCAAGTTAAGATTTCAGAATGTCTGGCTTGGTAAAGAAGTATAACCTTATCAAGTTGGAATATAGGACTATAAAGTGTTGGCTTGTGGGATATCCTATGGAAACTTAAGGATTTTAATGCCTCCCTTAGGGAGAAGGGTATGAGTTGCTCATCTCTCCATATTTCTAGAGGCAGAGTTCCTCCTTTAGAAAGATAGTGGGAGAAAGGTATAAATGGAAGGTGTTCCAGTCCCACAATCCATGGACACTTTATTAAGGTACTAGCTTATATTTACACAAGGGAAAATCATAGATCTTTTCTTGTGTTCAATCAACCTAAGAGATATGTGAGACATATCTTTGATGGAAGAAATGAGACATAAGATAAAAGGATAATGATCCTAAGATCTATATTGAAGCAATATGAGATATTGATTCAAATTGGGAAGAAATAATAAAATCTGATATAAACTCTATCTATTCTAATCAAGTTCAGAACTTGATTGATCCACCTAAGGATTTAGTATCTATAGGGTATAAATGGATCACTAAAGAATAGATTGAAGTATATTAGAAGGTAAAGACCTTCAAAGTAAGGATAGTTAAAAGGGATATCATTTATGTCAAATAGTTGACTATGATAAGACCTTTTACCTATGCCATGGAATTAATCCATTCGGATTTTGATTGTTACACACTATGTCTATAGGATATGTCAAATGGATGTTAAGATAGTGTTTCTCTATGTTATTTTGAGAAACATGTGTATATGATACAACCTTTGGGAATCAAGTTCCAAAACATCCAAATAGTGTGTGCATAAGGTCCATTTATGGACTAAAGTAAAACTTCTCATAGATGGTAGATAAGGTTTAATGAGATTAAATCTTATGACTTCATTGAGAATGAGGATATGCCTTGTGTTTTCATATAAGATAAGTGGGAGTGCTATTATCTTCTTGACATGATATATATATGGCATACTACTCATTAAGAATGAAGTAAGTATGTTATCATAAGTGAGCCTAGTTATCAATTAATCCTCCAAACTTAATATGGGTTTTAAGATCTATGGAGATATATCTAAAAGGTTTCTTGGCCTTACCCAATTCATGTGCGTAAATACCATAGTCAAAGAGTTTGACATGGTAAACTCCAAGATAAGTTTCTTACCTATGTAGTGTGGAATTGATCTCTTTAAAGAGATGTCTTTATAGACTTCTTGAGAGATAAAAAGATCACATTAGTATAGCCCTTATGCTTTTGCAATAGGGCCTATCACATTTGTGATGCTTAGTACATGACTTCATTGATGCTCTAAGTGTTATGAGCATTCATCAAGTAAATCCTTGTGAGAGTCACAGGATAATTTAGAGATGTGTCATTGAGTACTTGAGAAGCACTAAGGATATATCTCTAATGTATGGAGGATAAGACTTGAAGTCTTGTAGTTTTATGAACACAAGCTTCTAATCAGATAAGTCTAATAATAAGACAAGCTAATGGTGGTGCAGTGAACTGGAAGAGTTCCATGCAAGAGAACACTGCTAATTCTACAACTAATCTAAAGTAGATTAAATAATGACTGTATATTACTTGAGAAGCTGACTAGATGAAGATGTTCATCTAGCTTATGGGATTGTCCCAACTTTCTCTTAAAGTGTATTGTTTTGAGAAAACAATGGGGTAGAGCCAAAGTCTCATTAGAAGTTTCAAACTTCTATGGCAATACCATAGAATCAGAGAGAATGCAGTTGATAGAGATATAATTAAAGATAGAGTATCTTCCGTTAATAACATTACAGATCCACTAACTGAAGCAGATACTCAAAGAGTGTTTGAGCTTCACCTTGAGCTGATAGAGATCAGCCAGATGGGTGATTGGCTTTAGTGCAAGTGGGAGATTGAAAGAAATGTATGCCCTACAAGCCAATCATATATGATATGATTCGACATTTCTAGAAATATCTCATTCAATTAAAGAGGCAAAACTTCGTTACTAGCTTTTATTAGAAGCGTATATCGTAATGAAGTCCTTGATCACATGCAATGATGATTGAATCATGATGAGATCATGATAATGAGATCGATCATCTAGAGGTATGTGATCTAAATGTTCCTAGTCATAGGATCCTTGAGACGGGACATCAAGAATCCGGATAGACTAGTGTGCGTGATGTCTTCTCATATGATGAGAATGACCGATCTCATTAGTCATCAGTGTGGGGACACTGAGATACACACATAGGTGCTCATTAGTGGAATGAGTTCACTGAACTGACCAATTTAGGAAAACCTGATCAGTATCTTACCGAACTGTCTATCAGGTTATTCTTACATCTCAATAGAAAGGTTGGATCTTTGACCTAAGTCGCCAAAGATGTCTTGCCAGGTGTACTATGTACTTTGACTATTGACTGATGGATCACTTAGTATTGTGGTCCTATATAGTTAATGGATTGGGTATATGGGAAACCCGGTGGAGGCAATTGAGCGGACAATAGGGGATCGTTCACTCTCGGTAGGAGAGAGAGAATGTCCTATGGATAGTACTCTAAATCCTTGGCCAAGGTAGATAGGATAATTGGAAAAGGAGTTTTCCAGTTGATCCATTCCTGAGTACAAGATTTCATAAAGTTGGAATACTTAGGGGTTGACAATCAGTGCCGAACCCCTGACCGACCGGGACATTGCATGAACGAAGATTTAAATCCATGTGGTAATTGATGATGGAAAGACTCAATGGATGTTATTTAACTCCTCAAAGTCATTTGGGATCATAGGATGTGGCTTGTACCCTTTATGATCAGAAAGCCGTAAAATTGTTATCGGATAACGATTTTGATTTAATTTAAAGGAATTGTTCTTTTCAATTAATTAAGGCTTCAACCAAATTGACTATTGGGCCTAGTGGGTCACACACAATAGATCTGGTCAATAAGATGAGGGCATGGATGCAATTTTATAGAAGTTTTGAGTTTTTGTGAAAAATTCCATCTTCTATATATAAATGGCTTATGAAGCCAAACCTTAACAAGCCATAGGGCTGGAGCACGTCCCAAGCCTCCTTTCTTCCTCCTCTCTCATCTAGAAGGTGATCTCCCATGGTCAAGCTTGGATCTGGAAGGTTTCTTGAGGCCCGAAGGAAGAGAGAACTCGTCTATTGAAGCAGATCGTGTAGATACCGCTAGAGATCGGACACTTGAACGGTTTTCAGCAAGGAGGAATGTCCTCTCTTCATCCATGGTGAGGGATTTTAGAAATCCCATGAGGTACCACTACAAAAAATAAGGTAACTGGCGACGGCTGGAAGCCGTCGCAAATAATCAAAAAGCCGTCGCCAATAATTATTGGCGACGGCTGGACCTCCGTCGCCAAGTGGTCGCAAATAAACCCGTCGGCAATAATATTGGCGACGGCTTTTTTAAGCTGTCGCCAGTAAATGCATCGGAGACGGCTTAAAGCCGTCGCCGTGGTGCTTATTAGAGACGGCTTCATAACCGTCGCTTATAATAATACTGGCGACGGCTTAACAAAGCCGTCGTGAATAAGTATACTGGCGACGGCTTTAAGCCGTCGCCAATAGGTTTAGTTTACGTCCCGCGGGTGCATTTCTCTGGTTTGGCGACGGCTTTACAGCCATCGCTAATAAGTGTACTGGCGACGGCTTATGCGTCGCCGTCGCCAATAGGCTCAATCTACGTGCCGCGGATGCAAAACTCTGGTTTAGCGACGGGTTTACAGCCGTCGCTAATAAGTACACTAGCGACGGCTTAATTGCGCCGTCGCCAATGGGTTTATTATATGTCCCGCGGGTGCAATTTCCTGGTTTCGCGACGGCAATAAGCTGTCGCCAAAATTCTAAAAATCGTCGCTACTTAGTTTATTGGCGACAGCTCCATAGGAGCCGTCGCCAATAGTTCTGCAATGTAAAAAAAACGATTTTTTTGGCTCGCCGAATCCATGCGAGTTGACATCCATACATGAATATACATTATGGGGATGTTTCCATCAACCCTTTCATACATTTACATAACCCACAAGTTCATCTCATATTCTTTTTACCCAATATTCAATTCATTCAACACAAATATACGAAACAACGTATTCAAACACAAACACATTTCCGAAAACAACAATCAACCACATATCCGAAATAATACATAGAAATACGATCAATCCACTTGGAGTTCTACAACACTCACAAGACAGTCAAATCACATACATAATGTACACTAAGTTTTGGACATAAAGAGTACAATAGAAGAAAAAATATATAAACATCATTCGTCTCCAAACGATCCTTCCTCATCATCCTTGTACTCTTCATTGTCTTTGTCTCCGTCGTCGTCCTGATGAGATTGTGTTGGAGGTTGCCTCGATGTGGATGGTATGTCGTCCGGGAGTCTTTGACTAATATTTTCATACATCTGTGTCAGGCGTAGGACAGTTTCTTGAAACGATCTTTGTTGATCGTCAACATTGCTTCAAAGAGGAAATCTCCGATCGACATTCAACGTTGACCCGAGCTTGCCTCTCCACTGCTATCTAAGCTCCCGGACCTCTTGGGACGTGGAGGAAGAAGAACCTCCACTTGACCCACCATACCAAGTGCTGCGAGTTTCACCTCGCCCACCACATCGGATCCGTCCCGGTCTATCTCTACCGAAGACGGATATAAAAGCATCCTCAGGAGTAAGTGGCTGTGTTACCCTAGCATCAGAGGAATCGGATGCTGAGGGATTCATCAATTGTTGCATATTTTCCTACAATATAATTTTGTATTAAAAGAAATAGAGATTAAATGAAAAAAATGGATAGAAATCGGATTGGATGTTTCTGTATACCATCATCTGACGACTCTGCTCATTGTCCCAAATAACTGCTCCATCTAAATCTTCGTTTGTTTGAGTCATTTGGAAAACCTCGGGACGAGTAGGGCGACGTCCTTCTTTTTTGTACTGTTTAAACATAATATGAACAAAATAAATCTATAAAAACTGAAAAATTCAAACAAAATATAAATTTTTATACTTACAAAATCTCGCTCTAACTCGTGTATGTTTGTTCTTCCTCTTCTATACGGCATTGTTAACTTATTTCTGTTTCCTTGATTTCGTTCACTCAACGCCTATACAGTTATACATAAAGACTTCAATAAACTGTTTCAATAACTTTGAAATGATATATATATATCGACGAAATAAAAATTTATTTTACCCTTGCTTCGTCTCGAACCCATAAATTGCACATATGTAGCCATTGTTCCTCAGTGCATTGTGGAGGAACATTGGCGACGGCCTCTCGAACGGTCGTCTGTAAAATACTGAATACAAATGTTGTCAGCAAAGAATAGAATTTTTTACATTACTTGCAAAGAATAGAATAATTAAAATTTTACCTTTCTTTTTAAGGTGCTTCTCTGCTTTCTTTGCATTTCGCCCATATGTCACAAAATCTGAGCATCTATAGATGCATTCCGTTCGAATGTAAAGTGTTGCTACATGCAAAAAGAATGATGAGAATCAAGTTTCTTAAAAATAAATGAGTAAAATAAATAAATTTACCTCAAGATCACGGAAGATGGCATCTTTCTTCTCCTGTGGGATGGTCATGTAATTTTGTTCCCATAAATTACAATGCACTCTATTACATACCCCGCGATAGGAGGTAAACTCTTGACCATGTGACCCCACACGAGCCACCTACTAATTCGACGTTAACTGACTCATCGGGTCCCAGAGTTCGCACAGTCATTGCTTTTGCTGGACCTCTCCCACGACGAGCTGATGTACCTATTTACATATAAATTAGCAAATTAGTTCAAATACAAGGTATTATCTAAGCAATTGATATAATTGAAAATATTGAAACATATACCTGAGGCGTGTGAAGATGGACTACCTCCATCTGTAGGTGGCGGCTGAGGTGCAACAAGCTCACGGGGTGCCTCTAGCGATGGCTGAGCCGCAACACTCCTAGAGCTGGAAGGAGTAGACTGAGATCGATCTCTGGATGCATGTGATCGATCGGACCGATTGGGTGGTCCACCACTTTGCGATGGTGTACACCCCTGAGATGTCCTACGGCTCTTGCTGAACCCCTTCATCTGTAATAGTATAAAGAGATTGGTGTTTGGATTTGTTTTACAAATTGGATGCTGATTTGCCACGTCCAAACCCGGGATCGGTTCGGACGGGGCAAACCGGCTTCCAATTGCGTTTTTTGGATTTTTCCCCCCAACCGGAAGCCGATTTGCCCCATCCAAGCCCGTCACCGGGTTCGATGGGCCAAATCGGCCTCGGGTGTTTTGGATTTGATTTATCAATTGGAGGCCGATTTGCCCCGTCCGAACCCGGGATCGGTTCGGACGGGGCAAGCACCAGCTTTCGGTGGGTGTTTGGATTTATTTTACCAATTGGAGGCCGATTTGCCCCATCCAAGCCCGTCACCGGGTTCGATGGGCCAAATCGGCCTCGAATTGGGTGTTTAGATTTTTTTCCCCAACTGGAAGCCGATTTGCCCCATCCAAGCCCATCACCGGGTTCGATGGGCTAAATCGGCCTCGAATTGGGTGTTTAGATTTTTTTCCCCAACCGGAAGCCGATTTGCCCCATCCAAGCCCGTCACCGGGTTCGATGGGCCAAATAGGCCTCGAATTGGGTGTTTGGATTTGATTTACCAATTGGAGGCCGATTTGCCCCGTCCGAACCCGGGATCGGTTCGGACGGGGCAAACCGGCTTCCAATTAGGTGTTTCGATTTATTTTACCAATTGGAGGCAGATTTGCCCCATCCAAGCCCGTCACCGGGTTCGATGGGCCAAATTGGCCTCGAATTGGGTGTTTAGATTTTTTCCCCAACCGGAAGCCGATTTGCCCCATCCAAGCCCGTCACGGGTTCGATGGGCCAAATCGGCCTCGAATTGGGTGTTTAGATTTTTTCCCCAACCGGAAGCCGATTTGCCCCATCCAAGCCCGTCACCGGGTTCGATGGGCCAAATTGGCCTCGAATTGGATGTTTGGATTTGATTTACCAATTGGAGGCCGATTTGCCCCGTCCGAACCCGGGATCGGTTCGGACGGGGCAAACCGGCCTCGAATTGGGTGTTTGGATTTATTTTACCAATTGGAGGCCGATTTGCCCCGTCCGAACCCGGGATCGGTTCGGACGGGGCAAACCGGCTTCCAATTAGGTGTTTGGATTTATTTTACCAATTGGAGGCCGATTTGCCCCATCCAAGCCCGTCACCGGGTTCGATGGGCCAAATTGGCCTCGAATTGGGTGTTTAGATTTTTTCCCCAACCGGAAGCCGATTTGCCCCATCCAAGCCCGTCACCGGGTTCGATGGGCCAAATCGGCCTCGAATTGGGTGTTTAGATTTGATTTACCAATTGGAGGCCGATTTGCCCCCGTCCGAACCCGGGATCGGTTCGGACAGGGCAAATCGGCTTCCGATAGGGTGTTTGGATTTTTTCCCCCAACTGGAAGCCGATTTGCCCCATCCAAGCCGTCACCGGGTTCGATGAGCCAAATCGGCCTCGAATTGGGTGTTTGGATTTGATTTACCAATTAGAGGCCGATTTTCCCCGTCTGAACCCGGGATCGGTTCGGACGGGCCAAATCGGCCTCCGAATTGGTTTGCAAATTTTTAACTCAATCGGAGGCCGATTTGCCCCGTCCAAACCCGGTTTGGACGGGGCAAACCGTCTTCGAATTGGGTGTTTGGATTTGATTTACCAATTGGAGGCCGATTTGTCCCGTCCGAACCCGGGATCGGTTCGGACGGGGCAAACTGGCTTCCAATTGGATGTTTGGATTTATTTTACCAATTGGAGGCCGATTTGCCCCGTCCGAACCCGGGATCAGTTCGGACGGGCCAAATCGGCCTCCGAATTGGTTTGCAGATTTTTAACTCAATCGGAGGCCGATTTGCCCCGTCCAAACCCGGTTTGGACGGGGCAAACCGTCTTCGAATTGGGTGTTTGGATTTGATTTACCAATTGGAGGCCGATTTGCCCCGTCCGAACCCGGGATCGATTCGGACGGGGCAAACCGGCTTCCGATAGGGTGTTTGGATTTTTTCCCCCTACCGGAAGCTAATTTGCCCCATCCAAGCCCGTCACCGGGTTCGATGGGCCAAATCGGCCTCGAATTGGGTGTTTAGATTTTTTTCTCCAACCGGAAGCCGATTTGCCCCATCCAAGCCCGTCAACGGGTTGGATGGGCCAAATCGGCCTCAAATTAAGTATTTGCATTTTTTCCCCCAACCGAAAGCCGATTTTCCCCATCCAAGCCCGTCAACGGGTTGGATGGGCCAAATCGGCCTCGGATAGGGTGTTTGGATTTTTTTCCCCATCCTCGGATAGGGTTTGTCAAATTTCTACTTCTAATGGATGTGTTGTTTGGAGTTGTACCTCTTCATCAGTTACACCAAATGTTATAGGTACGTCCACAAGTTCTTCTTGATATGGTTCTAATTCATCATCACTCTCATTTTCTGTAATGTTATAGTAGTTACGAGGTAAAGATCTTACAGGCAAAACCCAACCCTTATTGGAGTTGTCATCCACGTAAAATACCTGTTCCACTTGACTTGCAAGTGCAAACGGTTCATCAGTTCCTAATTTTCGTTGTGTGTTTAAGGATATAAAACCATAATCGTTAAGTTTAAAACCTCGATCCTTGTTATACACATCCCACCATTCACATTCAAAAACTATTAAACGACTATTCTTTTCGAACGATATCTCAAGTATATCTAAAATCCGTCCATAATAACCATCACAACCAGATTGGAGTTGATCCTTGATAAGAACACCACATAGTTGAGTTGATTTATTTGAATCTGCATTGAATGTTCGAAACCTAAATCCGTTGCATATGTATCCATATAGTGATGATACAAATCTAGATGGACTTAGCGATAATATATCTAACTCCTTCGTGTATCTGGAAGAACCTATATTCTTTAACTCCAAAATGTGTGATCTAAACCACACCATGAAGTTTGCTTCTATTGTTGATCCATTATTAAGAGCATTTGTATGCTCCTCACGAAAACAATCGATATCAGCATTCTGATTCAACACATAAGTATGGATTAACTCTTGCTCTCTTTCCGTCAAAATTTTAGGCACTCGCCTACATTTCAATGGTCGACCAACTAGTTTGAATATAGAAGCGTCGTCATGATCATCCTCATATGGAACACCATCATAGTTTCGATCTCTACTATATTCACTTGTATCTTTCATATATGTTGAAATAAACTGTGTACACTCCTCAACTAAATAACCTTGGGCAATCGAACCTTCGACTCTCGCCTTGTTACCGACATAATCTTTTAGCTTCTTTAAATATCTTTCAATCGGATACATCCACCGATATTGAGCTCGGTCCAGACATTCGGCCTCATAAGCCAAATGCACAACCAAGTGGACCATAACATCAAAAAATGATGGTGGGAAAACTTGCTCCAACTTGCACAATATTCTTACCGCAATCTTAGACTCCCAATGTCTTAAAATGTTACTATCCAACACTTTTGCACAAATGATCTTAAAATACGGCATAAATCAACAATGGAATCGAGTACATCCTTCGATACTATCCCTTGAAATGCAAGAGGAATGATCATTTGCATCATGACATGACAATCATGACTCTTTAACCCACTAATTGTTCGGCTACTTACATCTATGCATCTACTAAAATTTGATGAATAGCCATCTGGTACTCGAATATTCTTAATGAAATCAAGTATTCTAAACTTCTGTTCGTTGCTAAGCTTGTAACCGCATCGGGAAACCTCGATGAACCCTCATATGGATGTAACTCTGCGACGAATGTTTAAATCTACTAAATCTCTCCTTGAGATAATGTTGTCCTTATCGGTTCACGATATGTTAAAAATATCTAATATATTATCACACACATTCTTCTCAATGTGCATGACATCTAAATGGTGCCGAATGATCGAGAGATGGCCAATATGAAAGCTTCTCAAAAAATATACTCTTTTTCTTCCAATTTCTATTTTTTGACAAATTCTTCCTTAAATTTTCTAAATCCTTCTTAAATGGTTTTACGGATCTAATAACATCCATTTGTTTTTGTTGGCTCCATATCTCATATCCTGTAAGCAACTTTGGTGTTCCCTTCGTACACCGACGACCATCGAAAAGATGATTGTATTGATTCTTTCTCCGCCGATGTGCTACTTGCAGCAAAAATCGACGATGACCCAAGTAACATTGTTTCCGACTATGAGCAAGTCGAAGAGAATGTGTTTCCTCATTGCAAATAGGACATGCCAATTTCCCTTTAGTACTCCATCCGGATAAATTTGCATATCTGGAAAATCATTTATCGTGCTCGAAAAGTATGGCTCTCATCATAAAAACTTCTTTTTTCAACTGCGTCATAAGTCTCCAATCCGATCTCCCACAAATCTTTTAACTCTTCTACTAATGGTTGCAAGAATACATCGATATCATTTTCGGGAGCTCTTGGACCAGGAGTATTAACATTGAGATCATTGTGTACGTGGCCTTCATACACATCCATGGTGGCAAGTTATATACCATTGTTATAACAGGCCACACGCTATACCTTGAAGACATGTTACCAAATGGATTGAACCCATCTGAAGCCAATCCAAGCCGAACATTGCGTTTCTCTAACGCAAAATCCGGATAAAGTTCATCTACTCTTTTCCAAGCCGGAGAATCAGAAGGATGACGCATTTCACCAGCCAATTGGTATGACCGTGGTTGGCAATGCCATGTCATCCATTTAGCCGTATTGGATGATATGAATAGACGACGCAACCTATCTCGTAATGGGAAATAATGTAAAACTTTCTGTGCTACTTTTTATTTTTGTTTTGAGGATCATCTTTATATCTGGAAGTGTTACATTTTGGACAAACACTTTCATCTTTATTATCTCTCCAAAAAATAATACAATCATTTTTACATGCATGAATTTTCTCATAAGTAAGTCCCAATTCCTTAACTATTTTCTTAAGTTCATACCAATTATCGGGGACACATGCACTATTAGGTAGCACTTCCTTAAATGAAGATAAGATCGTATCCATACATCTTCTAGTGAGACCATTCATCGACTTAAGTTGAATCAACTTTAAAATAAATTTTAGTTTAGATACATATTTCACACCATCATATAAAGGTGTTTCCGAATCTTTTAATAATCTAAAATATTTTAAACTTTCTTCATTTGGTTCATCCTCATTTTGTCGGGTATTCAATTCATTGTTTTGAATATCTTCGAGCAATTCCGTTAAATCATCATCTATGTTATCCTCTTGCTGTTTATTTAATCGTGTGTTATCCTCATTGCAAGAGCTAAGTTCTAATTCACCATGACATATCCAAGTTTGATAATTTAACCATATGCCATCACATATTAGGTGTTCTTTCACAATATTTCTTTTTAAAATGAATGTATTGCAACATACTCTACAAGGGCATTGTATTAAATCTTTATTTTGTCCATGTCTATATTGTATCCTACAATCATCAAAAGCATAATCTAAGAATTCTTCGACACCTCATACATATACATAGAATCTAATCTATTACGAATAAGCATCCAAGATTTGTCTAATGAACTCATTTCTTCTAATAAAAATATCTCAAAAAATAAATGACAATGTAATAACTTGATTACTCTAACCGGACGTCCTCCAAAAGGAAGCAAGTTTCAAGTGAATACAAGTCTTTTGAAGCTTCGACAACAAGAGTAAAAAAACAAATATATATCTTGTCGGACATATAATCAATCGAAGAACATAATTTTCTCTTTAAATAAACCCTATGCCATAGGGAACAGACTTGGATTGGGCAATGAAACCCTTCGGATTGGAAACTTTTGGATTTTTTTCCAATCAAAACTCGGAACGGACTTCGATTGGCGAATCCGGCGGATTGAGGACTTAGGGATTTTGGCCCAACTCGAAGCCGGATCGTCGAATCCAAACCGGAACGAGCCTCGGAATGGCGAATCCGGCTCGAATTCGGTAATTGGGGATTTTTGCCCAACCCGATGCGGATTGCCCAATCCAAACTTCGGAATGGACTTGGGGACTTGGGGATTTTAACCCAACCCGATGCCGGATTGCCAATTCAAACCGGAACGAGCTTAGAATGACGAATCCGGCAGTTGAGACTTGAAATTTTTGCCCAACCCGAAGCCGAATTTTCCAATCCAAACCCGGAGCGAACCTCGGAATGGCGAATCCGGCTTAGAATTAGGTAATTGGGAATTTTTGCCCAACCCGATGCGGATTGCCCAATCCAAACTCGGAGCGGACTTCGATTGGCGAATCCGGGCTTCGGATTGGGGACACGAGGGATTTTAGCTAACTTCGATGTCGGATTACGCAATTCAAACACGGAACGAGCTTGGATTGGCGAATAAGGCTTAGTTGAGACTTGGAGATTTTTGCCCAACCCAATGCCGGATTGCCAATCCAAACTCGAACGGGCCGATTGGCAAATCGGCTTCGGATTGGGGACTTAGGGATTTTAACCCAACCCGATGCCGGATTGCCAATTCAAACCCGAACGAGCTTCGAATGACGAATCCGGCAGTTCGGATTGAGACTTGGAAATTTTTGCCCAACCCGAAGCCGAATTTTCCAATCCAAACCGGAACGAGCCTCGGAATGGCGAATCCGGCTTGGATTGGGAATTGGGATTTTGGCCCAACCCGATGTCGGATTACCCGATTCAAATCCGGAATGAGCTTCATATTGGCGAATCCGGTTTAGTTGAGATTTGGAGATTTTTGCCCCACCCCTATGCCGGATTGCCCAAACGGATACATGATTGTCTTATTTTATTTTTTTCATCTTAAAAAGATATTGAACAAATACCACATTTTTTCCAAATTTAGAATCCAATAAAAAACACCTCAAATTACCACCTAAAAGTAAATTGGTTTGATTGTTTAAGGTTACGTAAATAATAACTAGCACATTTAACTAACAAATATCACATTAATTCTAATCAATTTATCTAAATAAATATTACATTTATCTAAAAAATAAGTTGTTACCTAAAAGGAGGGCGCTCGGCGGCACTGCGCAAGGGTGGCACGGCAGCGGCCGGCCGGGCGGAGGCACTGCGGCGGCGGGCGGGCGGCGCGCGGCAGGGCGGCGGCGGCGGCGGGCGGCGCCTAGAAGAGGAGCGGCGGCGGCGGCGACGGGGCGGCACGGCACCGGCGGTGGAGACGGCTCTTATCGGGGCGGCACGGCGGCGGATCTTGCGGCGGCGGCCTTCGGGCGGCGCCAAACGCGGCACGGCGGCGACGACGGGCGGCGGCGGCGGCAGCACGGCGGCGGTAGCAAGCGTCTAGGGCACGGACCAAGGCACGGCGGGGGAGGAAGAGGAGAGAGAGCGTCGGGGCGATTTAAAAAACTAATGGCGACGGCTTCCTAGCCGTCGCCAATGGCTGCATTAAGTTACATTGGCGGCGGCTTAAGAGCCGTCGCGTGGCCTCGACCATTGAAGGTATTGGCGACGGCTCTAAGACGTCGCCATTAGTTCCCGACCGTTGAACGGTCAAACGAGGTTCCGTAAACCCTTTAGCGACGGCTAGAGCCGTCGCTTAAAAGATTTTTAGCGACGGCTTTTTAAGCCGTCGCGAGTTTACCTTATATTGGCGACGGCTTAATTGTAGCCGTCGCAAATAACGGTTTAGGCGACGGCACTTTAAAGCCGTCGCCAATAATCCGTCGCCAATGACCCTTTTTCCTGTAGTGTACTTTCGTTCTACTTCATATTCGGTTTCCGGTTTTACTCGTTCGGCATCGATCAAGGCAAAGATCATGGTTTTATGGAATCAAATTTGTTTTCGCTGTCATGTATTGATTCCTTACAGAGATATCAAGGATACGCATAGACTAGTGTATATGATATCTTCTCATATAATGAAGATAGCTGATCTTATTAGTCATTAGTGTAAAGACACTGAGATACATGTATAGGTTCTCATTAGAGAAATGAGTTCACTGAACTGACTTGTTTTAAATCCCTGAATAGCATCTTACCTGAATTATCAATCAAGTATTCTATCATCACGATTGCACAGTTGGATTTTTGACCTGAATCGCCAAAGATGTTTTGTCAAGCATACCTTGTGCTTTGATTATTAACTCAAGAATCATCTCATTAGATGGTCCAATATAGTTAATAGATTGGGTATAGAAAACCCAGTGAAGGTAGTTGAGCCGACAATAGGGTATTGTCCAATCTTGATAGGAGAGAAAGAATATCTTATAGATAATTCCTTAAATCTTTGGCCAATGTATATAAGATAATTGAAAAAAGAGTTATTTAATTGATCCAAATCAAAGTAGAAGATTTAGTAGTGACAGAATATCTAAGAGTCGATGTCGTACTCCTATCCAATAGGAACATTAGATAAATGATGGTTTATATCCATGTGATAATCAATTATGAAAAAACTCAATAGAGATTGAATCATCCCCAAAGCCGTTTGGAGATCATGAGATGTGACTTGTACCCTTCGTGATCAAGTGGCCATTAAATCTACTATTAGATAATAAATTTAATATAAAAAGTTCTTTTATTTTGGTCTCAATCAAATGGGCTCTTGGGCCTAATAGATCACATACGTAAGGATTAATTAGTTTGTATGAGGTAGGAAAGTTATTTATAAGAAATTAGGGGGTCTTGTGAAAAAACTCTGCATTCTATAAATACCAACGAAAAAGACAAGTTGTCTTAAAAGTCAAGGACAAGCCAATTCATCCGTACCTTCTCTCTAGCACCATTCCCACTCTGGAGGGCGACCTTTGATGGTGGAGCTCCTATTGGGACATGTTATCGAGGTCAGTGTGAAGGAGAACCTGACATCGAACGTGGTTCATGTAGATACTATTAGAGATTGCACACTTATGCAACTTTATAAGTGTGGGTACACTTGATTTTCTCCAATCTTAAGAAATTATTTGAATTTCACAAAAGGTATATAGTCAAAGTTACTTTGATTCTGTGTTTGGTTCATCTTTTAGGTATGGAATGAGACCAAGATAATGATACTTAACAGCCTGTTTGGTAACAGTATTATGTAACTGTATCAGTATTAATTTTAAAACTGATATTGATACTTTGTATCAATAGGTGTTTGGATACCAATATTAATTTTAAAACTAACAGTTAAAAAAAATATCACTTTTAATACAGGTGAAGACCTGTATTAAAAGTGATAGAGAGGAGCCGAAGACCCCCCGCGCCCGCGGACAGAGCCCCGCGGAGTCCCCCGTCGCCCCCCCCCCCCGGCTCCCCCGCCGGAGTCCCCGTCGCCCCCCGCCGGAGTCCCCGTCCCCACCCGCCTTCGCGACGGCGACGCCATCAAGATCGGGGAGGAGACGGCTCTGCGCGTCCGAATCGAAGGGGCGGAGGCGTCTGCGCCGTCCCCCGGGCCGTGCCAGAAACCTAGACGCGGGCGCGCGCCACCGTGGTTGAGGCGCCGCAAGAGGATGGCGTTGATGGTGCTCGCCGCAGAGGGAGGTCGAGGAAGGTAGCTATGGGCGACGAAGGCTCCGCCTTCGAGGAGAATAGATCGGATCCGGTCGTGGAAGAGAGTGTGAAGGACTTGAGGAGGACGGCGTCACGAAGGGGAAGACAAGGGGGAAAGGGGCCGCCGCAGCTACGGCATGTTTGAAATCTTTATGAGGAAGCCCGAGAGAGATGGTCTAGGATTGCCGGAGAACGGATCTCGGAGGGAAGCGAAGCAGAGCTTTTAGATCTCCGGGAAGTCGTCGACGTTAAAGAATCCGAAAGCAAGGTCTTATCCAACGTTGGGGCTTTGAAAGAGGAACGAGTGAGGCAAGAAAATCGGAGAGACTCCCGCACGCTGTTGGGGGAAGAAGAAGAAAATGTTGGTGTCACTGGAGCTGATCAGGGCGCGAGACGACGGGGAAGACATGGACAAGATGACCTTGGATGAATGGTTTGATCGGATGGAGAAGTACATTCCAAAGGTGATCGACCGAGTGTAGCGGAGGAGGTGATTTCGGAGATAAAGGCCAAAGGCTGCGAGATTTAACGAATATGTAGCGAGTGTAAAGATCCGAGCAACGAGATTTGGGCGCTGGATTCGTCGGTATGCTTCGCATTTTTTATCTGCCCCTCGCATTTTTTTCTCTCTCGAAAGACCAGATCTTTACAGCCAGAGGCCCCCCCGCTGCGGAGAGCCGGAGTCCCCGTCGCCCCCCACGCACATCTAATATCAATTTTAATATTGATATAACATTACCAAACATTTAAAAAAACTTAATACCATCACTTTTGATATTGATATTACATCTTCTTAGAATATCAATATCAAAATTGATATTGTATCAATTTTGATACTCTAACCAAACAGGCCATAAGGAATAGGATTTTTTGCTACACCATTTGATATGACCCACCTCCTAACAAGTATATCTAGTGAAGACTGGTGAAGATTGAAAGAAGAAAGGAGGAGATTTCTTCAGGTAAGCAACAACTCTTCCCTTCCAACATGAGTAGATTTTCACCTTCCCGAGAGATCGAGTAGTATGCAGGGTAGGTCAAAACGCTAATCGTGGGATAAGTCAAACGATTCTATTCATTTCAATATAGGCTAAAAAAATTTTAATATAGGCTCATACGTGTATTATTTTCAAGACACATTTGCCCTTATTTTTAAAACTAATACGATAGTCAAACACCATTTCAACTTCTCTATTAATATGAATATCAAAAATGCTATTAATATTAGACTTTAATAGAATTACCAAACATGTCATAAAGTAATTTAGCAAAAGTAGGATTTAAAAAGTTAGTTGAATTTTTTGCTAGATTTTATTGATATCTAACGCCCTGTTTGGTAACACTATTAAGTGCCTCTATCATTATCAATTTTGAAATTGATATTGATAGGAACTATTAAGAGGTGTTTGGCTAAGTGTATCAATTTTAAAATTTATAGTACAAACAAAGCATATTATGTAATACAAGTGTCAACTTGTATTACTTTTGATATTTATACTCCAACATTTGAAAATATTAATATCAATATTGATATAGTACCAAAAATGAAACTCTAACCAAACAGGGCATAAGTTATCTAAATTACAATTTTTTAGAGTTTACTGTAATATTTTAATCATTAATTCAACATTATGTTCTTTTTCCAAACTAATATAATTTTGAAAAGTTATTTTTTAGAATATAAACATGTTCATTTTGCATATCTATTTGGTGTGGGGCAACTTTAATATTCTCTAATGAACATTACTTAGTAAATTTAAATATATATAATATTTTTATTTTTTAATAATTATTTTATATTTTTTATGTATCCTAGTATTTTAAACATAAACATGTTTTAACTTAAAAAATCAAAGTTATAGTTAGCACTTTATTTACTTGAATGCACACTTCTAGATGGATGTGCATGAAATCGTTTCCTTATGCCCTGTTTGGTTAGAGTTTTATTTTTGATACTATATCAATATTGATATTAATATTTTCAAATGTTAGATTATCAATATCAAAAGTAATACAAGTTGACACTTGTATTACATAACATGTTTTGTTTGTACTACAAATTTTAAAATTGATACAATTAATCAAACACCTCTTAAAGATTCCTATCAATATCAATTTTAAAATTGATAGTGATAGAGGTATCTAATAGTGTTACCAAACAGGGCATTAGGTTTGAGACATTAATTTAGTTCAACAAGTTTCAAGAACATCTTAATAATACCGAACTAAACCATTTAAACCAATAAAATAAAAAATAATAAATTTATTATTATATTAATGGTACAAATATATATTTATATAATTTTTATAATAGAAGGAGGTGGACACTCTGGTAAAACAACGCCAAATCTTATCACCAGCGGGCTGTGCATCCATTGTATTGTATTGGTAATTTTCTTTGATAAATTTTTTTACTTCTAAATATTGTTATCCAATGATTACATGGACTTTTAAATTTTAATAAAATAGGTGTCTGAATATAAACTTTAAATTGTGAAATAAAATCAGTTCTTAGTATCGTATCATTGTTTATAATAGAACTTACATATATCATTTTTATTTTAACTATGTATTTTCCCATAAGAATTTTAAAATCTTTTATTCCTTTATTCATGATATGAACTTTTCCAGCAATATCTATACCAATTTTACCTGGTACTTCATATCTATACCAGTTTTACTTGGTACTTAAGATATTAATTCTTGAGGTAAAATACCTTCTTTACGTAATGTCATTCCAGATCCATTATCAATAAATGCAAATATATATTCAACTTCATAATTTTCTCTCATTAATCCTACAGGTATATAAATATTATTTGTACTTGTCATCTGTATAAGATTATTTCTTTACCTTCATATGTTAATATAATATTATCTTCATGTATCTGAAATGGTTTCATTTTTATTAAAAAATTTGTTCCTAGTAAAATTTCTGTCTTGCCAACTATAATTACCATGTATTTTCAATGGTATGTTAAATGTATAATCTTGAATTTTTATTTGTACTATTGTCTCATAATGGATCTCACTTATCCTTCCTTCAAAGTTTCTAAATATATAAGGCTTTTCTAATTTTATTTTTGGTAAATTTTTAGTTATCTTTTCCATAATAAAATCTGTAAAAGCTCCTGTATTTATAAGTATTTGAGTATCTTTCCACTATATACCATCATAATATTTTCCTTTTAATAAATATTGTATTAATGTACTTTCTCATGGTGTATCTTGAGAAGTTGATGGATAAGTTATTAATAAAGGGTCTTTTCTTTCCGATGTAGATCCTATTGAATCTCTTCCTTGTAATCTTCTATTATTAATTGTTAATGATAATCTCAGTCTATCATTTATTAATAAAGGTTTTTTTAGTAATATCTATATCATAAAAATCTGGTATTTCAATTTCTTCTATTGTTGGTTTATGAATTCTTCCGACTTGTTGAAATATTGTTGGTAATGTAATAAATTCAGAATTTTTAAATATATCACTATGATGTGTATTACTCAGAGCATAACTAACCATATAGGTTATATAATAAGACTTACTTTCTTCTTACATAAATTCTTTTCTTTTAAAATATTTTACTGATGACAATACTTGATTAATATTTTTATCTTTAAGTGAAATTCCAAATTTAGGATTTACATGAAATATTAATTTCTGATAACTTAGATTTCTTTGTATTATTCCCAAAATAGCTTCTCTTCTATTTGGTATTCTATTATCTAATAAGACTAATTCTATAGGTGTATTATTCCTTCACGGAATGTAGGTTTAATCATAATCTGTATTGTACCAATATGTATCCAACCTATTTTTTCACCTTCTTTGACTTCTCTTATTTTTTGTTGAATATCTTGTTTAGTAATTAATGGAATATTAATTCTATTATTTACATATTTAACATCTATTGGAAGTTCTTTCTTGGTTAGACCATAATATAAAATATGTTTTCTTCTTAGTTTATTTATTAAACTATTTTCAAAACCACTATCTTTTGACAAACTTAAATCTCTTTTTCTTATAGCATCATATAATTTCCTTTCTATAATTATTTCTTGAGAATAAGTTCCTTCCTCTTCTTCTGTTTCAATAATAAATTCTTTATCTTTATTAACTATTGTTAGATCAGTATTCATCTTCAGAATTAGAAGTTATCTCATAGTAACTAAATTCACTATATATCTCTGATTCAGAGTTTACTGGTGTTAAGTATTCTAATATTTGTTGAAATTGTTTATGATTAACTCATTTCTGTGGACATTGATTTGTATAGTGTTCTACTTTCTGACATATAAAGCATTTACATTCTTTTGTTGGTTTCTTATCAGATTTTTTCTTTTTAAATATCTTCTTATATTTTTGTTTCTGATGCTTCTTATGCTTTCTAATCTTATATCCTTTTTAAAAAATTTTCTTTCTAGGATACTCACATCCTATATCAATTGGATAAGGTATGTTTTGACAACATAGTTTTTGTTCTTTCTTTAAGTATTTTAATCTTTTAGATTGCCTTAATAATCTGATTTCATAACAATAATCTGATATCTTTTTCCTTGTAAATGCTATTCTTGATTCTAATGTATCCATTCGTCTTATTGTAGTTTCTTTTACAGGTTCTTTGCTTATAGTCATTTGCATATCCACATTTTTAATTCATCTTGATAATCTTTTCATAGTTTAGATCCCCATGGTTTTGGTATCTTTGAAAAATATAATCCTAAGTAAGGATCTTGCTTACTTTTATCAAATAGTTTATAATAATATTTCTGAAATATACAGTTATATTATTCCAAATAACATATATCACAGAGTCTTAAGTTTACTATTAAATTATGAAATTTATTTCTTTCTATTGCTTTAGTTATGTCTTTCTGTAATTGCCAATTTTCTCCTAAAATTTATCTTTTTATTGTATTTTTAATAATTCTTTATTACTCCTATTATTGTCGTACTATCTCCATTTATAAAATTTCTTTCAACTTCTGAAAGATTCTTCCACCAATCTTCAACAATACCTTTGAATGTTATATGGATCAATTTTATTGTAGTTGGAACATCATATCGTTGATCTTGTGCTGCTGCATATGTTACCTTTGACCAAGTTGTTATTGCATCTTCAATGTCTATAACATTATCTATGTTTAAGAATATCCCATTTCCAGGAATTGCTTCTAATTTCATTGTATCTATTAGAGTTTCAATATAACTATGTTCCTTCATTTTAAATTTAAATTTGTCTTGTGGTTTTCTTCTAAGTTCAAAATCTTGATATCTACCTCCGTATCTTTGTTGTTCATATTGTTCATAACTTATATCAGGTTAAGGTTCTCCTGATCCTGAAGCCTTTGTAAACATCCATTTTCAAGTTTTCTTCATCATCATTTAATTGTAATTCTATCAGTTTTCTTTCTATCTCATCAATATCACTTGATGATATATCCATAAATCTATTCTCCAATTGTTCTATTTCATATTCTTGATTCATAGCTAAATTAATAATACTCGAACTCTCTAATTGTTCTGCTTCTATGTCTGGCCATGTAACTATATGTTGATCAGAGTAATATTCTATTGTTTTCTGTATCTCGACTAACATCTCTTGTATTCCTTCAAAATTTTTATCTATGGTAGATTGGACTTCTACTGACAATTCTTTATAACTCATCTTTCTTCAGTACTTGGCATTGTTTTACCAGAGTGTCCACCTCCAGTGCTATGCACCTTCTTCAGGGAGATCCTGGTTTCCAGCCTATATACTGAATACTCGTGAATTATAAAAATTTGTTTTAATAAATTCTTTTGTTTATGCTCTAATATCATTACGGATTGCTCCAGATTTCTTTTCAATTAGAAAGAGAAATCGTAATAAGAACTTACAAAAACTTTCAATAACAATGAGAAAACAACTAACAAGTAGCATACATGCAAAGACAGAATTAAAAAGATCTACTTATATCTATCTGAGTCTTAATTCTCACCTCCTAACATGTTACTAAGGGGTCCAATATGCTTCCACTTACTATCTCAACCGAATCTTCCATTCGGTATGTCAGGCAGCTCTACTCTTGGATTTCTGGATAGGGCTTTTCACTCCGCAATACAAGAGTAACCAAAGGAGATCCTAACAATCTCATGTCAGAATGACAACGAGGTCATGACTCTTTTAAGACGAGATATAACTAAATAGATAAGCATGTTAGAGAGAATCATAGTAACATCTTATTATGTCGAGAAACTAAGAGTACAATAGATATAAGAACAGAAGTAACTTACATACTGTTTTTACAAGAACTACTTGTTATAAGTTATAGAATAAGGCATACTTCCTTCTTCCATAAATTCTTTTCTCTTAAAATCTTATACTAATGACAATACTTGATTAATATTTTTATCTTTAAGTGAAATTCCAAATTTAGGATTTACATGAAATATTAATTTCTGATAACTTAGATTTCCTTGTATTATTCCCAAAATAGCATCTTTTCTATTTGGTATTCTATTATCTAATAAGACTATCTTAATTATTTATAGCTAAAAAATTATATGCATATAATTAATTATTTTAATTATTTAATTATGTTTTGATCTCAACGCCAGACAAGCTCAACCAGTTATGTTCGATTTGAGATCCCAATTTGGTATGATAATAAAAATTTCAAAATAAAACTGAATTCAAGCCTACACACCCCTACGTACCACTCAAGTCTGCTATATTATTAACTTTACTCATTCGATAATTTGAAAACGAAAAAGAACATAGAGATGTTGGCTACATTTTAGGGGTGTTTAGGTTTGATTTGATTTGATTTCATACTGATTTTACTAAAACAAATACCAAACAAATAAAAAAATTGAATCAAATCGAACTGATTTGATAAGAGCCCAAAACGATGGTAAACCAAATTGAATTGTTCAAGTTGTCGGTTCAACACATAGTATTTATTTTTTTAAAAATTAAATTAAATAACGAACAAAACTCAACCTTAAAATTGGTATTTTAGTCACAAGAAAGAATTATCTCCTTCAAATCTACATAGATTTACAATAATATAATTTTATAATTAATATAATATATAAATAAATGAAATCAATTGGATCAACAGATTTAATAGTAATATTTCACTTAGAATAACTAAACCATTTATAATATAAAAGTTCAATTCAATTCCAGAAACCGAATGAGTGAAGCTTTATTTTATCAATTTGAATGAACACCCCTCCTACATTTGAGGTGAATTAAGTTCTAACCAGTATGTAATTAATCGTACGGTGCACGAAATCTTTTCGAAGTAGAATTTCTTTTATCTTAAACATTATGTTCGTATTATATATAAATGAAATCTAAGTATTTATTACTAATAACACGGCAGCATAAACTTCGATACAATCCTAGATCCTTGCAATACACAGACCAAAATTTATAATTCCTACGAGCAAACATCTATCCTCAGTAGATCACGATGCAAGAGCGCGCTCGTGAAGTAGGGTCTTTTCTCAGTACTCATCTATGTACGTATACAGGGTCTCGTCCTTCCTGGACCTGCGCCTGCTTAGTAAAGCCTTGAGCAGGCGCTTGCTCTTGCTTGGAATTTCATCCACGCCGTCCCGATCCTCCCTATCGGCGTGCAGTCGCATCCGCATAGACGCGGATTTCTGGGAGTTCGCAGGCCTCTGCAAGCGGAGACGGAAGAACGAACGAAGATGTAATCGGAGTACAATGGTATTGAATACCTTTGTATATATCCCATAGGATCTCGCTGTACTCACCCGTCGAGCGTTGTCAGATGCGTCAGGAGCAGCAGATCTAATTGAAAACGATCCAGATCGGAGAAGTGGGTTCAAATTTGGCGTTGGAACGGGCGAACTTGCTCTGAGATTAGGGCCTGGAACGGGTGAGCCCGCTTCCTTGTCTGCATCCTCAGAAGATTTTTTTTTCTGGTCAAATAAGAGCAAACAATTTACCCTAATTTGCAGGGCGATTACCTGAATTCAGAGGCTTCCCAAGATACGGGAAGGAAAGTGACGGAGCCCGAACTTTCCGTGTGGGGGAGGAGGAGCGGCCCCTCTGTAGTGGATGAGAAAAGATTTTCCTGCAAAAAAAAAAAATGGTAACAGCAATTCCGCTGGGCGCTGAGGTGATCTGAAGGGAAAGATGCTGATTAACCTGAAGGAAGGTGATCTGTTGTCCTTCAGTGTTGGATGAAGCGCTGAGGCACATAAGATGAATAGAGGGTGAGGACAAGGAAGAACAGATGTAAATCCGAAGACAGTACAGAGGTCACAGGACTACCAGCTTGATGTGGATCTTTACCCCCCTTTGGCAGGCTTCTCTCTTTTTGATGCGCAACAGCATGTCTTCCAGATTCAGGCATCGATTCATCGACTGAATGGAGAAATAAACTTCGTTAATGATCATTCTTACCCTATTTATTGACATGGAAGAAAGGAAGCAGGAAGGGAAGCAAGATACAAAAACTTAAAAAGACGATTCTTTGATTTCTAACATGTAGTTAGGTATTAACGAGCTTAAATTGCTGGAAAAGTCGGGATTGAAATTTGCCTGGTAGAATGTACCGCGTGTGATACTTGGGAGCTTTCATCACCAGAGACTGCTGAGAAAGACCTTCGAGATCAATGAACTCCTGGCACGTTCTGATTCTCTGGAATCGGGAACGAAAGAGAACATCAGGTTGTCCACGGACAAATTTTCGGCACACAGAACTCAGCTTTTTATTGCAGTTCATCGAATTCTATAACGGGACCAATGTTTCTGCCAGATCCAGAAAAAAGAAAAACCAAGAATTATACCTGTTCGATGCTGGAAACCCGAATCTCCGTTCCAGAAACCTCGTCAAACTTCTCATCTAGCAGGTAGTTTACCTTGTACGAGACGGAGCCCAGATGATCAACAGTATTAACAAGAGCCTTGACCGCATAATCCTTGAGAGTATCGACCACTCTGCACCAAGAGCTTGGATGACGAACACTTGAAGAAAAATGTGTATAAGAACGCGCGAGGAGATCAAAGCCCCTTACATTCGTCTCTGGTCGTCGTTGGTGAAAGACACTTCAAAATATTCTGCAGCCGAGTATAACTGCGAGCGGAGATTCTTCAAATCCTATAATCAAGAAAAGATGAGGACACCGAGAACAGATAAGTTGATACAGATCGAGCATGTTGGTGACGAAGATCATTAGTGTTCTAAGACAGATTTCAACTAGGTTCAACAGAATCCTGAAGAGGAAATGGGGACTCAGATGATCAATGAACGGCATGATCAATGGCGATGATCCCACAGCGACCATAAATTGTTCTTCTGTGTTCATGATGTAGGAGCTAAAATTAAGCATCCATCTAAAGCGCACGGAGATTTGAAGAGAAGAATCGATCACCTTGAGAATATCTGAGAACAGCATACTCTGCCGCATGGAGATTTCATCGTACGTGGGGCGTGCTTCATGAGAGGCGGGAAGAGAAGCAGACGAAGAAGGCAGAGCTTCCATGCTCGAGGAAACGAAGGGAACGGGCCGGCGTTATCGGTCTCCGTCTGCCGCTGCAATAGCAATACGATTAACGGTGAGGACGGATCAAAATCGGGCGAAACTGCACACTTCGATCTCTGCTCCAACATTGGAAATACAAGGCAGATCCTACCAGAACACAGATCGAAGGGAAAGAAAAAAGGGGCTTTTGCTCCAACCTTACTCGCGTGGAGAAGAAGAGAGTAGAAGGAAACCGAGAAGACGAACGGAGCAGGCGAATCGAGCCGGACCGAACCAAACGGGGCGCGGCTGACGACGCCCTGGCGGCGATACTGATCGAGCGGTGGCGAAGAGTTGAGAAGATCTCTTCCGCCTCCCGCAACCGCTCGGCTTCTCCGTCGGGGGCAGGGGAACCACTACCACTGTGACTGTGTGCAGTCCCCAAAGCCGGGCAGCTCGGAGCTCCTTCTTCGGACCTGGGCTAAAGCTTTGAAAAGCCAAAGGTTGCCCCTTTCGACCGAGGCCAAATAGGCAGCACCGGCAGGTGTTCTCCCTCCACCTGCGCTTCTTCGAGAAAAGCTCAAGCTTTATGGCACAGACGAGGGGTCCCCGTCCATCTCGCTCTCGTCGTGTTGTCGAACCGACGGTTTTGTCGCAGCGACCGGCTGCCGGTACTTCTCCCCTTCGCCTTCGCGGAAGGAAAACCGGTTTGTGGAGGGGACAACCGTAGGTAATGCACGTCCGTGATCGCAGAGCAAAGAGCAGGACAGGAGTCTTCGCTTCGGCTGTACACTACCACCACGCCCGCCCATGCGACCATGATTGCGGCGCAATCCCGACATCCGAACAGTCCTCGCCGCTTCCTTTTTTCACGATTCCTTGAGAGAAAGAGAGCAAAAATAGAAGTGACGTTGACCCTTCGATCGCAATCTGACGGCCCACGGAGCCTTCCCAACAGTCGGGACAGAAACGGAGGGCCCGCCTCCGGTCCGACTCGGCTAGCCGGCGCCCCCGTGTCCATCGGAGACGCGTTCCAGTTTGCCGCCTGTTCTTCCAAAAAGAAAATAAAAAAGAAAAGAAATGCTGCCTGATTGACTGGTGGACGTGATGTGAGACAAGACGCTGCGATCGAAGAACAGGCGGAATAAGCGGCGCTTAACTGACAACGTTTTCAATCTATAATTATTTATTAAAATAAATTTGTATTATTATTTTACAAAAATATTTTAAGAATATAATTCATTTACAATTGCAACACATATGGCATGTTTTGATATTTTTCAAACCCTGAGCTAATTGTGCTTTTCAACTCTAGAATACATTTTCTAGTAAAACTTGTGTTTTTTACCGTTTAAGTTATTTTTATATTTGATGGCAACCTGTTTAGCGATCAAATATATAATGTCTAATACTTTAATTAAATAGGCTTGAGAGTTAAGGGATGGATAGATGCAGGAACATAATGTCCATGATGTGCGCGCGCGCGCGCGAGAGAGAGATTTAGTTCAAACTTTGTCAATTTGTAAATACGTCTCTTAATCAAAATTCATAACACCATAATTATAAATAACATATTTTATTAAAAACCTTGCTTTAATGGTATTAGTATGTTTCTGTAAACGTCCCTGTTTTTGCTTTTAAAAAATCAGCTTTTTTTTAATATTGTTATTAAAAGGTACAAGATGTCCATTACTTTTTGCTTATTTTAACGTCTCTAAAATACTGTCTTTTAAAACAATGGGTGTCAGAGGTGGATCTAAAATTCCATCATCGAGAAAACAGTATCGCCCGCGGAGCTTAGCTCGGTTGGCGCGTGCCCCTGCTCCTAGGGGCCGCAGGGGCTGGGTTCGAGTCCCGGCTCCGTCTGTCCGGGCCACCTCGCGGGGGGCGGGGTGGATCTAGTGGGGGTCGAGCGGTTGCTCGATCCCTCGCCACGCGCTGTGCAGCGCGGTCCGGCGCCGCTGCACCGTCTCGTCAGTCAAAAAAAAAAGAAGAAAAGAAAACAGTATCATATCTTAAATTCTGCTTATACAATTGATGATAGTAAAATGTAATTTACGCGACTAATGATGAAGTCTGTCTTCGATGGAGCATGCTTGGCAACAATATCAAGCACCTACATCATTTTTTTTAAATCGAGGTTGATACAAAACATCATCAAATATTTGACGACTAATATCAATTTTGAAATTTGTTATACAAATAAATGTGACATGCAATGCAAAGTATTCATTTATATCAATTTTGACATCAATAACTCTATCCACAAGAAATGACAATGCCCATATTGATATAGTATCACTTTTTATACTATAACTAAACAACACCTTATCTTTCATTACTATTAAAAAAATATAATTAAGAAATATTAAAGTTTTGACACTTCACCTTAAATGCCACCGCAAAGTCGGGCTGTCAGTGGGGCGGGTGGGCCTATGGACCCTTGGGTCGGGCTAACATTGGGTCAACCTTCGGGCCAGCAAGATAGGCCCGCGGGTTTAACGCGGGTTGCTGTTCGGGCCGGGGGAAGCCCGTTGAAATTAGCATATGCTGGTGAAAAAAAGGTAAAATGCAAAATATTGGATAATGTTTGACCTGCGATCCAACATAGCTTGCAGTTTTTGCTCGCTTCACGGTTCAACTTGAAGCATTTAGCATATTTCATATATTGTCCTTTGATATGGATCATATTATAAGTTAGGTAATGTTAGATTAATATATTTAATATTATAAAAATATGTAGAAATAAAATTTAAAACATACAAATTATGATATATTTATTTTTTATGTCAATATATCTGTTGACAAATTTTGATCTTGATTCTCATTAAAAAGTTTTTTTGTAAGAATATATCAGCCATTACGATTAAATCAAACATATGATATTAATTTTTTTTTAACTTCTATTTTGAAAAAAAATACTTTTTGAAATATTCATTATACATAATATATATATTAAATTATACAAAAACAAATTATAACTATTAATAGTTGATCTAATAAATTTAGAATCTTATTTCTATCCTTTTTTTCATTCCATATGTCATAATTTTCATGAATTGTCTATTTTTTATTTTCTTATTATATTTATTTATATATACTTATATTATAATTTATTTTAAAATTTAAAAATAAAGACAAAATTATCTAACTTTGATTCTGATGTATTAATAGATCACAAATTTATTAATTTTTATGTAAATCAAATCAAAATTTTAAAATCTTCCGTTAGCATTTTATACTTATATTTTATAATAATTAAATTAATTTTACAAATTTTTAGGTAGTATTTTTTTACAAATCTGAAGACCACTATTAAGTTTGATGTTTAAGAAATAAAAAATATATGATATATATACCTTATAATATGTTAGAAAGATCGGGCCGGACCGAGTCAGGCCGGGCCAAATTTATATTTTATATGGGCTGGGCTGGGTCGGGCAAAAACATAATACAGGCCGGGCCGGGCCAGCCCATTATATTTTGGACCGAGCCTTGATTGGGCCGGCGTTCGACCCAGCCCGGCCCGACCCATTGACACCCCTACAACAAAGACTAAGTAACGTCGAGAATGTAGTACCACGATTGACCGTGCTTTATACTATGATTAAAAAAATAAAATAATATATTTAGGACCGGTTTAGTATCGAGATAACTTGACAAAAAATTTGATTTATCTCAAAATTTACGAGATAAATTAAGATTATATCTAAAATATTTTGATATCAAATAAATCTTTATGGGGTGTTTGGTTGCATGATAATGAAGATTTTTTTTAATTTTTAAAAATTGTAAGAAACTTGTTAAAAGAGGTGTTTGGTAACCATGACAATTTTATGTTTTCAAAGTGATTTTCTTCTTAAACAAAAAAAGAGGGTCTCACCTCTTTCTTTTTTCTTGTGGTCCCCCACTTTGTTTGGTCTATGTGTGATAGTTACTCTTTTTTGTAATCACATCTCTCCAAACATGATACTTTTATGTCATGACTTGGTTCACTTTTTATTTTAATACAAATTTTTATCATGAAAGTGTACAAAAAATTATCATGCAACTAAACATTTCATTAGATTTTAAACTCCTAACTGGGGCCCAGAAACCGGGAGCACCCCGCCAAAATCTACCTAGGGGCTACATTTCTCAACGCCACACACGTGATAGTAACATTCAAATAAAGAAAACCGACAAACGTGTGGCGTCATAACTTTGCTAATTAACCCATCAAAGTTGGAGGGCCACCTCGGCTTAAAGATGGCACGCCGACCCGTCGTGATGCAGTGGACATGCACCGGGCTCCAGGTTGGACTGTCAGATGGCACCGGCTGGTAGGGCAGCCTCTCTCTTGCAATTGCTAACTAGCTTACAACTCAAGATTGTGAAGCCATCGACCATCACATTAAGAATGCGATGTCCCTCAACGTTACATTAACTTTGAAGAGAGTTTGTAATAAATGAACAATTACTTCATTTATTTTCTATAATAAGTGAGGGGCGGTGAAAATCGCGTTCACCACCACCCATGATTCTAGAGAGAGAGAGAGAGAGAGAGAGAGAGAGAGAAAAGTCTGTTTGTTTGCATGACATACATGCTGTACGCAGCTACTTTTCCCGAAAACAAAAACTAACTCAGCGTAAAATGAAATACAAGGAACACAATATAATAGTGATATTGGCATCCCGACTTTTAGACTGGACGCCATCTTCTGTGAAGAAGTTGACAGCAACATTGATGCTCTCTCTCTCACACACGCGCGCGCACTGTTACAAAATGTCACGCCCCGGATTTTCTAACCTGCGCAGCGGAATAAATCCGGAGACGGGACCGGGGAATTAACCCCAAAACTACGTCGGTTTGGAAAAATAATGAATCACAGGTCCAGTTAATAAAACAAATGATTCAATCCAAATATATAACATACCTTGATTTCAATATAAATAATTCATAAACCAAATTCTTTAAACTTCTTCTTTCTGCACTAAACCTGATCCACTACGCTTCTGCTGCGCTACCTGTTTACCTGAAAAATGTTAAACGATTTGGAATGAGTCACACGGACTCAGTAGGACTTATACCCAACTTTCCTATTATATTAATCAATCTACATGGTAGCAATAAATGATAAAATCAACACAAATCAGATTATATCATAATCACTAAACTAATTATCAAGATTCAATTATTAATGGGTCCTTTCAAAAATCGATTAATCAATGAGCCTCGACACTACATGAACCAAACTATCTATCACTTAACCAACTGATCTATTCTATACGCATGCCAATTGACTTACATGAGCCTACCCAGACGTGCCTCAATATCATTTCCATTCCATTTGTCCGAGTAGATCATATGCTCCACTTGCGTAACTCCACTCCTACTCTAAATATATATAGAAGTACCATATAGTAATGCTAAATCCCATAGTACGTCTAGGCATGCGTACTTAGGATAAAACCGCGTATCCGGATCGAAGGATGCACCGGATTGATCTAATCTCTCGTCGCCCACGGGCCACTATCATAGGCCGGAGGAGTAAATATTATATCACGTGCATCATAGCATCAATAATATTTCACAAGTAAAAGCCATATAATTACTCAGACATCATAAATTCATCAGAACAAATAACCAGAATTACTGAATCACATTTGCCATTTCACTGAACCAGATATACATGATATCAAGTCATGCGTAACATTTCCTCAATTCACGTTTCCAATGCAACAAACCCAATCCGAACAATATGCAATCATACACATCATTCAATTGTACTCAAATTCATGCAATTGACCCAATCGTAAAATATGCAACATAATGAGACATATTAACTTCAATTATGCACAATTCCATATCAATTCATCAAATAATGCACTTTACAAGATCAAAGCCACTATTAATATTAATTAACCACATTCCATAATTATCATACCATCAATTTCCATTCCAATATAAGTATTAATGATTTAAGATTATTCTAGACATGAATCAGATATAATTATAATCATAAAAGATCACAAATCATTTCCATATAACATGTCATTCATAACATAAATCGAGTATAAGTATAATCATATCAGTCATAAATCTAATTTTATGAATTAATTCAGCCAATCTAATTAATCATCACAATATATCTAATTTAATAATTACTGATCAAAATTAACTAAAATTTACATCTGACTAAATGCAAATCATGTAATTAAACACAACTATACATGCATGGCATGACTAACAACTAATTAAACATATGCAGACATTCAAATAATTAAACCATCATTTATTCAACATTTTCTAACTAATAATCTAATAATCATATTTTAACACATTAATTACAATATCATGTGCTAAGGATAAGTTGGGATGCCTACCTCGAAGAGAACGATATATCCCCGAGTCCAGAAAGCCCACACCGATTTAATCACGGAACGACCGAGGTGAGGGTAGAACCGGACTATCCTCCAATCCTACGATAAAAAAAGGATAACTAGATCAATCAACCACTTAATTTAAATAATTATACAATTAAGAGGAGAGGGGAGGAGGGGTTTAAACAGAGAATGAGAGAGGACGAGAGGGAGAGAGAGAGAGCGCGTGAGAGAAGCGAGGGGAGAGAGAGAGAGAGAGAGAGAGAGAGAGAGAGAGAGAGAGAGAGAGAGAGAGAGAGACGGGAGAGAGAGAGCGCACGGGGGAGGGAGGAGAGAGAAGCAGAGGGTGGCACTTGCGCCACCCCATCAGCGGCGTAGCCGCATGCGCCGGGTGGGGCCGGCCCCGCCGCCCACGCGGGCACGCGCGCGCGCAGCCGCGCGGGCGCGGCAAAGCCGGGGGGGAGAGAGAGAGAAGGGAGAGGGCGGGAGAGCTCGGGCGTAGAGAGGGAGAGGGGAACGCAACGCGGAGGAGAGAAAAGAGAGAGAGAGAGAGAGGAAGCCCGAGGGAGAGCGGGAGAGGGGTGCGCGCGACGGCAGCCGCGACGGCCGGCGACCACGGCGGGGAAGGGTGCTAGAGAGAGGAGCGCGGCGGCGCGGGAGAGGGAGCAAGGGGGTGCGGCTGGAGAGCAGAGAGAGGGGCGTGGCGGGAGCGCGACGCCGGCAACGGCGGCGAGGCACGACGACGCGCGACGTCGACCCGGCGATAGCAGCGCCGACCGCGCGGTGGCGGCGGCAACCGCGACGGCGACCATGGCGGCGGGCTTAACCGGCGTACTCGCACGCGAGGGGGGGGGGGAAACAAAGGGATGGGTGGTGAGAGCGGACGTGGCGTCGGCTCGCGGCGACGACGATGACGCCGACGACCCTTGGCGACGGCGGCGGTGACCATGCTAGAAGGGAAGACGAAGAAGAAGGAGAAGAGGAGGAGGGAAGGGCGACGGACCGCGCGGGAGGCGCGGCGCTCGCTCCGCGCGCGCAAAGGTTCACGCGGCACCCGCCGGGCGGGGGAAGAAGAAAAGCAGGAGGAGGGGCCGGGGTGTGCCCGGCGAGCGCGGGAGGAAGAAGCCGCGCGGGCGGCTAGGCATGGCGGTGGAGGGAGAAGGTTCCGGAGGGTGGGGAGGAGAGGCGGTGGGGAGAGAAGTTTCGAGAGAGTGTTGTTTTTTTTTTTAAATTTACCGAATATTACATTCTTCCCTCCTTACAAAAATTTCGTCCTCGAAATTTCAAAACGTCATTTTCGAAATACTAATATTGATCATCCACCGATATCATCCCTTCTTGCAACCTTTGTTACTTAACAAAATCTACTCATATTTAAACTGATCATCCAATCACGATACATTAATAAGGTCCAATTTCATATCATTCATGATCTAAGAAAATCTTTCATATCGTATAAACAACTTTTTAGAATCACATATATCACCAGATTCCATTATTCTCACGTAGGCTAGACGAACCACTCTAATTATTCTCATATCTGTCATAAAATATTTCAAAATTCAACGATAGCTTATCTTTCTATCCACATATCTTAGCAATCCAACTTACTTATATATCATTTTTACCTTACGAACATATAATCTCCTGAGATGATCAGTAATCCAAATTACTGACATTATGTATCTAAATATTTTGTAGATCAATGCAATATAGATCAATTATCCTCTCCAACGGTATTTAATAATCCTAAAGTCTCCACATAGATCAAATCTAATAATCTCGTCCAAAGTTGACAACTCGATCTTTATTTATCAAAAATTTTCAAATATATTAGATCGAAAGATTCAACTCCATAACATACCTACCTAATGCTATCAACACACAATCTAATTATCTAACTACTAATATAATAACTATGATCCAATATCAATAATTCAATTATCCAACCAATATCTTATATATGGATTGATATACCCAATCACCATTACTCTAAGTAACGAGATCCACTACATTTGAAAACATTTCTTTATAAGATCATAAACGATGATTATCTAATCCACAATAAAAGGATAAAAAAAAATTTCTTAGCTATTCCTCCTTCATTCTCTTATCCGAAAATCATTTCTAATAAAATGCAGTCTTACCAATTTGTCTACTATAACTAATTATAATCTAAAAATCAATTGATTTTTTTACTCAAGTCTAAAGCTGAGAATTTCAAGTCTACTCCTAGCTAAGTTTGTAAATCAAGATTCGAAGTGAAGAATTCTCAAATAGAGCAAGTCATACTCAAATTATGATAGATAGATCACATTCTAAATCAGATTTGCCAACGTTTTAAAACTAATTATGACCATGTCTAGATAATTGTCTATCCTTTAACATCTGATATATTCTCATCCTCAATATCATAAGATTGACAATTCTATGATCATGTCTATAATTTCATAATCTATTCCAAAATCCATACGGATAATTTATTCTCTAAATCTGATATGTTCTCGTTCCTTCCTTAAAACAATTTTATATTTTAAATTCCATTCGCTTCCACACAACTAGCAAAACAAATCTCGACTATCATAATATCATCTTTTAATTTGAGAGATCATCACGAATAAACTAAGATCTAATCCTTACGTAAGATCAACTTATGTTTAGACATAACATATAGCTACAATCATCTAATGTCAGGATTTGGCTAAATTACGTAGACAAGAGACAAATGAGTTCAAAATTGGATAATGAAGGTAAACAATCATGATCAGGAAACTATAAGTATAATTACAAACTAGTTGCTTATGCCCTAATGCACATAACTATCATCATACTCAAACCATCTCTAATTTTTACGATAAATCAACTAAATATCTCATCTTCAAATCTTGCATCATAATCCATACTTTGAAATCTCATATTAATAATCTCATTCTCATATCCCGTTTCTTTTCCATTAAAACTATAGAATCAAGTAATTAATAGTACAATTATCATTTCACTTTATATCTAAGGTACATCCAATTCCAAATTTTGATTAACACATGTTACCTTATCCTCTTATCACACATAGATTTCCCTCCAAATAACATATAAAGATAAATCAGATTCCTTCCAAATAAGATATAATGATATATCAGATTCAATCTCATATACACAAAATGATTCACTCTAATTATTTCACATAAGCTATCCAATTAGATTTTCCAAAGATTCATCAATCAATCCATCTTTCTAATCCTATGATATCACCATAATTCTATTTGTACTTATTAAACTCACCAACCACTTAAAATACTAAACATGTTAAATCTGAAAATTCATTATCAAGCATACACCGATCTAATAATATTCAACCATCATGTATCAAATATTTCATAATCCGATATATATATCTAATTCAAGGATCTCGTCTCAAAATTGGTAAAAATAATTCTTCATCAAATTAAACTAAAAGATTGACCAATTCTAAAAATCGGTTATCACATATTAATTATTCAATTTGAATATCTAATGATCCGGTTACCATCTAATGTTTAAAATCAAATGAATCCAAATTGATAATCTTATTCTATAAACAATAATCCAAACTTCAAGAACAATAATTGGATCATCATAAAATGATATCATCAATTCTTCAATGTAATCCTCCAATAATCTTAAAATCAAATCTCTATGCCATCTCATATTCTTAATCTAGTAGAGAATCTCAATTATTTCCATATATGTCGTCAAAAGAAATACCTCAAATTTTATCTTGTGTCGAAATCTTGATTTATCCCTCTTCCCTCTATTTATCCAATCATCAATTCTCTATGCACATATAACTATTTATCTTCTCTCTCATATTTATCATACTTCCAGTATTTATCCAACTACTAGCCTCATGAATTAACTTCACCTATCATCTAACTATCCATCCACATCAAATTTATTTATCATAATCACATATTCTCTTAACAGAATCATATCTCTTAACTCAAATCAACTCAATACATTATCCTTAATCCGGATCACTAGATATCATCTAAATCCAAAAATCATTGATCCTCCTACAAAATCCAAACTGATATGGGATCGATCAAGATCTAATCGTCTGATATCAATATCCCAGGCAATTTAAAAAAAATTCAACCTCAACATATAATTCCAACCCTTATTCATATTTAGGATCATCAATTTCCAAAAGGACCGATTCTGATTCATCCAAACCAACATCCTATACCCAGGCAGGTCAAAATAGACCTTCCGGCTGGGTTATCGCTCTGATACCAACCTGTCACCCCCCGGATTTCCTAACCTGCGCAGCGGAATAAATCCGGAGACGGGACCGGGGAATTAACCCCAAAACTACGTCGGTTTGGAAAAATAATGAATCACAGGTCCCAGTTAATAAAACAAATGATTCAATCCAAATATATAACATACCTTGATTTCAATATAAATAATTCATAAACCAAATTCTTCAACTTCTTCTTTCGCACTAAACCCGATCCACTACGCTTCGTCCGCGCTACCCGTTTACCCGAAAAAATGTTAAACGATTTGGAATGAGTCACACGGACTCAGTAGGACTTATACCCAACTTTCCTATTATATTAATCAATCTACATGGTAGCAATAAATGATAAAATCAACACAAATCAGATTATATCATAATCACTAAACTAATTATCAAGATTCAATTATTAATTGGGTCCTTTCAAAAATCGATTAATCAATGAGCCTGACACTACATGAACCAAACTATCTATCACTTAACCAACTGCTCTATTCTATACGCATGCCACTCGACTTACACGAGCTCATCCGTACGTGCCTCAATATCATTTCCATTCCATTTGTCCGAGTAGATCATACGCCCACTTGCGTAACTCCACCCAAAACTCTAAATATATATGTATACCATATAGTAATGCTAAATCCCATAGTACGTCTAGGCGGGCGTACTTAGGATAAACCGCGTATCCGGATCGAAGGATGCACCGGGATGATCTAATCTCCGCCGCCCACGGCCACTAACATAGGTCGAGGAGTAAATATTATATCACGTGCATCATAGCATCAATAATATTTCACAAGTAAAAGCCATATAATTACTCGTACATCATAAATTCATCGTAACAAATAACCGTAATTACATCGAATCACATTTGCCATTTCACCGAAACTGTATATACATAATATCAAGTCAGCGTAACATTTCCTCAATTCACGTTTCCAATGCAACAAACCCAATCCGAACAATATGCAATCATACACATCATTCAATTGTACTCAAATTCATGCAATTGACCCAATCAAAAATATGCAACATAATGAGACATATTAACTTCAATTAAGCACAATTCCATATCAATTCATCAAATAATGCACTTTACAAGATCATGCCACTATTAATATTAATTAACCACATTCCATAATTATCATACCATCAATTTCCATTCCAATATAAGTATTAATGATTTAAGATTATTCTAAACATGAATCAGATATAATTATAATCATAAAAGATCACAAATCATTTCCATATAACATGTCATTCATAACATAAATCGAGTATAAGTATAATCATATCGTGTCATAAATCTAATTTTATGAATTAATACAAATAATCTAATTAATCATCACAATATATCTAATTTAATAATTACTGATCAAAATTAACTAAAATTTACATCTGACTAAATGCAAATCATGTAATTAAACACAACTATACATACATGGCATGACTAACAACTAATTAAACATATGCAGACATTCAAATAATTAAACCATCATTTATTCAACATTTTCTAACTAATAATCTAATAATCATATTTTAACACATTAATTACAATATCATGTGCTAAGGATAAGTTGGGATGCCTACCTCGAAGAGAACGATATATCCCCGAGTCCGTAAAAGCCCACACCGATTTAATCACGGAACGACCGAGGTGAGGGTAGAACCGGACTATCCTCCAATCCTACGATAAAAAAAGGATAACTAGATCAATCAACCACTTAATTTAAATAATTATACAATTAAGAGGAGAGGGGAGGAGGGGTTTAAACAGGAGAATGAGAGAGGACGAGAGGGAGAGAGAGAGAGCGCGTGAGAGAAGCGAGGGGGGAGAGAGAGAGAGAGAGAGAGAGAGAGAGAGAGAGAGAGAGAGACGGGAGAGAGAGAGCGCACGGGGGGAGGGAGGAGAGAGAAGCAGGAGGGTGGCACTTGCGCCACCCCATCAGGCGGCGTAGCCGCATGCGCCGGGTGGTGCAGCGGCCCCGGCTGCCCACGCGGGCACGCGCGCAGAAGAGCCGCGCGGGCGCGGCAAAGCCAGGGGGGGAGAGAGAGAGAAGGGAGAGGGCGGGAGAGCTCGGCGGTAGAGAGGGAGAGGGGAACGCAGCGGAGGAGAGAAAAGAGAGAGAGAGAGAGAGAGGAAGCCCGAGGGAGAGCGGGAGAGGGGTGCGCGCGACGGCAGCCGCGACGCAGCGGCGACCACGGCGGGAAGGGTGCTAGAGAGAGGAGCGCGGCGGCGCGGGAGAGGGAGCAGAAGGGGGGTGCGGCTGGAGAGCAGGAGAGAGGGGCGTGGCGGGAGCGCGACGCCGGCAACGGCGGCGAGGCACGACGACGCGCGACGTCGACGGCGATAGCAGCGACCGCGGCGGTGGCGGCGGCAACCGCGACGGCGACCATGGCGGCGGGCTTAACCGGGCAGACGGCGCGCGAGGGGGGGGGGGGGGGGGGAAACAGGGGATGGGTGGTGAGAGCGGACGTGGCGTCGGCTCGCGGCGACGACGATGACGCCGACGACCCTTGGCGACGGCGGCGGTGACCATGCTAGAAGGGAAGACGAAGAAGAAGGAGAAGAGGAGGAGGGAAGGGCGGACGGACTGTGCGGGAGGCGCGGCGTCACCCGCGCGCGCAGGTTCACGCGGGCAAACCCGCTGGGCGGGGGAAGAAGAAAAGCAGGAGGAGGGGGCTGGGTGTGCACGGCGAGCGCGGGAGGAAGAAGCCGCGCGGGCGGCTAGGCATGGCGGTGGAGGGAGAAGGTTCCGGAGGGTGGGGAGGAGAGGCGGTGGGGAGAGAAGTTTCGAGAGAGTGTTGTTTTTTTTTTTTAAATTTACCGAATATTACACAAAAGAACAAAGAAACTAAATTTTAGCTCTTACTTAGTATTATATATTAATTTATAATATAATTTAAAATATTAAATATATTATCAAAATAATTTAAAATAATTACTATCTTTAAAAGTTAAAATTATGATAAAATATTAAAATTAATTATACATGATGATTTTTTAGTCATGAGATTCAAAATATAAAATAATATAAAATATTTTACAATAAACCAAACAATCTAAATTATTGTAAGTAAGGTCATTTTCGAACATTCCAAATAAAATAATTAAATTTTTTATAAAAATTAAATTATTTTGTAAAAAATTGACAATTAATTTTCAAATAAGAGAAATGATTTTCTGGGAAAATATTTTAAGAGCAACCAAATGGTCAAACATGATTTTAAATTCTCTCAAAATCATATCAACTAGAATAGGTTTCTTGTGATTTCAATTTTACTGGGATCCAAATGGACCCGAGAAAGGGGAAGCTCCGCCGCTATCCCTACATCCGAAAGATGAGATTCTTTCCATCCTATTAGATCGAAGGGAAATTCTGCCAGATTGTCCAATTATCACTGTCTTCAGTAAGAAGAGGAGACCAAATCATCTTGATCCACTACCACACCACCCTAAGGGAGTCTATGCTAAGTTTGCTTGGCCCACAACGACTTGTCTAAATAGAAAATCTACCAGAATCCCATGTTACCCTTATAAGACTGATTGATTTATCTCTTGCTTAATTTGGCTTTCATATTAAGCGCTGGTTGTTCATACACCTATGTGCTCATTGTCTCTACTCCTAGTGACAAACGATCATGCAACATGATCGACAAACCATTCTATCTCATAATGTTGCATTTCATGATTTGATATGTTCATCACTACATGAAAAGTTACCATGGGCAACACGTTATTGACGACGGCTACATCCAAGCCGTCGCAAATATTTGGTAAAATGACAATGGTGCATAAGACTGTCGCAAAAAATCATATTTGCGACAGTTTTCACCGTCGCAAATAAAAATAATTGCGACGGCTTAGGAAGCCGTCGCGAAAAAGTTTAACGGTCGGTAATTATTCGCGATGGTTTAAAGTCATCGCCAATACCTTTCGACCGTTGAAAGGTATTGACGTTAGCTTATTAGCCGTCGCCAATGTAACTTAGTGCACCATTCGTGATGGTTGGAAAGCCGTCACTATAAATTTATTTTCTATAACCCGCCCGACCCCCCTTCTCTCTCCCTTGCCTCGCAATCTGTCATGCCCTAGCCACCCGAACATTGTGCTGCTCTCTGCTAGCCGCCGCTGGCACTGCCCGCCGCCGCCGCCACTGCCTCTCGTCGTTGCCGCCGCTACAATCTCTGCTGCCAAGTGCCGTTGCCGCCGCCTGTGCCGCCCGCCATCGGTGCCGCTGCCGCGTGCCACTGCCACTCAGCTGTCGAGTGCCGCCATTGCAATCTCCTCTGCTAGCCGCCGCCGAACACCGCTGCCACTCAACTGCTAGCCGTCGTCGAGTGCTGCTGCTGTTGCAGCCCCCACCGAGCGCCGCTTAGCTACCTTCTCATTGGGGCGACTGAACCCTATCTAGGGATTACGAGCCGAATCTCCTCCTTTGAGATATAAATTTAATTTTTATCCTATTTTTATTTAATAAATGATATCTTTAGATAAATGTGATATTTATTTAGATAAGATGATTAGAACAAATGTGGTGTTTGTTAGTTAAATGGGTAACCATTATTTAGCTAAACTCAAACAATCAAATCAATTTAGTTTCAGGTTCTTTTTATCGGATTTCAAAGCTTAGAACAAATATGGTATTTGTTGGATATCTTTTTAAGATGAGAAAAACGAAATGGAACAAATGTAATGGGGGGTTGGGTTACACAGTAAATTTTATATAGTGTCATGATAATTTGTATACTCAAATAAAAGTTAAAGTAGCTTAATATTATGTTTTGTGAGATATGAGGGCCAAAACTATATGCAAGAGAGTAATTAAATACATGGAGTTAAAAGAGAGTTTGGATGGGTTAAAAGAGAGTTCCGGGTTTGGATTCGGCAATCTGGCATCGGCTTGTGAAAAAATTCTCAAGTCTCAATCTGTAGCTGAATTCGCCGATCCGAAGCTCGTTTCGGATTTGAATTGGGTAATTCGGCATCAGGTTGGGCTAAAATCCCCATGTTCCCAATCCGAAGCCGGATTGGCCAATCCAAGTCCATTCCGGGTTTGGATTGGGCAATCCGGCATCATGTTGGTCAAAAATCCCAAGTCCCCAATCTAAAGCCGGATTCGCTAATCTGAGGCTAATTTCGGGTTTGGATTGGGCAATCAGACATCGGGTTGGACAAAAATATCCAATTTCCCAATCCGATCACGGATTCGCCAATTCAAGGCTCGTTCCGGGTTTGGATTGGACAATCTGGCTCTGGGTTTATTTAAAGAGAAAATTATGTTCTTCGATTGATTATATGTCTGACTGTATATATATTTATTTTTTATCTTGTTTTCAGGAAGCTTTAAAAGACTTATATTCACTTGAAACTTGCTTCTTTTGGAGGACGTCCAGTTAGAGTAATATATTTATTACATTGTCATTTATATATTTTAAGATATTTTTATTAGAAGAAATGAGTTCATTAGACAAATCTTGGATACATATTCGTAATAGATTAGATTCTATGTATGTACGAGGGGTCGAAGAATTCCTAAAATATGCTTTGATGATTGTAGGACACAATATAGACATGGACAACACAAGGATTTAATACAATGCCCTTGTAGAGTATGTTGCAATACATTTATTTTAAAAATAAATATTGTGAAAGAACACCTAATAGGTGATGTATAGTTAAATTATCAAACTTAGATTTGTCATCGTGAATTCGAACTTAACTCTCGTAATGAGGATAACGCATGATTAAATAATGAATTTGATCACATAGAGGATGATTTAATGGAAATGCTCGAAGACATTCAAAACAATGAATTTTCTACCCAACATAATGAGGATGAACTAAATGAAAAAAGTTTAAAATATTTTAGATTATTAAAAGATTCAGAAACACCTTTATATGATGGTATGAATAATGTATATAAACTAAAATTTATTTTAAAGTTGATTCAACTTAAGTCGATGAATGGTTTCATTAGAAGATGTATGAATATGATCTTATCTTTATTTAAGGAAGTGTTACCTAATAGTGCATGTATTCCCGATAATTGGTATGAGTTTAAGAAAATAGTTAAGGAATTAGGACTTATAAAAAAATTCATGCATGTAAAAATGATTGTATTATTTTTTGAAGAGATAATAAAGATAAAATGTTTGTCCAAAATGTAACACTTCTATATATAAAGATGATTCTAAAAATAAAAAATAATAAAGATAAAATGTTTGTCCAAAATGTAACACTTCTATATATAAAGATGATTCTAAAAATAAAAAATAAAAATGTAGTACAAAAGGTTTTACATTATTTCCCATTAAGAGATAAGTTGCGCCATCTATTCATATTATCTAATATGGCTAAGTGGATGACATGTCATAGCCAACCATGGTCATACCAGTTGGTTGGTGAAATAAATCATCCTTCCGATTCTCTGGCTTGGAAAATAGTAGATGAACTTTATCCAGATTTTGCGTTAGAGAAACACAACGTTCATCTTGGATTAGCTTCAGATGGCTTCAATCCATTTGGTAATATGTTTTCAAAGTACAACGTGTGGCCTGTTATAACAATGGTACATAACTTGCCACCATGTATGTGTATGAAGGCCATGTACACAATAATATTAATGTTAATACCTGGTCCAAGAGCTCCCGGAAATGATATCAATGTATACTTGTAACCATTGATAGAAGAGTTAAAAGATTTGTGGGAGATCGGATTGGAGACCTATGACGTAGCAAAAAAAGGAATTTGTGATGAGAGCTATACTTTTGAGCACGATAAATGATTTTCCAGGATATGCAAATTTATTTGGATGGAGTACTAAAGAAAAATTGGCATGTTCTATTTGTAATGAGGAAACACATTTTCTTCGACTTGCTCATAGTCGGAAACAATGTTACTTGGGTCATCATCGGTTTCTACCAGTAGCACATCGGTGGAGAAAGAACCAATACAATCATCTTTTTTGATGGTCGTCGGTGTCCGAAGAGAACACCAAAGCTTCTTACAGGATATGAGATATGGAGCCAACAAAAGCAAATAGATATTATTAGATTCGGAAAATCATTTAAGAAGGATTTAGAAAATTTAAGGAAGAATTTGTCAAAGAATAAAAATTAGAAGAAAAAGAGTATATTTTTTGAGAAGCTTTCATATTGGCCATCTTTAATCATTCAGCACCATTTTGATCTTATGCACATTGAGAAGAATGTGTGATAATATATTAGATATTTTTAACTTATCAGGAACCGATAAGGACAACATTATCTCAAGGAAGGATTTAGTAGATATAAACATTCGTCCAGAGTTACATCCATATAAGGGTTCATCGAGATTTCCTGATGCAGTATACAAACTTAGCAATGAACATAAGTCTAGAATACTTGATTTCATTAAGAATATTCGAGTACCAGATGGCTATTCCTCGAATTTTAGTAGATGCGTAGATGTAAGTAGCAGAACAATTAGTGGGTTAAAGAGTCATGATTGCCATGTCATGATGTAAATCGGCTTCCGATTGGAGAAAAAAAATCCAAACACCCAATCGGAGGCCAATTTGGCCCATCCAACCTGATGATAGGTTTGGATGGGGAAAATCGGCTTCTGATTGGGGAAAAAAATCCAAACACTCAATTTGAGGCCGATTTGGCCCATCCAATCCGATGATGAGCTTGGATGGGGCAAATCAGCTTCCGATTGGGAAAAAAAATCTAAACACCCAATTCAAGGCCGATTTAGCCCATCCAACCCGATGACGGGTTTGGATGGGGCAAATCGGCTTTCGATATGAGAAAAAAATCCAAAATTCAAGGCTGATTTGGCCCATCCAACCCGATGACGAGCTTGGATGGGGCAAATCGGCTTATGATTGGGGAAAAAAATCCAAACACCTAATCTGAGATTTCTTTATTAAGGCAATAAGTGGACGATTAACAAATGTCGTTTCAAGAAACTGTCCTACGCCTGACACAAAAGTATGAAAATATTAGTCAAAGACTCCCGGCCGATGTACCATCCACATTGAGGCAACCTCCAACACAATCTCATCAAGACGATGACGGAGACGAGGACAATGAGGAGTACGAGAATGATGATGAAGAAGGATCGTTTGAAGATGATTGCCATTTTTATTCTTTCTCTTATACAATTCATTTTATACTCTTTATGTCCAAAACTTATTATGGATATTGTGTATGTGATATATTGTGTTGTGAAATGATATTTGAGATGATGTGTTTGGATGTGACGTGGAATGACGTGTGGTTTGATTGTATTGTGGAATGATATTTGGTTTGATTGTCCAAGGTTGTGATTTAGAAATTGGGATGCCAAATGTGAATGGAAGTGTACTTTGTGTTGTGTAAATGTATGAATGGGTTGATGATAATCATCCCCATAATGTATATTTATGTATGGACGTAAACCTACATGAATCCGACGAGCAAATGGAATTGTTAATTTTTTGAATTACAAAACTATTAGCGACGGCTTTACATAGTTGTCTCCAATACTAATTTTAGTGACGCCCTAAAACTATTGGCGTTTTAGCCTACAGGTTTGAAAACCGTGTCTTTGGCGATGCCTGATAGCTATCGCCAATAATGAGCCCACCGTCCCTAGTAAAGTTAATAGCGACGTCACCAATACTCCTCCACGGGTTTCGAAACTTTTTTTGGCGATGGCTTATAGCCGTCGCCAATACTCCACGGGTTTCGAACCTTTTTTTTTGGCGATGGCTTATAGACGTCGCCAATACTAATATTTGGGACAGCTCCTAGAGCCGTTGCTTATGAATTTAGTGACGACGACTATTAGCCGTCGCTAATATATAAAGGTGGCGATGGCTAGTAAGCGTTGCTTACATGGTTATTAGTGATGAATTCTCAGTAGCCGTAGCCAATATTATTGGCGACGGACTTATTTGCAATGACTTTGCGACGGTCGAGCAACCATCGCCAATAATTATTAGCGACGGCTTTAGTCTCATTGACGACGGCTTCTAGCCGTCTCCAGTAACCTTATTTCTTGTAGTGCATGTTATGTCATATATCATTTGATCCATAAATATCTGTCGCGAGTTACATATCAATGTTGCTGATTGGATGAATGCTATTTTTAAAGGCAAGTTTTTTCTTACTGTAAGTTCTATCGATTGTATTATATATGTTATTACAGATCGTTTCTTTAATCTTTGGTTCGTAAGCAAATCAATATTTTGTGCACAATGGGGGCCAAATTCACACTTGTTACTTACGACTATCATAGCTATTTGCATTCACGATAAAAATAGGTTTTCGAAATAAAAATATGATATACTAGAAAATTAATGTTCTATAAATTCATTCAATTTTAATTAACCAAAAGTATATATAGCACATTTTCATTTTCATCGGGAGAGTGTCAGTCTATGGAGCTAGCAAGTCTTGAATGATGCGATGCGGGTCCTTTCAACTAACCCGCTGTAATCAAAGGTCCGGTTAGCGTTTCTATTTAAGAGGAGGTCCATTTTTTACACTTCGTGCAATTCCACTCCAAAGATGATAGTCCTGTAGAGACTAACGTTAAAAGGAAGAAGAAATGTCTTTGTTTGCTCACAAAACAACATAGATACAACAATTAACTTGTCCATTGCTCTGTTTAAATAGAATACATAGTTTATTAAATTAGGTCATTGTTGACAATAATAAATATAATAATTACTATGTAATAAATAATTTTTAATCATAATACTTTTTATTTTTAAATATAATAAATGTTTATAGTTAAATAACATACATATAATTAACATGATATAATAAATAAATATCATTAATATTTTATAGTCATAAAATAAAATAAATATAATTTGATAAATACACTATTAGTTATAATATTGTATCACTCTAAACATAACAATATTACGATATGTAGTCAAAATCAAATAAAGTTAACATGATGTAATCAATTACTAAATATTTTATGTTAAATTTAAATTTATATTTTAATATAAATAAAATGAATTAATTTATTGTTTTAAACATAATAATAATTTATGTTTATAACTCAAATTAGTTCACATAAAATAATAAATGACATAATATTTAATAATTTATATTTTATTTAAATTTTTATATAAATAAACTACAATAAATTTACATTGTAAACATAACAATATCTTTTGGACATAAATCAAATGTAATGAATAGCTTGGTGATCATAATAATTTTTACTCAAAACATACTAACAATACATAGTTAAAATTAGAAATAATTAGTATGATCTTAAAAATAAATTAATTTGTGGTCATAAATAAGATGTGATGAATAAATTTGTAATCATAATTAATTTTTTCTCTAAATTTAATAATATATAGTTAAAACTAGATGTAATTAATATAATATAGTAAATAAATTAATATTTAAATTCAAACATAACAATTTTTTAAAATTCATAATAATATTTAAAATATTATAAGATAAATAGTTTAATATACATCATTGAAAAACTCAGTACCACCATCTGTAAGGAATCGTCCTATAAAATTTGGTACAATAGATGTGATGATTCCTATGGGTTCATTTAGAACTTGTCTCAATCAGAACCGAATGACAAAAACCAAAAATTGATCCAAACAGATTTGAATATATCTAATAGAGATTATATAATCCCATAGAAAGAAAAAATATGAGTTTTTGAAGGTCTACAAACCATTCAAGTGTCCGATCTCCAGTGGTACCACATGAACTTCATCCACAATATATTCTCTCTTTGCGCTGGCCTTAAGAACTATTCCCGATGGTTCTCATTGCCCATGGATGCCTTCTAGAGAAAGAAGGAGGTAAGGAGGAGGCCGAGGACGTGATTTTCACTTTTAGCTTGATAAGGTTTGACTGAAACCATTAGTATTTATAAAGAATTCAGATTTTTTTATAAAAATCTAATATCTTCATAAATTACGCCCTTACTCCTATACTTATGGATAAGTCCTTATGTGTGTGACCCTTTAGGCCTAATAGCTTATTTAGTTAAAACCTAAATAAAATAGAACAATTCTATTTAATTTTATTATATCTATTATCTGATAATAGATTAATTGACCTACTGATCATGAAGGGTACAGGTCCATCCCATGACCCCAAATGACTATTGGGATAGTCTTATCTCTATTGAGTCTTTTCATTATTAGTTACCACATCAATATAAACCCTCGTCCATTCAATGTCCTAGTCGGAAAGAAGTATGGTATCGACTGTCAACTCCTTTGTATATTGACTTTATAGGATCCTATACTCAGAAACAGATCAATTAAAAAACTCATTTTCTAATTATCCTCTCTACTTTGGCTACAGATTTAGAGTATTATCCCACATGACATTCACTCATTTACCGAGAGTGGACGATCCCTTATTGTCTGCTTAATTACTTCCATCGAGTTTTTCTTGTACCCGATCCATTACTATATTGTGCCTTCTAAACGGTGATCCATAAGTCAATGGTCCAAAGCACAAGTTTCGCCTAACAAGACAACTTTGGCGACTCAGGTCAAAGGTCGAATCATGCAATCGTGATGATAGAAAACCCTATTTGATAGTTCGGTAAGATGCCATTTAACATTTCTAATTCAGTTAGTTCAGTGAACTCATTCCACTAATGAGCACCTATATGTGTATCTTAGTATCTCCACACTAATGACCAATGAGATTGGTCATTCTCATCATATGAAAAGACATCACACACACTAATTTATCTGGATCCTTGATGTCCTGTCTCATAGATCCTATGACTATGATCATTTAGATCCCATATATCTTTATGAACAATCTCATTATTATGTTCTTATAATGATTCAATTATCATTGCATGTGATCAAGGACTTCACGACGATGTACACATCTAATAAGAGTTATTAATGAAGATTTACCAAATTAATTAAATGAGATATTTATAAAAACGTTGAATTATATCATATATGATTGTCTTGTAGAGTATATTTCTATCACTATCCCCATCACCTAGTCAGATAAGCAGCCAAGTAAATGTCAATAGTGTAATGTTCATTAGAAGGATATTTTTGACATTTTAAAATTTTGACAACACTGGCATGATTATATGAATCGGGTGTTAAAGGTTTTTTGGTTGTTGGATTGTTTAAGAAGTTTATTTGGTCAATGGACTGACCATTAAACTCATTTTTTTAATTGATCCGGGAATTAATTTTTCCATATATCTTCTAAGATACATAAAGATCACCTAAAGAGGGCTAAACCTTGCCATGTTTATAAAAAAAGTTTTATTGTCTCTAGAACCAGTAACATCTTAATGATTTGATCCAACTTTTGAGGTGGTTAACAAGGTTGAACTCTCAACAATATATACACCATGTATTAGAATTCCAAAAAATTTTACATAAGATGGTTATGCTTATGAAGCTATGCATCCATACCACATTTCAAGTTGCAAAGAATATAAATGATAACACATTAATACTTATGTAAATGACTTTATTTTAAATAAAGTTCTATGATAATATACTCAAGAAAGTGCCATATGACGATCATTTATGGCCAAGACACCTTTGGAAGTACTGAGTAGAGGTTGAGACATTTACTGCTAGTGGATGTGTTCAATTTTGATATGATCTATCATGAGTGCATGCAACCCAAGTTGAGGTACATCATGATAGAAATATACACTTTACAAGTTAACCATATTTGATATGATTTGACATTTCTTATAATTTCTTATTTAATTAGATTATATTGTTTTATTACTTGCTATTATTAGATATGTACATCGTATTGAATTCCTTGTTACATGTAATGCTGATATTGGATCATAATGAGATTTATAATGTTGATATTCGAGACAATACATTAATGATCCAAATAAAATAGTGTTTATAATGTCTTCTTATAAAGTGAGGATAACCAATCTCATTGGTTATTAATGTGGAGAAGCCAAGTCACATGGATATGTGCTTTTTAATAAAATGAGTTCACTAAACTGATTCGACTTAGAAACCCGGAATTATATATTACCTAATTGTCAATCATGACTTTCTATCATTATGATTATATGGTTAGACTTTTAACCTTACTCTCCAAATATGCCTGATCATATGTATCTTGTATTTTAACTATTTATTTATGTATTATAGATACGATGGTTCCATATAATCAATGAATTGGGTGTAAGGAAAACCCAATGACAACAATTTGAGCAAAAAATGAACAATCATTCACCTTTGGTAAAATGAAAGAGAATGTCTTATGCGATAGTACTTTAAATACTTGACCATAGTAGAAAAAATAATTGAAAAATGAGTTTTCCAATTGATTTTATTTTAAGTACCAGAGCCCAAGGTATCAGTGTATTAAAGAGTTTGACAATCTGTGTCATATCATTAGCTAACTAGGGAATTTGATAGATAAGAGCTTATATCTATATGATAACTAATTATGGAAAAAATCTTTGAAGATTAGATCACCTCTAAGTCATTTAAGATCATGAGGTGTGGTTGGTACCTTACATGATTGGTATATAGAGTAAATATATTACTGGATAATGGATTTAATGTAAAAGTAGGTCTTTTTTAATATGCCTTAAACCAAAGATACTATTGGGTCTAGTGGGTCATATACAATAAAATATATTTGTTAGTATGGAGGTATGGAAATAATATGTAGAAATTATAGGCCTTTTTAGATAATTCTAATTTTTGTAAAAAATATTGACTAGAGTGAAATATTGACAAGACAAGGTAGGCTAAGCTCTATCTAGCCACCTCCAACACCCTCTCTTATCCTAGAGGCCACCAACACATAACAAAGCTCTATTCGAGATGAGTTCCCAAGTATTGTGTGTAAGAAAATCTGTCTATGAAGGTAATTATGAGAACCTTGATAAATCTTTTAAAGTTTTGAAACAAATTATTTTTGTGTTTAAAATATCAACATTTGAATTATCTAGCAAAAATAGATGATATCCCCATAAAAGTAATAGATCATTTGGGTGATACTGTAAAATTATAGAACTGAGGTTTGAGTTTTGTAAAAATTGTGTTTTGACCCCTCTCTGTTAGATGGTGTGAATATCCAATGTTCATTTACATTGAGCAACTGCTCGAATACCCTTTATTAATTGCCATAGTGATCTATTTGTCGAGAGCATGCACATCCACAACATGTAACAAATACAAAGGGCTTTGACCTTTCGGGCCCAATAAGATGTGAACAAGCATTGCTAAGTTTTATTTAAAGTTGATCATTTCAATTGGTTTAAAATGTAGATTTCAAACTTGCATTTAGTTTTGAATTTTGAGTTTCTTGAGTTTTGATTTGGTTTGATTTACTTGATTTTGGTTGTTTTTACTTCAATTGGTTGAAAGGTGTTTTGTTTTGTTTTGAATTTCAAATTTTAGATGTGTTGAAAAATTTGATTTGTGTAGGTTTAGTTTACATGTGTTAAGTCATTTTTTGCTATTTTCTTGTGTTGGTTGGTATTTTGATATCAATTTGAGTGTGTTCGATATGTTTTAAGTGTTTTCAGACTTTAGTTTGACTTGATTAAGTTTGAGATTCAAATTACTATATGATCTGATTTTTCATGTTTTGTGGTGAATTTTAGATGTTTTAAAGTGTTTTGATGTGTTCTTGTTTGGTTGGTTTTAAGTTATTTAGTTTTCACTTGCTTAGGAAGTTGAATTCCATTTACTTAAGTGTTTTGATTTAAATCTTTATATTGAGTTAAGTTCTTAATTTGTTTCAATTTTAAATTTATTGACCAAGTTTAAGGTGTATTTTCAGGTTGGTTCAAGTGAGATTTTATATTTGTTTTATCTTCATTTATTTATGTCTAGTTCGCATCACTTCCGGTCTGTCAGGCTAGCATCGATGCCCAATTATATGCACTCGACTTGGCACTTGAATATTCAATGTATTGCACTTGTCCATGTCGGTGTCCATCTAATTTGGCATTTGATGTGCCATGTCCATGCTACCCAAGTAAGTATGTATATCCTCCCCATGATGTAAAGTCCCACAAGACTGAGAAAATTTTAGTCGCATGCTGCCATATTTTTCGAGTGGTGTAAAATTTATCTGTCTAGTGCAACAAGTACTTTGACTCATCACATCATGGGAAGGATCATTTGCAATGGAAGCCGGCCCGTGCCTACGTCTAGGTCAATAATCCAGAGCAAAGCGGATGAACTGCCCAAGGTGGAGTGCCCACATGTTGATGCTAACTTCTTATTTAATTTTACTTTTTGTAATTAGATCTTTAGTTAAATGTTGGCACCAAATTTTTAGTTCAGCTCGCTTAATTCAAATTTGAGCAATGCTGAAGTCGGTCTAAAAATCTGACCCAAATTTGGTAAAACAAGGACCAAATGACACAAACAAGCTCTGGAAATGTCTCAGCATGACTTAATAGGCTCTAAATGTCCAAGATAATAAGTTCATTGCATAGCTTTGGTTGAGAGCTTTGCAACAGTGCCCAAAACATAGATAACAAACATTGAGGCTAAAATGACCATTTTGCCCCGACACTTATGGACAAGATGGGACTCTATCAGAAATATCCAACTTCATCACATTTTCAGTACAAGATAGAGATGGACAATGCTTGAAATAGATCAAAAATCTGACCATCAGTTGGAAAGATATTCATAAAAAATCAAATGTGGGCAAAAGTCTGTACGTCATCACCCAGAAGCATGATGGTCCAGACAATTTCCAGATCAGCTTATAGAATGAAAATTTCAATTTTCCAATTTATGACTTTAGTCTTAGGAATATTGGTGCATCAGAAATAAAATTTAATCAACAGAATGATTTAATTACACTCGACTGCAATTTTTTGTATTATTGACAGCTGTGATCTCACTGATCGAGGGAATCGACAAAATCAAAAATTTGATGCAATTCGGGACATCTTGGCAACACATCTTGTTGGAGCACAAGATCAATGGCCATTAGGGCACATGTCAAATTTTATCAATAAATTTGGTGTTTATTTAATTAGTTCAGTCAGAATTAATGATATCCGTTGAATTGGAGCATCTTGATAAGTTGATGAGCTACCACCAAACTCCCTCCCTATGTTGGGTGCACATTCCTCTCTCCTCACCTGTTGGCATGCACACATGTCCTTGAAACTCCCTCTCTAGTGGGACTCCTTGAATAGACTCCCTTTCGGGTTACATTTCCTCCAGGGAAGACTTCTTCATGAGATAGGGTTCTCACCCTCATCCTATCTCTAGCTTATCCTTATCTTCCAATCATCTTATCTCTTATCCAGCTTATCCTTTAGACTCCTCGATCAATGGGGGCTAGGTGTCATGACCCGGAAATTAAGCAACATAAAACCACAACTATGCAGCGGAAAAACATAACATCGTGACAGTGGGAGAAATCCATCATTCGGATTTCATAACCCATACAAGCATGTAGATCAACAAACACAATCAAGTCTACAAAATTCCACAAGATTTCAAAAACTTGGAGTCAACAACTTAAAAATCAAGCCAACTTCATCTAGTCCAACTCCAACCAAAACTTAAACATTCAAAACAACTAAATTCCAAACCAAGTTCATTCATATGTTCCATCTTTAAAGAAAAACCACTAGATTGTTTAAGCACACAACAACCTAAGAGTCCAAAACAAGCAACCTGATGAAAATAAAATATATCACTCTACTCTAACTTCAAGAGATTCTGGTTCTTCCACGGCCTCTACTTGAGTCTCCAAGCCAATCTCCTGATCTTCAAAACCTGCTGAAAAATATTAACCCACAACGGGGTGAGTCCGGGGACTCCGTAGGATTTACACCCTTCACCCATCAATCGGATAATTAACATATAATCAAGCAATGGTATGTAACATATCTAAATTGAGATGTAATACAAAAGTATAGAATGTCTTCTATATTAATCTCACAACCCATATCCAGACATAATTATCTTCAAAGAAAAGGTTATGCCAAAGCCAATTAATTCTAGACCAATGCATACAAGACCATAAAACTAGATGACCTCCAGACTTAACTTAACATGACCAATCTAAAATGGGACATAACTGAATTTTCCTGACTTATCATGCTTTAACATCTAAACATAACATGCAATGAGCATAATTTCATGTTCTTTTTAAACCCGTAGTCATATAGCAAGGATTTATCTAAGATACCCACTACCTACGGGCAATTTGACTAGAATAGGCTGGTGAAGCCTCATAACATGTGGTACAAGAGTTCATAATAATTTTTCAGATCATGACACACCTGATTATCATATACACAAGACATAAATATCTCATTCTAATGTCATCCATGTAAAACAAACTGTTTTTATCATAAACTAGATAAGACTTGTACTAACCGACATGGTTAACATATTTCAAACAAAACTCATATTAAACTTGACAATATAAACCTAACCATATCATGCAAGACATATTACATATTATGGAACCAAACCAAACAAATTTTACATGATTCATACACATGCAATATCAAACCAAACTAGACATGCTTAATTTCATATACAAGACAATTAATCTAAATCAAGCTTGGCATAACCAAAACAAACTAAGTTCTGATGTCAACACCCATAATCTAACCTAAACAGGTTTCAAAAAGTGTAATTTGATGACTTATGATTTTTCCAAACCTCCACTTAACTATATTTCAATTCTAGGTCCATTCTAGCACATAATCATATACATAAATAACATATGGTCAAATCTCATGAAAAATATTTCTACCCATCCATAATCATACCAAACATGTTTCATAATATTCAAAATATCATTTTCAAGGTTCTGGTTTCAAGGATTTTTGAGAAAAATCACTAATCTTATGTCCAAAGTCTAAACTAATCAAATTAGGGTCCATAAGATAAATCATGCATATTTTCTAATCAAAATGGAGTCAAATACATAGACAAGCTTGAGAAACCTACTAGGAATCTTCTGTGAATTTTCCTGATTTCTGGATTTTCTGCTATTTTTCTTGGCCTTAAATCTAGTTTTCGGATTTAATAATTCTGAAAATCAGAAAATGCTGAACGGTGCCGAACCGGGCGGTTCGACCGGCTGAACCAGGGCGGCTCAAAGACGCTGGACCGGAAGCTGGACCGGGGTGCTGGGCTGGCTCAACTGGCGGCTTGCAACGGCGGGGCATGGCGGCGCTCACGACGAAGGGGCGGCGCTCGCGATGGAGGAGGCGGCTGGTGAACCTCGCGGCGGCTCTCGACGGCGACGGCTCCGGCAACGGCGACGGGCAGGGGAGGGGCTGGCCCCGATGGCGACGGAGAGAGGAAGGCGATGGCCGGCGATGACGTGGGGAGAGGACCTCTCGCGGTGATTCCGGCCAGAACAGGGGAGGTCGACGGCGGTGGTTTCCGGCGACGGCGATGGGCGGCGCGGGAAGGGCTAGATGGTGACGACCTCAATGGCAAGAGAGGTGCCGGAGGCTGGAGACAACGACAGGGTGAGAGACCGGAGGCTGTGGAGGCAAGGGGGGGCTCAGCGGTGCTGGCTTTCGACGGCGACGGCGATCGCGACCGGTGACGGTGATGGAGGAGGAAGAAAAGGAGAGGGGTCCAAGGGGGGAAGATGGCACAAGCACGAGAGAGAGAGAGGGATCGAGCGGGGAGGGGGGCTGCGTAACCGGAGAGGGGGAGGCTTCGCAAGGATCCGAGGGGGGCGGCAGCGTTATGGCGGGGACGGCGGCGATGAATCCGGGAGAAGGAGGGAAAGGGGGGCGGTTACTAAGAATTTTTTTTTTAAAATGCCAGATATTACATTCTTCACTTCTTAAAATAAATTTCGACCTCGAAATTTGAAATTACTTACCAAAAAGATGGGGGTGAGACCGCCTGATATCCTCCTCGATCTCCCAAGTAAACTCCTTAGATGTGTGATGCTTCCATAACACCTTGACCATCGGAATTGTCTTCTTTCTAAGCTGCTTCACCATGTGATCTATGATCCGAATAGGCCTCTCTTCAAAACTTAAATTGTGCTACACCTCAACCTTAGAAAAATCAATGACATGAGTAGGATCTGAAATATACTTCCTAAGCAATGATACATGGAAAACTGGGTGTACTCTGGACATAGCAGGTGGTAAAGACAATCTATAAGCAACTTCTCCAATCTTCTTCTCTATCTAGAACGGCCCAATATACCTCGAATTCAGCTTATCACGGCGACCAAATATGATGACTCCCTTAGTAGGGGAGACCTTTAGGAACACATGATCTCCTTCTTCAAATTGAATATCACGCCGCTTCAAATTTGCATAGCTTTTCTGACGGCTCTAAGCTGTAAGTAACTTCTGCCGAATGACCTGGATCTTCTCATTACTGTCCTGCACCCAATCTGGCCCAATAAGACTTCTCTTCCCAACCTCTTCCCAACAAAGAGGTGATCTACAAGGCCTTCCATACAAAGCCTCAAATGGTGCCATTCCAATGCTAGAATGATAACTATTGTTGTAAGCAAACTCAACCAAGGGTAACTGTAGATCCCAGCTTTCCTGCCACTCAAGTGCTCCAGCCCTCAACATATCCTCCAAGGTTTGGATTGTCCTCTCTGACTGACCATCTATCTGAGGATGATATGCTGAACTAAACTTGAGTTTAGAACCTAAAGCTTCTTGCAGTCCCTTCCAAACTCTTCCAGTAAACCGAGGATCTCTATCTGAAACAATAGTAACTGGAACACCATGATACTTAACCACACCATCAAAATATAACTTGACCAGACTATCAGTAGGTTGAGCTTCTTTAATCGGCATAAAATGAGCTGATTTAGTAAGTTGATCAACCACAACCCAAATAGCATCAAACTATTTCTTGGTTCTAGGCAACCCTGTGACAAAATACATAGAAATATGTTCCCATTTCCATGATGGAATCTCCAATGGTTTCAAAGGTCCTCCTTGTTTCTGGTGTTTAGCCTTCACCTGTTGGCAAACAAGGCATTTAGAAACATAATCTGCCACATCTCTTTTCATACCTTCCCACCAATATTGCCTCTTCAAGTCATGATACATCTAGGTTGCCCCTGAATGAATAGAATATTGAGACTTATGTGCCTCTGCCAAAATCTCTTGCCTCAAGTCAAAATCTGTAGTTACACACAATCTCCCTTGATATCGAATGATTCTATCTTCATACTTAGGAATTTCAGCCCTTTTTACTAAGCCTTGTACTTCTGGGTTCCCTTCTTGAGCCAGCTTCACTTTCTCCACCAAAGATGACCTGATAGACATCTGAGCCATGAAAGAAGTTAGATGATTCACAAAAATTTTAAGTGAATAAGTAGTAATAAGCTCCATGCCTTTCCATTCTTGACATATCTGCAATGCCATTACTTTCTTTCTACTAAGTGCATTTGCCACTACATTTGCTTTACTTGGGTGATAGTTTAGACTAAAATCATAGTCCTTTAGGTATTCCACCCATCTTCTCTGCCTCAAGTTGAGATCCTTTTGTGTAAAAATGTACTTCAAGCTTTTATGGTCAATAAACACATCAAATGACTCACCATACAAATAATGCCTCCAATCCTTCAATGCATGTACAACAGCTGTCATCTCTGAATCATGAACTGGGTAGTTCTTTTCATGAGGTTTCAACTGCCTAGAAGCATAGGTCACAACCTTATCATGCTGCATCAACACACAACCCAATCCTACTTTGGATGCATCAGTGTAAACTACAAATCCTCCTGTACCATTTGGCAAAACAAGCACAGGTGCAGTTGTCAACTTCTCTTTCAACTTCTGAAAACTCTCTTCATACTGTTCTGACCACTTAAATCCTCCCTTCTTGGTCAAAGCTGTTAAAGGAGCTGATATAGAAGCAAATCTCTCAATAAAACGGTGATAATAACTTGCCAAACCAAGGAAACTTCTCACCTCTGTTGGGTTTGTAGATTGCTCCCAATTCTGCACTCTCAAGCCAGAATGCACACTTACTGAATTTGGCATACAACAAGTGATCTCTCAAAGTCTACAACACAATCCTTAGATGTTGGCAATGTTCTTCTTGGCTAGAAGTGTAAATCAGAATATCATCAATGAAAACTACTATGAAGCAATCTAAATACTCCCTGAAAATTTGGTTCATCAAACTCATGAAAGCTACAGGAGCATTAGTGAGACCAAAAGGCATCAACAAGAACTCATAGTGACCATATCAAGTATGAAAAAGCTGTCTTATATATATCTTCATCCTTGATCCTCAGCTGATGGTACCCAGACCTCAAGTCAATCTTGGAAAACACCTTGGCATTCTGCAACTGGTCAAATAAATCATCAATACGTGGCAGTGGGTACTTGTTCTTTATAGTAATCTGGTTCAACTTTCTATAATCAATACAAAGTCTCAAAGATCCATCCTTCTTTCTGACAAATAAGACAGGTGCACCCCAAGGTGACACACTAGGGCGAATAAACCCCTTGTCCAGAAGCTCTTCTAACTGTTGCTTGAGTTCTCTCAATTCTGCAGGTGCCATTCTATATGGAGCAATAGAAATAGGGGCTGATCCAGGAACAAGATCTATAGCAAAATCAATGTCCCTGGCTGGTGGTAACCCAGGCAAGTCCTCAGGGAACACATCTGGATACTCGCAAATAATATCAACCTCATCCACAGATTTCTTAACACCTACATCACCATCAATAGATATGCATGCAAGATAGACATCACATTGATTTTCCATCATCCTTGCTGTCTTCATGGCAGAGATCAACATATTGGACTTCTTATAAGAAGGGCATCTATAGGAGAAGATATTACTACCAGGAATCTGAAAAATAACCTTCTTCCTATGGCAATCAAGTATAGCATGGTGGTGCTGTAATACCTGGCTTTAAAAAAAAAAAATGTAACGCATCCCCCCTTTTTCCTCTCGCCGGTTACGTTCCCCCCCCTCGCTAGTTACACCCGCGCCCCTCTCTCGCCGATGTCACCGCCCCGTCTCCCTCTCGTTTACGCAGCCCCCCTTCCCCCCCGCCGCCGGATCTCTCTCTCTCTCTCTCCCTCTCCTTCCTTCCGGCCGCCGGACGCATCACCATCATCTTCCCATGCCGGCGCCATCGCTGTGCAACCTGCCGCCGGCGAGTGCCGCCGCCCATGCAACCTTGCCCGCGGCCACCGCCCGCACGGCACCGTGCGCCCCCAACGCCGCTTCACCCAGCCCCTCCGGCTGCCCGCTGCGCCCACGCCCGGCGCGGCAGCCGCCGCCTCCCTACGCCCGTGTGCGTCGTCCCTCGCGCGCACGCGGCCGCTGCCGCACCGTCCCGCCTGCACCCGCGCCCGCGGCGCTCCGCCCGCTACCCGCCGCATTGACCCCCCCCCCCCCGTCGTCTCATTTGCGCCACGCGCCGCCGCGCGCGTTGATAGCGCCCGGCGGCCACCGTCGCCGCCCCCTTGCATGCGCCCGCGGCGTCGCCCCCGCCGCCCCGGCCCCGCGCCCTCCGTCGCGGCCACCGCCCGGGGAGAACCTCCCCCCCCTCGTCGCCCGTCAGCGCATCCGCCCGAGCCGTGCCCCTCTCGCTGCCTCCCTCCGCGCGAGCGCGCGTGGCAGCCGCCGCCACCGTCCGCCGCCGCCATGCCTTGCAGCCCCGGTCGCCGTCGCCGCGAACGTCGCCGCCGTGCGAGCCCGGCTCAGCCTCCCGAGCCGCCCGGTCCAGCGTCCAGCTCAATGTCGTGAGCCGCCGGTCGAACCGTCCGGTTCAGCACCGGTTCGGCCTTTTGGGATTATTGGATTTATTAAATCCGGAAATCAGAGTTAATGCCAGAAAAATCTGCATAAAATCCAGAAAATTCCAGAAAATTCACAGGAGCTTCCAGGTAGGTTTCTCAAGCTTGTCTATGTATTTGATCCCATTTTGATTAGAAAATATGCATGATTTAACTTATGGACCTTGATTTGACTAGTTTAGACTTTTGACTCATGATTAGTGAATTTTCTCAAAAATCCTTGAATCCAGAACTTTGAAAATGATATTTTGAATATTATGGGACATGTTTGGCATGATTCTGGATGGGTAGAACTATTTTTCATGAGACTTGACCATATATTATTTATGTATATGTTTATGTGCTAGAATGGGCCTAGAATTGAAATATAATTATGTGGAGTTTTGGAAAAATAAAAAGTCATCAGATTTCACTTTTTGGAACCTGTTTAGGTCATATTATGGGTGTTGACATCAGAAGTTAGCTTGTTTGATTATGCCAAGCTTGATTTAAGTTAATTATCTTGTATATGTGATTAAGTATGTCTAGTTCAGTTTGTCATTTCATGTATGTAAATCAAGTAAATTTTGGTTAGTTTGGTTTTAGATTATGTAATATGTCATGCATGATATGATTATGTTCATATGGTTAGGTATGGTATATGTTTGATTCAGAATATGTCAATCAAGTCGATTAGTACAAGTCTTGTCTAGTTATGGTAAAATATGTTTAATTCGGTTTCAGATCATGGGCTATGCTATGCATAGTTAGTCATGTCAATTTGATCATGATTAGTATGAGTTGTCATTGAGAACCAGTTCAATTATGTCGGGTTATCATATGTCTTGTCAAGTTCGTTATGAATATTATGTCTTGTATGAAAGGCTATGAAATTAGATGTTTATGTCATGTATGCATGGTATGGTCAGGTATGTCATGATGTGAAATTATGTTATGAACTCTTGATATGACGTGCTATGAAGGCTTCACCAGCCTATGTTAGTAAATTGCCCCGTGGGCAGCGGGTAACTTAGATGAATCCGGCCCTCCCACAGATCTCGGATTACCGCGGTTTTCCCTTAGTGTCACCACTGCCTAGGTGCACTTTGGGCTAGCTTATTATATGTTACTGCTATATATATTAGAGCTGGTGAAAGTATTTGTACATGTGAAGCAAGACGACCAATTCCTTGCTCTTTGGCTATGTGTTCTGGAAAGGATATGAAATATGTTACTTGTGTGTCATGCATGGATGTTAAACCATGTCATGTTAGAAAAATCAGATTTTTCTGTTTTAATTTGGTCATGTTAAGTCAAGTCTTGAGGTCATTTAGATGATATTTATCTAGCTTGTATGGTCTTGTGTGCATTGGTCTAGAATTAATTGGCTTTGGCATAATCTTTTCTTTGAAGATAATTATGTTCAGATATGGGTTGTGAGATTAATATAGAAGACATTCTATACTTTTGTATTACATCTCAATTTAGATATGTTACATACCATTGCTTGATTATATGTTATTTTACCCGATTGATGGGTGAAGGGTGTAAATCCTACGGAGTCCCCGGACTCACCCCATTGTGGGTTAAATTTTTCGTGAGTTTTGAAGATTTAAGAGCTTGAAGATGAGGATCGGGTGGAACCAAAGGAATCAGAGTCATTTGTACATGGAGATTCTTGGTATTCTCTACTTAGGTAGATGATCTTGGTTGTTTTTGAACAAGAGTGTGGATAGACTTAGAAGTATGATTCTATTCTCTTGTTTTGATGGATTTTAGGAAATTAATTGTTTAAGTTTGGGTTGTGAAATCCAAGTGTTGGGTTTCATCCCACTGTCACGACATTGTGTATTTCCGCTGCGTATTTGTGGTTATGTTATTTAAATTCCGGGTCGTGACAGGTGCTCTAGCCAATCCATCCCCAAAATAATATCAAAGTCCTCCATATCTAGCACATACAATCTGGCCCCTAAAAAGTTCCCATTTATCTCAATCTCACAATGGAGAATAAAGTAAGACACCTCCATAGCCTTCCCTGATGGAATACTAACTCCCATAGGTTCACACTCTTCTACAACATAGTCACAATTCTTAAATAAGAAAACAGAGAAACAGAATGATATGAAAGAATTGGTAGCTCCTGAATCAAATAATATACGAGTATAAAATCCAGCGACTCGAAGAGTACCTTTTGCTGCATGTGAATCCTGAGAGAGATCCCTGTGCTCCATAGCAAAAACCCTGGCCTGGGCACTGCGAGACTACTGAGGTGGGGCCCTATAAGAAGAAGTCTGCCTCTGAGCAGGTGCCTACCTCACCTGAGTCGCTACACTAAGAGTCAGAGCACTCAAATGGGTTTGAGATGGTCGAGATGACATAGCTGGAGTAGCCTCATGCCTCTGCCTGGAAAGAGGGCAATCAGCAACATGGTGCCCAAACTGCCCACAACCAAAGCATGCTCCAGACCTGCGGCGACACTCACTGCTAGCATGGTTCTTCCCACAGAAATCACATCCCCTCTGCCTGGGTGGGGGTCTTGAGCTGGTGACTTCTGGCATCTTCCTCTTCTTGTCAAGAGACTGTTGAGGCTGGTCCCTGGATGGTGCCCTGGTGCTCTGAAGGGTTCAAGGTCCTTCTCTACCCTGCAAGCTGCCTCAAAAGCTGCTCCCATCGTGGGCCAGACTACAGCAACGAGTCTGCCACGAATACCACCTCTGAGCCCATCAACAAATTTTCTAGCTCTTTCTGCCTCATTCTCACAGATATGTGGTGCATATGCTTCTAATTCAATGAACTTACTTTCATACTCCATGACTGACATGGTACCTTGCTCAAGCTGTAAAAATTCCTAATTCTTGGCATGACGAACATGTAAAGAAATGTACTTCTCCCTGAATAGCATGATGAACTCCTCCCAAGTGATTTCCTCCTCTGGGACTCCAGTAAAATGAGTACGAAGTACAGATTCCCACCAAGCTCCAGCTGTCAAATGGAGCACATGGGTAGCAAGCCTGACCATATCCTCTGGAGGACACTGCATCACTTTGAAAATCTTCTCAATCTCTCTGATCCATTTCTCTGCCAGAGCTGTATCCCTATCCCCTGAAAAAGAGGGTGGACTCAGACGTCAAAAATGTTCCACCATTCCAACAGGTGGGTGGTCTACCCTAGTATTAGCCTGCTGCATCAAACCTTGAGCCGTAGCAATATTCAAGCCCTGCTGAGCCTGAACCTGAGCCTGCACAGTCTGGAATAGACCTTGAATAGCTTCTTAAATTTTCTGAGCCAGGTGCTTGCCCCTCATTCTGGGCTGGTGCTTGATTCCCAGCATCTTGAGGATTTTCCTCACACACTGGAACGTCCTGAAGATTCCCATCATCTCTTCTACGAGTGTTACCACGAGATGCCATCCTATTCTTAGAAATTAAAAGACTTAAGAATTCTATCATTCATACACATAACCAGAAAAAAATCATAACTTCCAATCTAAAACATATACTCCAATTTAATAAATTTAATCATGCTTGTCTATTCAACCAACATTATCAACCCGGGCAGGTCCAAACTAGACCTTCCGGCCGGGTTATGCTCTGATACCAACTCCTATCACGACCCAAAAATTAAGCAACATAAAACCACAACTATGCAGCGGAAAACATAACCTCGTGACAGTGGGAGAAATCCATCATTCGGATTTCATAACCCATACAAGCATGTAGATCAACAAACACAATCAAGTCTACAAAATTCCACAAGATTTCTAACACCTGGAGTCAACAACTTAAAAATCAAGCCAACTTCATCTAGTTCAACTCTAACCAAAACTTAAACATTCAAAACAACTAAATTCCAAACCAAGTTCATTCATATGTTCCATCTTTAAAGAAAAACCACTAGATTGTTTAAGCACACAACAACCTAAGAGTCCAAAACAAGCAACCTGATTAAAATAAAATATATCACTCTGCTCCAACTCCAGGAGATTCTGGTTCTTCCATGGCCTCTACTTGAGTCTCCAAGCTAACCTCCTGATCTTCAAAACCTACTAAAAATATTAACCCACAACGGAGTTAATCTAGGGACTCCATAGGATTTACACCCTTCACCCATCAATCGGGTAATTAACATATAATCAAACAATAGTATGTAACATATCTAAATTGAGATGTAATACAAAAGTATAGAATGTCTTCTATTTTGACTAGTATCGGATCTTCTGTTCACTATCATAACTTACGGAAAAAATTCTGAAGTTTTGGAGGGTTTTATGGCTGATCCAATGCTATATAGAGCTTCTTCGGCCTGTTATCTTTCCAACGCAACAAACGGTGTCGAATTTCGAGTTCGGGAGTGTCCGCAATGGCTTCCGGAATAAGGACGCGCAAAAACAGTCCCATGCACCCGGGTCCCTGGTCACATGCGCCCAGAACCCAAGGCACGTGCCCATGCGCCCTACCCCTGAGGCACGTGACCTTGTGCCCTGACTTGAGGGCACATGTGCCCTACCCTTGAGGCACGAGGGAACTAGTTTTTCATTGAGACTCTACCGCTGAACAGATCGATCAAGATAAGACCGAAAATTTCGAAAAGATGCCATGCGCCCTAACTGGGAGGCACATGCGCCCCTCAGTGGGGCGCATGCGCCCTGCACCAGGGCGCATGCGCCCTGGGGTAGGGCGCAAGGTGCCCTATTTTCTAGCCTCGATGAGATCATCCGTTCTCCTATAAATTGAGGCTGATTCCGGTCATTCCAAGGGCATGTGCACAACCCCCCAGGCATCTCAAGATGTCCAAACTCCCTCCTGCATCCATTTTGTGATTTTTAGAAAGAGAATTTCGAGTTTTTAGAGAGAGAAAAGTTGGTTCAAGAGAGAGGAAGGCTGGTTTGCAGGTGATCTGTTAGGTCTCTCTTCTTCGGCTTCTAAAGCAGCGTGTGGACGTCTGATGCCCAAGCTCTCTTCATCAAAGTTCTTCCTCTCCAAGTCTTCTTCAGTTTTCAATTGACGGCACTTGATTCCAAGGTCAGGGCTGGTCGTGATGAGCGCAGAAGAAAAAGTGCGTCTAGCAGATCCTGGACTGCTGCTCGGCCTTTTTGACAACCCAGATTTGGCCATATCTTTCTCTATTCTACTCAGAATCTTTCTCTTATTTTTCATATATCTTTGTTTTGTGATTCTCCATACTCCTATAATTTTTTTACATTTTTTTTCATTAGTTTTACTCTGTTAATCCTAAAATAGAAAAAGAGGGGTTAGAGATAACCCGAATCCGGTTAGTTTCTAGTCAGTTGTGTGTTTCATGGCATTTTCTTTACATATACTCCACTTTATCTAGTTATAATTGTCTTTTTCACTTGTTTGTTTGTCTGGTTGCACAGAAAATCAAGCACCCACGTGTTGAGGACTCTTCTTCATCGGCCGGCCGAAGAAGGAGAAGCTTTGATCCACACTCTTCACGCTAAGGTACACACGGTCATCTTTCAACTTAATTTCATAAATCAGAACTCGCGGTTCCTGGCGACCACATGTCTTAATTTTCTACTTCTCACCCTCCTCCCACATGACCCGAACCATCTCTTTGGTGATCGAGCGACGCCATGAGATAAAAGTTCGGGGATCAATGTGAGTGTGGGAGCGAGGTGTGAGTTGCTTTCCATGTTTTCTTTCTTTCTTTCTCATCCCCTCTTGAGGTGACGATCTGGATTCACGGACTTCCCTAAAAAGGAGAAGGCCCCGTCGAATTTTCAGAGTCAACACCCATGGGTGGGGGCGCACGTGCCCTCAACTGGGGACATGTGAAAACTTTTTGAAATCTAAAAATTAATCAAATATAGGGCCAGATCTTCCATAGAACCTGGCATGCTAGGAAGGGTGGCACATCCTCCCTTTCTTCTTTTTTCAAATCTGAGGTAATATAGGTCAAATATGTGGAAGATTATGACCTAGATTGGCATGCCCATAGGGGGATGTGCACACCCCTGCCAGATTACTACTCAAGCCCTTGGATTAAATTCAAGGTGCATTCTGCCCATTCTAAATCTAAAAAAAGATGCTACGACCTTAAAGCTTATGGGGTGTTTGGTTGCATGATAATTTTTTGTACACTTTCATGATAAAAAATTGTATTAAAATAAAAAGTAAACCAACTCATGACATAAAATTATCATGTTTGGAGGGATGTGATTACAAAAAAGAGTAACCACCGCACATGACCAAATAAAGTGGGGGACCACAAGAAAAAAGAAAGAGGTGAGACCCTCTTTTTTTGTTTAAGAAGAAAATCACTTTCAAAATATAAAATTGTCATGGTTGTCAAACACCTCTTTTAACAAGTTTTCTTACAATTTTTAAAAATTAAAATAAAAATCTCAATTATCATGCAACCAAACACCCCATTAGCAACCAATAGGGACATTATCGGATTTCTCATTTGCCCATAGCAAACTACAGATCATAGCCATGCAAATTTAACCATGCAGGCCCCCAATTAGGGTCACGAGCCAATGTCCCCCCATCTAGGGTCAAGCTGCGATGCACACCAATTAGAGGGCACTTGCAACCTAGAACATTGTTTTCACATCATTTTCACCTAAATTTGATTTCATTCACCTCTAACTTTATATTTATTTATCGATATCATTTTTACTCACTTTTTACATTGCATCTTACTTAAAAAAATGAAAAAGGGTTAGAGTTAGCCCTAATCTAAGCAATTTTATTTTAATTATCGTTTTTATGTTGTTTTTTTTAGATACTACACTTTCTCGGTCCTAATCTACTTTTCACTTATTTTGTTGTTTTTGAATTATATAGGAACAAATGAAACTAGATTTAAGAGCTCCTCATCACCAGTTAACCAAAGAAGAAGAAATGAAAACTCATACACACCATCTCCAAGGTATGCAAGTCAAACTTCTCTTGAAACCCACAGTTGAGTTTCTGACGATCACACACTTCATACATCTTCTCTCCACACTCTTTTTCTATCTTCTTTTCTACCTCTCATGAGATTTCCATTGCTATCTTAGAAAGAGTCAATTCCAGTGAGATAGTCTAGTTTTTACTTAAAAGCTGACTCCAACATTGAGCTCTCAAGGCGATGAGGTCAGGTTTTCCTTGCAAAAGAGAGGGCACAAACACACAATCTCTCGGGCAAGATGCAAATAGAGCATCCAAGTCTGCCGTCCACAAGCACAAGATCACAAATTCCTTGTGAAGCTATTTATGATATGAAAAGATAGAAGATACTCAATAATAGCGTGGCATTTAGCCATGTATGTTCTTCCCTGTGTATTTTTTAAAATGTTTAAGAAAGTCTTACATATATTAGTTTGAAAAAGGGTAATAAAATAGTTAGAACATTAAGACTTGCACATATAATACATCCCTTAATAGATTATCCTATTAAGCCTAAGATTTGTACATGCATTATTTAAAAAGTCAAATATTGTTAAATAGTTAGTTATGCAGTGACATGCGGACGACGCAAGCTTAGCTTCACGCCTGGTGTTCAAACTAGTCATTAATGGTCAGCAACATTTTCTCGCTTGCGCCCTTTGTCACACTGGTCTTGATGTTTTTGGGAGGAAGGGGGCAAACACCCAAGTGACGACCTGTTAATTATTATATTTATGATTATCATTCTTATATGGATGTTGAATATTTGACGGTACATATTAATAAGTAGGAGTGATCATAAATCTTCTAAAACTTTTCAGGTGGCCCTGTCAGCGCAATAGAAGCACACTGAAACTGAAAATTCGAGATGCCCTTTGATATTTAGGCTTAAATTTATGTTGGCATCAAATTTTTCCGCTTAGCTTGCTTGATACAAGTTTCAGCAATGCCGAAGCCGGTGCAGAAAATCTGACCCAGATTCAAAAAATTCATGAATAAATAATGTAAACAGGCTTTGGAAATGCCTTTGCATGGCTTTACATGTTACAAATGGCCAAGATAATGTGCTCATTACATAGCCCCAGTCAAGAGCTTCGCAACGGTGCCCAAAACATGAAAAACGAACACCGGAAGGCCGAAATGACCATTTTGCCCCTGACACTTTGGGACAAATTGGAACTCTAACATGGAATTCCAACTTTACCACATTGTCAAGGATAGATAGAGCTAGGCAACACTCAAAACGGATCAAAAATATGACCCCCGGATGAAGAGATATGCAAGAAAGAGCAAATCCGGACGTAAAGCCGTATGTTCTCGCACCAGGGGCATAATGGTCCGATTAGCTCTGGATCGACCCACGGGCTGAAAATTTCAATTTTCATGACCCAAAACTTTTATCTCATGAATATTGATGTATGAAAATTAAATTTGGCCAATGGGAGGAGGCAATTGCATTCAATTACAGTTTTCGGCATTATCGACGGCCGAGATCGCACCGATCAGAGAAACTAGCTAAATTAAGAGATCCGTTGCAATTCAAGTGATCTCAACCACACATCAGGATAAAGCATAATATCAATGGCCATCAGGGCATGATCTGGAATTTTTTGAAGTCAATTTGAGATTTATTTAATTGGTTTTGGTCAGAATTAATGCTAGCCGTTGGATCGGGAGCACTTTGATTAAACCAGGGTTAAACCTAACCCAATATGGGCTAACCCAACCTGTCATGGTCGAATTCCATCCTCCCTCATCTGATGTGTGCGCAAGAAGCCCTAGAAAATAGGGGAGGGAGGCGCACCCACCTCCTCCTTTCTTGGCTAGTGGGTCCCACTCAACCACCTCCCATGGCTTATCCCTATCTCTCCCTTGGTTTATCTTCATCCTAACTAATCTTACAACTAACCAAGCTTATCCTCATCCAAGCCTTGGTCGAACCAACCTTCTTTCCACATGTCATGTGCGCACACCTCCTTGAAAGGAGGAGATGGTGCGCACCCTTCTCTCCCTCTCTTTCTAGTTGGCTCATAATCATCCTCAACAACCAACTATGGGTTATCCTTATCATCCCCAACCTCCCTTGAGTTATCCTTATCTCCTCTCAAAAACCTCCAGCCTTATCTCCTCCTGGAGATGGCGCCCCTCAGCCCCTATAAAAGCCCCTCGCCGGCCATGTGCGTGGACAGCCGATCACTCCCGCGGAAGCCTTGCCTCTCCTCCCTCTACCCTGCTCCAGGACAGCTTCTCCTTGCTTTGACGTCTTCATCAGCAAGTCAGAAACCTCTCCAGCCCCTTTGTGGTGTGCCAAGTGAAAAAGAGGAAGGAGAAAAGGCCTCCCTCTAGCAGGTGCGCCAGCAGCAGGTGCAACCAGCCCACCTGATTGGTGTGCCAACTTCAGCAAGTGCAACAAGCTCTCTTCATTTCTTTGCTCCATCCATAAACATCAGCAAGGAGAAGACCCCCTTTTCTCATCCAACAGCAAGAGAATAAGGGTTTGGTGGCACCTTCAGCCCATCATCTTCAACACCACCTGCAGTGCAAGAGAGAAGAAAAAACCGGTGAGTTGAAAAAGTGTGTTCCAATGTAGCCTTTTAATTCAACTCTTCCCCTTCTCTTCTCTACCCCTCTCCATGGTGGCATACCCTCTGAGTAATGCCCATTCAGCCGCCTTTGAGTGCCCTTCACGTTTGTCTACAGAAAGCCCCAAGTGTACCCTCTATTTGGCCATCACAAAAAATAGCCCCTTGCTGCCCCTTAAAACAGGCCTCTTAACCAGCCCCTTTGTGCACCCTTTTGGCCCTCCATGTTGGCCTCTAAACCTTCTACTATCATGCTTGGTTTGACCCCACTGATGGTCACTTGGACATGCACCTCCTGCCTCCCCCCAATCAGGCCCCGAATGGCATGCAAAACAGGCCCCCTTGCTGGCCCAAGTTCTACCCCGTTGTGAGCACTCATGTCAGGCCCCTTTGATGGTCACCTAGCTTGCCCTATGTGCAACACACCCAATATAGCTCCTACAGCACCCCCAAACAAACCAAACATCCTCTTTGATGTGTGAAAGGAGGGGTAACAGCCCGGGCCTCTTGGAATCCGCCGGACGGGCCAAGAGTTAAGCCGGGTGGCCCTGATTTCTACATGTCAAAATGCCCTTTGTGCATTCCTAAACGCCCTAGTTCACACCTAAACCCGCCCCTTGTGCACCCTACCAAAAGCCCACCTAAACAAAGACCTTAGCCAACCCATTCCAGCCCCTTCCGAGGCTCACCTACTCCGTCGCGCTACAGCAAGATGTCAAGGTGCAAAAATGGAGTGCAAATCGGTGCCAATCGTGCCATGGAGGTGCAAATCTGGCCCATTGGGTGATGAAGCTCAAAATAGGCCGCCAGGGCCCATGAAGCTCAAGATAGGCCAACCGGGCCGACATAGCATGAAGACCGGCCCATTGAGCCGTTGACATGAAGTTGCCCATTGGGCCTTGTACATTTAAAAAGCACGCTTAACTAAAGTTGAAGGCGAAATGCCAAAATTAAATAAGGAATTAGTCCACAACTGGACGCTTCATTGGGCGGCTCATCCGGCATGCACCGGAATGCTGACCCGAGCGTAGGCATGGGACACGCTTCCCATTGCAGACGGACCCTTCCCACTACTTGGAAAGTCAAATGACTATGCCTTGTAGGATGGGTAAAATTCCACACCGATTGGAAAATAAGGCGGCATGCTGCCAAAATTTTCCCAATCAAGTGGTATTTTACACCAAGGGAATGACATTCACACATTTGCACCATTGACAGCATTGAACATGGCATATGAACTGCCACATCTGATGTACACCATCATGAACATGAATATTCAATGAACATCTCAAGTGTCGAGTTGATTGCATGTGACTGGGCATCGACACTAGCCCGACAGACCGGATGTGATGCAAACCGAACAAGAGTTACTCAAATCTGAAGTTGACTTAATTAAATCTGAAAATACATTCAAACTAATCTTAAAACATGCTTAAAACATATCATTAAAGCTTTAACATTCAACAAAAATCAGATTTAATACAATATGGAAGAATTGATTCAATACACTTAATCCATTGGAATTCAATTTCCTAAACAAGTGCAAATCAAATAATTCACAACCAATTGAAAAGAACATATGAAGAAAACATTAATGCATCTGAAATTCATCTTAAAACATGCCAAATTCAGATCATTAACAATCTGAAGTTCAAGTTTAATCAATTTGAACCAAACTTCAAAACACTTGAAACATACCGAACACACCCGAATTGGTATGAAAACACCAACCGACATGAGAAAATCACATGAAAATGACTCAACACATGTCAATTAAACTTAAACAAGTCAAAATTGATAAACACATCTAAAATATCAAGTTCAAACAAAAATAAAATAAACTTCAACCAATCGAAGTAAAACAAATCAAACTATTCAAACAAGCTCAAAACAAATAACATTTAAATCCAAGTTAAATGGAAATCTGAAATCAACATTTCAAACCACATCCAAATCAATTCATAAATCAAGCATAAAACAACTTCAAACAAAATCTAATCAAACTTGTTTGCATCTCATCGGGCCTGAAAGGCTGGGGCCCTTTGTGTTCTTTATACATTGTGGATGTGCACACTCTCGTCAAACAAGATCGCTATGGCAGTTAATCAAGGGTGTTCGAGTGTTTGCTCGATGTAAATGAACATCGGATATTCGCACCATCCGATGGAGAGAGGTCAAAAAATATTTTCACAGAACCCAAACCTCGGTTCTATACTCTTCTAATATCGCCTGGACTATCTAGTAGTTTTTATGGTTTATCACCTATTTTACTAGAAAATTCAGGTACAATATTTTCAACATTCAAAAACAAATCTTTTAAACACATTCCAAGAATCAAAACGATTCCCGAGGTTCCCACAAATTATATCCGATTATATATTTTATACTATAGTATGAGTTATTTTTAATTGTAAACTTTTGATGTGGAGTGTAGCCTTGGGATTATCAACTCAATTTTACCTTTTTCATTTCCAAACTGATACGACTTCGAGGAGTTATTTTTTCTGGGTGTGTTACGGGCTGTGCCCATTGCACGTTTGTTATACCGATGCATCATATCAAATGGTCTCCATTTTTTGTCAATAAAAAGTGTCTTCTTGTGTTGGATCCCAGATTTCAATATGTCTAATTTTAGTCGAGTATGATTGAAAATTAAATTATTGTCATGATAATTTGTAAAATTTTACCTACGTAATGCACTTTTGACGCTTCAAATCCTTGATACAATTGTGATATAAAATATTAAATAATGATGATGATGATGATGTCAATCAAATTCTTAGACTTGCTTCCTGATGAAACAAGATACTCGTGTGCGGCCCATGCTCCAGTGAGGATAAAGGTTGCACCCTGTATGGTTATAGTAACAAAAGTAATATTACAATAAGTTTAAAAGATTAATAGAGATGGGCAATTGTAACACAGCACTTTTCCTTTGTACTATAATTACACCTTTTTTTTGAACAACACAACGATCTACTTCATTTATAACATAAAAAGGTACATAGATAAATATACAGACACAAGACTCAAATTAGACAGATACATGACTAAATACGAGAAAACTAGAGAACCTAAAGAACTGATCTTTCCAACAAGACTCAAACATAACCACAAATCGATCAGCATATAAGAGTGCTCGAAAGGTCGAAAAGCAGATAAAGGAACTCCATTAGAGGAGTTTGATAACTGCCAGGAGACCGGAAGATCACACCAGAAAGGTGTGGATATCGCCCAGACCATCGGTCTCGACATAAGGAAAATGGTCATGAAGGAGACCTGGAAAGATACCATGAAGGACCTCGACCACAAGACGCCAAACAAAAACAAAGAACCAAAAAGACCTAAACACCATAGGTAAGCCGACTCCACAACTCCAGCATAACAAAAAGAGACAAAAAAACCTAAACTCATGTTTAGGTAGAGCGCCGGAGAAGGAGAGTGGGAGGGAGGAACATCCCTCCCTCCTGGAACAAAACCAACCACAAAACAGCAAATGGACGGTACGTAAGAAAGCAAAAATAAGCGACAAAGTAGGGACGAGGTCTGGAAATAAACTACAAAGTGAAGCCGCGAATAACCCGCAAGCGAGCGCGGAGAGCTCCAACGAAGGCCGCAGGGATCTCACACCACCATAAGCTGGGTGCCGGGAAGGAGGGCTCCGCCAAGGATCGGGAGCCGTCGAGAGTCGGGATGAGAATTCACCAGGTGCTTCACAGAGGGCTCCACGAGCAGGACTTCGTCGGGTCTCCGCAGGAACTATGCCTAGATTAGGCTGAGGGCTCTACGTGAGGGCTCCGTGAGCAAGGACTGGCGTCGCCAAGGGGCTTCATCGAGGGTTCCGCGAGCAAGGCTCCGCAAGCAAGGCTTCGCCGGAAGCGTCGCCGAGGGCTCCGCAAGCAGGGGGTTCACCGGGTGGCTTCGCCGGGTGGCTTCCCTGGAGGCGTCGCCCGGTCGAGCAGGAGCTTCGCCGGAGGCGTCGCCGAGGGCTCCGTGAGCAGGGGGCTTCGCCCGGTGGCTTCGCCGGAGGCGTTGCCCTAATTACACCTATTGATGCTTTGCTTTACATGTCCCTAATAGTGTAACAAGAGAGTAGAGTCGATTTGGGGCTTTGACTAGATATTGGAAAGACTATCAAGTTTTTTTTCCCGTTATTCTCTTCGTAAATAACTCAAAGTGTGTCGACTATCATGTCCGGATCAATCGATCGCATCGGAACATCTTTTGGCGTGAAACACAGACCACAAAGAAGCCCAGGGTACTGTACATGGTTGAAGCCGCGGCAAGAAGCACAATATGGCACACTGTCATGCCATTTGTTTACATAGACAGATGACATAAATATATATACATTAGTGTTAGATCGCCATCACAGCAAGCGATGAGATCGAGCAGCAGCCGATCTACGGCTTTAGCGGTCGCGACACGTCTCGCTCGAGGATGAAATAGGTACAACTACCGAGCCTCTCCTCTCCGCCGTACCCACCCAGCGTGTGGTGCATGCAGCAACGGGGTGCTCCCCCTTTATTTAATGCTTCCGCCTCCATTGAAGTCCTCTGTGGGGTACTACGGATCTGTTGGCCGGGCGGCGCAGCGGGATCACCTCTTGCTTGTGGACTTCCGGGACCTCCACGGCGCCGACACGGCGTGCTTAAATCCCCCGTAAATGCTGGCCTGCGGGTTGCAAGTCAAGCTGGTAAGTGCGCGATATGGCCGACGAAATCGAAGTGTCACACGAAATGAGCTGACAAGAGAAGGAGACTGTGCCGGAAGAGGATTAAAGAAAAAGACAATCTTGCTGTTCATGGACTATGAACACTAGCTTCGTCGAGAACTGGCCGAGGTGACACCAGAAGCTGTCTCTGTAGGAGTTTTTTTTTTAACTAACACAGTTTTTTTTTTTTTTAAAGTAGCACGGTAAAACTTTTAATCGCAAATCTAACACAGTTTGGTCAAAGTCGAGTTTGCTCCTTAACAAGAATCTCGCGTGATCCCGTTGGGTAAACTGTATTTAATAAAAGTCGAGTTTTAATAAAACGACTTTGAAAGTCGAGTTTACGCAACTCGACTTTCAAAGACGTAGTTGGGTGAAAGTTTAGTTCACCCAACTCGACTTTCAAACAGGGGCGCGCGTACAGTGCAGCATTAAATGCTGTACAGTAAACTTTAACATTTTTGATCTTCCACTTAAAAAAATAGGATATTCGGATTAAAATTTGTCCGATCCACTCGGACCAATAAATTCGGAACATTCGAAACTATAGGATTGAACTTTTAAATTTATAAAAAGTGCAAGTTTTATCATTGACGGTCGGGATGCTCCGATTTAATATTAAAAAATCTAATATTAAGTATTTCGATATTCTAAATTTATTGGACTGAACGGATCGTTCAAATTCAAATCCGATAAATTATAATTTAAAAATATAGATAAAGACGATTTGATTTTAAAAAAATACTCTGTTATATTTTAAAAAAATACAATGCATTTAATGCTGTACGCGCGCAGAGTATTTTTTCTTTAAAATTAATTGAAATTTACTTATATATTTAAATTGTGATTTATCGGGATTGAATTTGAACGATCCGTTCCGTCCAATAAATTTAGAATATCGAAATACTTAAGAATAGAGTTTGTAATATTAAATCGAGCATCTGGACCGTCAATGATAAAACTTGCACTTTTTATAAATTTAAAAGTTCAATCCTATAGTTTCGAATGTTCCGAATTCATTGGTCCGAGTGGATCGGACAAATTTTAATCCGAATATCCTATTTTTTTAAGTGGAAGATCAAAAAATGTTAAAGTTTACTGTACATTTAATGCGGCACTGTGCCAGCGCGCGTGTTTTTTTTTAGAGTTCATTGCGTAAACTTTCAAACTCTTTTTATTAAAATTCGACTTTTATTAAATACAGTTTACCCAACGGGATCACCCGAGATTCTTGTTAAGGAGTAAAGTCGAGTTTTGAAAACTCGACTTTGACTAAACTGTGCTAGATTTGCGATTAAAAATTTTACCGTGCTACTTTTAAAAAAAAACAAAAAATTGTGTTAGTTAAAAAAAAAACTCGTCTCTGTAGCTTGTCCCTATCACGGAGAAGTAACAAGTGAACAATTGAAATTCAACAAATACGACCACAAGCTGCGAAAAAATGCAGACTGCTTGCTGCCCTGTTCTTCCGTTCAAAACCGTGGGTTATCCAGATCGTGGATGATCTCAATATGATAGAGACAGAAAAATAGTTGCAAGGGAGAGGGGGGGACGGGATACGATTACCGGTTACGTTCAACTCAAAAAAAATCAAATCAAATCAATAATTTAATCTGATTTGAAAGCATCAATTTAATTTAAAATTTTTAAATAAATTTAGAAATATTAACAATAGTTATACATCTTCTCTACTAAAAATATAGTTGTTTCAAAAGTTTTTTAGAGAAAATTAATAAGTTTTATAAATACATATATTAAATTTTAATAAAATCTAATTTAAAACAGAAATAAACTGAAATTATTTATTGAAAAATATATACTATAATATAATAAAATGCAGTTTCTACGGGATCCAACCAAATCAAACCAAAATAAATTGAATTAATTGGATTTCATATACTTTGATTTGGAAGGTAATTTCGTTATGTTTGACTTGAAAAACAATATTCAAAAATCAAATTAAATAAAAAAACACCTCGCAGGTAATTCGGACAGGAGTACGTACCCAGAGGTTGCTGCTGGCTGCAGAAATGTCGGAGACGCTCCCTTTCCTCCTGAATCTGGTTATCTTCACGTTTGCCGCAGTTGCCGGCGCCGCATCTTCCGCAGTTCCTACTTTGACTTCCTCGCCGTCGCCGCCGTAGCGTTTACTGGCCGTGGAACGAGAACGCCGAAGGTGAGCCGCCGAGGCTACCCCCTTCTTCATGGCCAAAGAACGATCGTCTCTCGTCCGCGCTGACCACCCCCAGAACCACCAGGTGGATCTCTCCCTCTTCCCTTGCCCCTCGTTGCCGGCGGCGTAGTTTCTGAAGGAGCAGCTGGAGCGGGAGAGGGAACTAGACCGGGCCACCACCGACGGGCCATCAAAGAGGGACGGGGACGGGCGCAGGAGCACATAGTACGGCGCCCCGGACGCGGTCGCCGAGGCGACGTCAGCGTCGGCTACCTTGGTCCCCTGCCAGGCGGACGCGGACGAAGGCAGAAAGGCCATGCTGGGCGGTGGCTCCAGGCGCCTGGCGATCGCCGCCTCGCCGCCGTGGGTGACCCTGGGCTTTCCGGGGACCACCTCCCAGAAGAAGGGCACCGCGCCAGGCGCCTGCAGCGGCGGCGTCTTCATGCCGAGGGGCTCCGGCTTCTGGGACGTTGGCAGGGCATGGTAGCACAGCCTCGGCGGGGTCTTCGTGAGGGAGTCGGTGTCTGCCGCTGCGGAGACCATGGCGGTCGCCTTGCGGCCTCCGACTCCCAATTCCCTCCGCTTCTCAGAAACTCGGGTATATCTTATGCTGCGTCTGAGCTTAGATATATAGGGAGAGAGGAGAGGTCTCCGCTGTCCTTAGATATAACGCTCCTCCTCACGCAGTCAGTCCCATGCCCTGCTCTGGTTCACGAGGAAGTACCTCTTCTGTACAGCTCCGGCCAGTGATTTCTGCTCAGCTGCCTTTAATCGTCATCCCCTTCCCTCGGTCCCTCCACAATAACCCCTCACAATTGTTTTATATTCTTTTGTACAGACGGGTTTGGTTTGATTTCGCCCCTTCCCAACCCGAACGGGAATATTAATCTGTTGTTGATGTGATTTGGCTTAAATTTTTATATATTATATTAATTATATATTATTATAAATTTATGTTAATAAATATAAAAATATAATTATTTCTTACAAATAAAATATTATTTTTCATGTTACCTTTATTTAATTATTATAACATAATTTAATCTTATTTTATTTTTGTGACTAAATAATTAATCTATGTGAAACTGAGGAATCAAATTGAACCATTCACGATTGAGTTGGGGTTCATCCTAGTTGTTGGTTCGGCTAAATTTAATTTAATTTTAGATTCAATTTTGGTTCAAAAAAATATGACTCGAAACAGAACCGAAAACAATCTTATTCTCCACCAAAAATGACTTGGTTGTCTAACTCTACGTGATTTTTTATAATTTATAAGACTTTTGCATAAAAGATAACAAAAAATTCTCTAAATCTTTTTTTTGCTGAAAAATAAAGTTTTACTATCTAAAATTACCTACACTTTTATTATTAATTTTTTAAATTTTTTTATCAAACTAAATCCAATTAATTTGTTTTGGCTAAGTTTAATTCGGTTCAAAGCATATTTTATTTAGCTATAGCATCTAGGTCAATATATAATTTCGTTGAGTTTTTAAAATAATATTTTATTAAAATTTAATATATATGCTTATACATTTCATAAGTTTTACCTTAAAAATTTTAAAACAAATTTACTTTTATAAAAAATAAAAATTTATTAGGTTATACATAATTTATTGGGAAAATATTTAATTTAATTTAAGTTATTCAATATATAAGTTTAATTTAATTTGAATACTCTTATAAATCAAATTAAATCAATCATTAGTTCTGACCAAACAAAACCCAAGTGCACTGCCACTTTGGTTTGATTTTTTCAGTTGAACTGATTAGTGAATAGCTCTAGTTGCCGATTAAATTGGAGTTAATTTCTAACGAAAGTCAGTAATCTTGATTTATAAACACAAAGCGACGATTAGATATTGACCCGAGGCGCGGGGAGAAATAGTGACTCCAAGCAACAAGCTATATGAGCGACAATAGGCACTACAGGAAATAAGGTCATTAGCGATGGCTAACCGCCGTCGCTAAAAATACAAAAGCCGTCGCCATAAGGTAATAGCGACGGCTGTTCCACCGTCGTAATCCTGTTGCAAATAAGCTCGTCGCCAATTTTAATGGCGACGGCTAATGATAAGCCGTCGCTTTTAGGATTATTTGCGACAACTAACGACGTCGCAATTAAGTTATTAGAGACGGCTGAAACCGTCCCTCATAAAGTTTTTAGCGACGAAACCAAGCCGTCGCAAATAAATTTAAACCCGTAAAAGACATTGGCGACGGCTTCTCGCCGTCGCCAAAACATCAATTTTTGCTTTAAACTTTTTTGCGACGGCTACCATAAGCCGTCGCTAGTAAACGACAAGATTATAAGCGACGGCTCTCACCGTCGCAATACCCAAATTTTTCCCCGCACCCCCCGCGTGGGTGCATTTTCGGTTTCGCGACGGCTTAGAGCCGTCGCTAATACCCAATTTTCAGCCCGGGCAACACCCGCGGGGGTGCATTTTCGGTTTTACGACGGCAGCCGTCGCCATTACATACACAAATTAAGCAAGTTAATAATAGCGACGCTTAGGTAGCCGTCGCTAAAATCCATTTTTTGGCCCCGTCGACGCCCCGCCGGGGTGCATTGGTTTTGGGACGGCTTTGAGCCGTCGCTATTACATGAATAGCCGTCGCTTAAACGAACTTTAGGGACGGCTGAGGGGAGCCGTCGCAAATAACTTACAGTTTTTAAAAAAAAAAAAAATTTTCACGCAATTGTATTCTCGTAGCAAGACCTACATACACAAATAATTTGTTGGTTTGCCCGATCGAAGCCATTCACATTCATTCATACATAATAAACACTGACATTCTTTAATAAGAAAAGTTCATATTTATAAAACGTATCATTACACAACAACTATCTCAAATACAAAGAAATAATAAAATAGAGAGTAAACTCTCTCACTCATCCTCCCCAAAAGAACGCTCATCGTCTTCTGCGTCCTCGTCATCGTCCTCCTCCTCCTCGTCTCCCCGTGCGCCTCTATAGCCTTGGGGTGGCCTCGAACTAGACGGATCTGCAGGTGGGAGCCTCATCGTTTAATTGGGGCTAACATTTCTTGTGTTAGCCGTGTCATCGATTCTTGAAACTGCTGACGTTGGGCGTCCCGCCTGTTGTTGGAGCGAGTCGATCATCGAGTTTTGTTTCTCGATTTGTGTAGCTTGAGCATCGACTTTGTCCACCAACTCCTGGTAGCCCGGACCCACAGAGGTACTCGCACCTCCACTGCATACACCATACCAGGTGTTGCGGGTCTGTCCTCTCCCCCCACATCGGATCCGTCCCGGCCTGTCTTTGCCGAACACGGTGATGAATGCATCCTCAGCAGAGAATGGCTTCTCGGAATTCCGAGCATCTGATTCCTCTGACTGGGGGGCATTCATCAACTGGCGCATCTCATCCTATATAATATAATCCAACTACGTAATAATATGTAACATAATATGTATTTATAATAATATATATTTATAATTGATGTAATATATATATTTAAATGTAACATCATATGTAAATAAAGTGGGTCAAATTTTGACAAATTGGGTCAACTAGTTTACCGGTTCGGTTCGGTTTGGGGAGGTGTCGAACCGAACTAAATCGATAAAAAGTTATCGGTTCGATTTGGTTCAAAAAACCAAATAGATAACTCATCAAACCGAATCAAACTATATACATATTATTTTTCTTAATAATAATGCAATGTTTTAAACAATTCGATCCAAGCGAGCTTCGGTCCGTTTCATTCGATTTGCGAGCCTTCCGAATCGATGAAATCGAAACGGGGTTCACACCGAGCCAAAGAAGCCGGATCGTTTAGCTATACGAGTGATCTTTTTGATTCATGCTGACGTATAATTTAAAGAAATCAGCATAATCTAATTATAAAAGACTTAATACACTACAATACGACTATTTTTCTAAACAATTTATTACACTAAAATGCTTTCTACTTAATTTGGCATATATCATGATTTCCTAAAAAAATTACATGGTCTCAAAACACACGAGTGCTAGATGATTGACCACACAACTAACCCTAGCCGATATGAAATGAAAGATTTATCAATAAACATCCACTTTTCATAAGACATTAAATAAAATTCAAATAGAAACTAATGAATAAAATAATTTCGGGTTAAAATATACTTTGGAGGATAATGCCGGGAGGGATGTAGAGAGGGGGGGGCGCCGGCAGGCTGGCGGCGGTGCAACTGGGCGGCGGCGCCGGCGCAAGGAGGCAGGAGCCGCGGCGGCGCGGCGGCGGCGGCGGCGGCAGCGCGTCGAGAGCAAGCGGGGGGGGGGGGGGGGGGAGGTGCCGCCGGGGTTTTGTAAACCCCTAATGTGTGGCGACGGCCGGAAGCCGTCGCATTTGGTACGTTTAAGTACAACAGTGACGGCTCAGGCCGTCGCAAAAATTAGTCGACCGTTGAACGGGCGAAAATTTTTATTGTGACGGCTTCGAGCCGTCGCTATTAACTAAGTTGGCGACGGCTTTCCGTAGCCGTCGCCATTTACCCTGACCGGTGGGTGTTCCGGGTGCATTTTCTGGTTTGGCGACGACTTAGGCCGTCTCTAATAAGCGATATTGCGACGGTCTCATAGAGCCGTCGCTTATATCTTTGTATTTGTCGACGGCTTTAATAGGGACGGCTTAAGCCATCGCAATTAACTCTTATAGAGACGGCTTAGTAAAGCCGTCGCCATTAAACCGTCCCTAATAACTTTATTTCTTGTAGCGAGGGCTGAAATGTGAAAAGTTAGAGAAGAAACATGCAAACGCAGAAGTTCGAAATTTGTGACCTCAATAAGAAAATTTAAACTGTGGTCACCACTAGAGTCCTACTGACAAGACATTATGAGTCCATTGACCGACTGGGGAGGGGATATTTGTTTTTCTAACCGTTATAGAATGCCGAATATTAGGGTTCTGCCTTAATATGCTGGTTGTCATGAGCATGGTAGGTAGGTTAGAGAGCCAGAACTGGGTTCGTTAGACCAAAAATCTACCCAAGTCAGTTAGGCGTCGTTTGGTATCGGGATAAAATTGACGGGGATAGGGATAAACCAATCCGTGTGGTTGATCCTATCCTCATTATGTTTGGCTTGACTTAGGATAGGTTTAGGGATAATCCTATCCTATGTTTGGTATGTTAACAATAAATTCGAGGATAACTTTAAATTTTTATATTTTTATCTTTATTTTTTATATTAACTTATTCTATTATTCACACCATATTTCATAAATATCTTAACTCATTTACACATTTATATAATAAATTTAAAATATTATTTAAGTATATAAATAAAAATAAGTTTAAACGTGGACGGAGCTTAGTCCGCCCCCCCTCGGGACGAAACCCGGCGGACGGAGACGGACGGTGCTCCCCGCAAAGCCGCTCCCCGCCCCTCCTTCCCGGCAAGGGATGGACACAAAACGGTTCAAACCGAGAAATCAAATCGAACCAGCTCATTCGGTTCGGTTTGAGACCCCTTCCAACTTAGTTTGATTTGAAAAATCTCTAAGTCGATTTAAATCAAATTAAATCATTTAAATTGACTTAATCAAAAAAATATAAAAAAGTATTATTATATGAATAAAAAAATTATTCCCGGCACCGACGCCCCCCCGGTGGACCGACGCTCCTCGCCCCCCCTCCCCTCCCCTCCCTCCCCTCCGGCTCCCGCGGACGGTCGCCCCCCTCCCCACCCCCCCGGCGGCCCGCGGAGGTGCTCCGTCGCCCCCTCCCCCGGCCGGCGAGCCGCCCCCGTCTCCGTCCCCCCCCCCCCCCGGTGCACCGACGCCCCCCGCCCCCCCGCTCCCCCGCAGGCGGCGGACAGAGCCCCCCCAGCGGTGCTTCAATCCCCCCCCCGCTACTCTGGGTAGCGGGCTCGCGCGCTTGCGGCAAAGGGGGAAACGGGGACGGCGAACGCTGCCGGCGGCGGTGAAGAGAGGGAGGCGGTGAGCGGCTGCGCCGAGGGGAAGGCCGAGGCTCATGAGGGCGTGCGCGCGCGGACGGGAAGGGGGTTCGATCGGATGTGTTGAGGAGGGGCTGCCGACGGGCACGGCGGAGGGGGCTTGAGAAGTGCTGGCTTGTGAGGGTCCGACGACTGCCGGCTTAGGCGCGTGCGCAGACGGAAAGCGGAAGCGACGAAGGCGATAAACTGAGGAGCCGGCTAGGACGTATAGACGACGACGCCCCCCGCTCCCCCGCAGGCGGCGGACAGAGCCCCCCCCAGCGGAGCTCCAATCCCCCCGGCGGCCCGCGGAGGTGCTCCAATCCCCCCCCCTCCCCCCCCGCCGACGTCGTATCCCGTAAATCCTAGTTCATGATCAACTTAACCCAAATATTAGGTGGGATGACTTATCCCTGTACTTATCCTTAATTTTGGGGATAACCTGGATTAACTTAATCCAGGTTAAACCCATTTTTAAGTGTGTACCAAACAAGGGATTGGGGATAAACCAGGTCTATCCTAGTTTATCCCCGTACCAAACAGAGCCTTAGAGTCAAGATCTGAGTTGAGATCGGGTCGACTTAGAGTCGGAATAAAAAAATTAATTAAAAAACAACCAATTAGTCGAGATCACGAGGTTGGACCGGGTTGATCTGTTAAAAAATTGATCGAGTTCGCCGACCCAATCTGACCCGACAGTGACCCTACGAAACATGGTCATGAGTGCTTCGGAAGGGAGTTTTGATCGTGCGACATTGTATCTTATAATATACGTATGATCCTTCACTATATACATATATGATCATTCTATAGTCAGACCAGATTTCTTCTCTATAAGTTAGATATAACATTAATATGAAAAATAACATTAAATATTTTTACATTTTAACACCACGCTCGATGAATCATTGGTTGAACTATAAATAGATGATTCATGAAGTTCTGTAGTATAACTTGTCGTACCTAGAAAAAGAGTAAAAGACTGGTCATGCTTAAACAAGAGATTAGGTAAGTCAATACCTAATGCCCTGTTTGGTTATAGTTTCATTTTTAGTATTATATTAATTTTAATATTAATATTTTCAAATGTTAGAGTATCAATATCAAAAATAATATAAATTGACATTTGTATTATTACATAATATACTTTTTTGCATTACAAATTTTAAAATTAATACAATTAATCAAACACTGATTCTTATCACTATTAATTTTAAAATTGATAGTGACAGAGGTACCTAATAATATTACCAAACATGACGTAAAATTTCGAGAAGTCTAAACCGTTGAATAGGTGATTTTAATCGCTCAAGTAAACAAGATAATATATGTTTAGTTATCTTTTGTTAAGGCAACAAGTAAGAACTTGTAATGGAAAGAAAAAATATATATCACCAGAAACAATTTTTTCTATGTTTAAAAGTAAAGAAAGAAATAGGAAAACAAGACAGGTACGTTTTTATATAGTAATGTTTGTAATTCTAGTAGTGGTAAAGTAAAAATTTGTTCAACAAATAAAAAAATAGAATAGGAAGAGCTTGTTTGGAAAAGAAATCATACATATGTATCGAGTTGTTAGAAAATAACTTGTAAAGTTTGTTAATTTACGATTTTTTTTATTTTACCTAAAGAGAGGTGTCGCTGTAGCTGTGAAGAGATATGTAAACGAAACGCACGCAAGCGTTCGCGCGCAATACGCAACTCTATTCAAAGAGTCATCCGTTAGGCAACTGCACATTACGAAAGACACTTCACTCCTACGCAACACTCCTACGCAAGAATATTAAGTTGCTTATACACCACATGCATGTTAGTTTACTTAAAGTCTCAGTGCTAGAAAAAAGCTCAGCGAAGGCTACCGCCACAGATAAACCAAAAGTTGTCACCAATTATTTTTTGTGACGGCTTCAAAATCATTATAAGTAGATCAAAAATAAGTGAATAACTTCATCATCAATGTTATTGATGATGACTTTTTCCAAAACCATCACTATTAATTGTTCCCAGAGATGACTTATATGAAACTGTCACCAATTACGACAGCTCACAATATTAGTGACCGTCACTAACAGATTTATCATGTCATTACTATTAATTCTTGTAAGAAAATTTTTTAATATTATAAAATAAAAATTTATACCGAATTATAACCATGCATGAGTATATAATTAATCTATATAGAAATCCACAATTCTACGCACAATTTTATATAATCAACCTATATAGAACCGCACAATTTCACACACAATTACATACAATTAACCAGACCTATAGACACATAAATCCACATACAACTACATAGAATCAACCTATATAGAAACTCACAATTTCACATATATACAATTACATACAACCAACCTATATACAACCATCCATATAATTGCACCATTTCATTCAACCATAATTCGATATACAAACTCATAATTTCATAAACATAACTCATAACAAAAACACAACTTATTCATTGAATAACAATTAATTTAGTAACAATTTTATACAAATTGGTGAATGAAAAGAACAAATAGTGCACGGTAGATGTACATTAGATATGAATAAAAAAATAATGCTCATGTGCAAAATATAAAAATAAAAGTATGTCAATTATCATCTCCAAAAAATGACTCACCCTCTTCCACATCCTCATCCTCATCCTTTCCATCATTCTCCTCTCTCTATATCAGAGGTGGTATCAAACACGATGAATCAATAGGTGAGGGGAATCATTGTTCACTCTTGGCTAATATTTGTTGTGTTAGTTATTCGATTGTTTCCGTAAAGCTCTTTTGTTGGTCAAATATCGATCGTTGGAGGGAATTAATCACCATATTTTTGTAAGGAATCGTCCATTAAAATTTGGTGCAGCGGAAGCGACGATTCCTATGGGTTCCTTTAGAATCCGTCTCAATCAGAACCGAACGACGAAAACCGAAAACCGATCAAATCGGGTTCGAATATACCTGATAGGGATTCATATAATCCCATGGAGAGGAAGGAGATGAGCTTATCAAGCTCTACAAACCGTTCAAGTGTCCGGTCTCCAGCAGTATCCACACGAACTTCATCCACAGCAGGTTCTCCCTTCGCGCCGGCCTCGAGAACTCTTCCCGAACAGAGCTCCATCGACCATGGACACCTTCTAAAGAGAGGAGGAGGTAGGGAGGAAGCTTAGGACGTGGTTTTCACTCTTGGCTTGATTGGGTTTGGCTGAAACCATTAGTATTTATAGAGAATTATGGAATTTTTCATAAAAAACCCAAAATCTCTATAAATTACGTCCTTGCCCCTGTACTTGTGGATAAGTCCTTTTGTGTGTGACCCACTAGGCCCAATAACCTATTTGGTTGAGGCCTAAATAAAATAGAACAATTCTATTTAATTTAATTAAATCCGTTATCCGATAACAGATTAATCGGCCTACCGATCATGAAGGGTACAAGCCACGTCCCATGATCCCACGAATGGCTATGGGGATAATCTCATCTCCATTGAGCCTTTTCATCATCGATTACCACATGGATATAAACCCTCGTCCATCCAATGTCCCGGTCGGAAAGGAGTACGGCATCGACCGTCAACTCCTTAGTGTACCGACTCTATAGAATCATCTACCCGGAATTGGATCAATTGGAAAACTCCTTTTCCAATTATCCTATCTACCCTGGCCAGTGATTTAGAGTACTATCCCATAGGACATTCACTCTCACTTACCGAGAGTGGACGATCCCTTGTTGTCCGCTCAATTGCCTCCATCGGATTTTCCTTGTACCCGATCCATCGCTATATAGGACCATCTAAATTGTGATCCATAAGTCAATGGTCAAAGCACAAGTTCCACCCAACAAGGCATCTTTGGTGACTCAGGTCAAAGGTCCAACCATGCAACCGTGATGATAGAAGACCCTGATAGACAGTTCGGTAAGATACCATTCAGGGTTCTAATTTGGTCAGTTCAGTAAACTCATTCAACTAATGAGCACCTGTATGTGTATCTCAGTGTCTCCACACTAATGACCAATGAGATCGGTCGTCCTCATCACATGAGAAGACATCACATACACTAGTCTATCCGGATCCTTGATGTCCCGTCTCAAGTATCCTATGACTAGGAACATTTAGGTCAAATGCCTCTAGATGATCAATCTCATTATCATGATCTCATCATGATTTAATCATCATTGTATTTGATCAAGGACTTCATTATGATATTCGCTTCTAATAAGAGCTTATAATGAAGATTTGCCTAATTAATTGAATGAGATATTTCTAGAAATGTCGAATCATATCATATATGATTGGCTTGTAGGGCATACATTTCTATCAATCTCCCACTTGCACTAAAGCCAATCACCCATCGGCGGTACCGTATTACGCTCAAGGTGAAGCTCAAACACTCTTTGAGTAATCGCTCCAGATTAGTGGATGCAATGTTATTAACGGTAGATACTTTATCTTTAATTATATCTCTATAAGTTGCAATCTCTACGATTGTATGGTATTGCCACAGAAGTTCTAAACTTCTGATGAGACATCGGCTCTACTCCATTGTTTTCTCAAAACAATGATACACTTTCAAAGAAAATTGAGACAATCCCATATCAAATATGTAGATGAAAAACTTCATCTATACTACTTCTCAAGTAGTGTGAAACCACTATGTAAACTTGTTTACATATGTTGTAGAACTTACAGTGTTCTATCACATAGAACTCTTTCAATTCACTACACCACCATTATTCTGACATAATATCAAACTTATTTGATTAGAAGCTTGTGTTTGTAAAACTACAAGACTTCAAGTCTTATCCTCCATTATATAGAGATACATTCTCAGTGCTTCTTAAGTACCAAATGATATATCTCTAAACTATCCAGCGACTCTCACCTGGATCTTCTTGATGAATGCTCATAACACTTAGAGCATTAATTACATCATGTACGTAGCATCATATAAATGATAGACCCTATGACAAAGGCATAATGGCTCCATTTATGTGATCTCTTTATCTTTCAAGAAGTCTACAAAGACAACACTTTACAGAGATCAACTCCAAACCACATAGGTAAGAAACCTATCTTGGAGTTCATCATGTCAAACCCTTTGACTATGGTGACTACGTACATTAATCAAGCATTGATTTTAGATCTATCTCCATAGGTCTCAAAACCCAAATTGTGTTTGGAGGATCAATTTGATAGCTAGGTTCACTTATGATAACACACATACTTCATTCTCAATGAGTAGTATGTCATCAACATAAAATGTCAAGAAAGTAACAGCACTCCCACTTATCTTGTTGAATACACAAGGCTCATCTTCGTTCTTAACGAAGTCATAAGATTTAATCTCATTAAACCTTATATATGATCTATGAGAAATTTTACTTTAGTCCATAAATGAACTTAATACACACTCTTCTTGGATGTTATTGGGACTTGATTCCCTATAGTTGTATCATATACACCTATTCCTCAAAATACTTTAGAGGAACACTATCTTAACATCCAATTAGCTTATCTCATAATCATAGAGTGTTACAATCAAAATCCGAATGGATTAATCCATGGAATAGGGAAAAGGATCTCATCATAGGTCAACCATTTGACTTCAATGATATCCTTTTCAACTATTCTCACCTTTGAAGGTATCTACCTTCTAATCCACTCCAATCTATTCTTTAGTGATCCATTTATTCCTTATGGATACTATATCCTTAGGTGGATCTATCAAGTTCTAAACTTGATTAAAATAGATAAAGTTTATATCGGATTTTATTGTCTCTTCCCATTAATGAATCAATATCTCATATTGGTTCCATATAGATCCTATGATCAATATCCTTATTATCTTATGCCTCATTTCATCTATCAGAGATATGTCTCGCATATCTCTTAAGTAGAATGGACACAAGTAAAGACCTATCATTTGTCCTTGTGTAATTATTAACTAGCACCTTAATAGAAGTATTATTGGGTTGTGGGACTGGAACATCTTCCATATATACCTTGCTCCCACTATCTTTCTTAAGAAGGAACTTTTCCTTTAGAAATATAGTGAGCTGAGCAACACATACCCTTATACATAAGGGTCGTATATTTAATATCCAAAAGTTTCCTTTCGATATCCCACAAGCAACACTTCATTGTCTTATATTCCAACTTGTTAGAGTTATACTTCTTCACCAGGTCGGATATTCCGAAACCTTAACTTGCTTAAGGTCAAGTTTTAACCCCTTTTTCCATATCCAATATGGAATAATCAGAACAGACTTAGAAGGTACTTATTAAGATCAAGTGGTTATAATGAGTACTTAACCAAAATTAGACAAAAAGTAAATTTTGCAAAGCTTGTCATTGTTCATATTATGTCTTACATAATATGACTTCTCATTTTAGCTACTCAATTAAGCTAAAATGTGTAAAGAGGTGTCCTTTAAAATTAGATTCTATTATCCTTCAAATATATGTGAATTATGTACTTAAGTATTCCCCTCCTTGATCTCATCAAAGAGTTCTAATACTTGTTCCATTAGTGTCTCTACTTCATTCTTAATCTCATATAATTTCTCAAAGGTCTTAGTTTTGTACTTCATAAAGTACATGTTTCCAAACCCAGAGACATCATCTTTGAAATAATGAAGTAGAAATATTCTTCTTTAGCCTTACTAGATATGGGCTAACATACATCTAAATGTATGAATTCTAATAACTCATTAACCCATTCTCCATGTCTATATAAAGCTAAAGTGTAGATTGATCTAAATCAACCCATTTCCTCTTAAAAGGAATATTCACACATAACATGAGAGCTAACATATCAAATATGATTAAACAATTCCTTAAGCTCCCACTGGCAAACACTTTGCCATTCAATCTATTAGAACATCTATCATTTCCATAGCTTAGAATAAATCAACATTTATTCAAGTAGGAAATCATATAATGTTCTTGTAGAAGGATATAATAGCAATATTAATTATTAAGACATCTCCATAAGGCTATTAAAGAATTGCACCTCCCACTAATAATGATGCAACTTTTGCACCATTTCATATGTAGGTCAATATCTTCTTTATTAAGCCTTCATTTACTTGTCATCATCTACAACTCCTTGTAGATAAGATGCATATCTGGTATCTCATACCATTAGATGCATCCATAGTATCTAATATTATGATATACACATATAGCATCTAATACTATTAAGTGTATATTTAAAACAAGTAAGTGCCAATGACTTGGAAACATGAAGCTTCTCAAGCTCCACCTTTGCATTATATACAAAACACTTTGTACTTTCTCTTCCACTTATGATCATCATGATAGTGTAATATCCTGTCTTATTCTGGCTTTATTATCTTGACCGCCTTCTTTTACTATTAACTCTCTCCTATTTTTTATCTAATGATTTTACTTCTTACTATTGGTCTCACCAACAAGAAGTAATTAAGATGTATTGTTGATCTTAGTTGCCCTTTAGTTAACTCATCAATATGAGCCATGATGGATCTCATATCCATCTATCCATGTTGTCTCTACAATTATGTCTCATAGAGACTAACATCTAGTTTAAGGCAAACAATGCATCTTGTCTATGAGATAAGATCTTATCTTTCTTTCATATCACTAGATAATTTAGGAGACACCTACTTCTCAAGTAGAATAGTTAATTGGTCAACTATGAGAACAATTCTCTTAGTTCTAAACCAGTCTAAGAAGTGTGAGCCATTAAGATATGTGGCATCTAATATGCCATACTAATGGTGGTTTATTATCGTATTCTACAACAGATATAATTTTATCAATATAACATTGGACATTCATTAAAATTAAGATATGGTCTTTGATCCTAATTTATGCTCCCACTAATTTTTCGACGAATTTGCATAACCCTCATTATGCAAAGACGGGATATCACGATGAAATCCTAGTGGGGACTAAGACCCTATTAACTTTATGGTGATGACCTTGTGGTAGCACAACAAATCACCCCATACTTAATAGGTAGGCAACTATTGCCGTTGCAACTCTTGCAACTCTTAGTCATTTAGCCTCTAAAGTTATGACCTTGTGGTAGCACAACAAGCCATATACTCTAGTTAGGTCAAATCCGCTTGTTACATTATGAGAATGGATTCTTCACACAGCCCTTGTGGTAGCACAACAAAGCCATGCAAATGGTCCACCCCAAGGTTCGACAAATGCCCTAGCCATGATCACCAATCCCTTGCTGAATGAGTCTTGTGGTAGCACAACAAACCCATCCAATCTAAGATTGGCGCATCAAGACCATAACAACGGAAGGCTACGTGAGTCATTCTTAATGTCACACGTTTATCAACCTAATTATGACAAGGAGGGATTTTATTTTAGTCTCATCAATAATATGTGCTAAGTATATATAATACCTTTGGAATATCATATATCTAAGGTATAAAAGATAGCACACAACCACATATCGAAATATGCGTAAAAATTAGGTGATCATGGACTTAACCCTAAGCATGCACCTAAGGCACCCCTCTAGGTGCAAATCCTTACTTCAGGATGCTTGAGTTGGCATGCTCCCACTTGTAAGGGTGCTTCTCCAAGTGGTCCCGCTCTCACGACCTTCCACGAACCGGCTTCTAACTCTTACAAGCGGCTTAAGGGTATGCAGACCCCACAAATGTACATAACTCAATAAGAAACCTTGGTTTTAACCAAGAGTACATTAATGGAGGGAGGTAGAATGTACAATCGATTGTATAGAGAGAGAGGAGGCACACGCATGCCCCATTTAATAACATAACCAACATAATTAAAAGCAATCACAAGCCAAGCACAATTAAGTCCATGATCATCTCCATACACACACTAACATTCATCACATGAACATAGAGCGCATACGTGATAATTATATGAGATATATCATATATATCAGCATAAAATTATATATAATTTATTTTGAAATTCTCAATTTCATGCATGTCGAATTTTTCATGAAATAAATAACATGAAAATAACATGACAATAACATATAAACAATTTATATGAAATGAACATATAAAACTAAACTATTTAGAACATTCATGCATTCCCAATACTGTGCAAGGTCAGAAATTAATGTCCCAATTTATATTCTGTAAAATCTCATTTTACAGAATTAATTAAGACACTAATAATTTAAGTTAAACCTTTAAAAAAATTTTAAAGTTTAACCATGAGTGAATCTATGTAAATAGAACTAAACAACATCTAACATGTCATTAAACACTTTAAAACATTTTAAATAATATTATAGAATTTTTAAGAATTTTTCTGGATTTTTCTGGCAATTTTTCGAAATTTTCTATGATTTTAAACACTTTAAAAGCATATAAATGGTGTCTGGCGCAATGCGCCGCACATGGCGGCGCACTGCGCCCGTCCGGCGTGCGCCAGTCTTCCAGCGGGTGTGCGCCGGCGCGTGCGCCGACCGACTGCGCGAATAGCACTGTTCATCCGGGAGAAAATCCATCCTATGGAATCGGATTATCTCCTTATCCCGGACTCCGAAAAATCCGAAAAAATATGCGTTGGAATCCTTATCAAATAAGGAATCCAAAACAGTCGGCCTCAAATCCAGGAAAAATCGCAGTCGACCACAAAATGAGGAAGAGGCGGCGGTCACCCAAATTCCGTAGCAGAAATCTCTATTTTGCAATGAGGATAACTCCTTATCAAGGAAACCAAATATTCTCCAAAAATACAATTTAGAATCCTCATCATATGAAGTTTCCAAATATGTATATATCCCTTCAGAGAAAAATTCTCTATCAACGGGAAATCAGGAAGAAACAAGTCGGCACCGCCAGATTCCGCAGAACCCTAGTTCGTCGGAAAACTCAAAAATTCTCATCCTCCGCCGTCGTTCAAAGCTGGATATCAAAGTTAAAGGCTAGGCAATCATATTACCCATCTTCTAAACTTTTTCCAAACCTTAATTTCTACTGTGGACGGAGATTTCACAAAATCCCCAAATCCGGGTGTTGGTTCGGGCATGACAGAAACACCAACTTTTGAGGCTTCTCCCGAACACTACAGATATCCAAACTTCAAACGGTTTGCGGCGTTGGAAATCCCTATATCACGAGATTCTACCAAGGCTAACCAATATATTATCTGAGTCATACACAGAATATGGTGGCCTTGTCAAAACAGACGTTTGCACAGATTCGGGAACACATAAATAACATGAAATAATGTCGATTCGACGTCGGTTTCGACCGAGACTTGAACAGGGCTCTGATACCACTGTAAGGAATCGTCCATTAAAATTTGGTGCAGCGGAAGCGACGATTCATATGGGTTCCTTTAGAATCCGTCTCAATCAGAACCGAACGACGAAAACCGAAAACCGATCAAATCGGGTTCGAATATACCTGATAGGGATTCATATAATCCCATGGAGAGGAAGGAGATGAGCTTATCAAGCTCTACAAACCGTTCAAGTGTCCGGTCTCCAGCAGTATCCACACGAACTTCATCCACAGCAGGTTCTCCCTTCGCGTCGGCCTCGAGAACTCTTCCCGAACAGAGCTCCATCGACCATGGACACCTTCTAAAGAGAGGAGGAGGTAGGGAGGAAGCTTAGGACGTGGTTTTCACTCTTGGCTTGATTGGGTTTGGCTGAAACCATTAGTATTTATAGAGAATTATGAAATTTTTCATAAAAACCCAAAATCTCTATAAATTACGTCCTTGCCCCTGTACTTGTGGATAAGTCCTTTTGTGTGTGACCCACTAGGCCCAATAACCTATTTGGTTGAGGCCTAAATAAAATATAACAATTCTATTTAATTTAATTAAATCCGTTATCCGATAACAGATTAATCGGCCTACCGATCATGAAGGGTACAAGCCACATCCCATGATCCCAAATGGCTATGGGGATAATCTCATCTCCATTGAGCCTTTTCATCATCAGTTACCACATGGATATAAACCCTCATCCATCCAATGTCCCGGTCGGAAAGGAGTACGGCATCGACTGTCAACTCCTTAGTGTACCGACTCTATAGGATCCTGTACTCGGAATTGGATCGGTGGAAAACTCCTTTCCAATTATCCTATCTACCCCGGCCGAGGATTTAGAGTACTATCCCATAGGACATTCACTCTCACTTACCGAGAGTGGACGATCCCTTGTTGTCCGCTCAATTGCCTCCATTGGATTTTCCTTGTACCCGATCCATCGCTATATATGACCATCTAAATTGTGATCCATAAGTCAATGGTCAAAGCACAAGTTCCACCCAACAAGGCATCTTTGGCGACTCAGGTCAAAGGTCCAACCATGCAACCGTGATGATAGAAGACCCCGATAGTCGAGTTCGGTAAGATACCATTCGGGGGTTCTAATTTGGTCGATTCGGTGAACTCATTCAACTAATGAGCACTGTATGTGTATCTCGGTTGTCTCCACACTAATGACCAATGAGATCGGTCGTCCTCATCACACGAGAAGACATCACATACACTAGTCTATCCGGATCCTTGATGTCCCGTCTCAAGTATCCTATGACTAGGAACATTTAGGTCAAATACCTCTAGATGATCAATCTCATTATCATGATCTCATCATGATTTAATCATCATTGTATTTGATCAAGGACTTCATTATGATATTCGCTTCTAATAAGAGCTTATAATGAAGATTTGCCTAATTAATTGAATGAGATATTTCTAGAAATGTCGAATCATATCATATATGATTGGCTTGTAGGGCATACATCAATTTTGTCTCTCCAGCTTGGTGAATTGCTTAGCCACTTTGTCCATCAACTATTGGACTAACGGATTCATAGATGTACTGGCACCCCCACCACTTACACCATATTAGGTGTTGCAAGTCTATCCTCTCCTCCCACATCATATCTATCCCAGCCTATCTCTATCGAAAATGATGGTGAATGCCTCATCAATAGTGAATGGTTGTCAAGATATCCCTTCATCTGATTCCTCTAATGATTTGGCATTCATCATTTAATACATATTATCTTTAACTAAAAATTGTATTAAGTTGAAATGAATGATGATATTAGCTTAAATAAATTAAAATTTTATCATCATTTGACGACTTTCAACATTATTCTAGATGATGGATCCATCTACCTCTTCATACAACTGAGTCATCTGGAAGACCTCTGGATAGGTAGGATGGAGTCATTCCTTTCATGTTTGTTAAAAATAATAAAAAGCATTAACATATATTGAAACTCTACTCAATGCATAAATAACAATTGAATTAAATATTTACAAAATCTCTCTTCAATTGATGAATATTTGTCCTTCATCTTCTGTAAAATATTTTTAGACCAAGTCACTTGTCTTTATTTATTTCATTAATAGCATAAAAATAATTTATAAGAGTTTAATAATTGATAAAATGTCTTGCTCAAATGAAAAAGAAATTAAATTAACAAGAGTTATTACGTACCTTATTCTTGTTTCTAACCCATATGTTGCACATATGAGGTCATTGGTCTGGATTACATTATAGAGGCACCATTTCATGAGTCTCCTCTAATGATTGTCTTGTAAAATATTCGATAAATAAAATGTATTAGTTTTACGTACAAAAATAAAGAAAAACAACTTAACATGTGTTATTACTTTTGTATTTAAATGGTTTCTTTCTTTTATCTACATTTTTCCTATCTTAAAATATCTATATCTATGGATGAAGACCGCTCAAACGTAAAATGTTGCCGTATAATTGTAAGAAATTGATAATCTTTAACAATACACTATTAATCATAATGAATAAATTAAAATTATAAATATAATATATTTACCTCTAGATTTTATAATATGGCATTTTTCTTCTCTTATGAAAAAGTGGTGTAATTCTATTCCCATAAATTATAATGCACTCTATTGTACACTCCAAGGTAGGAGGTGAATGATTGGTCATGCAGGCCTAGCTCGACCACCTACCATTTTGACATTCAATGGCTCTACTGGTGCTAATGTTCTCACATTATATGCCATAGTTGAATTACTCTCACATGTACTGGACATGGCTAATTAAACACAAAATTGGGAAAAATTAGAAAGAGATATGTGTATAATGATTGTAAAAGATTCAATAAAACAAATACTTGAGACGATGGAAGACAGATTGCCTACAAATGCAAGTGTCACAGTAGTAGGGCATGGAACGAATGCTCGAAATGGTCTAGGCTCAGTCGGTGACACCATTGTATGCCAAGAATCATTTGGATGAGATGTACTAGGAGGTAGATTGCTATGAGAATGAGATCCACTTGACCTAAGGGACTCTACAACCCACCACCAGCCATAGATGGTGTACTGACTTGAGATGTTCATCGTTTGTTACTAAAATTCTTCATCTATAATATAATAAAATATATTAATTATTAACCTATTATAAATTAGTTGTCTTTGGCCTAAAAGTAGTTAGATTGCTAGTACCACAGCCATTTAGATTCTAACCCTCTTTTAGGTTTTCATGGCCATTTGGGCCAATTTAAATCTAAACTAGTTTGGATTGGCCTAATTGGCCATGTTTTAGGTTCTAAATCTTTTAGAGTTTTGTGGCCATTTAGGTCATTCCAAGCTGAAAGTCAGTTTGGGTTTGCCAAACTAGCCATTTTCTTGGTTCTAACCATTTTGGGGTTTCCATGACTACTTGCGCCATTCCAAACCTAAAAGGCCTTATTGGCTACCATTTGAGTTCTAACCCTTTCTTGGGTTTTTATGGCCATTTGGACCAATCCAAACCCAAAACTGGTTTGGATTGGCATAAACAACCATATTTTGGGTTCTAACTCTTTTTTGGTATTTTTAGGTCATTTGTGCCAATCCTAGTCGGATGAGAGTTTGGATTGGCCTAACCGACCACTATTTGGGTTATAACCCTTTTATGGGTTTTGATGACCGTTTGTACAAATCCAAAACAAAAATGCCTAATCAGCCATTGTTTGTGATATAATGCTTTTTATTGAGGTTTTTATGGTTTTTTAGGCCAATCTAAATTGAATTTTCGTTTGGATTGGCCTAACTAGCCATCGTTTGGGTTCTAACTCTTTTTTAAAATTTTTATGGTTTTTTGGACCAATCCAAACCTGAAACTAGTTTGGATTGGCATAACCAACTGTATTTTGGGTTCTAACTCTTATTTTGTATTTTTATGGCTATTTGGGCCAATTTAAGTCAGAAGTGGTTTTGGATTGGCCTAGCCAACTACCATTTGGGCTTTAACCCCTTTTTTGGGTTTTTATGACCGTTTGTGCCAATCCAAACCATAAAGGCCTAACTGGCCACCATTTGTATTCTATTGCCTTTTTTGGATTTCTATGGTTGTTTGTGCCAATGTAAACTGGTTTCTAGTTTAGACTAGCCTAACTAGTCATCATTTGAGTTCTATATCTTTCTTAAGGTTTTTATGGCCATTTGGGCCAATTCAAATAGGAAACTATTTTGGATTGGCCTAACTGGCCGTGTTTTAAGTTCTAACTCTTTTTAAGACTTTATGGCTATTTAGGTCAATCCAAGTTGGAAGCCAGCTTGCATTGCCCTAATCATCGACCATTTGGTTTCTAAACCTTTGTAGGTTTTATAGTTGTTTGTGCCAATTCAAATTGGAAAGGCCTAATCGGCCACCTTTTAGGTTCTAACCCTTTTTGGATTTTTATGGCTATTTGGGCCAATCAAACCTGAAACCAAATTGGATTGGCCTAATTGGCCATCGTTTATGTTCTAACACTTTTTACGGGTTTTTTGGTTGTTTGTGTCAATCTAAATTGAAAACTGGTTTGAATTGACTTAATCGACTATGTTTCGGGTTCTAACCCTTTTTGGGGTTTTATGACAATTTGGGACTATCCAAGCTAGAAATTAGTTTGAATTAGCCTAACCAACCACCATTTCAGTTCTAACCCTTTTTTGAATTTTTATCACTATTTGGGCAAATCCAAACCCGAAACTAGTTTGGATTATCCTAATTGGCCATGTTTTGTGTTCTAACTCTTTTTGAGATTTTTATTGTTGTTTGGGCCAATCTAAGTTGGAAGCCAATTTAGATTGGCCTCACCAATTGTATTTTGGGTTCTAACTCTTTTTAGAGTTTTTATTGTTCTTTAGGCCAATACAAGGAAGAAACTAGTTTGGATTGCTAACAGGCCACTGTTTGGGTTCTAACACTTTTTTAGGTTTTTATGGCCATTATAAAATGCACAAGGAATTTCATAGGCCGTTTAGACCCAATTGACTTGGTGGCTAGGTTTAATTTGGTCTAAACAACTTAAGGAAATCTAATTGTCCAAGTCTTAGGCCTTTTAGATCCAACCGACCTGGTGATCAAGTTTGGTTGGGTCTAAAAGGCATGAGGATTTTCTTAGGCCTTTTTGACCCAACCAGCCATCTTTCGATTTGATGACCGGGTTTAGTTGGGTCTAAAAGGGTTAACATAATCCAATTCTGTAAGTCTTATGCCTTTTAGACCTAATCAACTAGGTGATTAGGATCAATTGGGTCCAAAGGGCATATGAAATTACTTAGGCCTTTTAGACCTAATCGACTCGGTGACTAGATTCGGGTGTGTCTAAATAAGGAAATTCAGTTATCTAAGTCATAGGCAATTTACACCAAATCAACATGGTGACCTAGTTTGGTTTGGTCTACAAGGCTTAAAGAAATCCAATTCTTCGAGTCTTGGGCCTTTTAAACCCAACCAACTTGATGACTAGGTTCAGTTGGGTCTAAAAGGCCTAAGGAAATCTATTTCTCCATGTCTTAGGCCTTTTCAGACCCAACCGACTTAGTTTGATTAGGTCTAAAAGGCCTAAGCAAATCCATAAGCTAGCCATGGTTAATGATTAACCAAAACATCTAAATTGGAAGCCCACAATGATCAAATCATTGATTTCAGACTTAGCAAAACCAAATAGGGATGACAAAAAATGTCTAATCTACAATCGGAACATTCTCAAATCAAAATCTATAACTTTTAAGAAATTAAATGGTTAAATATTTGATCTTAAGGATCCTCAAGTCTAGAAAATTCTAAAAGCCACAAAGAAATAAATCCTCAAATTAGAATCTTAAAAATCTAAAATCCAACTTTTTTTACCTTTTATGGCCGTTTGAGTCAATTCAAATTGGTTTCTTATTCGGATTAGCCTTAATGGCCATAAAAGGTCTTCTAACTCTTTGTTTGCACTTTATGTCAATTTAGGCCAATCTAAATTGGTTTCTTGATCTTATTGGCCTAAATGGTCACAAAATGCCTTCTAACTCTGTTTTTGGTCTTCATGGGCTTTTTAAGCTAATCCAACCAGCTTTTGGTTCATATTGGCCTAAGAGGACACAAAATGCCTTCTAACTCTATTTTTGCTCTTTATGGCTGTTTAGGCTAATCCAAACCTTTTTCTAGTTCATATTGGTTTGAATTGGCCTAAACGACTTAATAGGCCTTCCAACGCTGTTTTTTCTTTATGTCCATTTATGCCAATCCAAATTGGTTTCCAGTTCCAATTGGCCTAAACGATCATAAAAAGCATTCTAACATTTTTATTTGATCTTTATGACCTTTTAAGCCAATCCAAACTGGTTTCTAGTTCAGATCGCCCTAAACAACCATAAAAAGTCTTTTAACTCTTTTTTGGTCTTTATGGCTATTTAAATCAATCCAAACTAGTTTTCGGTTTGGATTGGTTTAAACATCCATAAGGGGCCTTATAACTCTTTTTTTGGTATTTATGGCCATTTAAGCTAATCCAAATTGGTTTCTAGTTCTATCTTTAACTCTATCTTTATATCTAACAAGATGGCTATCCAAACTGATTTTTATCCCAATCCTAATCTCTCTCTATCCCAATCTCTATCCATACCCTTCAATATCCCTATCCTGATCACGAGTCTATCTCTATCTTGATATCTATTTTCATCTTTTTCCCGATCCCGATCTCTATCACTATCCTAATCTCTATCCTAATTTTAGAAAAATTTCCACCATATAACCATTATTACATATTGGAAAAGGAAAGTAGAATCATATCAGGAACAATTTTAAAAAAATAGATGAATATAATCATAAATTTTAAATTTCTATCTTTATTGACTAAGTTTCTTGAAGTTGTACCTCTTTATTAGCTATACAAAACGTTTTAAGTATGTTAAAATATTGTTCTTGATATGGTTCTATTTCATCATCACTCTCATTTTCCAATATGTTATCATAGTTATGAGGTAGGGATTTTACCAATATCACCCATCCCTTATTCGAGTTATCATATATATAAAGAATTTGTTTCACTTGGCTTGCAAGTTCAAATGGTTCATTTGTCTCTAATTTTATTTATATATTCAATAATATAAATATAAAATCATAATTATAAAACTTAATTTTTTTGTACACACCCTACCATTTACATTCAAATAGTATTAAATGACTACTCTTATCAAACCATACCTCAACTATATCTAATATTCATTCATAATATATTCATCATAAACAAATTGAAGTTTGGCGTTCACAATGATATCACATAGTTGAGTTAATTTGGTAGAATATGAATCTATTATTTGAAATCTAGATCCATTGCATATATGTCCAAATAATTTTGATGCAAATTGTAAAGGACTGAGTGATAAAATCTCATGGTCCTTAGTGTACATAGAAAACCCTATGTTCTTGGACTCTTGAGTATGTGATCTGAACCAATTTTAACAGTTTTGTTCAACACTTTCTTTATTGTTTAGAGCATCATTATGCTCTCGATGAAAATATTATATATCATCAATTTGATTCAACACATATTTATAGATTAAATCTTGTTCTTTTTCTGTCAAAATTCTTGGCACATGTTTGCATCTCAACGAAAGACCAGCAGATTTGAATATAAAGCACTCTTCATGATCATCTTCATATGGACAACCATTATAGTTCCGATCCCTAATATGTTCACTCTCATCTGGCATATATATAAAAATAAACTATGCACATTCCTTAACAAATGACCCTGGGCAATTGAAGGTTCAACTCTTGCCTTTTTTCCCACATAATCTTTGAGCTTCTTTAAATATCTTTCAATTAGATACATCCATTGGTATTGAATTGGTCTAAACATTCTGGTTGCATAAGCCAAATGCACAACTAGGTAGATCATAACATTAAAAAATAATGGTGGAAAAATTTGTTCCAACTTACACAATATTGTTGCAATCCTAAAGTCTCAATCTGTTAAAATGCTACTATCCAAAACCATAACATAAATGATCTTAAAATATTGGCATAACCCTACAATGGGATTGAGTACATTCTTTGACACGATCTTTAGAAAGGTCAGAGAAATAATCACTTACATCATGATATGACAATCTTGACTTTTAAACTCACTAATGTATCTACTACTTACATCTACAAACTTACTCAAATTTGCGAAATACCCATCTAGCACTTGAATATTCTTCATAAAATCTATCAAATCTCTTCTGAAGTTTAAATTGTCTTTATCCGATCATGATATATTGAATATGTCAAAACTATTACCACACACATTCTTCTCGATGTTCATGACATCCAAATGATGTCGAACAATCAGAGAAGCCCAATGTGGCCATTATTCAAAGAAAATACTGCTTTTCATCCAATTTTCATACCTTATAAAATTCTTTCTCAAAATTTCTAATTCTTTTTTAAATGTTTTCCAAATCTTATTACAACTATCTTTCTCCAATGATGTGCTATTTTTGAGAATTGACGATGTCCAAAGTAACATTATTTTCAACTATGAACTAGCTGAAGGGAAAGTGTTTTCTCATATAGGTTAGACATGCTAATTTTTCTTGTATTATAATTAGATAGATAGGCATATCCCAGAAAATTATTTATAATACCTAAAAAAATGGCTCTCATAATAAAAAAATTTCTTCTTAAAGCATCATATGTCGCCAATCTGATCCCCCATGTGTACCTTAACTCATCCACAATGGTTGTAAGTATACATCAATATCATTTATAAGAGCTCTTGGACCCATTATTAAACACAAAATCATCGTGTGTGCATCATTCATAGACATCCATGGTGGTAAATCGAAAATCACTATAATGATAGGCCAAACATTGTATTTTGAGGACATGTTACAAAAATGGTTAAAGCCATATGTAGCCAACCCAACTCAAACATTACTTTTCTCCAACGCAAAATTGGGATATAGTTTTATCCACTCATCTCTAAGAAGGAGAATCGGTAGGATGATGCATTTCACCACCCGACTGATAAGAATGTGGCTCACTATACTATGTCATCCACTTAGCAATGTTAGTTGATGTTAACAAATGCTACAACTTATCTCTTAATAGAAAATAATATAACATTTTCTATGCCACCTTCTTATTCCTATGTTAATGATCATCTTTACATTTTGAAGTCTCATATCGTACACATACAATTTTATTTGTATTCTCTTTTCAAAAGAGAATATAGTCATTCTTACATACATCTATTTATTCATAGCTTAGTCTTGAGTCCTTAACAATTTTTGAGTTCAAACCAAGTGTCAAGGGCACTTGCATCTTTAGACACTACATCCTTAAATAAGGATAGTACAATATTCATACACTTTTCAGTTAGACCATTGATTGACTTTAACTGAATCAACTTTAAAATAAATATTAACTTGGATACTTGTTTTCAACCTTCATGAAAGGGTGTTTCAGCTTCTTTTAATAAACGATAATATTTTTCTACTTTTATGTTTGGTTAATTCTCATTATGTCTAAATATTTTCTAAATGTTTTGAATATCTTCAAGCATTTCTATCAATTCATCTTTAAAATTTTCATATTGTGATTCATTAAATTGAAGATTATATTATTAATTAAATTAACTTTGATTTCACCATGTCCACATTTGATAATTTGATCGTATGTTGTCACATAATCACTACGCTTTAACCACATCTTTTTCTGAAGTAAAGGTGTTGCAACATCCTTTACAAGGTCATTAAATCAATTTTTTGTCATGACTATGTCTAAATCATGTCCTACATTCATCAAAAATATAATCTAAAAAATTATCTATTTCTTGAAGATGCCTAGGATATATTCTATTGGGGATATCTATCCAAAACTTGTCTAACTTACCCATCTAGAATATTGGTTTTTAGTAAATTATAAAAAAATATGAAAAAATAAAAAGGTATATAAAAATACATACTTAATTATAACTAAACCTCCTCCAGATGAAGCAAGTCTCAAGTGAGAATCGCATTTGAAACTTCTTAAAAATACAAAAGCCAGAGTCTAGATTAAATAAACACTTGATCAATTTGGTATTGAAAGGGCTAAACAATAAACATACTTGTTTTGTTTGGTTTACTAGTTTAGGTTGTTTTGATAGGGCTTATAAACCAATCCAAACCAACAACCGGTTTGAATTGGCCTAACATCCGTGTTTTGGGTTTTATCTCAATATTTTTGGCTTGATGACCATTTATGCCAATCCAAACCAGTAACTAGTTGGCTTGACATAACCAACGCCAGTTTGGATTCTAACTCTTTTTCTTGGGTTTTATGGCCATTAGACTAATCAAAATCAGAAATCAGTTTAGATTGGCCTAATCTGTACTAGTTTGGGTTCTAACTCTTCTTTTTTTTGGGTTTTATGGCAGTTAGGTCAATCTAAATTGAAAACTAGTTTGGATTGACGTAATTAGATGTCTTTTGGATTCTATTTATTTTTTAGGTTTTATGATCATTTAAGCTGATGAAAACTGAAAATTGGTTATAATTGGCCTAATCAATGCCAATTTAGCTTCGAATTCTTTTCTTCTAGGGTTTTATGGCCATCGGGCAAATCCAAACTGGTAATCAGTTTGGATTAACCTAACCAGCCGTATTTTGGGTTCTATCTTATTCTTTTGGTTTTATGGCCCTTTTAGTCAAATCAAATTGGTTTGGATGTCCAAACTGGCACTGCTTTGGGTTTAAACTCTCTTTTTGCGTTTTATGGCCATTAGGGAAATTCAAATCAGTAATTGATTTGAATTGACCTAATAGGCTATGCTTATATTATATCTCTTTTTTGTTTTTATGCTCATTTAAGCCAATCCAATCCAAAGACTAGTTTAGATTGGCCTAACTAGCACTGGTTTGGGTACTAATCAATTTATTGGTTTTATGGCAGTTAGGTAAGTCCAAACCAGTAATAAATTTGGGTTAGTCTAACCGGTCATGTTTTGCGTTCTATTTCATTTTTTATTTCATAGCCATTTAAGTCAATCTAAACTAGAAAATGATTTCGATTAGTGTAATTGGCCATATTTTGGGTTCTATCTCCTTTATTTGAGTTTTATGGCCATTTAAGTCAATTTAAATTATAAACTGGTTTGGATTAGCCTTATCGATATCAGATTGTATCCTAACTATACTATTTTTTTTTAGTTTTATGCCTTCGGGCAAATGTGGATTAATTGACCAAACCAATTGTGTTTTGGGTTTTATTTCATTTTTTATTGCATAGTCATTTAAGCCAATCTAAACTTGATATCGGTATAGATTGGCCTAACCAGCGCCGCTTTGGGTTCTAATTCCTTTTTTATTGTATGACTGGTAGGCAAATTCGAATCTGTAACCAATTTGGATTAACCTAACCATTCTATATATTTAATTAACTAAAAATTAAACACTTTATTAGACATTTATTAGTAGTTAAACATATTTTTAAATGTGTATTTTTACTTATCTCTTGAACAATAGTCTTATAAATTAATACATTAAAGTTATATTAGAAATCTTAAGATTTTTAATTTTTTATTTCATAATTCTAAATCTCAAAGTAAAAAACAAAAGTCCTAAACTAAAACAATCGAAGTCTTAAAATTTAAACAAATCCAATATAAAATCAATAAACACCAAACACATATATTTAAACAAAGTTAAATAGAATTTAGATAAAATTTAACAAACTCAACATGTGTAAAACAAGATTAACAAATATTAAAATGGCATTAATCCTTCTCTTCAATTAAATATTAAATCTTACAAGCAAAAAGCCAATAATTCATGTGATACATATATTTAAACAATCTTAAAAGGAACGAGAGTTCATGCATATCTAGAGGAGGAAAGTTTTAACGCAATGGCAACAACGGTGGTCAACAATGGTGACAGTGGTGGTCAACGGTTAGAACTTCGGTGGTTCCGAAGATTTAGGTCAAGAGTTGTCACAGGAGACTAGCATGAGGTGAGCGAGTGCGGCAAAGATCATTGGAGATGTTGACGATGACCAAAGCCGATGATGGTAGTGATAGTAAGCAGTGGCGGGTGACACATCCAATGAAGGCAGGGGAGGTTTTCATGAGCATGAGAGAGAGCATAAGAAGAAGAAGAAGAAGAAGAAGAAGAAGAAGAAGAATGGGGAGAGAAAGGGAGAATGTAGGTCTTTAAAACTCAAAAAATAATTGGTGACAACTTTTAATCCATGTCAATGATATTTTTAATTTCATTGGTGACTGCTTTAGCCATCACCACTAATATCCAGTCACTAGCATTGGCAAAAGGCATTTATGATGACTTTTGAATCCATCACTAATGACCTTCAAAAGGTGACTTTTTATTTTTTTTCTAATCCATGACAATTTTTAGCTGTTACTATTAACTCTTCTTACGACGGCAAGAAAAAAACAATCACGTGTAATTGTGCAGTTGTGACGGCTTCATTCAGTCGTTGCCAATAAAAGTGTATTGGTGAGTGCAAGTTTTCACTAATAACAATTATTAGAGTTGGTTTTAACAAATTGTCACTATTAATAGTAGTTAGTAATGTATTTTCTTTAGTGTCCAAATCCAAGTACAGTAATCATCTAACCAAATATGACCTCAGTCTTACCTCATAGCTACGTCTAGGTGAGAGCTTTGTGGTCAAATAGTGAATACCCACTAAAACACACATGGGCCAAGAGCACAAGAAGCTTAAAGGCGCGTAAAACAGTCGATTATATTAGATATGTGCTGACTTCGTCGGAAGCCCTTACGGAGTGTAACAGTTAAACAGAGTAAAGGCGCTGGAGATTGACAGTGACAGCGCAGAAAATACCCAAGTCTCGTACCAAGAGGAGAGCCATAGTGTAGCTGTGTGTAAGTGGAATCAAGATATTTTGAAAACTTGACTCCATTCCGATAAAAAATAATGAGGATAATAACTTATTTTTCTATCTTATATTTTGAATCTTTTGGTAATTTATTAAATTAATTAAATTTAAATTTATATAAATTAAATTAATTAAAAAACTAAGTAACTTATGAGATATAATATACAACGTAATAAAATAATAAAAATAAAGTTTTAAAAAGATTTCATCAAATTTTAGTAATTATATGTTAATTGTTAATTTATTTTTAAATAAAATATATACATAGTAAATTTGAGATATTATCTAGTTCGGTTCCATAAGGGATAACAGAATCCAAGTATAGAGCGCATTGTGCTGCAGAATCCTTCATCATTTATAGCAGAGTTTACATCATATCTCCAGAGTAACAGCTGGATCGGGTTACAACAACCACTACGTCACCAGTATAACAGCTGGTTCCTATGCAGCAATATCTCGACAACAACCAGTGCTCCATTACAAACAGAAATGAAGATAACATCGTACGTTATCGGATACAAAGGCGCTAAACCAGGCGTTTCCTTGCGGACTTATTTCGTGGACCTCCCACATGCATATACTTCAAGGGGAGATGTTGCTGCCAAAGGCACTCCAGGGGTCTCTCACATCACCATCTTCTGCTGACGGTTAACGCGCAGCTGGCATGGCGGAAGACCGATGTTTTAAATTCCCCCGACATTCGTGCGTTCCAAGGCTCGTCGTCGTCTGCTTGTACGCTTTTGCGAAACTTGTCATGGAAGCTTAGGCTTAATTTACCGTCTATGCATGCCTGAGGAAGGCAGGACGTCGACGGGGATCGAGATCGTTGTAAAGTACGTAAGAAAGGGATGGATAGACGGTAAGCAAAACCGTGGTGCCGCCAAGCCACAGCAGCTCCAATATGATACCTCTCTCTGAACTTCTTTGATGATATCAGCATTTATCATTTTTGGTAGGGTTTGGATCTTTGGAGACTATTTTCATACCGTTTGATGTGGAAATTCCAATTGACAGCTCGCCATATCCAAGGTGCACATTTTAACGGCCGGAAATAAAGAAAAGGGGTTTTCACAAATTAGTCTATAAGAATATATCTAATTTCAAATATGTTCTTGTAATTTGACAAGTTTCTAAAATTCTTAACACCATTAACTTCTAAGGTTAAATTACTAAAATGTCATTTCTGTTGTAAGCATGGAAAACTGGGTCAAGGACCCATCGGTGACCAGTCCAATAGCAACCTCCGATCAAGGACCCATTAGTGACCTGGTCGACTAGGTCACAATGATCACATGACTGTAATACACAGAGGTCTCCCCTTCCCCCACCTTTCTCACTACACTCTCTCTCTCTCTCTCTCAAACTCTTTTCCCAAACATTTAATTATTGTTAATCATTTCTTTTAAGCATCTAATTAATTCTTAACCCCTTTTTGTTTAGTTGTGTGCTAACTCATTTTTTAGTTGGATTGTTAACCCTTTTTTGTTTAGTTGTGTTGCTAACCCTTTTTTATCCAATTGTGTCTCTAATCCTTTTTTGTTTGATTTTGTTGCTAACCTCTTTTTCTTAGTATGGTCTTTACTTTTTAAGCTTTCTTCTTCGATATGTCTTCTCCAAGTTATTATAGTCAAATGATCGGTTCTACCTAGAATGATCCGGCTTAGTTATCTATGAGGGAACTTACCAATTAAAGCATCACCTTGTTGGGATGAAAAGCAATGTTGCATTGTGCATATGGAATGCACCCAAGGTAAGAGTTCAATTTCGTAGGCATTTACAAGTATTAGAACAATAAAATATAAATTCAAAGTGGCACAAAGACACCATCTGGGAATAACTTTTCGACCTACATGACATTTAGTCCACATGTACAGGATGGAATATTAACCCCCAAAAATTCTTTAGGACATAAGTTTTGATGATGGCATGTTGCCATTAAGGTTTACTAGATCATATCAACGTATCTATGCAACCTTTAATATTTAAATATTATTATTAATACAAATAGATGACTTAATAAGGGCGATGAAGGCAAGTTGCTAGTTATTTATGGATGAAGATATATATCGATGTATTGAAAAATTCATAGGCCAAGGTTCAAGAAGTGGGAGCGGGCACAAAAGTTGGAGTGGATGTAGAAGTGGGAGAGTATCGAACACCCAAGAAAAAGAGAAAATTCATGATCTCATACAAGATGATGACCTAGCAGTAGATCTTATAGATCCCATCATCACACATCTGCAACAAAGATAAATGCTCATCACAATAGCAATGAAGAATTTGTGAATATGTAAGGAAAAATTGAATGGGTGACCTCGAGATGATTTTTCTACTGTAGTATATTGAAGAATGCAATAAAGGGTTTGTATTATGAGTCCATGATTAGCACCTTAGCTGACATCTATAGGGGAGTGCTAAGACCAACTTTGAAAGAAATATACAACACCGATCTTTCAATGAAGATAGAAGATATTAAGCAATAGTCAAATCAATTTAGTGTATTTGGCAAGAAAAATGATGCATGTTGACAATGGATGGTTAGACAGATTAATAACCTTTAATTTTCAAACTTATTAACTACATCATTTTTTGCTCTTTAATTTATACTTTATACATATTCTTCTCTCTTATATGTATAACTAGGAAGATGATCAACTTTTTAGTCTATTGTTAAGCTAGAACTATCTTCTAAAAGTCCATAGACGTATCGGGCCAGGTAAAGAATACATACTATCTCTTTAAGTTAATTGATAGTGTTGTCGAAGAGATAGAAGAGGATCCAATTGTTTAAGGAGTGATGGACAATGCCGTTGCATATAAAATAGTTGGAAAAATGTTGATGGCTAAGAATACACATTTATATTGAACAGCATGCTCTGCCCATTCCTAGATTTGAGGCTAGAGGATTTTTGCAAGGATCTGCAAATTAACCATGTAGTTAATACAACCCAATTCATATCACATTTTACATATAACTATAACTTAATCCTTAACCTATTAAGGAAGCATACTAAGGGTCGAGAGTTCCTACGGATCGGGACAACCCAATTGCTTTTTATTACATTTCCATGAAACGTTTAATGTGATAGAGGTGTCCCCATACCAAAATGATACTTTCATCAGGATGGGTCAATTAGATTGCCAAGGCTACTTCTTCAGATAAGAGTAAAAAAAAGAAAGTTGAGAAGACCTTAGAGAGTAGAGCCTTTGGTGAATGGTAAAGAAGACCCTTTATATAGTGCAACCATTAGTCAAAGTCTTTTGAATATTAGATAGGGATAGGAAGGTATGATAGAAATGTATGCCTTACAAATTATTCATATATGAAATGATTCAACATTTCTAGAAATATCTCATTCACTTAAATAGGAAAATCTTTATTACTAGCTCCTATTAAATGCGTACATCATAATGATATCCTTAATCACATGCAATGATGATTGAATCATGATGAGATCAATCATATAGTTTTATGTGATTTAAATATTCCTAATCATAGGATCATTGAGACATGACATTAAAGATCTAGATAGCTAGCTAGACTAGTGTATGTTACGTCTTCTCATATGATGAGAATGATTGATCTCATTGGTCATTAGTGTAGAGACATTAAGATACACATACAGGTGCTCATTAATCGAATGAGTTTATTGAACTCACCAAATTAGAAACCATTAATAGTTTCTAACTATCAATCAAGGTTCTCTATCATCATGGTTGCACGGTGACCTGAGTCACCAAAGATGCCTTGTTGGGTTGATCTTGTGCTTTGACCATTAACTTTTAGGTCACCAATTTGATAGTTTTATATAACAATAGATTATGTATAAGAGAAACCCAATGGAGGTAATTAAGTGGACAACAAGAGATCATCCACTCTTAGTGAGAGTGAATGCCCTATGTAGTAGTATTCTAAATCTCTGGACATGGTAGAGGGGATAATTAAGAAAAGAGTTTTCCAATTAATCTGATATTGAGTATAGGATATCATAGTATCGACGACTTATACCCATGTGGTGACTAATGATAAAAAGGCTCAATAGAGATAAGATTATCCCTATAGTCATTTGAGATCATAGGATGAGACTTGTACCTTTCATGATCAATAGGCTTTTAAATCTGTTATTGAATAATGGATTTGATATAATTAAATAAAATTGTTATATTTTAATTAAGTCTTAACTAAATAGGCTAACATATAGAAGAACTAATATGTAAGTACATGGGCATGAGTGTAATTTATAAATATTTTGAATTTTTATAAAAAATTTCAATTTCACTATAAATAAACATAAATTTGGCTAAACCTCATATAGACAAGGAAGCCAACTTCGCTGCTAGACTCTTCCAACCACCTCTATCTTTCTTTAGAGCACTTTTTTCCATGATGGATCGATGTTCGGGACTGGTAGGAAGGATTGATAGGAGACCTCATCTATAGAGGAAGTTTGTGTGGACCGCTAGAGACCATGCACTTGGATGATTTGAAGGGCTTGGAAAGTTCTTCCTTTTTTATTTTAAAATATTATATGACTCTCTAGCAAGTATATTTGAACATGTTTTAATTGGTATTCAAATTTTTTTTGTTCGGTTTTGATCGAGACAAGAGCAACGTCTTGAGATTCCTTGAGATTGAAGTTTTTTTAAAGGATAAAACTCTCTTTCAAAATATTCAATTAATAAAAATTTTAACTCAAAATTTTTGGGATCCTTTTGAGCCTCATTTAAGGAGTTATTTACCACTAAAGTGGTGGTGGTGTTTTCCTCTTTTGCGGCTATGTAGTGCAAAGATGTCGAGTGGAGAAGAAATTGATCTATTTAAATATTGGATCTAGCTAGCCTGTTAACTCCCAGACTAACCATGACATGTCGCACTATGTGGGAGGTGCACACAAGCATAGTCGCAATGCAAAGTTGTGCCTTTCAGCAGTGTAGTGCACTAGGGCAACACAATGCACCTCGCTCTTTTTCATATTATAAAAATTAATAATAAATACAAAAAATTTTAAAAAAATTTACTGAGACATTATCAAAAATTCTATAAATCATTTAATAAGTTATTGAAGTGTTTAATCACTTGTTAGATGATATTAAGCCATGTTGTCATATAATCTTGCATATTTTGATTTTAAAAATTTTTAGAAGATCTAAATTGATAAATTAATCACTAAATAATTTAAAAAAAATATGATTTCATAAAAATATGTTTATTTTATTATTTAAGTTGTTTGCACAGTGTTTGAGAAATACTTTAGATATGCTTGTTTGATACACATAGATTGTTTATATACTTTATTCATGTTATTTATTTCATAAAAATTATGATGAGCATAAAATTTATAATTTAAAACTGATAAAATATATTTTTACATAAATGTTATATAATATTAATATCACATATTTTTATAATGTACATGTGATGTTTGATTGTGTAAATGCATAGAGATCGTAGACTTATGATTAATTATCATGTGATGATGTTTAATTTATGTAGATGTGTTTAATGGGGCCTTCATGCCTCCACCCATCTCTATGCAATTCTGATTGTACATTCTACCTCCATCCATTAATATATTTCCCTTGGTTAAAACCAAAGTTTCATATTAAATTAAATACATTTACGGGTTTGTGTACCCTTTAGCCATTTATAATATTTAGAACTTTAACCATTTATAATATTTAGAAGTTAATTCATGTAGGAGAGAGTAGGACCACTTGGAGAAGTACTCTTTTGAAAGTGGAGACACACCTACATTGGCATCATAGGCTATCTCTTTTAGTTGCACACCATTTTCTCTCCAATGTTGCATGTTTAAGGTTAAGTCTATGATCATCTATTTAATTGCTTGTATATATGATATGTAGATGTGTGCTATAGGTTATACCATCGATATATGATATTCTAAAGGTATATATATAATATAATTAGCGCATATTAGTGATAAGAGTAAAATAAAATCTCTCCTTGCCTTAATTAGGTCAATAAACATGAGATATTAAAAATGACTCATGTAACCTTCCATTGTTATGGTCTTGATGAACCAATCTTAGATTGGTTGTATTGCACAAGACTCATTTAATAAGGGATTGGTGATCATGGCCTAGGCATTTTTGAACTCTGAGGTGGACCATTGGCATAACTTTGTTGTGTTTCCCATAAAGGCTATGTTAAGAATCTATTCTCATAACATAGCAGGAATATTTGGCTTAACTAGAGTATATAACCAGTTGTGTTTCCCATAAAGTTATAACTCTAGAAGTTGAATGACTAAGAGTTGCAACTGATAAAAGTTGCCTACAAATTAAGTATGGGTTGACTTGTCATGTTTTCCACAAGGGTCATCACCATAATGTTAATAGGGCCTTATTCTTCAGTAGGATGTCATCGTGATATCCTATCTTTGCATTAGGTGTGCAAACGAGTTGAGCCGAGTAGTATGATGTTCAAGCTTGGTTCATTTATTTTACACAGGTTTGACTTCGAACTCGAGTTTTAACAAGTATGTTGAGCCCTTGTTTGAGCTTGGTTCGTTTATTAATCGAGCCGAGTCAAGCTCGAGTAGTAGCTAGATTAAAGTTCAATCCACATTCAAGCAAATGATATATACAAACTCATTTATAAAATGTAAAATAAATGAAAAGTCATTTATGAAACTATATATTTAGCTCATTTATGAAACTCAATCTAAATTTAAAATCAACATTTTAATTATTTAATTTATTTAAGTGACAATATAGTGACAATATATAACTTTTAGTACTCATAATTTAATTTTTAATAATAAATATTTAATAGAATATTTAATCAAGCTCCATAGCACCTTCCCAGTCAGTGTAGACTTTGGGATCTCTAGAACCCTCAAAATTAGGGACATCTACTCTAACATTTCTCATGGCTCTTTCCTCAGCTTCTTGCAATTCTCTGCCAATTCCATTTCCATTCCTATGATGATCCTCATAATTGAAATGAGGTTGATAAGGGGGTCAACGTTCATCACGTCGGTGATGATAGTCATTAGGACCAAGTGTAGACACGCAATTTTGGCATAGTTGGAGAGTTTAAATTCTTGTTTTCATGAAGAATATTTGAAGGGAACCATGTTTTCCGGAAGAATCAGGCTTCTCGGCGCGTTCCGAAGAAGATCGATAAGACATTGACCGGGGGTCAAGCGCCCTGTATATAAGGCACCTGGTGCCCTGTATACAGGGCACCAAGCGCCCTATATATAGGGCACCTGGTACCAAATCAAATCGACTTGACCGGCCGATTTAACCCCTCGCAGTGACTCGTCTTATTGATTTGACATACCTCATGATGCTGGCGCCCTATATATAGGGCACTTTGCCATGTGGAACTGCTTTTCAGAAATGGCCAAAGTACCCTCTTTTGGGCTATAAATAGACCCCCATTTGGAGCTGGGAGGAGGTTCCAACTCCATACCACCCTAGATCTCATCCAATACCACGTTTCTAAGTCATCTACACCTCCCATAAGCCTTCAAACCGATCCAAGATCAGCCCCCAAAAACCCCAAAAACCTGCCGTTTCTATCATCCAGAAATATGGTTTTTTCTCCACTTTGAGAGCCTCTATCCATCTCTCCTCCTTCATCCTACATCCAAACCACCCACCACTAGCTTCATTTGCATATTGTCTACAAGGAGGAGCCCTTAATTCGTCCCGGAGGCCGCCCAACACTCCGGAGTAGCATTGCGAAGAGGGTAGGAAAATCTACTCGAGCCAGACTTAGTGCCCCATATACATGGTGCTTTGACCTTGGTCAACGCACCCTATAAGAAGGGCACTTGCAGCTAGCGCCCTATATATAGGGCACCAGTAGGGGCAGAAGCCGGTTTTGCAATTTTTAGAGTCCGATCGCCCGTCTGATCGAGTTTTTGTCTTTCGTTTTCATCTTAGAACTTTTCATCATTTTATTTGGCATGCATTATATCATTTTGCACCTCCTATATATTTAAAACCTACCAAAAATAGGGGTTGGGATTCCGTCCCGATCCTGTTAGTTCATCCCCTTTTGCATGATTCAGAGTCTATACCAAGCATGATACTATACCCACGCCAGAGCTAATGATCTTCACTTGTTTTTTTTTATGTTTCTATGCAGGACATTCTTAGGTGAGCCCGATCGAGGTGAAGCTTCGACCCGATTGGAAGTGAAAGCGCTCACTCAAGCTCTCCTCTTTCGGCCGGCCGAGAGAGGAGAAGTTAGAACCTAACAATCTCCCCTATTTCCCTTTCCCAAAGGTACGACGGTCAAGCTTGTTTTTCATTTTATTTGCTTTACATTTAATCATATTTTGGAGCCTTCGGCTCCTGGCGACCACATCAACACCTACACGCACACGCAAGCCACCGACTCTTCCGAGTGCCTACACCTTTTGGCGTCCATGGTGGGACTACTCTTGCTTTAGTGAGCTCTTCTCGTCTCTTTAAAAGAATATCCAACATGCTCATCTTTGCTTTGGCTCTTGCTTGAGTTATTACATTCTCTTAGTGTTTCTACTTACTTGCTTGCTTGTTTACTTGCTTCCTTTGAACATCATTTTGTTTCTTTCGGTTTACTTGCTTTCCGTTGGTCCTTCTCTTTTAAGAGAAAAGCACAATCTAATTTTTAGACTTGCTTTATCAACTTGCTTCGACTTTGCATCTTAAGGTTTATCTTGCTAAGCACCTTTGCCTATTTTCTTTAAAAATCTAATTTCTTTCCTAAGAATCTTTAGTTGAATTAGTATTTACTTTCATCCTCGTTTGACTTTATATCATTGTCTTGTTTACTTGTTTTCCAACACTCTATTGATCTTGCATACTTTTACTTTCTTCTTGTTTGCTTCTCACTCCTTGATATCTCACTTGCATTTAGTTTGCATTGGGGTTTCTTTGACTCCTTTAGGACATCCGAGAAGAGAGGCTCTCTCCTCCCAAAGCCCTACACACCCAAACACCCCTCTTGGTGGTTGCCAACTCCTCCTCTGGGGATTCCCTCTCGGAAGGACCGGGTAGCTTCCATCAAGACCTTCGTAAGTCCCCAGACGTGAAGGATTCCCTCTTCACTGATCGGGCTGGTTGTACCTTTTATCCCAAAACCCGAAGTACCTATCACCTATCGTTGTGAAAAAGAGTGACTACCTTAGATTGCTCGGTGTTGTGAGAGCATAGGGTCCTACCCATTTATTTGAGTGGACATTATTTCTCTTAACAAGCCACTAATTTTAGGTTGAAACACAAAAAATTGCGGTAATCATTTTAAGTCTGTGACATTACTTGTTTGCAAATCAAAATTGAAAACCAAAACAAAGATTTGAAAACACTTAACAAAAAACCAAAAGAAATCTTTGCTTGAGGTTAATTTGCTTGATAAGTTGTTTGTTCAAACAAAAAAAAACCAAAAAAATAGGAAAAAGATTAAAACTAAAAAAAAGGATTCTTGTGTTTTTCGTCATCTTTCCTTTGTGTTTATGAATTTGAGATCAGGGCGAGTCGTCGGGATGACGGACCAAGGATACGAGCCGCTGCAGTTGGAGTATGATCAATCCTACCTCCACCCGGACGCTGTATGTGCTATTAACGAACCCGAAATTCTCCTTGAAACCAGCTCACCCCGACTCCACCCAGACTCTTTGTGGGAGGCATTCGCTCATGCCGACCCAACTCAACTACAAGCCATTGAGGCCATCTTGAAGGGAAAATCGCCTATCAATCACACCCATGCCGAAGGTGGCCACCACGCTTCTACCCCTCAATTAGCAACTGACCAACCCGGTGCACCAGTACCGGGCCATTCTCACAACGGACCCTTGATTCCAAACTCACCCTATCCAGTGGCCATCTTGAACCACCCAGACCCAAATAACACCACACTGCTTAGGCCACCGGTCTACTTCTCTACACACTTTAATCAAACCCGCCCACAAATGCACCACCCAATACACCCTCCTTGCCCGGCTGCCTCAACCTATACAATGGCCATGCCAGCAAATCAAACATTTGTCCTTCCCCCTCCTCTCGTCCGAGAATCCTATGTTGATCAAACCGTGCTTAACTAATTCAACAGAATGGATGAACAATATCGGGAGCTCAAGCAGTTGATCGACACAAGAGCTCTCCCCGAGGTATCCCTTCCCTCTCTCCCCGTGTTCCATCATCCTCCTTCCGAAATTCCCATTTACCGCCAATATAATGGAAATGGGAATCCTTTCATTCACATCAAAGATTTCCTCTACGAGTCTGTCATGTGGCAAAACGATCCGAAGGCCCATGCATACTTATTTAGAAGATCACTAGAGGACTCCATCTTGGAATGGTTCTATTCACTTGACCCTTTGGAAGCTAGCAACTTTGATACCGTCAAAGCAAAATTCTTGCAAAGATACCAAGATCGAGTCGGCCCTACATATTCAATCACAGATCTTATGGCCGAAAAGATGAGAAATGATGAGGATTTCATAAGGTATGCTGACAGATGGAGAGCAATGGCAGAAAGGCTGACGAATGCACTGTCAGAATTAGAACAAGTCAAGATGATCATCACTAACGCCACTCCAGCTCTTAGGAACGTATTGGCATTGCATCACCCCGTCACCATGAGCGAACTCTATGAGAGAGTACGGTACATCCAAACCCAACTCCGAGACTCTCCCATCATGAACCTCTTCGACCCTAGGCCCCGAGTCACCAAAAAGACAACCACCACCACCACTGGGCCCGTAACCGAAGGCGTGGTAACCAACAAACACGTCAACATCATAGGAAACCCACCTAACAACCACCAACAGCAGTACAGAAATCCCCAATACAGAAACCCTAGCCAAATCCAACTGGCACCTCGCCCTCAGGTTCAACCCCAACCTTTCCGTCACCAAACACCAAACCAGCATCCCCAACAACCAACGCAGACACCAGTCCCCCAGTAACCCCAGCAATTGGCCGTGCAAACCTTTGCACCTTAACCACCCCGCCAACCAACCACCTATAACCAAGCACCTCCCCCGCCGCCTATGCGCCACGAAGAATAGGGCCTAGAAGAAACCATTACCTGCCATTACCGTACTCTCTCACAGATATTTTCAATGCTCTTATGGTGGCAGGGCAGATTTCATTGCCAAGAGAAAAGCTAGAATGGCCACAGAATGCCAATATGGATAGATATTGCTTATACCATAGATATCTGGGGCACACAGTGGAGAATTGCTTTCAATTTAAAGATTATATCCATGACCTCCATGAGCAGGGAAGCATTGAATGGGGTCAAATGGGTGAATACATCAAGACGGTAAAGAACCAGCCTCAGCAGCAACAACAGGCACAAATCAAACAATAGCAACATGAATCCGGTCTGGGGATCATTCAGATCTCGCTACCCGCGCATGCACCCGTGATAGCACCATGAAATCAGAGGGTTAATCCCATTCTGACCTCCACCGATGAACCTCGCGATAGAGGCCAAAATTCGCAAATTGAGGGATCGGCTTCCTTCATGAACATTAACCCTCCAAACCACGTTAACCAAACTGTTCACTCCATACCACGAGCTATACCCACCAGAAGAAGCCAACCACCGATCATCCGCACCTTGTCATGACCAACCATAACACCACCAGTCATACAACTCCAACTGGGATGGACCCTGATCCGCCCAGTTGAGCCACCACAAACACCATCACTATTAGGACCCATCATCGTACCACCTCGTACAACCATGCCGCCACAACCTACCCACATCCCTACAACCCGAACTATCATCACTACGCCCCTACCTAGGGCTCCCATCATCCAACCTAACCCTCCATCCACCTCTACTACACCAACCATAGCCCCTCAGCTCGCCATGGTGCTTAGAAGCGGGTGCATTTTTCAAAGAATCTTTCTCCAAACCAGTCAACCAAGGCGATCACAAGAAGAAAAAGAAGAACACCCGGAAGAACCAGTGCCAGGGACATCTTATGACTTGCTGAAACACCTCGACAAAACCCCTACACATATTTCCATTCTAGAACTGATCAAAAGGTCCAAGGTTCATCAGGAAGTTCTTCAACAGTATCAACAACGAGTAATGGTCAATGAAACCCTCCCCCCTGAAAAGATTGCATCAGTCTTGACCCCGAGAAGTGAACACCCCGCCCTCACTTTCACCAAAGAAGAGTTGGCCGAACCAGAAGTAAGAAAATATGCACTTTGTATCATTGTCAGCATTAACGAAACAGATGTCAATTCTTGCCTAGTTGATACCAGTGCATCCATCAATGTCTTGCCACCATAAATGCTACAATTGTGTGGAATCCCAGAAGAGGATATTCGGCCATCACAAATCACCGTAACAGCATATGACAATTCCAAGAGGCCCGCCCATGGCATGGTTACACTCGAAGTCAAACTCGGACCCCGAGTTGTTACTGTCGACTTCCACATCCTGGACATGGACCCAACTTACAAAGCTATCTTGGGAAGGCCTTACCTTGAGGCATTAGAGGCCGTAACTTCAACCAATCACTAGTGCATCAAATTTCCCTTCAAGGGCCAAATCGTTAAGGTGGTAAGTATGCCTGTGGATTGCCTGGTTACTCTCCCTCCTGGGTTGCCAAATCAACCGGTCTTCACAATCCTCGATCTACCAAAGGATGGAAGGCAGCCCAGGCAAGTTTGGAAAGAAAGAAGGATGATACCAAGACCCTCGAGTGGCGTATGATGGAAAATATAGGATATCAAGAAGGCCGAGGGTTGGGAAGAGAACTGCAGGGCATCGTAGAACCCATCCAGCTAGTAAAGATAACATCAAGAAATGGGATAGGATACGATGGGACATGCGATAATGGCCAACTGATCAGTCAAAAATACTTCAAGGGGTGTCTGCACAAGTTCTTCGACAAGAGAGAAACAATACAGATGATTGAAGAACAATAACCGCAAGAACAAGCAAAGATGAAGAAAATGAATAGCCTAGAGGATGAGCTGTATCTCGACATATCATGGTTATTCTCTGAAGAATGGTCAAGTAACGAATTATTCCATAGCTAGCCTTCTGGCAATCAGAATCAGGGGCATTCACCCCTTATCATCTCCACGGATATAACAGACTCATTCCCAACAAGTCCACCATTAGATTCACCAGGTGGCGAAGATGGATGCTCTCTTTACCCATCTTTGCTCGATTTGTTCCCTTCCCTGTCAATATCCTAGCCCACACTGGAAACCACAACCAACCAAACTCCTTCTGTGTTTATGTTTAGTACTTCTCAAAAAGATAAAAAAAAATTGTCCTATTCTCAACCCAAGTTTCAATCAAAGAAATTTTCTAACTCACTCCGAAGGATGATCCAAACTAGGCTGCCCATCATCCTATCCCAATCTTTGACCCTATCCAATCAGAATTCCCCGACGAAGAATTGATGTCCATTCGATCTTCCAATCTGTGGACTTTATATTTTGACGGGGCATTAAACTCCCAGGGTAGAGGGATAGAGATTGTTCTTCTGTCACCCAAAGGTGTCACCATTCCACAGGCTTTTCAGCTCCATTTTCCAGCAATAAACAATATAGCTGAGTATGAAGCCTTGTTGGCCGGACTGGAGGCCGCTCACTTCTATGGTGTCACTGAATTAAGGGTGATCAGTGATAGTCAGTTGATTCTCCGCCAAGTGTTTGCCAAATACCGCACATCTCATTCCGGGCTCAGACCATACCAAGAACTCACCGCCTATTACATCAAGCTATTCTCCAAACTCGAATTCATTCATGTTCCTCGTGCTCAAAATATTCTTGCTGATGCTCTCGCCTCTTTGGCATCTTCACTATATGTCCCACTAGGCAGACATGTTAGAACGATCTATGTCCGTCGACGTACCATTCCGACGGTAGAAGATGCACGATTCTTGAAGGTTAAAGAAGAGTTTAAAAGGAAGGAATACATTGAGCAAAAGGAGGAAGTATCTTTGGTCAAATTGGAGGAACTAGAAGAGGATGAGAAACCATGGTATCATGAGGTTGCGAATTACTGTTAGGATCAGACATACCCACCAGGATCAACTGCCGAAGAAAATAAAATCATTAGAAGAGTCTCCCAGAGATACACCATCTTAGGTGGAGTGCTTTTAAAAGAAGTCTGGCTAGCATTCTATTAAGGTGAGTGGATGAAGAAGAGGCTGAATTGGTGCTTAAAGAAGCACATTCCGGAGTATGTGGAGGCCATGTAAATGCTCAAGCCCTCGCCAAGAAGATCATCAGGCAAGGGTATTATTGGCCTACTCTGGAAGAAGATTGCTCGATCTTTGTCCGGCACTGTCATCAATGTCAACTCCATGCCGACAAGATTCATTCTCCCGCGTCTTCCCTTCACCCGATTCATGCCTCATGGCCCTTCGCTATGTGGGCTTTTGATGTTATCGGACCTCTTGGTGACCCAAACTCACAAACAAAATCAAATCCTTCATCCTAACGGCAACAGAGTACTTCACCAAGTGGGCAGAAGCAAAAGCATACGTGGAAATCAAGGCATCAACAGTCTGCACCTTCATCAAACGCAACATCATTGCCAGGTTCGGGATCCCAAGCGACATCATCACCGACAATGGACCACAATTCATCTCCCAGGAGCTGCGTGACCTTTGCAACAGGTATTGCATCAGATTGCATCGTTCATCCCTATATTATCCTCAAGGCAACGGTCAAGCAAAAGCCACAAATAAAACTCTGATAAAAATCATCAAGAAAACTTGTAAGTCTAGCAAGTTTGCGGACTGACCGGATAAGCTAGTTGATGCTCTATGGGCCTACCACACTTCTATTCGAACCCCAACGGGTCAAACTCCCTATGCCTTGGCATTTGGGATGGAGGCGGTAGTACCATATGAAGTACTCATTCCTTCCCTCCGAGTCCAGATCAATCGAGACATCCCGATAGATGAACGCCGAGATTCCCTTCTCGCACAACTCGAACTCTTGGACGAAAGGAGGTTGGCCACTGCCGAACATGCTAGATCTTATCAGGATAGACTTAAAAGATTTTATCAGAAGAGGGTGGTGGAGAGAAAATTTAAAATCGGTGAGGTTGTGCTTAAAAGAATATTCATTAAGCCTCGCGGTCCCCGGTCCAAACTTCAACCTAATTGGGAGGGACCATATGTAATTTTGGCTATTTATCCTGGTAATTCATACAAGCTAACTAATGCAGAAGGAGAAGAACTAGCTCATCCCTGGAATGATGTATACCTCAAAAAATATTTCCCTTAAAAGAAAAACAAAAAAACAAAAAAAAACTATAAAACCCAAAGGTGTGAAGAATGACAGTAACATCTAACACTTGCTTGCCCGGTGTACCAACTTGTCACTTAGGGAAATAAGGATAGGCATCATACGGCACACACTACACACCTAGGTTTCGGAATCCGATGATTAGAAGTCTAAGAGAAAGCTAGGCAACACTTGGCAAAAAGAAGGTCAACCCTATCCCATTCTCTTCTTATTTCGGTCCAGAATAGATGGAAGGGGTTAGAATGAGAAGTATCGAAGGTGCCCATTGCCTTAGTAGGAAGATGCCTCTGAAGGTCTGACTTCTTAAAGAAGAAGAAAATGTGCCAAAAGATGGGCAATGACCCCTCAGGTCAGCAAAAGAATAGACCTGCCTGAATGTATACCAACAAAAACCCAAAAGAAAAAGGCTCCAAAAGATAGGCAATGAACCCCTCAGGTCAAAATCAAGCAAAAGAAAAAAAGACCTATCTGAATGTGGGCCATCGAAGAAAAAGGGCTAGAAGGAAGGACCCAAGGATGTCAAATCCCAAACGGCAATGCAGGCACTAGTAGAGAAACAAATTCGACACCCCTGAATTCTATTAAGGACTTACCACCAATCCTCTTCCCTCTTTAACCTTGCGAGCAGGGTTGACCGACTGGATCCAATAAAAGCCATAGCCTATCAAGGACAGAAGGTCAGAAGATCTCAGACTAGGTACTTTCTTACACTTGATGTCTACTCCTAACCCTTAGGTAACAATGAGGGGCACCTATGACAAGCAAGGCAAAGGATGAGATAGTCATTTCTTCCACACCGAACAAAAAAAAATCAAATACTTCAAAAACACCAAATAAATTCATAAAATCAAAATTCTTAAAAAGTAAATATCCAAAATACCAAAAAAAATTAAAATCACCAAAACACCAAAAAAATCATAAAACCATCAAAACCCAAACAAATCAAAAATTTTAAAACACCTAAAAAACTGACTAGTTGCCTTTGCATTCATGTTTAATTTCAGTCTTGCATATTTCCTTTTGTGCATACTTATATTTTCCTGTTATTTTACCTTGATAAGGCCTATGTCCCTTGACAAAAGATCAAGGCAGTTTTGCCCTCTTCTCGCAAGGGACTAAGCCTAAATAAAGTTCTAATCGCCTTCTAAGTGAATGCAGGAAGCCAAGAAAGGAAGCAAATGTCACTATGTAAGAGAAAGGTACATCATAAACAAGGAAGGGGTCGGCACATCACAAATCGCTGCCTTCTTCCGCTAGAGCCTGATCACTCGGAGGTGGCATGGCATGTCTCTCCTCACCTCTCCCCCTATGACTACTAGTCTGAGAAGAACTAGAGTGAGTAGGTCCTCTCAGCATAGTCCCGCGCGAGTCGGAACGGTGAGAATGGCTTCGAGATCGAGACTGGAGTGCCTGCATCATCATTTGTCAATGCTCTGCCTCCAATCGAAGAAGTTCCGAGGAATGGTAGAGGCGGAGATGAAGAATCTACTCAAACTCGGGTCGTGATAGCTTAGCCACACGAGCCTCCAGCCTTCCAACCTACAAGATAACATAGAGATGTATCAGCTACAGAAGAAACAGTTAAGGTTACTGCCAAACATGGGCCTGCCAACACTAGCAGAGGTCATGCCACCATAGAGATTGCCCAACACCGAGTGGGCTATGCACTCATTGGACCATATACCTTGAATGCAAGGAAGGCAAGTGGGATCAAGCCACCCATCCTCACACGGGTAGAGGAGTACTGAGGCAAGGCAGGCGGAAACACCTTTGGCACCGGGCAATAGTAGATCTTCATTGTCACCGGCACCTTGAATCACGCCAATAGACCAATCTGCCAGTGCCTCGGTGTAAATACGCCCACCTACCATAATGAACCGAGCCTCTCCAGTGGTCATGAAACTGTGAAGGAAGTCCAAACCGGTAACCGGTCCAACAGTAATAAACATGGCCTGGCCATAACCAGGCATAGCACGCAGCCCCAGGAACAGTTCCACCTCTTCTAAGAGGATGGTACACTCGAAGGTGTCAAAGACGAAGGTGTGTGTATCAGGATACCACATCTCGAGAAGTGCACCCTCCAGAGAGAAATCCCAGAAATACTTGAGAAGATGGGTGGCGTGGACCAGAATACCGGAAAAGCCCCACCCGCTCAGAATAGACCGCATGTGAATGTTGATGGCGGCCATCGTTCGAGCTATCCACAGCACCTATCCATAACAACGAGCGTCGGGGAAGTTTGGAAGGTCCTGCAGAATAACCACGTGATCAGAAAAGAGAGCTTCGGAACAAAAAAAAGGGTGCCTAATAAGGTCACTACCACTCCCATGGATACTTGGTTTCGGATATGGCACAGAACCTCGGAAAAACTCTTCATCTCAATTGGACATGTCGGACGGGAGGAGGAAGCCATCAGAACAATGGAAGAAGGAGAGCACTGTAGCTGGTGTGGGGGAGAAGAAGGGGGGGTCCCCCCCCTCTTATATACCCCAAAAGCTACCCCGGGAAGGAGCAGGAACAAATTCCGTGCAGGTGCCCCACTTATAAGGCACCTGGCACCCTATAAACAGGGCACCTGGTGCCCTGTAATCAGGGCACCAGGCGCCCTAAAAATAGGGCACCAGGCGCCCTATAAACAGGGCACTTGGAGCCTTACATGGGCCATTCATCTAGTATAGTCTCGCATATGCATCGTTGAAGACCTCGGGTCTAAGAGGGCTGAGTCTGAGAACCCCTTCAACAAAATCGATGAAGGATTCAGCCACCTTTTAGGCCCGCGGATAAGCCAAAGTCAAATAAACGGGGACGACGGTGTCTTCACGGATGTCCTGACCCGTTACGTTTGACCTATATCTTCAACTATTTTCTTATACTTATTTGCATTTCTTTAAACCCAGCATGCATCATGCATCATTATACATCATCGCATGCATCATCATACTCATCTTTCCTACCAACCCTACCATTATAGTCCTTCTATAGCTCTTAGAGGGAGCTTTGGTCTTCCCGGAAGATCCGATTTTAACCGTGTTTCAATGATGATTTCATCAAAACAAGAAGATATTCCATTCTGAACTACACCGGCATTTCTGAGTAAACCCGATGAATTTGAAGAACCCAACCTTGGTTGATTGCCTATTTAATCTTTACTTTTTGCAATTTACTTTATACCGAGTTCAGCACACCATGCAGTTCAGGTCCTGGTTGGTAACAATTCTCCCCCACGTGGGATTTTAGTTATTTACTTTAAGTACCGTTCTTCTCTTTAGCCAATCAACCAACCGAAGGGTAGGTTCCGATAAGACAAAAGGCAACCTCGGAGTCCGGTAAAGTTTCATTCTAGTCAACTAGTCTAAGGAAGGCGTGTCTAAATCTACACCTTGGCGTCACCTTTTTAGTCCATTACCACTTCATTCCGCTACACCTCACTACGTTCCACTACATTCTCCTGCGCTACATTCGTGTCATTCCCCTACAAAGCCGACGCCAAGGCAAGGCAAGCTGTAGACACATAATTTTGGCCTAGTTGGAGAGTTTAAATTCTTGTTTTCATGAAGAATATTTGAAGGGAACCATGTTTTCCGGAAGAATCAGGCTTCTCGGCACGTTCCGAAGAAGATCGATAAGATGTTGACCGGGGTTAAAGTGCCCTGTATACAGGGCACCTGGCGCCCTATATACAGGATGCCTGGCACCAAATCAAATTGACTTGACCGGCCGATTTAACCCCTCGCAGTGACTCATCTTCTTGATTTGACATACCTCATGATGCTGACGCTCTATATATAGGGCGCTTTGCCGCGTGGAACTACTTTTCAGAAATGGCCAAAGTACCCTCTATTGGGCTATAAATAGACCCCCATTTAGAGCTGGGAGGAGGTTCCAACTCTGTACCACCCTAGAGCTCATCCAATACCACCTTTCTAAGCCATCTACATCTCCCATAAGCCTTCAAACCGATCCAAGATCAGCCCCCAAAAACCCCAAAAACCTGTTGTTTCTATCATCCAGAAATATGGTTTCTTCTTCACTTTGAGAGCCTCTATCCGTCTCTCCTCTTTCATCCAGCATCCAAACCACCTACCACTAGCTTCATTTGCATATTGTCTACAAGGAGGAGCCCTTACTTTGTCCCGAAAGCCGCCCAGCACTCCGGAGCAGCATCGTGAAGAGGGGAAGAAAATCTGATCGAGCCAGACTTAGTGCCCCATATACAGGGTGCTTTGACCTTGGCCAACGTGCCCTATAAGTAGGGCACCTGCAGCTAGCGCCCTATATATAGGGTACCAGCAGGGGCAGAAGCCGATTTTGCAATTTTTGGAGTCTGATCGCCCGTCTGATCGAGTTTTTGTCTTCCATTTTCATCTTAGAACTTTTCATCATTTTATTTGGCATGCATTAGATCATTTTGCACCTCCTATATATATTTAAAAACCTACCAAAAATAGGGGTTGGGATTCCGTTCCGATCCGGTTAGTTCATCCCCTTTTGCATGATTCAGAGTCTATACCAAGCATTATACTATACCTACGCCAGAGCTAATGATCTTCACTTGTTTTTTCTTATGTTTCTATGCAGGACATTCTTAGGTGAACCCGATAAAGGTGAAGCTTCAACCCGATTGGAAGTGAAAGAGCTCACTAAAGCTCTCCTCTTTCGGCCGGCCGAGAGAGGAGAAGTTAGAACCTAACAATCTCCCCCCTTTCTCTTTCCCAAAGGTACGACGGTCAAGCTTGTTTTTCATTCTATTTGCTTTACATTAAATCATATTTTGGAGCCTTCGGCTCCTGGCGACCACATCAACACCTACACGCACAAGCAAGCCACCGACTCTTCTGAGTGCCTACACAAAGATGCCTAAGAGGAGCTTGAAAATTTCTAGGTTCAGGTTGAAACCTAGGTGGTTCTACAGGCCTATCCTCATATAGGTGGGTTAGCCTATCCTCAAGATTTACTACTCGGTTAGTGAGTTGATTTATAGATTGTTTTAAATGATCTCTCATCTCTCTGATCATTCCCTCTATAGAACTAAACCTGTCAGCTATTTGGGTCATCAAATTAGAGGGATCACTAGTAGAACCTGACATCTGGTTTGATTGGTAGGTAGTACCTCTCCTAGTGGTCATGCAGATATCTAGAGAAAAATGATGAATGAAATCCTATTGACCAAGAACCCAAAATGATCTAACCTAAGCTCTGATACCAAAATTGATGGGGGATAGACTTGACTTAACCAAAATTTGAGGATAAAATATACAGTCTAAAATCTGACTCCCAAATCAGGCACTAGGTTTCTCAATTTTAGAGTTTCTAGTTAAGAAATTTTCAGCTAAAGTTGCTTTCTCTTTTAATGAATCAGAATTGAGAAAGCAGAGTGAGAGAGAGAACGCCGATTTTGAAAATCTAATTAGATTTCAAAAGTCAATTCTAACTATTAATGAATCAGATTTTAGTTATCTGGAGGTGGTTCACTCTAATTTTCTCACCAAGACCAACAGCAATAAAAAAGGTGGCTAGGACCTATTTCACACTAGGCATGGCATCACGATATAGAATAATAGAAGGACAGAATTAAAACCATACAAGGAAAAGTGAAATAGAAATTACCTCCACACCTAGGTGTGGGGAAGATATACTTCGGCTGAGAGATAGGTGTCCCTAGGGGTGTTCAAGTAAAACCGGTAAACCGAACCGAACCGATCGGTTCAGTTCAGTTTGACGGGTTATCCATTCGGTTTCTTGAACCGAACCGAACCGATAATTTCTTATCGGTTTAGTTCGGTTCGGCACCTCCCCAAACCGAACCGAACCGATAAACCGGTTGACCCGATTTGACAAAGTTTGACCCACTCTATTTACATATTATATTACATTTAAATATATATTATATCAATTTTAAATATATATTCATATAAATTTAAGTTAATTAGTATAAAGATATAATTATATATTATAAATAAAATATTAGTCTTCATATTAATCTTAAATAATTATTATAATATATATTTTATTTTATTTTTATTTTTATTTATTTAAATATACATTAAACCGATGAACCGAACTGAACCGAACCGAACCGAACTAAACCGAACCACAATCGGTTCAGGCTTCACTGAACCGGTTCGGTTCCTCTTATCGGTTCGGTTTCGGTTTGGAAAAAAAATGCCCAAACCGAACCGAACCGAACCGAACCGTTTACACCCCTAGGTGTCCCCCCCTTAATACATGAATTTTACCAAATAAGTACAGCACTGATAATCGACCCACACCTCACAAGGTGGTAAAAGGTCTACAACAAAACTTTGGGGGATGCCTATCTTCAGGTTGACATAAATACCGGCAGCAACCTTTAGTGTCGATCTTTCAGCAAATTAGTTTCATCATTATCACACTTTGGAAAAATATATAATTTAGTCTAGGGGAATCAGGGGACTCAGATTTAGTCAACAGTCAGTTGCCAGCAACTGGAAACAGCTACCAAGGCATTGTATGAACTGTGGTCCTCATCATTTTCCATTCTTAAATGTAGGCAGACCCTGGGACTTGCCATTACTGTGGGCTCCAATTTCTCACAGGAACTAAAACAAATCAGATCAATAGTCCAAGCAGGGCACAACTAGAACTGTCTGAACTCAAAACAATTAGATAGCAGGACGCATTTTACTGGATCAAGGACAAGTCTTAATAACAATGAACCAGAATATGACTCAAAGGAGATCAACAGGACATATCCAGGGTGCCAAAAACTGAACGTGATCCTTGACTGGATAGGGACTAGTCTCAACTCCAATCTTAACTTAAGAAGAATCCACAATCAGTAATAATGCAGATCCATTAGGGTAATCCGAACTGAACACAAATCTCAATTGGAATGGAGTCAATGTCGGCACCACCATGACCATTTGAACTTCGACAAATCAACATAGTAGATCTGAGAGATCATAACAACATTGAACATAGATTGAAAAGGACTAGTCCCACAGATATAACTCAACTAAGCAAGCAACCAGATAACAGTAAGTTTAACCATAGAGCAATCGAGAGAACCAATCCAACTCGGAATTAGCTCTGAAACACAGCTACTTAAGCGGTCCTCTCAAAACTCCAGATCAGATAGAAAATACCAGCAAAAATACAACAGATGAGGTAGCCGGATTGGAAGGGACCAGTTCCTCTTAGCAGATTGCAGATTGTAGCACCAGACAGTTGATTAAAGCTGCTAATCAACCTTATCGAAATGAACCACAGAGAACGGAATGAATCAAAAAATCATTAGGATGGAACTGAACTGGAAGGGGACCAATTCCTCATTCGAAGGAGCCTCAATGTTAAACCATGGTACGGTGGCTTATCACAACCAGATAACAATGGAGAAAATATGTGGGGAGGAGCTTAATAGAAGGGGGAGGATCAGAGATCATTCTAGCCTCGGAAGGACAAGGTGCACCACCAATATTCTCGGAGAGGAGAGAAACCTTAGCGGTGTGGACCATGAAGAACCCGCAATGGAACTCAAACCTCAGGTGGTTGCTACTAACCTTCCATGGAGATCAGACTGAGATAAACCAGGATCATAAGAGAGAAGGAGATCAGAGATCTCGTCATCATTGGCTACCCACCTTAGTTAAGGCCTCACGAACCAAGAACCAACTCTGGGAGGACTTGCGGAGCGCCGATAGCAGCAGCAATGAGGTATGGAACTTCAGGAGCTCCAGCAGCACGATTGGAGAGGGATTGCACTGGGAGAATGTTGCACCAGAGAATGGAGGAAGGAACCGACCGAGTGAAGAAGCCACTTCACAGGAGCTCGTCCGAAACTGCCTCCGAAGGAAGGAGATCCAGCTGATCTTATGGAGGAAGAGGGCCGCCGTTGAATGGACTGAAATCCATAGGAGCTCGTCGGAGACGACTGGAGGCCTCAACCACCAAGGGGACTGAAGAAGAACCTGCAGAGGAGATTGAGGGGAAGAAGATCCTCCAAGGAAGCTCATCGAGAACCCCACCAGAGGAGGGAGAACAGAGAAGAGCTACAAACTAGGGTTTCGCCGCCAGAGGAAGAAAGGAGTCACTTGAGATCAGCGCTCGCTTCAGAGAGAGAGAACAACAGCTGTGGGTTTAAGAGAGCATTGGGGGGGGGCAGAACTGAAATAGACAAAAACCAACGGGAATATCTCAATTCATTGTATCGTGACCTAAGAGAGGGAGTCTTGGGTCCTTTATATAGGACTGAGCCACCAATTTACAAAAAAATCTGAAAAATGTGAAAAAATGTAAAATGCATGGAACATAATTCTAAAATGTCTAAAAATGTTGTAGACATCCTAGAAAAGCTAAAAAAATTAAAGTGACATTATAAATCACTCAAAGAAAATAAGGACCAATATCCTCTAACCAAATGGAACCGAGTTGTCTCCTACGGGATCCATAAACATGTCTGAATCGGGGCCAATGTTTAGTGTCCTCACCAGGATGGATAGACAGTAAGCAAAGCTGTGATGCCGCCAAGCCACAGCGGCTCCAATATGATACCTCTCTCTAAACTTCTTTAATGGTATCAACATTTATCATTTTTGGTGGAGTTTGGATCCTTGGAGACTATTTTCATACTATTTGATATGAAAATTCCAATTGGCAGCTTGCCATATCCAAGGTGCACATTTTAACGGCCGGAAATAAAGAAAAGGGGTTTTCACAAATTAGTCTATAAAAATACATCTAATTTCACATATCTGCAATTTTGACAAGCTTCTTAAATTCTTAACTCCATTAACTTCTAAGGTTAAATTACTACAATGTCCTTTCTTGTTGTAAGCATGGTAAGCTGGGTCTCGATTGGGTCAAGCCATGCCACCCGACCCAGCTGGTTTTGGCTAATCTTATTTTTTTGTCTAACTTTGTGCTAACCTATTTTTCTTACAATGGTCTTTATTTTTCAAGTTTTCTTCTTCAATACGTCTTCTTTAAGTCATAACACTCAGACAAGATATTCGACCCAGAATGATCTCACTTAGTTTCATTTGCAACTTGTTCTCTATGGCACAGAAAAAAATGCAATGTAAAATATTGTGAATAATTTATGTATGGGGAGACTTAAGGTTGAAGTATCACCTCGCTGGGATGAAAGACAACGTCACGTTGTTCACACAGAATCCACCCAAGGTATATGCATTTACAAATATTAGAACAAACAAAGAAATATTCAAAATGGCATAAAGACACCATCTGAGAAGAACTTTTCGAACCCACAAAACATGCGGTCTACATTTATAGGATGGAATAGTAACCCTCGAAAATTCTTTAGGACAAAAGTTTTGATGATGGCATGTTGCCATTAAGGTTCAGTAGATCATATCAATGTATCTATGTAACCTTTAATATTTAATTATTATTATTATTACAAATAGATGACTTAATTAATGTGATGAAGGCAAGATGCAAGTCATTTATTGATAAAGACACACTACCACAAATTTGTCTTTTACCTATGCAAAAAATCTGTAGGTAAATGTCATTTTCCCTTAAGTAATTTGAATTACCTACAGACCTTCCCGTAAGAACGTACATAAGGGTAGTACATATAAGTAAAAGTTTTACCTACGGACTTATCCGTTATAGTATTATACCTACGGATTCACATACGCCCGTAGTATAGTACCAATCTATACCTACAAATAATACCCATAGGTAAACCTTTTACCTACATGTAGTAGCCTTACGTACATTCCTACGGGAATGTCCATAGGTAATTTGATTTTTCAGAAAAAAAAAATTTACATTTCATGTTAGTGTTACATTCACCTATGGAAAATGATTCGTATGTAAATCTATACAAATGACAGCCCTGTGCAATACAACAACCGTCATACAAATCACACAATCAACCTATCCTGCTCCACACACTCAAATTCAAAGGTAAATCCATACAAATGACATCCATGTGTGCAATACATTCCCAACCATCATACAAATCATACAATCAACTCTGCTCATTAATAACACACTCAAATAAACTTTAAAACATTGACAAATCCAACCATTCAAAATCTGGTTGGTTTCATCACAAACTAAAACCGTTGCACCCTTCAACCTGGTGGATCACGAGGTCGATCTCACGCATCCAAAGATCGACCTTCTACCTCCAGGAGTGTTGCATCCGAGCCAACTTGGGAGGCACCCCATGAGCCTAGTCTATCTCAGGCTCGTTCTCACCAGGTTCTGACGGCGTTGTAGACACGCCAAATTCGACTAATTCAGAGCATAAAACTCATGTTTTATAGGGTAACATGTGTGATTGACCTTATAATAATGCCAGGTCTTTTAAAGTTGATTTGGAGCTTCGCCGAAAGAAATCGGATGTTTTTCGAAGTTTTCTGCAGAAAGCCATAATTTTCGAGCGAAAGCCACACGTAAATCGTGTAAACACGAAAATTGGCTGAATGACCAATTCCTAATGATCATGCATTGAAGGTTATGGTCAGATTCACACTCCGGACAAGTTTTGTTGCAACCGTGCCTTTCTGGTTTGCCGTCGGAGTCATTTAGACCTTTATCTTCTGTTCACTGCCCTAACTTCCGGACAAAATTCAGAAGTTTTGGAGGGTATGATGTCTGATCCAATGCTATAGAAATTTTCTTCGGCCTGTTATCTTTCCAACGCAACAAATGGCGTCGAATTCTGAGTTCGGGAGTGTTCGCAATGGCTTCCGGAAGAAGGACGCGCAAAAATAGTCCCATGCGCCCGGGTCCCTGTCACATGCGCCCGGAACCTAGGGCACGTGCCCATGCGCCCTACCATTGAGGCACGTTACCTTGTGTCCACACTTGAGGGCACATGCGCCCTACCCTTGAGGCACGAGGGAACCAGTTTTTTATCGGGACTCTACCGCTGAACAGATCGAGCGGATAAGACCAAAATTTTCGGAAAAGATGAGATGCGCCCCTTCTAGGGGTGCATGCGCCCTGGGGTAGGGCGCAATGTGCCCTATTTTCTAGCCTTGATGAGATCGTCCGTTCTCCTATATATTAACTCTGATTCTGGTCATTCCAGTGGCATGAGCACGACTCCCCAGGCATTTTAAGAGGTCCAACCTCCCTTCTAAATCAATTTTGTGATTTTTAGAGAGAGAATTTTGAGTTTTTAGAGAAAGAAAAGTCGGTTCAAGAGAGAGGAAGACTGGTCTGCAGGTGATCTGTCAGGTCTCTCTTCTTCAGCCTCTACAGCAGTGTGTGGACGTCTTCTTCCCAAGCTCTCTTCATCAAAGTTCATCCTCTACAAGTATTCTTCAGTTTTCAATTGACAGCACTTGATTCTAAGGTCAGGGCTGGTCGTGACGAGTGCAAAAGAAAAGTCGCGCCTGGCAGATCCTGGACTACTGCTCGGCTCTTTCGACAACACAGATTGGTCATATCTCTCTCTATTCTTATCAAAATCTTTTTGTTCTTTTTCCTATCTCTTTTTTTCGTGATTATCCATCCTCCTATCATTTTTTTTACATTTTTTTGCATTATTTTTAGTCTGTTTATCCGAAAATAGAAAAAGAGGGGTTAGAGATAACCCGAATCCGGTCAGTTTCTAGTCAATTGTGTGTTTCATGTTATTTTCTTAACATATACTCCACTTTGTCTAGTTCTAATAGTCTTTTCACTTTTTTATTTGTCTAGTTGCACAGAAGATCAAGCACCAACACGTTGAGGACTCTTCTTCATCGGCCGGCCGAGGAAGGAGAAGCTTTGATCCACAATCTTCATGTTAAGGTACACACGGTCAATTTTATTTCATAAATCGGAACCCACGGTTCCTGGCGACCACATGTCTTAATTTATTTTTTCTCACCCTCCTCCCACATGAGCCGAACCATCTCTTTGGTGATCGAGTGACACCAAGGGATGAAAGTTCGGGGATCAATGTGAGTGTGGGAATGAGGTGAGAGTTGCTTTCCATGTTTTCTTCCTTTCTTTCTTATCCCCTCTTGAGGTGACGATCTGGATTCACGAACTTCACTAAAACGGAGAAGGCCCCATCGAATTTTTAGAGTCGACAGCTTTGTGGCGACCAAGGTGGGACAAGCAATGTCTTCAACCATGGGTGCTTAGTGTTTTGTTTGCAACTAGTTCTAGTTCTGGACCGGTTCCCACGTGAGCCTTTCATTCCTTCCACCTTTCTTAATTTCATGCCATCTGAAAATTTCTGATTTCACCCATCTTTCATCAGATCTGAAGTGACAAGTACCTCATTTAATTTCTGTCATTTTATTTAAACCGGTTCCCACGTGAACCACCCTTTTCCTTTTAAGCCGTTTCCCGCGTGAACCAATCTCTTTCTTTACTTCGGTTCCCACGTGAACCAAACCACTTTCCTTCATATCTATCCCCACTTGGATTAGATCCTTATTCACTTTTAATTGGCCGCACGTGGCCCTCTTTTAATCATTCAAACCGGTTCCCACGTGAACCACCCTTTTTTACCCAAAATCGGTTCCCGTGTGAACCACCTTTACTTTTTACCCCGGTTCCCACATAAACCAGCTTATTCTTACATCGGTCCCCACGTGGACCACCCTTTTGCTTGGCTATCAGATCTGAACCCTCTTCTTTCCATCACCTTTTCACTATCTCCATTTTGCTCACATAAGAAACAAGGTCTAGATTCTAGTTTTTAGTTGCTTATCTAGTTTCTAATTGCTTGTCTTGTGTCATTGCTTATTTATTTAAGTTTATGTTTTGCTTATTACTTGATTTATTACTTGATTGCATTCTCTGCTCCTTCTCTCTACCTCCTTCTTTTACACTTTTTTGAGGCATGAGCTCACTCTCCCATTTACCCCTCCCATCCAAAACACCCTCTTGGTGGATTCTAACCTCTCTTCTGGGATATTCCTTCCTAGTTGACTTGGTTGGCTTTCATCAAGGCCTCCATAATTCCTCATACGTGGAGTATTCCTCTTCACGATCGGGTTGGTTGTACCACTTCCTAAAACCCAAAGCAACCTATGTTACCTACACGTGGTGAGATTGTGTGAAACCTAGGTCATTGGAGATTGGAGTTAGGATCCTAACCCATTTGTTGAGAGAACAATTCTTAACAAAATCCATAAACCTAAGGTTTAATCAAAATCATTTCATAATTTTGCTTTCAAGTCTTTGCATCACTTGTTTGTCAAACAAAAATTCAAACCTCTAACATTTTTGCAAAATACTAAAAAAATAGAGAAGAGTTCTTTGTTTGCTTTGTCAACTTGTTTGTTTTACTTTCTCCTTGAAGTTCAATGCAATTAAGGTCTGGAAGGCACGTTGGAATGGTAGAACAAGCTGAACATTGAGAGCACGAGATAGGTCACCAACCAATTCTATCAGATGGTCTTGTTAATCCATTGTTTGAGTCAGAAGTGCAAGAGATCCCTCAACCATCTGCTCCTCGTGATGTTGAACAACTCTTTAGGGAGTTGTCTCTCTATACCGACCTAGAAACCTACGCCCGCATACAATCCATGGTGAAGGGCAAAATGGCCTCAGATCAGACTGAAGCCAACCAAGTTGCCTCATCTCCTTGTCCTCTGGTTCGACCACCCTTTGTTCAACCACCTATTGTTCAACAATCTGTTATTCAACCATCATTGGCACTAGCACAACCAACTGTAGTTCAACCATCTGTGGTTCAACCATCATTTGTTCAACCATCTTATTTTAACCATGTTACTCCCCTGACCCACCAAGTCATGGGACAATCTTCAAGTCATGCTCCTCAATTCCAGAACCATGCCTCTAACCACATACCCCCACCAGTAAACCAAGAACCTGCTCTCACCCAGGCAATCATGGATCAGCTCACCCAGATGAATGAACGTTATGAAGAGCTGAGATGTCGCCTGGACTCCAAGTTAGTTCCTGATATCTCTATTCCTTCTTTGCCAGTTCTCCACCTGCCACCTTCTGAGCTACTAGTTTATCGCCGCTACAATGGTACTGGCAATCCTTTTATCCACTTAAAAGATTTTCTCTATGAATCCTCATTCTGGAATAATGATCGTAGGGTTCTTGCTTTCTTATTCCGCCGATCACTAGAAGGGTCTGCATTGGAATGGTTCTACTCACTCAACTCCTTTGAGGCAGGAGACTTTGATATTGTCAAAACCAAATTCTTGCAAAGATACAGAGACCGGGTGGCACCAGCATGCTTCATTACAGACTTGATTGCTGAAAAGATGAAGCCCGAGGAGGACTACATAAAGTTTGCTGATCGCTGGAGGGGGGGAATGGCAGAGAAACTGACAGATAATATTTTTGAAGGGGAACAAGTAAAGATGCTTATTGGCAACACTACACCTGCCTTGAGGAATGTCTTGATTATGCACCATCCTACCACAATGAATGAACTCTATGACAGTGACTGATACTTGCAAGCCCACTTTAAGGATGCCACAATGATAAACCCTTTTGATTCCAAACCTAGAAACTTCAGGAAAACCCCCTCTGCACCAGTTGGGCCTACAACCGAATGAGTGGTCAACAACGAAGCTATAAACATTGTGGGGAACCAGGGAGGGAACCGTCAAAATCAGTTCAGAAACCCACCATAAAACCTTTCCTATTACCCCCCTCAACAACAGGTTAGGCCACCACAACCATGACAACCACAACAATCACCTCAGCCAGTAGCAAAACCCTAGCAACCTCGTCAACCTAACTACAATAGGGCACCGCCACCACCTAATCAAGCACTACGAAGGGGAGGTCCTAGGAGAGAGAACTACCAACAACTCCCTTACTCTTTGACCGACATCTTCAATGTACTCATGGCGGAGAAACAGTTGGAATTGCCCAATGAAAGAGAGGTTTGGCCAACAAATGTAGATATGTCCCGATACTGTGCTTACCACCAGTGTCCTGGTCACACCGTAGAAGTGTGTTTTCAATTCAAAGATTGCATCCACGATCTGAATGACCAAGGTAGCATTGATTGGGCTCAAATGGGGGAATGCATACAGGTAATGAAGGCTAGGCAGTAGCTGCGGCAATGTCCACCGGCTCAACCTCAACAACAACCTGGCTTGGGGATTGTTTAGAATCCGCTCCCATTACATGCTCCCACTCCAGCATCGGCACCAGCACATCCAAACCCAGGAATTGGTCTAGTACACTCCAATGTCCAGGGAGATGCCAGCTGTGCTCAAGGTTGGCAACTAGAAAGCCACAATACAACCATGCCTGTCAACTCGGCTAGGCCTCCTGCTAGGAACCCTCCTAGACAAATAATTCGTGCACCTTATACTCCACAACTACCACAAAGCTCAATAACCTAACCATTGGCCGCCACTTCTTCTCGCCGACCCATCATTAGGCCAGCCCCCTCCTTAACTACACCTCCTTCAACCATTGCTACACACCGGCCCTTGCTCATCCGACCACCACAATCACCACCAAACCTGAACCCCCAGCTCATGAGCTCTGTCACTCCAAAACCTCAACCTATCATACCACCAACCCCACAACCTACCACATTACCAACACCTTCATCAAACCCATCAACCACTCTTGCACCCCGGCCTCTTCTTATCAGGCCACCAGTATCACCATCACTACCACCTCTAAATCCAACCCCTCTACCCATAAACCCAATCATCCCAGAACCACCAATCCCATTGCCTACCATACCTGCACCTACACCACCTGTTCCACCATAGTCCACCCTAGTTAACCCATCACCTCTACCCAACCGCCAAATAGCCCTGGTGCTTCGGAGTGGGAGGATGTTCCAGTGGCTCTTTCCCCAAGCCGGTACTCAACCGCAGGATCCAGTGGAGAAGGAACAAGTGGAAGAACCATTGCCGGGCACAGCGTATGATTTTTTGAAACATTTAGATAAGACACCGGCCCGTATTTCCATACTTGAGTTGATCAAAAGATCAAAGGTGCACCAGGAGATTCTACAGCAATATTTGCAAAGGGTCATGGTGAGTGAAGATCTCCCACCTGAAAAGATCACTACAATGTTAGCCCCTAGAAGTGAGCACCCAACACTCACTTTCTCTCAGGAAGAATTAGTTGATTGAGAGGTCAGGAGATATGCTTTGCATGTGGCTATTATTATCTGCAATGTCGAAGTGAAATCATGTTTGGTTGACACTAGAGCTTCTATCAACGTTATGCCGCCAGAAACTTTGCAGTTGTGCGGTATTTCTGAGCAAGAAATCAAGTCATCATGTGCCATGGTGACGGCCTATGACAACTCTAAGAAGTTTGCACGTGGGGTAGTCAATCTAGAAGTTAAACTTGGACCATGTACGGTCACAATAGATTTTCATGTTCTGGATTTGGATCCAACTTTTCGGGCTATACTTGGGAGGCCATACTTGGAAGCCATAGGAGCGGTGGCTTCAACAAACCACCAATGCATAAAGTTTCCTTTTAAAGAACAAGTGGTCAAGGTGACTAGCATGCCTGTAAGGGATGAGATAAATGATGCTACTTTTACATCACCCTTAGGACTGTCGATATAGCCCCAGATCTCAATGGGGGAATTGCCAGAAGTCAGATGCATGATCGCCTCTTTACCCGACACAGTGGGATGGCGGATGATGATAAAATTGGGCTATCAGCCTAGAAAAGGTTTAGGCAAGGATCTTCAAGGGATCACTCAGCCGATTCAAACTGTGAAAAGGCCATGCAGGCAGGGGTTGGGATATGAAAAGGATTCCATCACAAGGAGGGTCTTCCAGCCAGGATATGCCATGGGACTCCACGCATTCTTTATCAAAGGGGAGACCATGATGATGGCTGAAGATGATAAGAGTTCCATGATGGCTGTAAAGAGAAGAAAGGCTCTAGATGAAGAAGAAGACTTGGAGGACCTGTGCTTATCTTTGACTCATTTGTTCTCAAGTGGGGAAGAGTACCAAGAACCACCCAAGGGCAGACCAATCTTGGATCATCTGGTTGAGCATACCACACAAGTTAGAACCATTCCACGAGGCCCAAGCATAACAATCCCGTGTTTAAACCTTGTACCATTATTTTTAGATCTCTTGGATGGGCTTCCAAGCCCACTCTCTTCCACCAAACTAACAACTCACTTTGGGCCCATGTGCCCTTTTCAACCTTCCATTCTTACTGGGCCTACTTGCCCATATACTTCCCTCATTAACTTCAGAATTGTGGGTTCTTTCCAGCATGGGCTCATATGCCCATCCATTTCTAAGATCGGGTCCACGTACCCGTTTACTTTTTTCATCAGTGTTGGACCCATGTGTCCACTTTCTGTTACCATTGGACCCACGAGCCCCTTTTTCCCCTTTATCCTTAAGTTTTTCTTTCTATTAATTCAGTCATTTTCTAGCAAACCTTGAGTCATTCCGACTTATTCCATCTTTTTACTTGAAAATTCCAAAAAAAAATGTCTTCTCTGAAACTCACATTTCCATTGAGGAGACGTCTCTACTCATCCCAAAGGGTGTTCCTAATCAGGGATCCCTCTTTTCTGAATCATTGATTGATTTACTCGATCCTCCCTCCACTGTGAATACCACATTTCCAGCTTTGTCCTCTGTAGGTCAGGTTAGGTTAGGAAATAGGAAAGTCAGAGCTAAACGAGTTCCAAATAGGTATCTGCAACAATTGGCACAGAAATGCATAGAGTGTGCAAGGCTGCCAAACTTTTTAGAGAATATCATCTAACTGGATGAAATCTGATATGAGGATGAGCATAACATAGATCATACTTTGGGAGTATATGAGGTGGTATCAGAGAAGGATCCCGAATTTGAGGATGAAATTGAGGACTTGGCTGATGCATATGCATCTGGACTTAGAAGATTTGAGGAACCATCAGCTACAGGGAATGAACCAACCAAAGAACTGAATTTAGGAACCCTGGAAGATCCTAAGATCATCCTTATCAGTGCAAACCTCACTCCCTCACAAGGACAATGTTTGATCAAAGTGTTGGAAGAATATAAGGACACGTTCGCATGGACATATGAAGACATGTCGGGATTAGATAATTTATTGGTTGAATATAGATTAACCTTGAAACCTGGAACTACCCCTGTTAAACAAAAGCTCAGGAGATTCCACCCTGATATTGCACTCAAAATGAAAGAAGAGGTCGACAAACTACACCAAGCAAAATTTATTGAAGTTGTCCTATATCCGCAATGGGTGGCTAACATAGTCCCTGTTATGAAGAAGGATGGATGGGTTCGGATTTGTATAGATTTCAGGAAATTGAACCGAGCGTGTCCTAAGGATGATTTTCCTTTACCTCATATCAATGTTTTGGTTGAAAACACAGCTGGATTTGAAATGCTTTGATTCATGGATGGCTATTCTGGATACAATCAGATCCGGTTAGCTGAGGAGGACCAAGAGAAGACCTCATTCACTACACCTTGGGGAACATATTGCTATGTTGTCATGCCCTTTGGGTTAAAGAATGCTGGTGCTACATATCAAAGGGCTATGATGGCTATCTTTCATGACATGATGCACACCCTTTTAGAGGTGTATGTGGATGATTTGGTTATCAAGTCCAAGAGTCAGGAAGATCATTCTGAAGTGCTAAGAAAAGTTTTGCAACGAGCTAGAGAATACAAGCTAAAAATGAACCCTAAGAAGTGCACATTTGGAGTTTCATCATGAAAACTACTTGGGTTCATAGTAAGTAAAAGGGGCATAGAGATCGACCCAAACAAGGCCAAAACAATTATCAGTATGCCTCCCCCGAGGAATATGAAGGAGCTTCGAGGATTGATTGGGAGGCTACAATTTGTCCACCGGTTTATCTCACAACATTCCCAAAGGTGTAAACCTTTCTATGAGTTAACCAAGGCAGGGGCCGATTTTAAATGGGATTCAAAGTGCCAGGAGGCATTCGATGGGTTGAAAGCATACCTGGCAAGTCCCCCTGTTCTAAGATGTTTGATGCTTGTGAGATGAAGTACACTGTGGTAGAAAAGACATGTGCTACTCTTGTTTAGGTGGTTCAGAAACTCAAACATTATTTTCTTGCTCACCAAGTCAAGCTCATTGCTCGTATCAATCCCGTTAAGTTTCTGTTAGAGAAGACAGTTTTGGCTGATCGATTAGGGCGATGGCAGAGTTTCTTATCCCAATTTGATATCAATTATGTCCCATAGAAGGCAATCAAGGGCTATGCTATTGCTTAACACCTTGCCCATCATCCCATACCCATCTTTGACCCAGTCCGGTCAGAGTTCCCGGACGACGAACTAATGTCAGTCCGATCTTCCAATCTTTGGACATTATATTTTGACGGGGCTCTGAACTCTCATGGTAGAGGGATAGGTATTGTCCTTCTGTCACCTGAAGGTGTCACCATTCCACAGACTTTTCAGCTTAACTTTCCAGCAACCAACAACATAGCTGAGTATGAAGCCTTGCTGGCCGGGCTGGAGGCCGCTCATTTTCATGGTGTCACAGAACTAAGGGTGATAGGTGATAGTCAATTGATCCTACGCCAAGTCCTATCCAAATACCGAACTTCCCATCCAAACCTCAAACCCTACTAGGAGCTCACCACCTGCTACATCAAGCCATTCTTCAAACTCACCTTTGTCCATGTCCCCCGTTCTCAGAATATCCTCGCCGATGCCTTAGCTTCACTAGCTTCCTCTTTATCTATCCTGCTAGGCAGGCAAGTACGGACTATCAACATCTGTAAGAGGACAATTCCAACAATTGAGGATGGACGTTTTCTAAAGGTTAAGGAGAGGATTCAACAGAAAGGAATACTTGGAATGTAAAGAAGAAATCTCTTTAATTGAGTTGGAAGAATTAGAAGAAGGTGAGAGACCTTGGTATGACGAGATTGCGAGGTATTGTCAAGATAAGTCATATCCACCTGGATCAACCACCAAAGAAAAGAAGGCAATTAGAAGAGTATCCCAGAGGTATACAATCCTAGGAGGAGTGCTCTATAAGAGAAGCCTAAGTGGAATCTTACTCAGGTGTCTTGATGAAGAAGAAGCCAAGTTGGTGCTGAAGGAAGCATATTCTGGAGTTTGTGGTGGTCATGTGAATACCCAAGCCCTTGCTAAGAAAATCATCCGACAAGGGTATTATTGGCCAACTCTAGAAGAAGACTGCTCCATCTTTGTCCGGCATTGTCATTCATGTCAACTCCATACCAACAAGATTCACTCTCCCGCATCTTCCCTTCATCTAATTCATGCCCCATGGCCCTTCGCCATATGGGCTTTTGATATCATTGGCCCCTTGAGTGACCTCAACTCCGAAATGCGCTCAAAATCATTCATTCTGACGACAACAGAGTACTTCACAAAGTGGGCTGAAGCGGAAGCATTCGTGGAGATTAAAGCGTCAACAGTCTGCTCCTTCATCAAGCGCAACATCATCGCCATGTTCGGGATACCCGGCGACATCATCACCAACAACGGACCGCAATTTCTCTCTGAAAATCTACGTGATCTTTGCAACAGGTACCGCATTGCATTACATCATTCATCTCCTTATTACCCGCAAGGCAATGGTCAAGTAGAAGCTACCAACAAAACTTTGATCAAAATCATTAAGAAATATTATAAGTCTAGCAAATTTGTCGACTGGCCTGATAAGCTTGTAGATGCTATATGGGCTTATCGTACTTCTGTAAGGACTCCCACTGGACAAACCCCGTATGCTTTGGCATATGGGATGGAAGCAATGGTCCCTTACGAAGTATTACTTCTATCTCTCCGAGTTTAGCTCAACAGGGATATTCCTATTGATGAGAGACGAGAATCTCTCCTTGCACAGCTTGAACTCTTGGATGAAAGAAGGCTAGCCGCCATCGGGCATGCCCGGACTTATCAGAATAGACTTAAAAGGTTTTATCAAAAGAGGGTGGTTGAGAGAAAATTCGAAATCGGTGAGATGGTAGTCAAACGCATATTCGTTAAGCCGGGGGGTCCCCGCTCCAAATTGCAACCTAACTGGAAAGGGTCGTTTGTAATCACTGAAAAGTATCCAGGCAATGCATATGAATTGACTAATGCAGATGGAGAAAAATTGAATCATCCTTGGAATGGAGTTTACCTCAAAAAGTACTTTCCATAAAAATGGAGAAACCACTGGTATAGTCTCAAGTCATCGATCCTAGGTTGTTCGTAAGAAGTCAAGAGTAGGTACCATCCTACACACACCACACTTCCCGATCTTAGAATCCAGACAACCCGACACTAGCGAAAGGCAAGGCAGAAATCTAGAAATGGAAGGAGTACCCTTACTTATTCTCTTCTACTCGGTCCAAGATAGGGAGAGAAGATTAGAGAGGGGTAGTATCGAAAACACTTGCCACCCTAGTAGGAGGCTGTCTTGGAGGGTGCAAAAGGGTGTCAAAAGATGGGCAATGAACCCCTCAGGTTATAAAAAGAAAAAATGATCAACCTGTCTGAATGAGTACCCAGAATGATAGTCAAGGCAAAAGGCATTAAAAGATGGGCAATGTCCCCACGGGTCAAAAACATGTCCAAATATGTGCCACATAGAAAAGAGCAAAAAAATAAGAGAGACCCAAAGAGGCCGAACCCCCAATGGGCAATTTGAGTGTGAGTAGAGAAATCCCTCTCAACATCTTCAAACCCTATCAAGGACTTCCTCTATACTCTTCCTCCTTAAACCCCTTGGGTAGGGTAAACCGACCAAATCCAGATGGAATCCAAGCCAGTTAAAGGAAGAAGGTTAGAAGGATTTTAGGTAGGGAACTTTATTTTTGCACGTGGCATCTACCACTTGAGTCTTGACAAAGTCCAAAGACCGATGAATTCTCTCAAATACCAGTTTTTTTTCTCCATAAAAAAGTGAATATTTCCAAAATCCAAAAAAAGTGAATATTTCAAAAATCCAAAAAAAATGATATTTCTAAGAAAACCAAAAAAAATGCTTAGTCATGATCATTGCCTTAGGTGCATCCATGTTTATTTGATTGTCATGCATATTTCCATTTTTGCATTGCATATCCATTTTTTTACTTTAATTACCTTGTTAAGAAGGCTCTTCCCCTTTGACCTAAGTCAAAGTTGACCATAATGGGCAAAGGGATAAGCCACGGTGAAGATCTAATCCCCTTTCTATCAAGTGTTTTAGGCATTCCAATGCAGGAGAGGAGAGGATTCACACCACGGCAAGTAAGTTCTCTTAACCCTTACCCCCATTCCATTTCAGTCATTTATTTTATTCCACCTTGTTAAGAATGCTCCTCCCTTTGACTCAAAATCAAGACAAACGATATACGGGCAAAGGGATGAGTCATGATGAAAATTTAATCATCTTTGTTAAGTGTTTTCAAAAGCTGAAGAAGCAAAAGAGAAGGGCCATCAGACAACCTTTTAAGTCTAACAGGTGAAGTGGTGAGATTAGTGTTCCCCAAGGAACGTCATGTCAACCTTGTGTCGAAAAGAGAGGAAGCGCTACCCAACTGAACATTATCGTAGTGCTGTATTCCGTCAGAAGGCAAGACAAGGATGGACCAGAGATGCTGATAAATCAGGCGGTCGATGCACTATGCCTGAAGACATTCTCATCAATCTCACATAATCACCATCACTCCATTTTGCACTTCACATCACTCTTACCATTTGTCATTTAGTTATTTTAGGTCCATTTGATATGTATTATATGCATTAAGGTTGAAGACCTTGAGCGTGAAGATGACCAGGCCCGAGGTCCCCTTCAACAAAATCTACGACGACATGGTCATTTATTCACAATCACGGATAAGCCAAAATTGAACATTGGAGGGATGATGGTTCCTAATCAGGCGTCTTGACCTCCAATAGACAATCTATATCTTCAACTATTTTCTACATAATTTTCTATGTTTTCATATCCATCTCCTTTTCATTCTTCATCATTACCAATTTTATTCCTTCATGTTTTACTCTTTCTTTTATCCCATCATGTTTTATTCTTTCCTTTCTTTTTATCCCACCGTGTCTTTTATTTTATCCCACCATGGCAATTGTCATGCCATTGTTTCTTCTTTCCCTTCATTCTATGTTAGTCCCACCATTATCTTTCAATCCCACTATGGCTTAAGTCTGTTTTGTCATTTTCCGAATATCGTGTTTTCTACCAAAGCATGATTCATGGTTTTCACGATACCCGAGCAATTTTCTTATGCTTAAAATGAACCCTTTTAGAATTTGAGATTATTCCACTCAGAATTAAACTGAGTATTTTGGTGAAACTTGAATGAACTTGAGATTCCAAATATGATGGATTGGTATTCTTTTCATTTTAAGATCAATTTCTCTTTTAAAACTTTAGCCCATCACTGTACAAGAACACCACAAAGTTCAGGTTGCTGACTGATAATGAACCTACGAATTCGAGGACTCCTCACCGCGCTGAGAGTTGGCTACATCCTTTATCCTTTATCCTTTATCCTTTATTTTTCATCTCTCGTGCCAATGGCATGTCTTTTACCAATCAATTATGTGAGGTTTTGATAGAACATGAAAGTGATCTAGAATACTCAGAGAGATTTATTTTGCTGGATCGGGTAGATAAGCGTGTCTATATCTACACCTTGATGCCACCTTCTCAGTCCATCACCATTCCATTCCACTACATTCATCTACGCTCACTTGCATTCCATTACAGTTCACTCCGAATCACTCTGCTTCATTACATGCCATTCCCTTACAAAGCCGACATCAAGGCGAGGCAAGCTGTAGACATGCCAAATTCACCTAATTCAGAGTATAAAACTCATGTTTTATAGGGTAACAAGTGTGATTGACCTTATAATAATGCCGGGTCTTTTAAAGTTGATTTGGAGCTTCGCCGAACGAAATCGAATTTTTTCCGAAGTTTTCTGCAGAAAGCCGTAATTTTCGAGCGAAAGCCACACGTGAATCGTGTAAACACGAAAATTGGCTGAATGACCAATTCCTAATAATCATGCATTGAAGGTTATGGTCAGATTCACACTCCGGACAAGTTTTTTTGCATACCGTGCCTTTCCGGTTTGTCGTCAGAGTCATTTTGACCTGTATCGGATCTTCTGTTCACTGCCCTAACTTACGGACAAAATTCTGAAGTTTTAGAGGGTGTGATGGCTGATCCAATGCTATATAAAGCTTCTTCGTCCTGTTATCTTTCTAATGCAACAAACGGCGTTGAAGTCCGAGTTCGGGAGTGTTCGCAATGGCTTACGGAAGAAGGATGCGCAAAAACAGTCCCATGCGCCCGGGTCCCTGGTCACATGCGCCCGGAACCCAGGGCACGTGCCCATGCGCCCTACCCTTGAGGCACGAGGGAACCAATTTTTCACTGGGACTCTACCGCTAAACAGATCGAGCGGATAAGACCAAAATTTTCGAAAAATATGAGATGCGCCCCCTAGAGGGGGCGCATGCACCCCACTGCACCAAGGCGCATGCGCCCTGGGGTAGGGCGCAGTGTGCCCTATTTTCTAGCCTTGATGAGATCGTCTGTTCTCCTATAAATTAACTCTGATTCTGGTTGTTCCAGAGGCATGAGCACAACTCCCCAGGCATCTCAAGAGATCCAAACTCTCTTCTACATCAATTTTATGATTTTTAGAGAAAGAATTTTGAGTTTTTAGAGAGAGAAAAGTCGGTTCAAGAGAGAGGAAGGCTGGTCTGCAGGTGATCTATCAGGTCTCTCTTCTTCAGCCTCTAAAGCAGCGTGTTGACTTCTTCTTCCCAAGCTCTCTTCAACAAAGTTATTCCACTACAAGTATTCTTCAGTTTGAAATTGACGGCACTTGATTCTGAGGTCAGGGCTGGTCGTGATGAGCGCAGAAGCAAAGTCGCGTCTGGCAGATCCTGGACTGCTGCTTGGCTTTTTCGACAACATAGATTTAGCAAAATCTCTCTCTATTCTTATCAGAATCTGTCTGTTCTTTTTCCTATCTCTTTGTTTCGTGATTCTACATCCTCCTATTATTTTTTTACATTTTTTGCATTATTTTTAGTTTATTTATCCGAAAATAGAAAATGAGGGGTTACAGATAACCCGAATCCGGTCAGTTTCTAGTCAATTGTGTGTTTCATGTTATTTTCTTTACATATATTCCACATTGTCTAGTTCTAATAGTATTTTCACTTGTTTATTTGTTTAGTTGCATAGAAGATCAAGCACCCACACGTTGAGGACTCTTCTTTATCGGCCGGCCGAGGAAGGAGAAGTTTTGATCCACACTCTTCATGCTAAGGTACACACGGTCAATTTTATTTCATAAATTGGAACCCACGGTTCCTGCCGACCACATGTCTTAATTTATTTCTTCTCACCCTCCTCCCACATGACCCGAACCGTCTCTTTGGTGATCGAGCGATGCCAAGAGATGAAAGTTCGGGGATCAATGTGAGTGTGGGAATGATGTGAGAGTTGCTTTCCATGTTTTCTTCCTTTCTTTCTTATCCCCTCTTGAGGTGACGATCTGGATTCACAGACTTCCCTGAAAAGGAGAAGGCCCCGTCGAATTTTCAGAGTCGATAGGCGTCACCTACAGATGGTAGTAGTTCATCTTCCCATAATTCAGGTATACATTTGACTATATATAAGTATGAAATTTTCTTAAAAATATTTGTTGTCTAATTGAATTTGTATGTTTAACTAGCTACAGCAATTGGATGTGGGAGAGGTCTAACAAAGGCCACCAGTGTGTGAACACTAGGGCCTGATGAGTCATACAACGTCGATATAGTAGGAGGATCTAGCGTTGGATCACATGGGCAAGAGTTTACCTCCTACTTAGGCATTATGAATAGAGTACATTGTGATTTGTGGGAACACAATTACATTACTCTGGCGTAGGAGAAGAAGGATGCCATATTTTGTGATTTAGAGGTAACAAGATAAATATTCATGTTGTTTAAATTTTTGTGAACTTTGTAATCATTCTTATATTGATGCAGCAACATTTTACCTTTGAGTGGAATCCCCAATCCGATGCACAAATAGTAAGACATATAGGAGATATGCAAAGGAAACAAAAAAGTCATTTGAAAATAAAGGTAGAATATAATTAATTAATCATGTTAATTTTTGTTAGACCAATTTCTTGCTAATAATATTTGTGTGCAATACTTTACAGGACGATCAGTGGAGGAAGCTCGTGCCAACGTTCCTCCACAATGTAGTGAGGAACAATGGTATCATATGTGCCATTTATGGAGTCAAGATGAAGCCAGTGTAAAATCAAACAAATCTCTTCTTTTATAATTAGTTTAGTAATGTTGAGATAAATTATTTTAAATTTATATATATATTTGTAGGTGTTGAGTGAAAAGAATGTTGGTAATAGGCGGTAATTAACAATGTTGTACAAAAGAGGAAGAACATATAACACCAGTTAGAAAAGGATTTTGTAAGTAGTAAAAACTTAAATTTTCATATTAGTTGAACCTTATTTCTAAATTCTTTATTATTTTTAAAAAATTTTGGCCAGGTACGAAAAGAAGGTCATCCTCCAACTAGTCTGGAAGTATTCCAGATGAGTCAAACACATGAGGAGCTTGATGGAGCAGTCATTTGGGATAATGACCAAAGTCATCTAATGATGGTAATGATTGGTTTATAAATGATTTTTTTCTTTATAATTTGTAATTCAACATTTTAATTTTAATTTTTTCATATTTAATATATAAGAAAATATGCATAGATTAATGAATCCCCCAGCATCTGAATCCTCGAATGTTGGGGTATTGCAGCCTCCACTCACCGCGGAGGACACCTTTTTATCCGTCTTCGATAGAGATCGACCGGGATGGATCCGTTGTGGTGGGCAAGGTGAAACTCGCAGCACTTGGTATGGTGAGTCAAGTGGAGGTGCTTCTACCTCTACTCAAGAAGTTCGAGATCTTAGAGCTCAGGTGGTGAGACAAGGAGAACTAAATGTTCATTATGAAGGTGAAATTACTTCACTGAAATACCAAATGGATGATCAACAAAAATCGTTCCAAGATAATTTTAATTGCCTTAATCAAATTATAGAAGGGTTATCTCGAAAGGTTCCCGCCTTCTGATGTGCCATCCACATCGGGGTATCCTCCACCTCATCAAACAAACGACAAAAACGACGATAATGACGAGGACTACGAGGATGGCAAGGAGAGTGAAGATGAAGACGAATATGAAGATGAAGACGACAAATAAATATGTATATTTTGAACTTTCTTGTGTGTTAATGTTTTTATGTATCAAAATATTTTGGCATATGAATAAAATGTATTATTTGGTCTAGTTTGTAAATGTGTGTTTGTGCATGTAGATTGTGAATGATGATTATCATATCATTTTAAAAGTTATGTAAATGTATGCTTGTGTATGTGAATAAGTGGTTTGTAAATATGTATTTGTGTATCCTAACCTGTTTCTGGATTGGTCGATCCGATTCTGGATCATTCTAGAAGTTATCGAGAATGACCGGTCTTCCTGATTCGATTCTAGAATCGATCGAATCTAGCAATGTTGGATTTTCTTTTGACAGGAAAACATTATTGGCGACGACTTCCATAGCCGTTGCCAATAATCTTATTTGCAACGGCCGAAGCCATCCCAAATGAGGTTTCAGTTGTTGCTTTACCCAAAAAAATATCCGATATAGGTGCCAGCTGGACCAGCATAACATTTACGACGGCTTATCAGCGATAGCTAAATAAGCCGTCGCTCATAAGGTTATTTGCAATGGTTTTTAGCTGTCGCAATATCTAGAAAAAGCTCCCTAAACTCCACCAGGGTGGGTTCTATTTATCATTTGCGATGACTTAAAGCTGTCGCAAATAACCTTATGGGCGACATCTTATTCAGTCGTCGCCATTAAGTTTACCGTCTTACAATTATTTGTGAAGGTCTTTTTAGCCGTCGCAAATAAATTTATTTACGATGGCTTACATTTGGCCGTCGCCAATAACATTGGCGATAGGGTTATTTGCGACTACTTGGTGACAGCTGGATAGCCGTTGCCAATATATTGACGATGGCTTTTTGGTTATTTGGGACGGTGTCAAGCCGTCCCCAATAATCTATTTTTTTGTAGTGAGAGAGAGAGACGGGTAAGTTTCTCAAATTAGTATATCTTAGGTTAAATGGATTCAAGTGAAATTAGTGGTAAAAAATTAATATAAAGGCCTAATTAAAAATGGAGTAAGATATAAAGGAGTTAAAAGTTATTGTCAAATATTTCACGATAGATATGAAAATACAAATGATTCTAAAGACTTAAGTATAATAATCCCTAGTTCGTACTTCACTATTTATTTATTTATTAGTCAATTATAACTTTATTTAATATTTTACTTATAAAGTGTCTTCATCCATTTTTGCACCAAGTGTTTGTTATTGTCTCACAGGTAAACTGAGCAAATGAGAACTTCTACAATTAAAAAATTAACATACATATCTAATTTAAATGAATGTACACACATTGTTTATGGTTTTTGGTTTCTTTTAACATTAACTTGGAGGGAGACATGCACCTTTCTTAACATGCCCCATTATGCACACGATCAAAGTTTTGAAATAGTTCAGGCTGGGTCTATTTGGATCACCCTAAAATGGGTTAATTGGGCCTTCTTTTTCTTGTGCCATTTGGTTACCTGTAAGATATGACTTATGAATCACAGAAAATGTTTTTTTCTCGAAGCCTTTCAAATCAAATTTGCATCACCAAGCTGGCACGAACGCCACTGCCTAAAAAAAATATGATTATAATCATTTTATTTGTATTACTACACACTTACAAGTTAAATCTATCTTTTGAAAATAAGAAAAGTATTTCTCATTATTAGAGTGATATTCAATATAGTGGACTTTTTTAATTTAATAACAAAGTACTCCTTTTCTCTATCTGCAATATGTATAAATCACACAGAATACATATTGCGATAAACTACACTCTAAAGTCTAAACTGATGATAAATGAGTTCTTCATTTTCACCGTCTTTAGAAGTTTTCTTTTTGTATTAAATTGCATTACTATAAATTAGATCCCGTACGGATCTATCATGATCGGTTGGAAGTGGATCATTATGCTCCTAATCGTCCAAATTATCTTCCTGGTTATGACATAAAGTACCAAATCATAGAATAATATAATATATTTTTGAAAAAAAAACTTAAACATCGATAAAAGATGAAACTGTAAAGACATGCCTTTGTGCTCCACGTGAAAAAGAACTTTTAAGAAGTCAAACAGTATTTTACAGGTAAGAAAAAATAATTGAAAGTATTTTCAAAGAATATCAAATGAAATATTGGTATTTACTGCGAAATCAATCCCACATAACCTGTTTTCGCCAGTATGCGTAAACACTGATTTGGTACCTCCCTGACGGTGTCACTTCCACCTCGTATGCAGAATCCCTTCGCTCGCCAAGGTTCCCTCCAGGCTTCCGATCATCCGGGCCACCCTCACTTCGAAGCCCCTCTGTATCTCCCTCAGGAGAGCCCTCGCCACATCGGCGAACTGTGCTGCGTTGACACCGGGAGGAGGGCGGTGACCTCTTCCATTGTCGCCGCCGGCGACGCTGGCCGCCAGCTTAGACTGCACCTCCACAAGCTTCTGCCCGGTCGACACAATGTGCCGCTGCAGATGGAATGCCTCCTCAAGGAAGGCATCAAGTGCTGTCGTCTCTTCCCGATCGTTCTCTCGCTGAAAACGTATTCGCGCGCGGTATACATTATAGACACCGGCGATGATGGGCCGCCGGAGCGAGAAATTTTGACGAAATTATCGGTATATAAATGGAAACGCGGGGGACCCTTACCATCTTCTTGCAGAGGCTGTCGGTCTTCTCTTCCAGGGATTGGTACCGCATAATCTGCTTGTTGAGCAAAGAGATCACCGAGAGGAATCCCCCAAATTGACCCTCGTTCTGAGCAGGCTTCTCCCCGGCTTTCTGGGATCCAGTCAATTTCTCAAGCACGAGGAGCTGCTGCTTCAGCCTACGGATCTTGTAAGAGACGCCCAGAGCATTGAGATCCACCTTCCATGGAGAATCTTCGCCCTGCCAAGCACCTTGGGCCTTGCCTGTATCATCAGCGACCTGTGAAGGAGTTAGGTTGTGCTGCAGCTTGTCGCATCCGGAGTCTACACTGACCTCTTTCTCCTCTTCGGCCACCTCTCGTGGAGCTCGTTGGTGATCTGTTGATGGTGATTCTGGCTTTCTCTGTTTCTCTCCGTCAATGGGCACCACGTCGTCGCCTTGCAGGTTCAAGTTGTCCTCCTGCGGAAGCGGGTCTTCGTCTGAGGTAGGCCCCCACTCCCGCCACCTCTCGCTAGCCTCACGTTTGATCATCGCCCTCGCTTCCGACGCCGGCGCCTGCACGTCGAGGGTTGCCGAACCGGCGGCCGGCGGCCGGCTGGTTGTTCCCAACCGTCTCATGTTGACATTGAGTTGCTCCATCAGGTACTTTGTTTCCTCTTCTTTCTGCACCAGCAGGGCTTCGAGCTTGATGCTTTCTTCTCTATACTTGGACAGGTCTCCCTCGAGCCCTTCGATGTAATCCTGAAGCCTCTTCGACTCCATATCCATGCTGAGGACCCGCCAGCGGTAGGCTTCTAATTCCTCGTCGTTCAGCGCCAACTGTTCTGTGAATGCCTCAATCTCCGCGTAGTGTCTCTGTTGCAGCAGGCGCGTGCGCTTCTCGATCTCTGAATGAACCCAATCTTGAAGCTGTCTGATCTCTGCTGCGACTGCATCAAATGAAGATGAATGCTGACAATCTTGATAAACAAGGACAAGATCAAGATCAAAAAAATAAAGAAGGGGGCGGCGAAGAAATTACGGAGGTCGTCGTCGTTGTCCTTGATCGAGCAACGATCGAGGGAGCCAACGCCAGAAGCAACATCACCTCCCCCGTAATCTCTGTTCTCGGTGCTTTCAGCCTGCAAGTAGTCGATCAGAAGAGCCCTGCGATGGTGGAAGCGCCCGCTTCCGTCGTGGGAACTCTCTGCTTCGATGGCCTGAGGCGGCGGCGGCCTCGCGCCCTGCCGGCGCCTAATCTCGTATGAGTCCCTCAGTCTCTGCAACTCCGCCTCCATCTGCTTCTCTCTCGCCTTGGACGTTCTCACCTCCTCCAGCAGCGCCTGCTTCTCCGTCACGTCGAGCTTGCACTTGCGCAGCATCGCTGATAGCACCTTGCCCTTCTGCTCCGTCTCCTTTTCCACCCTCGCGAGGTCGCTGGACAGCTTCTCCACCACCAGCAGGGCGGCTTCCTTTTGCTCGAACACCTCGTCCAGTTCCCTCCTGGCCGCCTCCACCTGCCAAAGCGCGCGGCCCATCTCGGCCTCCAGCTGGCGGTGGCTGGAGACGAGCTCGGCGAACGCAGTCTTGTGCTTCAGGAGCTCAGTTTCGTGGTCCTGCACCTCTTTTCTCGCCCTTTCCCGCGTCTCCTCTGCCGCTGCTTCTGCCGCCCGGAGCTGACCCATCTCTTCTTCCAGGGCTTGAGTCTTGGCCTGGAGCTTCTTCTTCTCCGCAATCCAGCTCCGCTCGCGGCAGGCAAAGATGGCAGCAACCTTCTCGTTGGCCCTAGCGTCTTCGGCCCTCAGCCTCTTCACTTCCGCTACTTCCAGCTCCTTCTCCCTGTGGCCGTCCCCCAAAGCTTCTCCTGCTTTCTGCGACCTCCAGATGAGCAGCCCCAGGAGACGCGCACTGCCCTGTAGCAGCGTCTCTCTGAGGCGGCAGCGCCGGGCGTCATCAAGGTCCGGTCCTCTAGCCTTCGGGAGCAGCTGCAGGGCGAGGAACGCACAGGAAGCCCCAAAGTACACGGGGCAGAGGTTGCCAGCCACAGCATCGAAGGGATTTCTCTGCTCAGCGGAGACAATTAGACCGCCGTCCTCCGCCATCGCCTGGCCGCCGCCAAGGCTCTCAAGATGATGACTTGAAAACCCAAGGTGCAATAACACGAGCCGCAGTACTCAGTCTAGGGAAGCAGTGCCCCCTTGCCTCTGGTTTAGTTCCCATCCTCCGGTACAAGCCTTTGGCCATTATGGCGCACCCAGGGAGACGGAGAGTGGGTGTGAAGGGATTGTTTGAATTGTGATTTTTTCTCAAGACCAATCAAAATTGAAGAACGTTTAAATTAATTGGTTATTAAATACATATAAAATTACTTTTGATTATAAATAATTAAGATAAATACTGTTTAATTACAAGAAAGATTGATATCTTTTTGTAAATAGTGATCGATGTAACAGTATTATATATTATGACTTGTCACTAGTTAATTTGATTAGATCAGTGGATGCTTTGATACATAGATTTTTTGAATAGAGACTCGAGTGAGGTGACCCACACGTGTGGGGACCAACGCGGACCGTGAGGGAGACGTCCGAACCAGCTCATGCGAATCATTGGCCTGCGCCAGCCAGCAACCACCTGCCCCTGGCTAACCGCCTCTATCTGCACCATTGACGAGCCCCGCGAAACCAATGGAGGCGCAAGACGGCCGACACGGCTCAGGCCCAAGGGCTCTTCGTATTCTTACGTACTAGTTTTTCCGCTAAACGGCTCGCAGGTGGGGCGGTAAACGGGTCAGATTTGAAAGTGGAATTATCAAATTTTGATTTTGATTTTGATTTTGATAAGAGTTAAAGAGTTTTATTTTGGTTTCGATAATTTTAGAATCACTATGTTCTGATTTTGATCCGATTCTGATTTTATTATCGAAATCGAATTCGAATTCGATAATTTTCATAAAATATATATTAAATATTAAATTTTAGTCAAACATGAGTTAATAATTCACATATAATTACTAAAATTTGTTCTTATTTTCTTAAAATTTTATTTTTTATCATGTTAACTATTTATATAATATATCATATAATTTATTTAACTTTATTTAATTTAATTTAATTTATTTATATTTATTTTTTATCCAAATCGAATTAATGGAAAGGAATCAACTGATTCCGATTCCGATGAGCTATCATAAAATCCGAATCCTATTCCGATAATTTATAGGATACAAAAACAAGTTCCAAACTCGTTAATTTTTATCGGAATTGAATCAGATTATTGGATTCCGTTTACACCCCTACTCGCAGGTAAAGACAATAGCTCTGGCTTGCTTAGGGCCATTGGATTGTTTGTGAAATAAAATTTGATGAAAATAATTTACGTGGATTTAGTTTTACATATAAAATAAATTTTAAATATTTTAATTAATACTCATAAAATAATTTTTTTTAAAAATGTTTTTATTTTTTGTAAATTATTTTTTATTATTTTAAAATTTAAACCTTGTGATTATAAAAATTTATTGACATAAAATTGCAAATTTTTAATTTTTTTTAATATTTTATATAATTCTTAAGAATTATTAGTACGTTAATCGTCATCATAATTTACTTTGCTAATAAATTTTTGTATAATTTTTTATATTAATTATATTATATATCAATGATATTAGTTAATTTAAATTTAATATTTAATTTACTTATTACTATCTATTATGGTTGACAGAGAGGGAGAGAGACGTTGAAGCAAGGGACATCCTTTCCGGAAAATGGCAATCGGCGAAGTCCTTCTGATGCCCAAATTGGCGGTTCAAGATGGTCAATGAATATACTTTTTTACCTTTATTTTACGTGGATCCAAATAGGTTCGTTGAAAAGATTTTCATGAAAACTTATTACATGAGATTATGTTACACGTAAGCAAACGGACCCTTGGAGGGCGCAAACTGAAGTCGAAATCGATTTTGATAATAGAGAATAGATTAAAAAATTTTGTGTAACAAAATAATCAATTCCGATAAAAAAGATACAGATCTGCAAAAAGTAATGTAATAAATAATAAATAATAAATAATTAAAATTATGATGTATAAATGTTAAAAATAAAAAATATAATTTTAAAGGTATTATGTATTTTAGTAGTAATATAAGATTAATCATCTTTTTTCTTAAAATAATTAATGTAAAATAAATATTTCAAAATTTATCACATTGACGGAATCGGAATTGAAAAATAAAATAAAATATTATGATTCTGATTTCATCCAGCGTGAATTTAGAATGATTTTAACTTTCATCAGAATCTAAATCACAAACACTCAAGTTTGCTACCAAATTCATCCCATTTGCAGTGCCGTCCTGCTTGGTCGCATACCACCTCGTTGCTGGCTGCTGGCCTATGAATGAACCCAAATGTGATATCAGTGAGGTTATGTTTGGTGCCCGGATATTCATGAGTAAATCTGATTTATGTTCAATCTTTCATTTGTTTTGCAAATAAAATGAGACGTAATCTGAATTAACTCAATCCGATTTATTCCAAAAATGAAGATAAAGTGAGAGATAAGTCATCCCATTTAGTACATAAAATATTTTATTCTTAGCTCTTTTTTTCAAGAGATAGTCATCACATCTGGTACATACAATATTTTGCATTACTATTTATGTATTATTTATGATATAAATTTTATATTTTATATTAATAACCAAATATTTTTTATATATCAATATTAATTTTAAAATTAATAATTATATATCATATCTAACATAGGATAATGTTATCTTCTAAATATATCTTAACTCAAATCAAGCAAAATGAGAATAAAGATAGTCAAAAGAAGCGACTTTTCATTGTTCTCATCAATTTTATCTCGGTATCAAACCGGGCCTAACATTTTAAGTGATCTCACCGAACAAAAATTCTGAGTCCGCCATTTGCACGCTTTTTTCATGTAGGTATGATCAGCTTACCTACCCCGGGCCAGTTGCTTGCAGTGGCACCAGAAGGAACATATCTAGCTCATTAGCTTACAGGAGAAGAGCAAATATGTATGTGAAAGGAGCTGCGTCTTGACAGGAAAGTCTGCTTTTGTGGCTATACGGACAGCTCCTCCACAGCCAAGTAGGTGAGCTACTTGTCTTGAACCCTGTTAAATGCAGGTGCCATCCAACTCAAAACCTTAAATTTATGAGTAAAATATGCACCTTTCTTATATGCTCACAAATTCTTTCCAAATACCTAATATGAAATTATTCTATCACGTCCTGCAAGTCAATATCCATTCAAGACCCAAATTGACCTGATGAGTTTTTATACCATGTTAAACAATCGATCCATCCAACTCTGAGCATTAAGAGGAAGAGATGAAAAAGAGAACAGTCCTCTCACATCTGAAGCGAACTGCTATGGAGCTTGGAGGAGAAGGAAACTACCGCACATCAATTAGATACGTACGACAAGCGGGTGGATCTGCACATATCTACTCCATCTAGATCCTCAATCTTCAAATATCAACTATGTAAAGTGATTTATAAAAGCATATCTTGTAACTGACTTTCTGATAGAAACTTTTTTTTTGGGGTCTGAAGATAGAAAACATCAAATTGGACGTTCTTTCAGCTGTTGACAACTGAAGGATACTCTTAACATACGCAAGCCCGAAAATTCATGATAACCGAGAGAGAAGTTGTCATCGCTTTGCAGCTTCAGGGTTTCGTCTATCGCGTGTATACACACACACACAGATATATATATATATAATATCAAGATCGAGCCAGCCATCAATCGCTGTAAAGCTGTTAGATGTTGAAGGAAAGCATAAGGAGCGGGATCATCAAAGCGACCCCAACTCTCCGTGTAAAGTTGGCCAAGTTTCTGCTGTCGGTAGTACCCATGTTGCATATATAAAGGCTGCGATCTTGGGTCCCCTCGGCTAGAACCCTCGCGAAGGTGGCCCCTGCCTGCACTCTGCTCGAGCATGCCGCTTTATGGCCGCCGTGAGAACAGCAGTGACGGACCTGACGGTGAGCCGCACGGAGCTCATTCGCTCGGGAGTATAACAACTAGGGCTGTAAACGGAGCGGATACGGAGCGGATATGACGTTTCCGTATCCGCTCCGTTTAGCTATTCGGATAATCCGTATCCGGTCCGAATCTGATACGAATACGGATCGGATATTATAAGTCAGATAATCTTCGGATTCGGAGCGGATACGGTAAAATCCGCTTCGGAATGTTAATTAAATATTATTTAATTAATATATTTAATAATATACAAATACATAGAAATAAAATTATAAAATATTAAATTTATCATATATTTATCAATATTAACTTAGTATATTAATATATAATAAAGAATACTTAATCATATTTGTAAATATAATGATTTTAAATATATATTATGTATATATTATCAAAGGTAGATTCGGAGCGGATCTTAAACAGAGCGGAGCGGGCATTTCCGTGTCCGCTCCGATTAACATTCGGATAATATTCGTATCCGGATATCCGCTCCGACGGATATCTAAAATCGGATATTATCCGCCTAAACGGATACGAATTCGGAGCGAATCCGAATTTTATCCGCATCCGTTTACAGCCCTAATAACAAGTAAAGAGATCAGACAGGATTAAGCAAGTAAAGTTGACTCTCGCCTTTCCCATAGCTCTTCTCATTTGTTAGAGATATGGACTAAGGCTAGGCTGCTAGCTAGCCCGTTGTATTCGGGAGAAGCTACACCTTCCGGTAAATTGTAGGGTCCACTTTCTTAAAATCAAGGCAAACATAAAAATGTAATTTAATTAGAATAAAATAAATAGAGTTAAAAATATAATTTGTCACATCAAAATGTGTAATCACTAAACTTAAGAGTTGTATCGTTAACCAACGACTAGTTTCTATAGCAATAGTCTCTTATGGGGTGTTTGGTTGCATCATAATAAGGGTTTTTGTTTTAATTTTTAAAAATTGTAAGAAAACTTGTTAAAAGAGGTGTTTGGTAACCATGACAATTTTATGTTTTGAAAGTGATTTTCTTCTTAAACAACAAAAGAGGGTCTCACCTCTTTCTTTTTTCTTGTGGTCCCCCACTTTGTTTGGTCATGTGTGGTAGTTACTCTTTTTTGTAATCACATCCCTCCAAACATGATAATTTTATGTCATGAGTTGGTTCACTTTTTATTTTAATACAATTTTTTATCATGAAAGTGTACAAAAAATTATAATGCAACCAAACACCCCATTAGAGATACAAGACAACAAGTACATGATACTCTTCTTCTATCAACACGTCTTTTGAAAGAGTTTTACAATTTCGATCTTACTTTGGTTGCTCAATAGTAGAGGAAAAGAAGAGAAAGTGTATTTATAAGGAGAAGAAAAATGTTTACGAACGAACAATCACGTATGCATCTGTTGAATGTGTTCGAATGAGAAGAAAAACTTCGGAAGAAGTGGTTGTACACTTGCAGAAAAAAAAACAATGTCTATATATGTGACCCACATGTGCAAGTATCCCACCAGACGTGTTCATCAGGACAGGGTGTTTCAAAACCACATGAAACAACCTCTCACATGTTTTAAGCCTCTTCAATATATATATTTAAATAAAAGAGAATACTACAAATAAATGAATACTTTTGTGCAATCTTACAATGTATGGGTGAAGGTACTTTTTCGGTTTGAACCCTCACTTAGTGATATTTAAGATCACCTATTGAACGTTTAGGGTCCATTTGGTCTTCTCTAAAACTAAAATTTAGGAAAACGTTGTTCGTTGAATATACTTTTCATGGAAACAAAAATCATTAGCTGACATTTGGTTATCAGTAAAATATTTTCATAGAAAATTTTGTAGATATTTTGCAGAACGCTTCAACGAGAACACAATAATTGTAAATAATTTTGTCAATATCTATATAATAAAACTATTTATATATAGTAAATTATTAATACAAAAAAATAAAATAAAATAATTTCATAAAATAATTTTGTTAAATTTTTTTTTAAAAATTTATTATTGAGATGCTTATAAATTATTTTTCTTAAAAAACATTTAATTTTATCATTTTTATCAATTTATTACATTATTTAATTTCTATTTGGATCCATGGAAAAAGTTAAATTGTTGAAAATCATTTACATGTAATCAATTTTCCATGTAAAAAACAAATATAATATTTGGTACCTAGAAAATGATTTTCCTAAAAATATTTTAACTTCTTTTGTTGTAAAATATTTTCATAATGTTTATTGCTTAATTCAATAGAAGATATTTTGAATCTTATAATTTTTATATGGTTAGTATTTATTGAATTTATCATTTCAAAATAATTTTATAATGATAATTTTGAAATTGAAACTTTCACAAAATTATTATTTTAAAATTTAATATTTATCAATAACTAAAAAACGCACAACTCACAATATTCATTTTAGTACAGGCTCCCACTGCCGGTCGCTTCGGAAAACAACATCAGAAATGAGATTGCGGATGCCAAAATCCACAGTTTACGGGAGTCAACGAATTATATTTTACGTTGACTCCCATTTCCCGGGCATCCAAATATGAGCGTGCGGGGGTTTTCAGGAAAACACGGTGCAGACGGCCCATTTTACGGGCAACCAAATAGACCCTTAGTGGATGATTCTTGTTGAACCATGCTCTATTACTTAGATTCTCTCATATCTAAACATAGTATAGCAAAATTGAATTATTGTGCATTGCGTTATTCATGACTTTGCACAAATGTCTCATGTATGTTTTAGAAAATATTCCACATCTCATAATCGTGACCACACATGTTTATGAATCATTTAAGGGTGAGAGCAAGGAATCATATCTATTAAGAGTATAAAACCCATCATACCATTTGTTTCTATATGAGCACTAATGTCATACGAATGAGAGCATATTAAAAAATTGCTCCACACATAGTTACCCATCATGTTTGATTGTATCTATCGAACCTCGGTGAGATTTGGTTGTCACCATGGTAATTTTTCATTTAGGTGCTCAATTCCATCTCTCTCAAATCTTTTAGAACCACCATTACAAATAAGTTTTTTTATGAATATATTTGTATGATTTCTATCGAAATTCACAAAATTTAATGCTATCACCAGTTAGTTCATTTTGTTTATCATAAACTTATGTCTCACTTTCAAACGTCTGCTCATTTTGACATCCACATTGGCTTGAATGCATTTATCAATTGATGGTTTGTAATAACACAAAATAGATATAGGAGGCAAAAATTTTGTAATTAATAGAATATCATCTAAAAAATACTTTAGCCATTTAGCTTCAATCCATGTGGTGTTAAATAAAATCATTTCATATTCTACAATACTTATAGATAACTTAAATTTTTTTATAGATTTTCATGATATAACATCTTTTCCAAGACAAAAACAAACCTCGATGTTGATTTTACATATGATGAGCCACTAATTGAATTAACATAACTTAAACCTTCTAACATAGAAGGATAGCTAGAATAATATAAAGTATACAACATAATGCTTTTTAAATATTTTAGTACTATTTTGAATGCTTTACAATTACTCTTATCTCAATTTATAGTATACCTACTAAGTCAACATATGCTATATCTAGCCTTATGTAATTTGTAAAGAATCCGAGTAAGCTTATGATCTGTGCGTATCTATATTGTAGTGTAGGATTATCCAAATTCTTATTTAGATAAACACTTGCATTGTAAGGAGTAGATAAAAACTCACAATTTATATGATAGAATATTCTAAAAATTCTCTATACAATGAGATTTCGACAAAGCTATTTTATTTGACTTTCTTATTTTTTAGTATTCACAATTAAGCTAGCTTCACCATGATCTTTCATATGAAAATTTTTAGATAAGAATGTATTGACTTCATTAATGACATTCATGTTGGATTCAGAGATTTAAATATTATCAACATATAAGCATAGGATAAGATGTTCACTGCGAATTTCATAATATATGCATACGTCAGTTTGATTGATTTTAAAATCATAAGAAAAAATGATTTCATTGAATTCTTCATGCTATTAATTGGGTGCATGCTTTAATTTACACAATGATCTCATTAGTTTACACACCTTATTTTCTTTGCTAGGAACAATCAAACCCTCATGTTGATCCATGTAAATTTTTTCATCTACTTTACCATTTAATATTGTAGTCTTACATCTATTTGCCATATGATCAATTTATATAGGGAAGCTAATTCAATTAAGACTATAATAGTGGTGATTCTAGTGACAAGAGAGTATACATCAAAGTACTCTACAATAGCATTTTGCGTGAACTCTTTAGCTATAAGTCTAGTTTTATATTTGTCAACATATCCAATAGGTTTTAATTTCTTTTTGAAAACCCATTTGCATCCAAACATTTTACAACTACGGTGTAGATTGGTTAGCACCAACATTGTATTTTGAATTATAGAATTCATTTCAATCTCTATAGTTTCCTTCTAAAAAGGTGAATCTATTGAGTTCATGGCATCATTGAAAGTAGTTTGAGAATCTTCTACTAATAATGTATAGTAGTCGTCGTAAACATTTTCTATTCTACTCCTCTTGCTTCTTCTTATTTCTAATGGGTCTTCTTCTTCTCTATTATTAATTAGATTTGGGTTAGAGTCAAGACTGTTACTTTTCACATTGTTTTCAATTATAGATTTAAATGAAAGTATGTTTTCATAGTAAATTGCATCTCGAGACTTAATAATAGTATTATTTAAAATATCTCATATATAGAATTAATTAACATGAACCAACTTGCGTTTCTAGAGAAGTGTTCAACATTATTATTTGTAGTATATCTAATAAAGATATTATCTATGGTCTTAGGTATAGTTTTCTTTATCTTTGGATATTTTTTACTTTCGCAAGGCACCACCACAGTTTAAGAAAGTTAAATTAGGTCTTCTCCTTTTCCAAATTTCATGTGGGGTAGAGTCACATTGTTTGAAAGGTACTCTATTTATAACAAAACACACAATTAAAAGTGCCTTCCCCGTAAGTTTTTAGGTGGTCTTGAACTAATTACAAAAAATTAACTATATAAGTTATTAATGTTCTATATTCTTTTCTCTACTGCACTATTAGATTGTAAAGGATAAGTGGTTGCTATTTTATGTATTATTCTATGCTCTTGATAAAATTGAGTAAATGAGAGTTATAGTATTTTCTATTAGACCTAAGAATTTTAATTTTATTTTCTTGTTGATTTTTGGCTTCAATTTTATAAATATAAAATTTATCTATTATTTCATCTTTAGTCTTTTAACTAAGTGTAATAATATTTTGATAGATCATCAATAATGACACATCATTTGTTACCATCCATCACTATGTATTAGTTCTAAGATAATAATTTCTATCAACCGATTTAAATGTTTATTTAGGTAATTTTACTTAAACACACACACACTACATATCTTTTCATTTTAGATAAGATTTTAGAATTAAATTAAATTTCACTAATATTTTAGCTGACTTATAAGTAACATGACTCAATCTTAAATGGCATACATAAGATGATTCAATATTCAAAATAATTGATTTTTCATTATTTAAAAATAAACTTAATAGAAACGTATGCCCTATAATCAATCATATTTGATATGAATCAACATTTTTTAAATAAATGATTTAATTAAATTAGCATATCTTCATTGCTTGCTCATATTAGATGCATATATATCATAATGAAATCATGATACAATCATCATTGTATGTGATGAAATGATCGATCTCATTGATCATTAGTGTAAACACAATAAGATACACGTACAGGTGCTCATGAGTAGAATGAATTTACTAAAGTGACCGAATTAGAAACTTTGAATAGTATCTTACCTAAGTGTCTATTAGAGGTTTTTATGATTACATTTACATGGTTGGACTATTAACATGAGTCGCCAAAGTTGTCTAAATAGGCATATCTTTTGCTTTGGCTATTCACTTATGAATCGCCCACTTTGAGGGTCCAATATAGGTAATGGGTCGGGGACAACAGAACCCAGTGAAGATAATTATGTAGACAACAAGGGATCGTTTACTTTCAGTTAGTAAAAGACAATGTCCTATAAGATAGTACTCTAAATCCTTGACCATGGTAGAAAGAAAATTGAAAAAGGACTATTCCAATTGATCTGATTTCTAGTATAGGGGTTGATAGTGGGTGTCGTATCCCTATTCGACTAGGACAACTGGGATGATGGAAATGCTCAATGAAAATAAGATCATCCCCAAAATCATTTAAGATCATGTGATGTGACTTATATCCTTCGTGATTGAAAGGTCGTTTAATATGTTATAAGATAGTAGATTTAATTTAAAATAAATTGTTCTTTTAATTAGGCCACAACTGAACAGACTATTAGGTCTAGTGAATCATACATTATAAAATTGATATATTAGTATGGGGGATGTGGATGGGATTTTTGGTCATCACCAATATTTTTCTCTTCACTTCTACACACACCATGATCCCTAAACATTCTCCTTTCGTCCTCACTGGGACATCGAAGGGTCGGGTTAGATTGTGCAAAAGAGAAGGTGAGAAATGGTAAAGAAATAAAAGTAGAACATGGTGTGGGAACTATGGAGTGTGTGATGTTTGTGGTCATCAAGAATTGCATGTTCCAAATTATAGTAAAAATGAAAATGTTAACCAATGTACCTTAGCGGGGAGATGTGCTTAATTGATTTTGACTTCCTTCTCTTCGACCAGTCGAGAAGAAGCTTAAGACGCTACAGGAAACAAGATCATTAGCGACGGCTGACTGCCGTCGCCAAAAATACAAAAGCCGTCACCAGAACTTAATAGCGATGGCTTCCAAGCTGTCGCAAAACTGTCGCAAATAAGCCCGTCACCAATCGTAATGGCGACGGCTAATCAAAAGCCGTTGTTGTTATCGTTATTGGCGACGGCCATCAGCCGTCACAATTAAGTTATTAGAGACGGCTGTAGTCGTCGCTCATAAGGTTTTTAGCAACGGCTGCAAGCCGTCACAAGTAAACTAAAAACTGGTATAGCTATTAGCGACAGCTTCTCGCCGTCGCCAAAACTTAATTTTTGCACCTCCGGGGGTGCATTTTCTGGTTTTGCGACGGCGTAACAAGCCGTCGCTCTAAATCGTTTTTGCGACGGCTAGAGGGAGCCGTCACTAGTAAATGACAGTAATTAGAAGCGACGGCTCTCCACCGTCGCGAAAACCTATTTTTCAGCCCCAGAAAGGGCTGCGGGGTGCATTTTCTGGTTTTGCGACGACTTAGAGCCGTCACCATTACATATACAGCCGTCGCTTAAACTGACTTTAGCGACGGCTTTAAGGAGCTGTCACTATTAACTTACAGTTTTTTAAAAAAATTTATTTCTCACACACTATTGTATTCACGTAGTAACATATACATACGTGAATATACAATCTTTTGTTGTACACTTTCACATTATCACATTGATGCCGTCGCTTTCAAAATCAATATTTTATATACAATCTTTATTTCATGTACGTGAATATAATCACACATTCATTGACTTATAGCCATTCACATTCATAAATAAGAAACACTGACATTCTTTAACAAGAAAAATTCATATTTATAAAATGTATTATGTATACAACAACTACCTCAAATACAAAGAAATAGTAAAATAGAGAGAAAACTCTCTCACTCATCCTCCCCAAAAGAACGCTCTTCATCGTCCGCATCCTCGTCGTCATCGTTGTCGTAGTCCTCCTCCTCGTCTCCCCGTGCGCCTATACGGCCCTGGGGTGGCCTCGAACTAGACGGATCCGCAGGTTGGAGCCTACTAATTAATTGGGCTAACATTTCTTGTGTTAGCCGTGTCATCGACTCTTGAAACTGTTGACGTTGGGCGTCTAGTTGTTGTTGGAGCGAGTCGATCATCGAGTTTTGTTTCTCGATTTGTGTAGCTTGAGCATCGACTTTGTCCACCAACTCCTGGTAGCCCGGACCCGCAGAGGTACTCGCACCTCCACTGCTTACACCATACCAAGTGTTGCAGGTTTGTCCTCTCCCCCCACATAAGATCCGTCCCCGCCTGTCTCTGCCGAACACAGTGATGAATGCATCCTCATGAGAGAATGGATGCTTGGAATTCCGAGCATCCAATTCCTCTGTCTAGGGGGCATTCATCAACTGGCGCATCTCATCCTACATAATGTAAATATAAAGTCAGTTGTTATATGAAATGAAAATTGTCTAATGTTGATACAAATAAAATATATTTTTACCATAACTTGACGACTTTCCTCGTTGCGCCATACGAGGGATCCATCCTCCACCTCTTTCGTCTGGGTCATCTCGAAGACCTTTGGATGGGTAGGACGGCGCCCTTCTTTGTTTGTATGATAAAAGAAAACATTATGAACACATTAGTACTATTATCGAGATATACAATAGTGAATAAGAAAAAAATAGAAACTTACAAAATCTATCTGAGGTATGCTCAAATTAGCCCTGTTTGTTTTATTCCTTTGGCTAAGTGCCTACAAACAAATTCTTAACACATTAGTTTTTTAATAAATCAAGTTAAAAAAATTTTAGTTATCAAATGTGGATTACTTTTAAATTAAATAGATTGTTTTCCTTATTGTCGTCCCTCTGCCATATCTCACACATATGATGCCACTGGTCCAGATCGCATTGTGGAGGCACAACGACAAGTGCCTCCTCCAGTGAGTGTCCTGTAAAATACTGTACGCCAAAATTGTATTAGTTATAGTACACAATCATTTACTAAAAAAATAAATATGAAATTTTTACCTTCTTCTTCAGATGACCCCTTTGTTTTCTTTGCATCTCTCCCATATGCCTTAAACTTTCCACATCTATGGATGGAGATCGCTCAAATGTAAAATGTTGCTACCAGTAGGAAGAATATATAGATTAGTAATTTTCAAGTGAAAAAAAATAAGCTGAAGTACTTTTATTTACCTCGAGGTCTATAAATATCGCCTCCTTCTTGTCATCTGGAAGGGTCATGTAATCCTGTTGCCATAAATTACAATGTACCCTATTGCAGACTCCAAGATATGAGGTGAACTCCTGGCCATTTGGGCCTACACCCGATCCACCAATGACCCGGACGTTCAAGGTCTCCCCAGGCGCTAATGTCCGCACATTATACGCCTTTGCAGGACCTCTCCCACGTCTAGCAACTGTAGCTACATGCCAAAATTTTGAACACATTTAGAATTTGATATTTATAAATCTACAAAATATAAAAAATTTGATATTTACCTGAGGCGGAAGAAGATGGATAGTCTGTAGGGGGCGTCGCTGTAGTAGGGCGAGTGTCAACCGCCTAGGATGGTCCACATGATGGCATCGCATCTTGGGTAGGCTGAGATGAGCCCTAAGAACCACCGGCCTGATCGGTGGATCCACCGGCTATCCCACTCCTCGATGTACGTTGACTCTTACTAAATTTCTTCATCTGCAATATAATTTTCCAATTTAATTGGTTGGGATTTTATGCCTTTTTCCAAACTAACCGGCCGGTTTGCCTGATCCAAGCCAGAATCCAGCTTCGATCAGGCAAACCGGCATTGGGGTGGGGTGTTATGCCTTTATCCAAACTAATCAGCCAGTTTGCCTGATCCAAGCTGGAATCTGGCTTCGATCGGGCAAACCGGCCTTGGGGTGCGGTGTTATGCCTTTTTCCAATCTAACCGGCCAGTTTGCCCGATCGAAGCTGGATTCCGGCTTCGATCGGGCAAACTGGCTTGGGGTGGGGTGTTATGCCTTTTTCCGAACTAACCGACTGGTTTGCCCGATCCAAGCCGAATTCCGACTTCGATCGGGCAAACCGGCCTTGGGGTGGGGTGTTATGCCTTTTTCCAGACTAATCGGCCGGTTTGCCCGATCCATGCTGGAATCCAGCTTGAATCGGGCAAACCGGCCTTGGGGTGGGGTGTTATGCCTTTTTCCAAGCTAACCGGCCGATTTGCCTGATCCAACCTAGAATCCGGCTTCGATTGGGCAAACCGGCCTTGGGGTGGGGTGTTATGCCTTTTTCCAAGCTAACCGGCCGGTTTCCCCGAACCAAGCTGGAATCCGGCTTCGATCGGGCAAACTGGCCTTGGGGTGGGGTGTTATGCCTTTTTCCAAGCTAACCGGCCGGTTTGCCCGATCCAAGCCGGATTCCGGCTTCGATCGGGCAAACTGGCCTTGGGGTGAGGTGTTATGCCTTTTTCCGGACTAATCGGCCGGTTTGCCCGATCCAAGCCGGAATCCGGCTTAAATTGGGCAAACCGGCCTTAGGGTGGGGTGTTATGCAAACATAAGGACTAACTGGCCGGTTTACCCGATCCAAGCCAGAATCCGGCTTCGATCGGGCAAACCAGACTTGGGGTGGGGTTTTATGCCTTCTTTTGGACTAACCAGCCGGTTTGCCTGATCCAAGCCGGAATCCGGCTTTGATCGGGCAAACAGACCTTGGGGTGGGGTGTTATGCCTTTTTCCAAACTAACAGGCTGGTTTGCCCGATCCAAGCCAGAATCCGACTTCGATCGGGTAAACCGGCCTTAGGGTGGGGTGTTATGCCTTTTTCCAAGCTAACCACCGGCTTGGATCGGGCAAACCGACCTTGGGGTGGGGTGTTATGCTTTTTTCTGGACTAACCGGCCGATTTGCCCGATCCAAGCCGGAATCCAGCTTCGATCGGGCAAACCGGCCTTAGGGTGGGGTGTTATACCTTTTTCCGGACTAACCGGCTGGTTTGCCCGATCCAAGCCGGAATCTGGCTTCGATCGGGAAAACTGGCCTTGGGGTGGGGTGTTATGCCTTTTTCCAAACGAACCGGCCGGTTTGCCCGATCCAAGCCGGAATCCAGCTTCGATCGGGCAAACTGGCCTTGGGGTGGGGTGTTATGCCTTTTTCTGGACTAACCGGCTGGTTTGCCCGATCCAAGTCGGAATCCGGCTTCGATCGGGCAAACCGGCCTTAGGGTGGGGTGTTATGCCCTTTTCTGGACTAACCGGCCAGTTTGCCCGATCCAAGCCAGAATCCGGCTTCGATCGGGCAAACTGGCCTTGGGGTGGGGTGTTATGCCTTTTTCCGAACTAACCGGCCGGTTTGCCCCATCCAAGCCGGATTCCGGCTTTGATTGGGCAAATCAGCCTTGGAGTGGGGTGTTATGCCTTTTTCCAAGCTAACCGGCCGATTTGCCCGATCCAAGCCGGATTTCGGCTTCAATCGGGCAAACCGGCCTTGGGGTGGGATGTTATGCCTTTTTCCAAACTAACCGGCCAGTTTGCCCGATCCAAGCCGATTTTCAGAAAATCACATTTCCACTTCTATCTGATAGGTTGTTTGTAGTTGTACATCTTCATCGGCTACACCAAATGCGATGGATACGCTCACAAGCTCATCTTGATATGGTTCTACTTCATCATCGCTCCCTTCCGATAAGTTATAGTAGTTACGTGGAAGTGATTTCACTGGTATCACCCATCCCTTACTCATATTTTCTTCCACATAAAAAACTTATTCGACTTGATTTGCAAGTGCAAACGGTTCATCTGTCCCTAATTGCCTTTGTGTATTCAATGAAATAAATCCATGCTCATTAATCTTAAATACTCAGTCGTTATTGTACACATCCCACCATTGACATTCAAACAATACTAAACGACTACTCCTATCAAACGATACCTCAACTATATCTAAAATTCGTCCATAATATCCATCACAACCAGATGGAAGTTCTGCACTTACAATGACCCCCACATAGTTGAGTTGACTTGGTTAAATCTGAATTCATTATCCGAAATCTAAATCCATTGCAAATATACCCGGATAATGAAGATGCAAAACGGGATGGAGCAAGTGATAAAATCTCTAGATTCTTATTGTATCTAGAAGACCCTATGTTTCTCAATTCTGTAACGTGTGCTCTAAACCAAACCGAAAAACTACACTCATTCCTACCTCCGTTAATAAGAGCATCATTATATTTCTGACGAAAATAATCGATATCATCAATTTGATTTAACACATATGAGTGGATTAAAGCTTGTTTTCTTTCCGTCAACATTCTAGGGACACGGGTGCATCTCAACGGACGTCCAACTGCCTTAAACATTGAACCCTGCTCACGACCATCATCATAGGGACCACCATCGTAGTTCCAATATCTCCCATCTTCGTTTTCATGTCGCATGTACAAAGAAATAAACTACATGCACTCCTCTACCAAATAGTCCTAGGCAAGGGAACCTTCAACTCTCACCTTGTTGCCAACATAATCTTTCAATCTCTTTAAATATCTTTCAATCGGATACATCCACCGGTATTGAATTGGTCTGGACATTCTAGTTTCGTAAGCCAAATGCACAACAAGGTGAACCATAATATCAAAAAATGATGGTGGAAAGATTTGTTCTAACTTACACATTGTGATTGCAATCTTTGATTCCCAATCCCTTAAAATACTAGTATCTAAAACCTTAGCACAAATGACTTTAAAATACTGACATAACTCTACTATGGGCTTGAGTATGTCCTTTGGTACGATCTCTTGAAAAGCCAGAGGAATAATCACTTGCATCATTACATGACAATTATGACTTTTTAGTCCACTAATGATCCTACTACTTAGATCTACGCACCTACTCAAATTTGATGAATACCCATCCGGCACTCGAATGCTCTTTACAAATTCGAGGATGCGAGTTTTTTGTGCGTTACTCAGCTTATAAATAGCATCTGGAAACCTAGATGAACTCTCATGTGGATCTAACTCTGGACGGATTCCTAACTCTACCAAGTCTTTTCTAGAGTTCAGGTTGTCTTTATCCGATCCTGATAGGTTGAACATATCTAAAATATTGTCACACACATTCTTCTCGATGTGCATCACGTCTAAATGATGTCGGACAATCAGGGACGCCCAATATGGCAGTTGCTCAAAGAAGATACTTCTTTTCTTTCAATTCTTATTTTTTGCCAAATTCTTTCTCAAGCTCTCTAAATCTTTCTTAAATGTTTTTCCTAATCTTACAGGGTCAGTCTCCTGTTGTTGTCTCCAAATCTCATGTCCGGTTAGTATCTTTGGTGTACCCCTCTCACATCGGCGACCATCAAATAGATGTCTGTAATGATTCTTTCTCCACTGATGTGATATGGGTAAGAATCGCCGATGTCCTAAATAACATTGTTTCCGACTATGAACTAGTCGAACCAAATTTGTTTCCTCATTACATATCGGACATGCTAATTTTACCTTAGTACTCCAGTCGGATAGGTTGGCATAACCCAGAAAATCATTTATGGTACCCAGCAATATGTCTCTCAACAGAAAATTCTCTTTAGCTAAAACATCATATGTCTCCAATCCGATCTCCCACAAAAACCTTAATTCTTCCACCAACGGCTGTAAGTATACATAGATATCATTTTCGGGGGCTCTTGGACCTGGTATTAGACATAAAATCATCGTGTTAGCTGCTTTCATACACATCCATGGTGGTAAGTTATAAACCAATGTAACTATAGGCCACACACTATACTTTGAAGACATGTTGCCAAATGGGTTAAAACCATCGGCGGCCAATCCAAGCCGAATGTTGCATTTTTCTGATGCAAAATATGGATAAAGTTCATCCACTCTTTTCCAAGCAGGGGAATCTTCTGGATGACGCATTTTACCTCTCGATATGTATGAACGTTGCTCACTATGCCATGCCATCCACCTAGCAGTGTATGTTGATATAAACAAACGCTGCAACCTATCTTTTAAAGGGAAGTAATGTAATATCTTCCATGTCACCTTCTTACTCTTATGTTCTTGATCATCTTTGTATCTGGGAGACTCAAAATGTGGACAACTAATTCTATGTGCATTCTATTTTCAAAAGAGAACACAATCGTTCTTACATGTATCTATCTTTTCGTAACTAAGTCCTAAGTCCTTAACAATTTTCTTAAGTTCATACCAAGTGTTAGGAACACCTGAAATCCTTGGGTAATACATCCTTAAATAAAGATAATATACTATTCATACTGACTTCAACTGAATCAACTTTAAAATAAATTTTAACTTAGATATTTCTTTGCATCCTTCATATAATGGTGTTTCTGCATCTCTTAATAGCAAGAAATGCTTGTGTGTTTCTATACTTGGTTCACCTTCATGATGTATTGATGGTCCTTGAATATTTTGAATGTCTTCAAGCATTTCTATTGCATCGTCATTTAAATTCTCATGTTGTGCTTCATCTAATCGAACTTCATTAACAATACTTAAATTAGGTTCAATTTCTCCGTGACTTATCCACGTTCGATAATTGGACCATATGCCATCACATATTATATGTTCTTCAACTACATCTCTTTTTAAATAAAATGTGTTACAACACCGTCTACATGGACATTGAATCAAAGTTTTGTCTAATCCATGTCAAAATCGAGTCCTACATTCATCGTAAGCATAATCTAGAAATTCTTCTACTCCTTAAAGATACCTAGGACTTAATCTGTTAGGAATATCTATCCCAGACTTATCTAAGCTCCTCGTCATGTGTTAATATAAATAAATATATATATGCACAAAAATAAACAATGTGATAAGAAAGTATCGAAACAAAATAAACACAAATCGAACCACCTCCAAGAGAAGAAAGTCTGGAACGAGAATGTCATTTGAAACTACCTGAAAATAAGAATTAAAGCCGACATAAGATAAACATATTAATGACATTGCGTTTCATTAAAATATTCTTATAAAATTTCTATCTTCTACCCTTGTTAAAGAAAAATCCAACTACATACACCCATCAAAGAGTCTTAACATGATTATCAAAGATCAAATGTCCATATTGCTTGGTATATATATTTAGATATTGACCCTTAGATATTGACCCTTAGAATTGATTTATCTAAGACCATGTTTGGTAATATTATCTATGACCATGTTTGGTGATGGATTCTTTTACTTGTGTGTCTCTCCACCAGTCAAATGATATAAATTGAGCTTAGTTTAAGTATATATATGTATATATAGTTGATCAATTAATGATGAGGCTCCTCTAATCAACACTCACATGCGAGACATGTAAGAGTACTCCAACTTATTTTAATTATGCCTTGTTTGATTTAGTATCAAACAATTATATCAGTATTTGCTTTAAAATTGATACCAATTAATATACGGACCATCAAAAGGTTAGTAAAATCAATTTTAAAACTCATAGTTCAAGAGAATCTTAAATGAAATCTAGGCCTGGCCCTGTATTGAAAGTAATAGTAATCAAACCTCTACATTCTCCATATGCATCTGTACCCTCAATTTTGATATTGATACTCTAATATCATCTTGAAATATCAATATCAAGATTGATATAATCTTAATTAATTTTGATACTCTTATCAAACAGGACATTATGTATTAAATACAATTTACACAAGCTGTTCAAATCAATTGAATATTAAAATTGGTGCGGAAAATACTTTTATTACACATATCACAAGATTGAAATTATATGCCCTACTAGATACCAAAATATACACTTTTTATTATTTACCAGAAGCAAGAGTCGCTAGATGATTGACCACACAACTAACCCTAGCCGATATGAAATGAAATATTTATTAATAAATGTCCACTTTTCATAAGACTTTGAATAAAATTCAAATAGAAACTAATGAATAAATTTTTTTAGGTTAAAATATACCTAGAGATGGAGGAGGTCGGCCGTACGGATGTAGGGAGGGGAGGGCGCCGGCAGGCTAGAGGTGGCGCAACAAGGCGGCGGCGCCAACGCAAGGAGGCAGAGGCCGTGCCAGCGCAAGGAGGCAGCGTGGCGGAGGCGGCGGCGCGGTGGCGGCGGAGGCAGTGCATCGAGGAGCAAGCGAGGGGGGGAGAGGGAAGGGGCAGATGGGGTTTTGAAAAGCCCTTAATGTATTGGCGATGGCTGAAGCCGTCGTAATTGGTACGTTTAAGTACAACAGCGATGGTTGAAGTCGTCGTAAAAATGAGTCGACCGTTGAACGGTCAAAAAAATTTATTGCAACGGCTTGTAGCCATCGCTATTAACTAAATTGGCGACGGCTATCGTCAGCTGTCGCCATTTACCCGGACCGATGGGTGTTCCGGGTGCATTTTCTGGTTTGGCGACGGCTTGGGTCGTCGCTAATAAGCGAAATTGCGACGGCTTTATAGAGCCGTCGCCTATAACTTTGTAATTGTCAACGACTTTAATGGGGACAGCTTGAGCCATCACCATTAACTCTTATAGAGATGGCATAGTAAAGCCGTCGCCATTAAACTGTCCCTAATAACCTTATTTCTTGTAGTGAGAAGTTCTCATTTTCTTTAATCTAGTCGATATACATGTAGCTCATTCTAATCGGATTCCTCCTACAATGTTCAAAAGAAACAAGAAAACAAGGGAAATAAATATTAGAATAAATGTTGTGTGGTAACATAATCAAAATGAACATGAAATGACAAAAAATTAAGAATGGATTGGATTGGGACTAAATCCTAAGCCCAAATTTTGGTGTTTTAAAGATGCATGAAGAAACAAATGAATGCTTAAATGTATGCTAAACAATATTAATATGCAAGTGAAAGATAAATAAAATGATGAGAGATTGAAAATTGGGGTGAAAGAAACCCTAAAAGATTTTCTAGTTCTAGGCCTCCTAGTGTCCCGTAGGTACCCAAAACCAGATCAGTCACGGCTCCTCTCACTCTCTCTTGATTTTTTGGTAACTTAGGGGGTGCAGTGGTTTGTGGTGGTGGTCACTAGGAGCCAAAGACTCCTAAAAATTAAGAAACGGAAATGATGATAAGATGACCAACATACCTTTCAAGATGGGAAGATTGTAGGGTTCCGACTTCTCCTCTATCGAATAGCCAAAAAAAAGAGAGCTTAGTGAGCTCCTCTTTTCTTGATCTGATTGATGGAGTGTAGATCCTCACCTAAACTAGATTAACCTAAGGTATCCACTAGAAAACATGGAAATAAGTAAAGAAACCATTATAACTAAAGATAGTGTAGTAGCATGCTCAAAATTAAATACAAACACACAAAATGTGAGAAATTGACCAAATTGGGACTAGAACCCAACCCCTGTTTAGAAGGTTTGAATATGCATGAAGATACAAATGTATAGCCTAATGTATGTTAAACAACATGTAAATGAAAACTAGAATTAAAGATATTAGCAAATGATGGAACAATGGGGTAAAAAACCCAAAAAATACATGAAATAGGGCCTGGCACTGCAAGTGCCCCACTAGTGGGGTGCAACCCTAAGTTCCTCCTTGATGGGGCACTACCCTAGAGTCCCATTGATGGGGGAACTAGGGTCTAGTATTGGTAGGTTTTTGGCCTCTCTTCTGGGCTTCGTCCCAAAGTGTCGGTTATCTCCAAAACATCTAGAAGGTTCTTAGAGGTAATCAATACTCTAGGAAAGCTATTGGAAGGAAGATTTGGCCTTGGGGAAGATGGGATGGATTTATGGGGGTCTCCTAAAGTCAAATAAAAACTATTCTAAAACGGAAATATGTAGGTTTCTTGGGCTTTTGGGAAGTGGTTTTCAGGTGGTTTGATGGCTTGGGAATATTAGATGTGTAGTGGTGACTAAGAGGGAGTGGGATGAGAGGGTGGAACCTTAAAAATGTTGAAGATGGTGGTCCTTTTATAGCTAAAAAGAGAGGCATTTCAAGAAATGCAAAAAGTATTTGCACATGGCAAAGTGCTCCCTTAACTGGGCACTAGCATCATGAGATGTATTAAATCGACAAGATGAGGTGATAGGGGGTCAAATCAGCCATCGAATTGACGCCGACCCAAGAGGCAAGCGCCCCACAATGTAGCACCTCATTGGTAGGGCACCTAGTGTCCTACCAATTGGAAACCCAGTGCTCTATTGGTAGGGTGCTTTGACCATGGTCAAAGTGTCCCATTGATGGAACACTAGGCATTGTTCTTCCAGAAATGCAAGGAAAGCTTTGATTTTTCATAAAATTTAGTTCCATCAGAAGGATACTCAAATATACTTTATAAAAACAAGAATTTAGACTCTCCAACTAGGCCAAAATTATATGTCGACATCTTAACTCACCTTGTCATCGACTTTGTAGGGGAGTGACATGAGTGGAGCACAGGCAAATGCAGTGATGCATAGTGAGGTGTAGCGGAATGAAGTGGTAATGGACTGAAAATGTGACGTCAAAATGTAGATTTAGACATGCCCTCATAAGCTTAGTTGAGTAGAATAAAACCTTATCGGACCCTGAGATCACCCTCTATTTTATCAAAATACTCCCTTTGGTTGTTTGGTTAAAAGGAAATAGTATTGAAAGCAAATAACTAAAAATCATGCATGGGGAAAGTTGTCAACGACCAAGACCTGAACTGCATGGTGTGCTAGTCTCGAGTGAAATGCATTGGAAAATAAATTGTTAAAAGTAAAGAGGAGACATCCAATCAACCAAAGTTGGGTTCTTCAAATTTATAAGATTCGCTTAGGAATACTAGTTCGGTTTGGAATGGAATAACTTCTTGTTTTAATGAAACTATTATTAAAACATAGTTGAAAATCATCAATGAAAAATCAAGACTCCCTCTAAGAGATATAAAAGGTCATCTCTACATAATGAAGGTTCTTGGTGGGGTTAGAAGTGGTAAGAAGTGATAAGAACAGGTGGGATGGTCGTGAGGAAATGCCAAGCACATTTGCATGATGATGATGTTGCCTATCTTTCTCTCTAGTTTCCAATTATTGGATCCCAAATTACAAGCATGTAATGTGTGCGGTACGGTGCCTATCCATAATTCCTTAGGTAATAAATTAGTGTGCCAAATAACACGCAGTCCTTGGATACCAACAGTCATCCTCCACATTTTGATTTTATAATTTTCTTATGTTTTGTGTTATCCTTAAGAGAAATATTTTGTAAGGTAAATACCATTCCATGGATGAGTTAATTCTTCTTCTTTTGCATTAAACAACTTATATGAAGTACCAGGGTAAACTGTTGAAATTACATAGGGACCCTCCCAACTTGGTTGAAGTTTGGAGCAGGGACTGCCTAACTTAACAAATATTCATTTAAGCATAGCCTCACCGATTTTAAATTTTCTCTCAACCACCCTCTATTGACAAAATATTTTTAAGTTCGTTTTGGTAAGATCTAGCATGTTTGATAACGAACAGCCTCTTTTTATCTAAGAGTTTGAGTTGCAAGAGAATGGATTCTCACCGCTCATCCAAGGGGATGTCTCGATCGATCTAGACCCGGAGGGAAGGACTAAGCACCTCATATGGGACAACGACCTCCATCCCGTACACCAAATCATAAGGTGACTGACCCATGGGGGTTCAAACTGAAGTACAATTGGCCTATAGAGCATCAACTAGCTTATCTTGCTAATCAACGAACTTGCTAGACCTACATGTTTTCTTTATAATTTTTATCAGAGTTTTGTTGGTGGCTTCTGCTTGACCATTATCTTGAGGATAATATGGAGATAAATATGCAATTTGATGCAATACATGTAGCAAAGGTCCCGTGTTTTTGAGAGATGAATTGTGGTTCACTGTCGGTGATGATGTTGTCGAGGATCCCAAATCTGGAAATAATGTTACACTTAATGAAGGTGCAAACTATTCATGCCTTGATATTTGTGTATGCTTCCGCTTCTGCCCACTTGGTGAAGTACTCTATTGTTGTTAACATGATGGATTTGACTTTGTTGGTGGAGTTTGGGTCACCAAAGGGTCTAATAACATCAAAAGCCCACATAGCGAAAGGCTATGGGGCATGAATTTGGTGAAGGGAAGATGTTGGAGAATAAATCTTTTGGCGTGAAGTTGACATTTATGACAATGTCAAACAAAGATCGAGCAATCCTCTTCCAGAGTAGGCCAATAGTACCCTTGCCTGATGATCCATTTGGCAAGGGCTTGAACAAAAATTTACGTGGCCTCTACACTCTCCAGAATGTGCTTCCTTAAGCACCAATTCGGTCTCATCTTAATCTACGCATCTCAATAAGAACCAGCCAGACTTCTCTTATAGGGCACTCATCCTAAGACAATGTATCTCTAGGAGACCTTTCTAATCATGATAGTATTTCACAATCTCATAGTATCATGTTTTCTCACCTTCTTTCAATTCCTCCAACTCAAGCAAAGGTACTTTGTTTTTCTCTTCAATGTATTTATTTTTTTTCAAATCTCTTTTTTAACTTCAAAAACTTTGCATCTTCTACGGCCAAAATGGTACGTCAACAGACTTGGATCATCCAAACCTACCTACCTAGTGGGACATACAGTGAAGATGCCAAAGAGGCAAGAGAATCAGCAAGGATATTTTAAGTCCAAAGAACATGAATGAATTTGAGCTTGGAGAATAACTTTATGTAACAGATGGTGAGTTCTTGATATGGTTTAAGCCCAAGATGAGATGTGCGATACTTGGCGAACACTTAGCAAAAAATCAGTTGACTATCACCAATCACCTTTAGTTCGGTTGCACCATAGAAGCGAGCGACCTCCAATCTAGCCAACGAGGCTTCATACTCAGTTGCACTGTTTGTCACTGGGAAGTGAAACTGAAAAGTAAGTGGAATGGTGACACTTTCGGGTGATAGAAGAGCGATCTTTATCTCTCTACCCATTGAAGTATAATGTCCATAGATTGGAGGATCGAACTGACATCAACTCCTCATTAAGGAATTCCAATTGTATAGGGTCAAAGATTGGAAAAAGATGATAGGCAAGATGTTCGACAATCATATAGCCCTTGATCAACTTCTACTAGATGTAGGTGATATTGAATTGAAAGAGGAAGCTTTTCCAATGTGCTAACTGGTCAGTCAAGACATATTTTTACAGAAGGAACTTGATGGGATTAACCTCATGAGCTAGGAAGTAATGCTTAAGCTTCTAAACTACCCATACTAGGGTGGCATAGGTCTTTTCCAAGGTTACATATTTCTGCTCACAAAGATTAAATATTTTTGTTAGATAATATGTTGCTTGCTCCTTTTCTTCTTTGTCCAATCATGCTAGCACTGCTTCAAGAGATCCTTCCAAAATTGAGATGTATAGGATAAAAGGGTTGCTTGGAACTGGAGGTTTGAGCACATGTAGGCTTGATAAATATCTCTTTAAGCCATCAAATGCCTCTTGACATCTCACATCCCATTTAAATTTGGCTTTCGCCTTGGTCAACTCATAAAAAGGTTTGCACCTTTGAGAATGTTGTGAGATGAACTGGTGAACAAACTATAGCCTCCCAATTAATCCTCTAAGTTCCTTTATGTTCCTCAATGGTAGCATGTCAATGATTGCCTTGGTCTTGTTGGGATCGATCTCAATTCCTTTCTTACTGACAATGAACCCAAGTAGTCTACCGAATGACACGCCAAACACACACTTCTTAGGGTTCATCTTAAACTTGTATTCCCTGTCTCGTTGCAAAACATTTTTCAACACCTCAACATGTTCATCTCAGGACTAAGATTCGACTACCAGATTAACCACGTACACCTCTACAACTTTATGCGTCATATCATGAAAAATTGTCATCATAGTCCTATGATAGGTTGCTCTAGCATTCTTTAATCCGAAGGGCATGACAACATAACAATAAGTCCCCCAATATGTAGTGAATGAAATTTTCTCTTGGTCTTCTTTTTCCAACCATATCTGGTTGTACCCTGAGTATCCATCTATGAATGATAGAGTTTCATATCCAGCTGTATTATCAACAAGAATATCGATATAAGGAAGGGGGAAGTCATCTTTGGACACACTCGGTTCAAGTTCCTTAAGTCAATACAAAAATGGACTTTTTCATCTTTCTTTATGTCTGGGACTATGTTTGCCACCCATTGTATATAGAGGATGACTCTAACGAATTTTGTTTGGTGCAATTTATTGACATATCTTTTTATCTTTAGTTCTACATCTGGGTAGAATCTCCTTAACTTTTACTTGATCGAAGTGGCTTCAGGTTTTAGAGTCAGTTTATGCTCTACTAATGAGTTATCCATGCCTGGCATATATTCATACGTCCATGCGAATGTGTCCTTGTATTCATGCAATACCCCATTAGATTCTACTCTTATATAGAGGTGAGATTGGCACTTATGAGAATGTTTTTGGGATCTTTCGGTGTTCCAAGATTAAGTTCCTTAGTTGGCTTATCCACCGTGGCTGATGGCTCTTTGAATATCTTCAGTCTAGAAGCATAAGCATCACCCAAATCCTCTTATTTGTCCTCATTGTCATAATCCTTTTCTAACACAAACTCATAGACCCCAAAGTTTTATCAATGTTCTCCTTGTCCTCATATTGAATTTCATTCAACTAGATTGCATTTTCAAAGTAGCCTAGTACATTCTTTGCTTTTTATGAGCTATTTGATGTAGATATCACCCTAGAATTTTTCTGCCTTTGATTTTTGTCATATTTTTACTAAAAACTAAACGTAAAGAAGAAGAAGGTAAAGAAGGAGAGGAAGAGGAGATGAAAGAAGTAGGATTCATTGGAGAAGATAGAGGGTAAAGTAAGTCGATCAAGGATCTGGTGGTTCCTTAGGTCGAGATGCTTTCTGGAGTGAATTGAGACATCTCCTTGATCGAGATCCAAGTTTCAAGGAGGATGTTTTTTTCTGGAAGTGCTAAACATAAAGATTGAATGGGCTTCAAATGCCAAATTCGGGGTGAGATCGGCTGTGGGAGCTAGAGTAGGAGAAGATATTGATAAGGACGGGGAAGACCTCAAGCAAAGTCTGATAGAGAGGGCTCCCAGGCACAATGTTAAGGGAAAGAGGTGATGGGATGATTGGCTTGATGATCATAGAGAATGATGGGCTTGACGAGCTGATAGGAGGAGGTGGGCTCATAGGCTTGGAAGTAGGAGGATATGGGATCAAGGGCCCGAAAGGAGTATAAGATGGGCTTGTGGCTCATAAATGGTAAGTGAGCTCTAAGGGTCAGTAGAAATAGATAGGCTTATGGGCCGACAATAGGAAAAGGTGGGCTCGGGGGCCCGAAAGCGATAAGTGGGCTCGTGGGCCCGAAGGTTGGAGAAGATTGGGCACATGGGCCCAAGAGTAGAGGTTGATGGGCTCATGAGCTCAAAGGTAAGTGGGATCAAGGGCTCGAAAGTAGGGATTGGGCCAAGGAGCCCTGGGCAGAGGCCCCAGGAGATGGGACAATGAGGGGAGGCTCTGGTGGAGTTGGTTGGACTTCCTCTTGAGTCAGTTTGGCAATATGACCCTCGGGTGTGTAAACAGGTGGTTCAACCTGGAGCGGTTCTTTGCTTGACCCACCTTCATCAGTGGAAAATAAAAAAGATATCTTGGGATATACCTCATCTTCACCCCTTTTTTTCATTCAGTTCCCATGTGAACCATCTTACTTTTAGATTGGTGCCCATGTAGACCACCCTTCTATCTCATTTTCATATCTTTCCCCACATGGACCATTCACCTTTCGACACTCTCCATTTGGTTCCCATGCCAACCACTATTTAATTCCAAAGTGCTTACCTTATTGCATAGTCAATTGTCTCGCTATCTTGCTTACATATTTAATTTTCAAAATTTATTGTTCTCATATGGCATTTATTTTGCTTCATGCTCATTCAAATTGATTGCTTCTTATTCTTGTCATCACTTCATTTGAATTAGAATTGCATTGGGTACCAGACTTGTTTGACTCGTATGGCATTCAAGGTGAGGGCTAACTCTCCCAACATACCTTCACCTTCTCTCACACTTATTGGTGGTTACTGACTTCTCTTCTGAGCAATTCCTCTTTGGTTGACTTGGTTTATTTTCATCAAGGCCTCCGTAAGTCCCAACATATAGATTATTTTTCACCAACGATGGGTAGGTTGTACCTTTATCTTAAAACCTAAAGTACCCAAGTAACCCAACATGTGGTGAGTTTATGACAACCTTAGGTCAATGATGATTGAAGCAATAGGAACTGATCCTACTAGTGTCAAGTGGATAATTGTAAAATTCCATTTAATCTAAGATTATAACAAAAATTATTGCATAATCATTCAGGTGATTTTGCATAACTTGTTTGTTAAAACAAAATTAAAAAATATAAAAATTATAAACACCAAAATAAAAATATAAAATTTTAAATCTTTGCTCAACTTGTTTGTGAAACAAAAAGTAAAAACAACAAAAAATTAAAATTTCAAAATAACAAAAAATATCTTTGCACTCACTTTTAGAAAAAAAACTGATAGAATGCCCATACAATTAAGGTCCAGAAGAACTATCAGGATGTCGGGCTACTACAAGTAGTAGGAATACAATTAAGCGCTTTACAAGCTACAAGGCCCATATATGGCTTAAGCTGAGAGCCATGTCAATGCCATAAAATACACCCATGCTACCATACTTACAAATCATTCCTTATGTGTGTGACCCACTAGGCCCAATAGTCTATTTAGTTGAAGCCTAATTAAAATAATAACTTATTTTAAATTAAATTTATTGTATGATAACAAATTTAATGATTTTTTAATTATGAAGTGTACAAGTCACATCTGATGATCCTAAACAATTATCTAGATGATCTTATCATCTTATCTCTATTAAACCTTCTCATCATCAGTTATCACATATATATAAACCATAGTTCATCCAATGCCCTAGTCGAATAGGGATCAACATCGACGGTCAATTCCTTGGATCTTGTATTTAAAATTGGATCAATTAAAAAAATCTTTTCTCAAATATCTTCTCCTCCATGGCCGTGGATTTAGAATACCATCATGTAAGCATTCTCTAGCACCTATTAAGATTGAAGGATTCTTTATTGTCTGCTCAATTAGCTCAATCAAGTTTCCCTTGTACCTGATTTATGAACAATATTAAATCATTGAATTGGTGATCCATAAGTCTTTAGTGACTCAACTCAAAGATCTAACGGTGCAAGTATGCTGATAGAAATCACTAATAGATAGTTACGTAAGATATCATTCAAGGTTTCTAATTTGATCTTTTAATGAGCACTTGTATGTGTATCTTAGTGTCTCCACACTAATAACCAATGAAATCAATCATCTTCATCATGTAAGAAAACATCACATACACTAATCTATTCAGATACTTAATGCCATTTCTTAAAGATCTTATGGCTCAGAATATTTAGATCACATGCTTACAGATGATTAATATCATTATCATGATCTCATCATATTTCAATCATCATTGTATATGATTAAAGACTTCACTATTAAACACACATCTAATTAGAGCAAGTAATAATGAATTGTCTTTTATACTAATTGATACATTTCAAGAAATGTCGAATCATATTAAATATGATTGACTTGTTATATATACATTTTTATCATCAGGCTTAGGGGGCACCAAAGAGGTAGGTTGAGAATTAAATGTGGAAGGATCATTGATTTTGAGTTCCAATTCCTCCATTGGTTGATGTTGCTTATGATTAGCATGCTCCGAGGCTGCGACTGATCATCATGATGGCTGAAGAATAATAGGCCAGGGCAAGGGCACAGGCTATTGGGGGAATGTGATTATATGCAGTCAGTTATGAAGGTTGCTGAAGATTAATAAGTTATGCAGCCAGCTAAGGATGAGGCACCAAAGGTTAAAGAGCCGAGGTTTGAATAATGGGTTGGGACTAAAGAGCCAAAGGTTGTGCAACCGGCTGAGGAGGATGATCCATGGATTCTATGACTAGTTGAGGCTGAAGAACTATTAGGGTAAAAGGAGCCACAAGTTGAGTGATCAATTATAGAGAATAATTTTGATGAGTTTGATGGAGTTGTTCAGGGGCAACCCTATGCTGTGTATTTCAATGGTAGTGCCTAGGGCTTTCTATCAAGTTCCCTATAACATTCATATTCCCAATTTCATTGAGAGCTTAATGTTCTAAATTATATAGCTCCATGATTGGTGCACTCTTAAGTTGACCTTAAAAGTATCTTTCCCTTTCATAGAAATCAGGTATATTCATGTGATAATGCAAAGCTAAAACATTTCTTAATACCAATATGCTATTAGAAATGATCAACTTAACTAATTCTGGCTTATAAATTGTATATGCAATTTTCTCAGCCATTGACTTCTATATATCAATGTATTGTGTTGATTCTTCATTCTCTCTCATTTTCAATATCATTATATTAGTAAGTGAATATGCCAGCTCAACATAATCCTTATTTCTTTGTACAAATTTTGCCTTAACTATATTGAAATTGCTCGCCTTCATTGGGTTGAGCGCATAAAACCATTTAGGATCGTCCAATCTAATGATTGCCTAAAAAGAAGGCAAGGGCCTTTCGATCATTTTGCCTTTGAAATGATTTATGCATGAAATTCTTGACATGGACAAATGGATCACCAGTTCCATCATAGTGGTGGTATACTACCATTTGTGAAGCAAGAATACGAGGGAGAGAGGGGACATGGACTTCAAGGGTCACATTGGGGTCTAACAGTGCTTGAGTTCTTTACATTCTCTTTGTAATCGGTTGAACTCATTAATCATGGCCTAATTGATCGAAGGTTCTTGGGTGATGCAGGGAGAAGACTACACTGGGATGCATGCAAAAAGCACACAAACAGATGTGAGGTGGGCTGTTGCAACAAAATGAGTGGGATTTCGCTGTGAGCAAGGTGGGGCTGAGTAAAAGGAGTTAGGGTAGTGATGTGGCTTGAATGTCGAGAGGGATTAGCATGGGATGAATTCAATCTAGTAAGCTTGTCCTTGAATAAGAATGAGAAGAAAGAGGCATAGAGGGTGCATAGGCCAAAGACTATGAAGGATTGATGCAAGCCAAGCCTAGACTATTTGGGCTCAATCCCAAATGAGAAGGTGAGAAGTGGATGGCATACCCAATGTGAGAGTGATCTATTTGAGGCATACTGGGTTGGTAAGTCATTGACAAAGTAGTAGAGGTGGGTTGACTATGTTCAGTGGAAGCATGGCTAGCGGGTGATCTACTAGCCATGATAGCATGGACGATAGTCCGAAGTTGATCTAGAGTGACAGGAGGCGTGGAAACCTAAGATATTACTAAAATCATTTGTAACATGTTACCCACTTGTTTGTTGTAGTTTGGACCCATTGGTGGTGTAGTAGTTTACTATGTTGATCATCTTGCTTGATCTTAATGACACTGACATGATGTTGTATAAAAAAAAATTTGTTCTTTTGCACTTTTAAAGGGTTTTTTTTTGTTTTGAGTTTTATCTGGCAAACAAGTGTTTACTTCGAGCAAATGTTTCTTTTTTTAGTTATGTTTTTTATTTTGAATTTTTGTGAGAAAAACAAGTATTACCACAACCAAAAGTTTTATTTTTGATTTTTTGGTTTTTTTTTAAAGAAGATTTGTCTGGTTTTCAATTTTGGTGAACACACAATTAATAGCAAATACGTAGAACAATTAACAAGATTTTTTAGTTTCAACATAAAATTAGTGACTCAAGAAAATATTATCCACTCAATCAATGGGTAAAACCCTATGTTCTCATAACACCGAGCAAATCTAAAGTTGACACTTTTATCACAATGGATAGGTAATAGGTAACTCCATGTTTTGGAAAAGTTGGTACAGCCGACCTGATATTGGATAGAGAATTCTTCATATCTAGGGACTTACAGAGGCCTTGGTGAGAACAAGCCACATCGATCTAAGAGAGAATCCTCGGATGAGAATTGTAACCACCAAAAGGGGTGTTTGTATGTGAATAACTTTGGGATAAGAATGAGACCCCATCTCGAATGAGTTATGGAGTCAGGTGAACCCCAATACCCCATGCAATTTAGTGCAAGAAAAAGATGACAAGGATAAAGAGAAATCAACAAAATAAAAAATACAATACAAGTGCAACGATTAACAAGATGATATGGTAGACACACAAATTTGACTTAGTTGGAGAACACAAAACTCTTGATTTTATGAAGTATTTAGATATCTCATCAAAGGACCTAATTCTTTATAGAAAAATGAAACCTTTTGCTCATTTTGACACTTGAAGACCCTAGTGCACCCTTAAGGGGGCACTTGGACTTGGCCCATGTGCTCCCTTAAGGGGCACCAGGACCTCTTGGTGCCCTATAAGGGAGGAGATCACCAGGCACCCCCATAATGGGGTGCTTACTTTTTGGTTTGAAATAGTCAACTGACTTGATCCTTGAACAGTGCGGGTCAAAGGTATGATCAGATCTTTAATTACACCTCTTTGGTCAAAGTCCCCCATTAAGTTGTTACTTAGTATGGAAGCCCACTTTTGACTTGACAAACCAACCTTTTCGCACGCCACATTAATGGGATGTTGTAGGTGACTCAGTGCCCCATTTATGAGGCACTTTGGTCTAGTCAGTAGATGATTTTCTTCTAAGTTTGCCCCTCCATGTGGCTATATAAGGAGGACCTTCTTCAATGTTTTAATGGTTCTCTCTCCTCATAAGGTATTCGACTTCGTCCCATGAGACTCTCAAACCCTTATATCTTTTAGAGAACCCCTCCAAGAGACCAAGAGAAGGCATCTTTTGGCCGGGAAGGGATCGACTACCATGGTCGAGAATGGATCTCCGAAGGTGTTGTTGGAGAGGTCTAGGTTAAAGATCTTGTTCTGGTTCCTAAGCGCTTTCTGACACTGTCAACTAGCTGTAGGACAAGTAGAAGGAATCCATCCACATGAATCTACCAAGGAAATTATGAACTTTTTTCAATCCAGATAGTTGTGGCCTAACTCTAGGTACCCTAGCCTGGTGGTGCAAGGGTGGTCCAACGATGCTAGGATCTTATTGGTGGATTCTGACAGTGACCAAGATACCTCTAATGATGAGTTGGTTGTTTCGTGAAATTATTCATGTTAATTTAGATATTTTATCAAATAAATATATTATCAATACGTTAATTAAGTTCAACACTCTTTTACCGTCAACTGATCGAGAAGTTAAAGACGAAATCAAGAATTTAAAATTTTCAAATTAAGTCAAATAAAATACCATCTTCTCCGATGTGTGTCGTCCGATTCGTCGAAATAAACGTCAAGACTTGTGGATGCCGTATTCCTCGACCAATGCCACTGTGTTTTTATTATATTCGAAACACACCGGATATCATTTAAAGGCGATGCTACACCACCCGTGGGAAACAAAACCTTGCTGCAGAAGCGATCTGGCGTGGTACAATTCACAAGTCCCCGCGTCGGCAGCGGTCAAAGATGGCCGGCGCCGTGCCGTAGAAGCGGTCCCGGCGCCTTCACCGGCCCTCGGGCCGACCGCTGCACCCGACGAGAGCAACGACTCCGGCGTCTTCTTCTTGGCTCCGTGCTTCTAAGCGACCGTTGAGACGTCATTCTGAGAGTAGGGCGGGAAAGGAAAAAAACAAGAGAAGAACACATGGGATGAGGAAGAGCATGTGAGGATGACGGGGGCGACGGTGCTGATAACGATGCCAGCGATGTTTTTGGTAACAACATTAAACAGTTTTATCATTGATAATTTTTTAATTGATATTGACATTAATATATATTGTTGACAAATTAATAGCAAATTCAAATTCATCATACAAACAAATGATTATATGTAATAATAGTCTATAGTTGTATTAATTTTAATTTTAACACTCTGTCTAATATAAATATTAATAGCAACGTTAATATAATATCATTTTTGACACTTAAAATTGGAACATACATTTAAAATACCAATAAATCATTATGATATTATTTTTTATATTTTATCTAAATTTGACACATGTGGACATGTGGGCAGACAGAGTATTAAGTATTGGTATGTGGGTAGATAGAGTGTATATCAATTATGATATAGTTACTTGTAGCATAGAGTATTAGTACGAAATTGACACGTGGACATTTGTATTATATAACATGAGTTGTCTGTACTATAAAATTTAAAATTAATATTTATTTATATCAATTTCACAATTAATTATGACGAGGTGCCTAAAGTTGTTATCAAAAAGAGGCTTCTGTGAAGTGATCAAAGTAGAGAAACTTTAAGGAAAACGAATTGTTAAAGGAGATATTCGAGGACGTAGCAAGTTTAGTAGAAGCAGAGGGCTCTAGATGATCGAATATTAGATTTAATATGGTATTAGTTTTGAACTTTTGGTACCCGCACTATGACACATCAATATTAGTAATATAATGATATCAAAATATAAAAACTATGTTTGGTGTAAAGACTTATTAGCATTAATCAAGCAACGCCTCAAGCACAATATTGGATAGTGATGCCTAGGAATACGAATACCTGGTCAATTTCTAAGTTAACCGTACTTCCTGCCTGCAACTTCAAAGTTCACGAGGTGTACATAATCATCTTGACAAGGGTAACTAAAGCTAAACTTAACTTGTTAAATAATCCGGTTAAATGCTCAAACTTAAATAATAAAAAGGGACTCAAATGACTAAAATGCTGTGCTTGAGTAGACTCTTTGGTCTTTTCAACTTGATAAACTCATGAGTAATTAATTAATTTTATGCTTAACCTTTAATTTAATGTTTAATTTTAAGACTAGATTATGAATATATGATAATTATATACTGTCAACTACACAACTAGGAATCTTACATTTACTTTCTAATGGCCTGTTTGGTAACAGTATTAAGTACTTGTATCACTATTAATTTCAAAACTAATATTAATACAAGATGTTAATTGATGTTTGGATAACATTTTTACTTTTAAAATTAATAGTGAAGAGGTCACTCAAAATCAATACAGGTGTATACCTGTATTAAAATTGATATTATCGGGTCCGCGGTATGCCCTAGCTCGTCGTCCGCCATTTCCTCTTTGCTCGCGACGACTCTCCCGGTGGGAGTTCCTCTTCCTACAGCTGAAGATGTTGGTGGCGGCTCTTCCCTGCGGCAGCTCATCTTCCTACGGCTGAAGATTCTCACGGCTCCTCCACCCCACTACGGCTCCTCTTTCTACGGCCAATGATCCCTAATCGCCTCTCCTCTACCCGATCGCACCTCTCCTCTCTTGTCAAAGCACCCTTGGCAGAAGTCCTGCCAACACTCTGACGCTAGTCTGGAAGCTCCTTCGCATGATTTTTTTTTCTGTCTTCCCTCGGCCATGCACCAGCCAGCTGCTAGGCCCACCATATCAGCCGCATTCAAACGCTAGCCCGCCTACTCATTTCCTTTGCCCTCTTGCAAAATCATATTGTTCTCGGTCGTAGTTTGTTGCATCCCTGTGTGTGTTGTTCCTTCTTTGCATAAAAAAGATCATTTACGCCATTTCTACTGTTGTGAAGCGCCGATCTGTCATGAGGAAACGCAATGTTTGAACTTTGAAGCACCTATTCAGTTGATTATTCTTGTTCTTGTGTTTTTTATATCTCGGCAATTGTTATTTTCTCTCCATGTGTTCTCGGCTGAAGACTTCATGAGCTTCCCATATGTGATATAGGTGACTAACGATGACTTTCGCAAGAAACAAGAATAAAGAAGAGGAGGTTGCATGGGAAAGCGAGAGGTTACCGACCATCAACGGTATGAAATCAGTGTGGTTTTCAAACTCTCCCGACTACAAGCAACCGAAAGAACCTCACAGAAATAAATTTACCATTCACATATTTTTGTTACTTAACTTGGGTACTTTGATTCATCATAAAAGCTTCGTGGGGATTCCTCTGAGTGAGTTTAATTGAAATGCATTTTTAATATTTTCTGGTGAGCAAATGCATGCTAATGGTGGGCTCATTTTCTGAAGCATACTTTTAAGGCAATGAGATCTATTTGAGTTCATGATAAGCCTAAAAACACGTATCACATTGTATTCAATTAAATATTATGCTTGTCAGGCATTCTTCTTGTCTTATGTTCTGCTTTTTCCACTTTGGAAGTTCTTTTCTGTACCTTGTATTGTGTGTTTTGTTGTTCTTCTCTCAGATTTTTTTAGAAGAAGATACAAGTATCTAACCAAGAACTCATCCAATCGGTCTTTTTGTATGAAAGATCTCCTCAGAAGAATCTCACTAGGATAGAACACAAATCAATGAAAAGGCTTACTAGAATCAGTACTCAGTACACCAGTCAACAAGATGTTCCATATAGTAGGCAAATAGATAGAGAACCTCCTGTTCCAAGTGCTTTTGCAGTTATAAACCTAAACAAGACTTTGTTACCAATAATCTTCTAGCCTCTGCTCACAACTGAATTTCCACCATGTTGAATCAAATTTGAGCTACAATTCATATTTTTTGTCTAATGGCAGGAAGGGGAAGGGGAAACTCATGTTGCCCTGTACCCCTTACCAAGTCAAAAGTCCTCGGATGCTCATTATGACCTGGTGTACTATATGGTTAATCTTTTTTGCTTAAGGGATATTCTGTATTTGCAAACCTGATGTATATCTGAATTAGTAGAGTTCAGCCTTCTTGTATTAGTTGTCACTTTGTTGACTAGTAGTTTTGCACAAAATGCACAACTTTCTATAATGTGTACTCCACCTCTGTATATATACGAGGGCATACATGTTAAGCAAGTTAAAAGAATCACTTTTTGAAAGTCTCTCCTTTTTCTATATTCTTACCTATTCTCTCGCTTGTTTATTTTTCAGTATTTTGTTTTATAATTTCTGATTTTCAAATGCAAGATTTTCTTAATATGTAAGTTGTTGCTAGAAGATTTCCATACTACTCTTATGATTCTTGAGTTTCAATTTTTGCAATCATTTATATTTGAAAAAGTTTGTTTGGAAATCAAGATGATTAATGGAATGGCTCATGTTGTGAATGGAAGGACCATGTTCCAGATATGATCCATTGTGAGGTTGAAGAATTTGTTGCTATAGTTGATCGTCCAATCAAGCAGAAGAATCAGTTGCTATAGTTGAACAATTTGGTTTACACCAACACCCTGGACTTAAATTTGTGGCATCTCTTCCTCGATGTTGGGATGGTTAATCTTTTGAATGTTGTATATATTAACAATATAGGCTTTTCTCATACAACATATATGTATATCATTTGAAAATGGTAGGAAGAGAGCCTTTAAGCTCATTGTCTTCCTATTATTAATATTCTGCAGAGTTTCTAATTTGTATGGTTATAAATTTTTTATATTTTTGTTGCTATGAAGTGAACGTGACACTGGGTTCCTAGCATACCTACTTGCTAAAGCTTTGTGCTATATGCTTCTTGGTGGAAAGAATCCCCATTTTTAATCCGATCTAATTCACTTGGGGATGTGTGAAATTCCGTAAAATTCATTATCAATTAAAATTTATGCTCTTAACAAAATGTGTTTAGAGGAAGCAACTTCTTTATGTCACTCATTCTTTGTATGATACTTATAGTTGTCTCTATGCATGGTAAAATGAACTTGATAAACCAATCAGTTTGTTAGCAATGTTAATATGTTGTTTGTTCCCCATTTAGTGCTCATTTACATCTAATATTTTCATGTTTTAGCACTTGGAGGATGTTGCAATTAGCATTTCTCATCACATACTTCTCACTTTCTGGAACATTTCAATTTGATGAAAGTAGCCAATGTTATATCATTTTCTAGAATGGTGCATGAATTTCCTGTTTCTTTATTCATGTAGTATTTCCTATTATTTCTCTCTTAAAAATTTGACTCTGTTTCTTGTTAATATGAAATATTGTCTGATGTGGAGACAGCTGTCTGACTGTTGTAGTCCATTTGGTGAACAGGTATAAGTTCGTTAAACAAAGCACTAATTGTTGCAGGCTGGTTCCTGGCATCTGCTCTGGAAGCGTTGATTGGTGGGATGCAATTTGGAGCATATGCAATTTGGAAGCGTTCCTGGCATCTGCTATGTTGCACCCCCCATAGCACTGGTGATAGGATGCAATTTGGAGCATCAAATAATATGGCCCCACATATAACCCTTTTCCTCTCTTTTCTTCTTCCTCCACGAAAAAGATTATATATTCCCTCCTCCTCTCCACGTACAAAGGGAAAAAAATTACAATCTTCTCTGGTCTTCGAAATGGGTATCTTCATAGGAAAAGATTCCTTTTTTTTCATTTCCTTCCTCACTGCGTTTCTTTATCTTTCTCCGGCGATTTACTCATAAGTTCATGTTTTCTTCTGATGTTGCAAATATGTGTCTTGGTGCCGCCTCTGTATCATTCTTTTCCCTCGTCTTCTTCATTTCTTCTTTTAATATTCCAAGAATTTTTCCTGCTGATCTTGTGTGATTATTCTTAAGAAGACAAACGATATTTGGCTTCATCACAGGGTTCTTGTTTGGTATATTATGATCATCACAAGCAGATAAAACCATATTTCAAGTATCCAAATTTTTTGTCTCCGCATCCTTCTTATGAAATTATATCTCGAATTCTCAAGAAAGACATATGACTTGTTTTGGTGATGGTATCATCTCGCTTCCTCTTGTTATTGCAGCTCGCGCCGGGCTTCTTTCCGTGCCATCACCAAAGACTCTTCACCCTCCTCTCGTAGGAGGTACCTGGTGGAATCCTGGCTCGAGCACCAATGAAGGCAAGGGCCCCTAAAGGCTTCAGCTCCCTCCATTGCTTTCTTTCTTGCCGGCGCCGCCGTTGCCGCACATCCGTGCTTCCGAGGGAACCCTTTGTTGCTCGCTTGCTTCCTACGTATGGGGACCTTTACTTCGAGAGGTAGAGGGAATAGGATGAGTCTTGTTCTAGTGGTTGCTAGTCTTTTCTTTTTATTGTATGTATGCATGGTTATTGGTGTGGTTGGGACACATGCTGCCATCTTTGTGCCTCCACCATTTTGGTGATAGCTTTCCTGGGTATTTTTGGAGATTACTGTTCTCTTTGCTCAAGGATTGATATTGCCCCGCTATTCTTATTTCCAAGAGCCATGCTAGTATATTTTGTTCTTCTTCTCTTTCGAAAGAACAGGCCTAAATTCCGATTTCTAAGGATGAATTCGAAGATTCGGGGGCAAAGAGTCAAGCACAAGGCCATGGTGAATATTTCGTCACAAGGCATTTAATAGACAGAATATTTTATGTTTGTTGTAGTTAGTTGAATTTTATGCATGTATGTCTCAGTACAGCAGTACGGACAACAAAATATGAGATTTTGACATTTCAATAATATATATAATTAAAATTAAAATATTTAAATATATATTTAATTTTGTAAATAATATAGATATTTTTATATTTTAACAATAATTTTGGTATTAAAATAAAATTTTGATGCTAATTAATCAAAATATTTCATAGTGATTTTCATATTGATATTGTATTACCAAACACCTAATATCAATTTTAATATTGATATAACATTACCAAACGCTTAAAGAAACTTGATACTATCACTTTTGATATTGATATTACATCTTCTTGGAATATCAATATCAAAATTGATATACTCAAAACAAACAGGCCATAAAACATCATAAGTATGGATCAATTTTTTGTAAGAAAACAATAATATTACAAGTTAAATTTTGCTATTTATTACAAGTTAAAATTTGCTATTGATTTGTTTGAAGGTATGAGCAAATATAAGTATTACTTACTATACTTTCAAAGGTAAAAGATAATATACTATTATCCATTTAATCGTATTTCTGATACTGTTTATGTCGTACATATAATCTACTAGTCAAATCACGTGCTTTGCACGTGTTGGAATAATATGTTATATGTCGTTATAAAACACGTGTTGGAATAATATGTTATATACCGATTAGATATAAATTTATGTGATAGTTGAAATAAATTTCTATGATAGATAAGTATATTATAAAAAATTAGTTAAATTATAAATGTTATAATTTACTCTTCAAATATACACATAAATCAGTAATCAAATCGACATTGATTTGAGCGACATTTATATGAATTTAACCACTGTGATTTATAAAGATTGTTTATAATATTATAAACAACACTCTTTTTACATCATCATCATCAAAATGATTGATTCTAGTTAGTTATGATATATTTTTATATTTCTAAACTTATACATTACAAATGAAAATGAAGATAATTTTGAAAGTAAAATAAGATACGGAGAATGAAGACATCCACCACAACCTAGTAAGAAATAAATATTACAACATTAATTACCATAGATCAATCCAAAACAGGTAGGACGAAAATATTATGTCAATTAGATATTGAGTAACATAAAGAGGAAAGGTATTGACTAAAGACATCTCAATTGCCAAATGTACACATAAAGAGAAAATGTATTGAAAAACAAATAGAACATAAAAAAGATAACCACATATAGGGAAAGAAATACAGAATGAGAAAATATTTTTAACATTAACATGAAGTCTCCTTAGAAACTCAAAAAGTAGTATTTGGATGTGTCAAGATTCTTTTTCATGTAAAGTATGAAAGTTGATGACAACCTATTAAGAATAATAAGAAAATAGAATAAAGCTGCTCCATGAAAAAGGAAACGATAAAGTGTAGATAAAAATTATAATCACATATATAAAGGAAAAAGCATAGGAGACGAGGGGAAGGGGTAAAGTTACTCCATGGAGCGCACTCCTTCAGTTTTATCAGTGTTATTTATTTATGTTAGTTGATTTTCTTGTAGGGATATATATAGATATTTTATATCGAACTAATTTGAGTGTTTAGTAAAACTCAGATAATTTAAGTGGGGATCTGATTTTAGTCTTTCCTTTACATAAACTTTTAAAACTGAAAATTATAGTTGTACTTCAGATTCCATATTGGTATTTCTTTGTTTTTAGGATATGAGAGTTTTCCGAATGGTTGGATTCTCATAGTTTTAGATTTTTTATGGATTTGCTAGACTCTAGACTTCCTGGTTTTCTTTCCTCCTGCAGTTTTTTCTAATTCACTGATTTTTTAAATTTTTTGATCCTTTGATATATAGATTTACAGATTTTTTTAGTGATTTCAGACTTCAGGATTTTTAGATTTTAAGACTTCAGTGATATCCTGGCTTTTTTCTTTTTTCTTTTTGAGTTCTAACATTCTGACTTTTTTTCTCTCATTTCTGATTTTTGTTGGTTTTCAGATTTCGATAATTTTTGAATTTTTGATTTTATATGACTTGCTTGATTATCGTATGATCACATTGTCTGAACATTCCCTGGGTAGACCGTAGACCAAGGCTGCAGTTTATTGTTTTGTGTGTACATGTGCTCGAGGCTCGATTTTTTATAGCTCGGTTGCGGATCTTGGCCGATTAGGCTTCAAACCTTATGTGTAAAACAAGTGTTGCTTTCTATTTAGAGGTGCATTGGGATCTAATTGAGATGATTAACCTGTCATATTGGAGAGTTCAGTTGCCATAGCTGTTCGGAATCCACGAACCATTTCATTGAATTTATTTGAACATATTCTTGAATTCATTTGAGTGTTGAGTAAACTTCAGATTGGAGAAGAATATGGTCCTTGGTTTCATTTTTTATTGGAACTATGTTCTTATTTATTTTTGTTTCTAACTGGTCAGGCGTTCTTTTACCATGGAAATCCATACAATTGTCTCACGGGGAGTTAGCCGCACACACAAATGTTATGCTTTAGCTTTACCCACATTGGTCATCAGTGGAATACTTTTTATGACCAATTGGCTGAAATATTAACTCTAATATTAATTGATAACATGTAATATCTAATTACTTATTTATTATTTTTCAACTATTTGAATATTGCTTATTTGTTTCCATATCTGATTCTGCAGCATACTTTTTTCGGTGGCAATGCCCATCGGCTAGTCGAGGATTTGATCGGAGTCGGCTTGACTTGACCGGAATCGGCTTGGTCCGCAGTTCTAGGATGGGTTTGTCTGGTGGTTGAGAACAAGCAATTTGGCCGAACTCGGCTCATCGGCCAGGGTTGGCAATATGGTTGACCTTGAGTACATTTTGGCTCATCCCACACCGGAATAGACAAATCAGCCGAGTCGGACTATGTCTCAGCTGATTCCTACCGATTCTCGGCTTCCACCATATAAACCCATCATTCAAATCGGGATCGGGTCCGTGCATACACAGCGAGATCAGGAGACATATCCAACAAATAATCCTGATTTAACTGACCACCACGGTTCTTATAGTCTTGTTTGTTGGATTATGAAAATAATGTATGGATTCTTACATGAATTTTGTCTAGAAATGAATAGATCAAAAGTTTAAGGAAGGGATATATACAAGTAGTGTAAAAATTCTAAAAATCCCTCCCGCAAGGCATAATAAGCTGGTTTACTTATTATCAAGCATGTCCCTTCACTCTCTTGTAAATGGCATCCTGTGAACCGGTGATCTTTGATCCTGTTCAAATGAAGTTTATCAGAGGAAATTCATATGACTCAATATTTGTAAATTTCTGAGGTAAAATTCCTCAATTCCCCACTACGTCAACTCCAATTTCAGCTGCAACCAGGTTCAAACTGTATCTTGTGGAGTGCCAAGTGAAAATTTCAGAGGTCAAGGACTCAAAGTCCATTGAGGAGATACTACCAAGGGAAGCACGTAGGCACACAAATTTTCACCTTTACTTATACACGATATTTAATCCCATTACTTCAGTAAGTACTTATTCAAGGTCTTGAGCCACCTAATCCATCTTTTGACATAGGACACCCAAAGAGGTTCCATAGCCAATTGTGTTGCAATATAAAAGAGTAAGAAAAGGTACAAAAAAAGCAACTCCCACTTGGGACTTAGGGGCAAAATAGGAGCGAAGGAAGAAAGAGAACTACAAAAAGCTTTCACCAGTTATACAGTCTTTTTGGGTCATGCGTCTGATTTTTAGTTGCTTGGATGAGAGAAGACATTTTTAATGTACCGTTAGATAGTATACAGAGGTCATTGACCAACTTGCACTGTTCTATTTTTGCTTATCCTCTGCTTTTAATACTGCCAGGAAACAGCATAAACAATTTAATTAAACAATGTACCATGCATATTTTTATGAAACACAATGGTAATAGTCCGGACAATTATGCATTTAACTTTATGTTATTTATATGAAGTCTTTTATGTAAACTTCAATTAATAGGATATTGTAACACATCATGCATCTTTTTAATAGCTGGCTATTCCTGTACTCTTGACCGTGATATTATGGTCAAGCATGGTCAATAAGACTACTAATTCTTAGCTTCTTTTGGAGAATTATCAGCAAGTTGTTTGGTTTTACTTAAGTTAATTTTGTTCAGGTTGCTTTTTCATGCTAAATCACAAATATTTTGATGCAGAGGGTGCATTTCAGTTTCATTTACTGCATTGAGCAATTAGTTGCATAACATAAATATGGTGAGCGTATAGGTCCACTAGTAAAAGAGAGAAATATTAAGAATATTTCCTTTGTCTGTATCAAAAATTTTCACCAATCTGTTTTCTCCAGGGCTGTAAGCGGTATCCGAATTCCCAAGATTCATTTTAAGTCGGAAAATGCAAGATAATACGTTCAAAAAGGGTTCATTTAAAGATTTTAATATTTTAATATTTTTGAATTTGTTTCCAATTTTCAGATTTTGAGGATCTGCTTATTTTTAGATCTTAGATGTCTTTAAGTTTGGAAATTCCAAGTTTGAGTTTCAGGTTTTAGGATTCGGGATCATTGGATCGGAACTTCAGCTTTTGAGTCTTTTGGTTTAGGGTTCCCCCTTTGTAAACTTTGAATTTAGGTTTTGAGTATGGAGTTTCCACTTCTATTTTCAAATCCGTGAAATTTGATTTGGGAAATTCAAAGTCTGGATTCAGGAATGCTTTGGCCAAAATTTCAGTTCTGATTTCTTGTGTCTGGTATTTGACTAAACGCAAGATTGTTTGGAGACGGTTTAATGACTGATTTAGAATTGAGCAAGATGATTGGATCCTTAGGGGGTGTTTGGTTGCATGATAATTTTTTGTACACTTTCATGATAAAAAATTGCATTAAAATAAAAAGTGAACTAACTCATTACATAAAATTATCATGTTTGGAGGGATGTGATTACAAAAAAGAGTAACTACCACACAAGACCAAACAAAGTGGGGGACCACAAGAAAAAAGAAAGAGGTGAGACCCTTTTTTTTGTTTAAGAAGAAAATCACTTTTAAAACATAAAATTGTCATGGTTACCAAACACCTCTTTTAACAAGTTTTCTTACAATTTTTAAAAATTAAAACAAAAACCTTCATTATCATGCAACCAAACACCCTATTAAGGTTTTGAGCTTTCAAGATTCGATCTGTCAGTTTCACGTTTCTCCATATTTTTAATTTCTCAAAGCCTTTGAGTTTATATATATATATAACCTTCATATTCCAGGCCTCTTAAAATCATCAGATTTCAGCCTTTCATTTTTTTAGAATTTGTAAGAGCATCATTCTGACACTAATGGAGTGTTTGGTTGCATGATAATTTTTTGTACACTTTCATGATAAAAAATTGTATTAAAATAAAAAGTGAACCAACTCATGACATGAAATTATCATGTTTGGAGGGATGTGATTACAAAAAAGAGTAACTACCACACATGACCAAAAAAAGTGGGGGACCACAAGAAAAAAGAAAGAGGTGAGACCCTCTTTTTTTGTTTAAGAAGAAAATCACTTTCAAAACATAAAATTATCATGGTTGTCAAACACCTCTTTTAACAAGTTTTCTTATAATTTTTAAAAATTAAAACAAAAACCTTCATTATCATGCAACCAAACACCCCCTAAGGATCCATGGAGAGAGTTGTTTGAAATTTAATATGTAAAGATCTACGACTCCAGATAATATCCCTATTATGTCTTATAAACATCATTCTAACACTAAAGATAAGAAGCTAAAGGGGCAAATGACATTTAATATCTCAAAACAGTTTTATTATACTCAAGAACTTTGTTTACACCAACAGGGATTATGGCTTTTTCATGCCTCCTCACTTCCATGTATTTAGATGTATCTTTACATTAAATATGAAATGAAATGCAATTTTCTTCCATAATCACATTCTTCATTGTGTTACGCGGCAATGCAAATACTTTATGATCCTTGCAAATAAGCATAAAATAAAAATAATAAATTGATTAAAATAGTGAACAAATAAAAATAAAAAATAAACTAACAGTAAATATAAATACTTGAATAATCAATTATGATTCTTTGAAAAAACTCAACTCAAACGAAAACATGAATGCATACCAATGATAAAACACCGAAAAGAGCAAATAAGAACGAGAACTTTTGATGCAGAACATTGCATTTGCAATTTCAATAAACAAATTGCACATAGCAGCCTATCAAGATAGAGGTTTAAGTAAAATAATTCTTGTTTGAGTACCTTAAATCGGATGTAAATATGATTATAAGAGGTCATAATTCAATTTTTGTGAATAAATCAGGTATTAGAATTAATTACCACCATTATATATCTAATTCTAATAATTAACAAATAATAATTAAATAAATTTACATCTATCTAATACTGCATGTGAAAATGCATGAAATTATACATGAATGACATAAATGACATTTTTAGATATCCATGCAGATAATTAAATATATAATCATCATTTATTTACTATTTATCTAATAAACATGTTTTACGTGTTAATTAACCTATCGAGATGTTAAAGATAAGTCAAAATATATCTCAACGAAGATGGTGATAATTAATTGAAGTGTTGACCGAGTCGGCGGTAGACTGGGCGCGACTACTGGGCTGGCGTAGACAGCTGGACATGCACGGTCAGCACACGCGAAAATGAGGAAGCACGGTCACCGGCTGGGCCGCGAATGGCGCGCGTGCAGATCCCAGGAGGATGGCGCGGCGATGTTGACAAGCGAGGGCGAAGTAGTCGAACAAAGCGAAGGTGGCAACTGGTGCACAGATGGAGGCGTCCACGCACACACAGGAGCAGAGGAGGTCGATGGCACTCGCGATGCGCAGGACAACAAAACAGAGGAAGAGAAAGAGGGAGAGCGAGGGAAGCAAAGCCGCAAGCGGCGACCGCGAGAGAGCAGGGGGTAGAGGCGGCGATGACGAGGCCGACGAGGAGAGGAGGAAGATAGGGCGATGGCGACGGGGGTGGAGGGAGAGCAGCGGGGGCGGCGGTGTGGGCGCATGCAGCGGATGATGCACATAGGTGTAGGTGTAGGGGGACCGGGAGGCATGCCCAGGCGGGCGCAGTAGGCGAGGTGACGGGGCTGAAGGTGTGGCGTGCGGCACGCGGTGCCAGGCATCGAGATGATGTGGTCGGGCTTGGCGAAGGCGGCCGGACGTCGGGAGAGGGGGGGATCGACGAGGAGTAGACGGCTACAGCGTATGCATCCGGATGGTGGGGAGAATCTGTCGGGTCTCAGGCTTCAGAAGTTATCGATGGCGTGTGAGAACCTGGCACGACGGTTGGGTGAGAGAGCCGGCGGAGGTTGAAAGCATCGGTGGCGGATGGAAGGCACCGTTGGCCACGGCGAATCTGTCGGTTAAGCAGCGAGTTCAACGGGGAGGAAGAAGAGATAACATCCAGATGTATGCAGACGGAAAAATGACCCGATGCTTGTCGACGAAAAGGCTACTTGCTCTTCTAATAGATAGTATAGATTACCTACGCTTAATTACTTTGTAGGTATAATATACGTTTATTATCTAGTGTTGCCTACACACTATTAATTCCTTGGAATATATATGTAATACTGTGAAAAAAAGGAAAAGGGGATTTGTAAAAAAAAAATCAAAAATCCCACATGGTGCCACAAACCCCCTCCTTACGGTCGCCGCGAACCGCCTTTCCCGTTCCATTTTTTATGGCCCCGTTCGGTCTCGAACCTTCCCACCGTCGCCCGAATCGCCGTCGTCGTCGTTCCCACCCTTCCGAGTCACTACCGTCTTCCCGAGCCAGCACCCCTGTCATCTACGCCATCGCCGCCGCCGTCGTCTTCTCTCCACTGCAAGGTCACTGCCGCTAGCCCCTTTCTCCCCTCTCTTCTTCCTTCGCTGCCATCGCCGTTCCGGCTCCTTCCTGAGCCATCGCCGCGTCCGCCTTGCCGCTCTCTTTCTCTCTGTTTTCCCCCGTCGGAGCGAGGTCACCGCCGTGACCATCTCTCCTTCCTCTCTTCCTCTTCTTCTTCTTCTTCCTCTTCTTTTGCCGTTGCCGGCATTGCCGAGGGCCGCCGTCGACATCGTCGCGGCCGGCGTCGCCTTCCCCTCCTCCGTCGCACTCCCTCTCCCGCTCTCCCGCTTCCTCTCCCACCGCGCCTCTTCTTCCTCTTCTCTTTCCTCTTTTCCCCTCCGGCCATCACGGCCGGCGCCGCACCCCCCGCCGCGCTCTCCTCTCCCGCGCTCTCCCGCTCGCACCCCCCTCCTGCTCTCTCTCCCGCTCTCTCGAGCTCTCTCTCTCCCTTCTCTCCTTCCCCCTCCCCCCGACTTAACCGCGCCCGCGTGTGGTGGGCGCCGGCGGCCGCTACGCCACCAGCTAGCGCATGTGGCTGCACCGCCGGGGGGGGCGCAAATGCCGCCCTCCTGCCTCTTTCTCCTCCCCCCCCTACGTTGGGACCGGATCCTCTGTGCACCTCGGTGTGCACCTCAAAGCACACAACTTCTTAAATTCATCTAATTATGTGATCAAATTAGTTATTTTAATCATTTTTAAGATTGTGAATATAAATATATAATATGTGATGTTATATTTTAATAAAATCAACATTAAATATATTTTATACATATTTATTTAAATTAAAAATATAATTAACTTAAAAAATAGAATAAAATAAAATAAATATCAATATTACTTTATTTTTATCAATACAAAATATATATTTATATTCCAAGTCTTAAAAATGATTAAAATAATTAATTTGATCATATAATTAGATGAATTTAGGAAATGGTGTGCATTGAGGTGCACAGAGGATCCGGTCCCCCCTACGCCCTCTCTCTCCCGCCGGCTTCTCTCTCTTCTCTCCGCTCGCTCTCTCTCTCTCTTCCCTCTCCCGCTCTCGGGCTCCCTCTCTCCCTTCTCTCCTCCCCCCCCCTCCCGACTTACCGCGTCGCACGCGGTGGGTGCCGGCAGCCACTACGCCGCTGAGGGGGGCGGCTTTTTGCGCCGCCCTCCTGCCTCTCTCTCCTCCCCCCACCCACGCCCTCTCTCTCTCTCACGCTCTCTCTCTCTCACGCGCTCTCTCTCTCCCTGATACCCTCTTCTCACTCTCTCTCCCTCGCTTCTCTCCCGCTCTCTCTTTCTTTCTCTCTTCTTCTCTTGTCCTCTCTCATTCTCTCTCTCCTGTTTAACGGTTTAACCCCCCTCCTCTTAGTTATATAATTATTTAAATTAAGTGGTTTGATTGATCTGGTTATCATTTTTTTTTATATCGTAGGATTGGATGATAGTCCGGTTTCACCCTCGCCTCGGTCGCCCCGTGATTAAATCGGTGTGGGTTTCCTGGACTCGAAAATATACCATTCTTCTCGAGATAGGCATCCCAACTTATCTTTAACATACCGATATGTTAATTAATATGTTAATATATATTTATTAGATAAATAGTTAGAAATTAGTGATAAATAGTAATTTAATTATTTAATTGTCTACATGGGATTATTTGAATGTCATTCATAACATTTATGCATAGTTTTAGTTATTTTGATGAATTGTATTAGATAGATGTCAATTTTGTTAATTAATGTTTAGTAATCATTAAATTAGAAAACTTGTGTTTGATTAAAAGAAACAGCATGTATTGATATATTAAAAAAATTTGAATTGTGACCTGTATGATTGTAAATATATCCGATTCATGTTTAGAATATTTTAAATAATTAATAGTTAAATTGGAAGGAAAGTCGATGGCATGATAATTAAAGAATATGTTTAATTAATATAAATAGTCCCTTGATCATATAATGTGCATAATTGCTGAATTGATGTTAAATTGAGATCAATTGTGATTAGCATGTTCAATGTGATGTGAATTATTTCTAATTGGGTTTGTTGCATGGAATTGTGAATTAAGGAACTTGCTCTGCATGAATTGATGTGTTGTATATATGGTTCCTTAAAATGGCATTTCTGAATCAGTGGTTCTGTTTATCTGTTCTATTTAATGTGCATTGTTTAAGTAATTATATAGATTTACTTGTGAAATGTTGTTGATGCTAGAATGCATGTGATGGAACATTTACTCCTCCGGCCTAATTAGTGGCCCGTGGGTAGTGGAGATTAGATCAATCCTGTGCATCCTTCAATCCCGGATACTGTGGTTTATCCTAAGTACGCCCCTGCCTAGACATACTATGGGATTTAGCTTACTATATGGTACTTCTATATATATATTAGAACTGGAGTGAGTTCTGCCAAGTAGAGTATATGATCTACTCAGACAAATGGAAAAACAATAGGCATATAGAAGTCCAGGTGGCATGGCATGTAGTATAGATGTGTAGTAAGGTAGAAAAGCTAGACAGGTGCATGTAGAGTCAGGCTTAATGGGTAATGAGTTTTAAAAGATTCTGAATTAGATAATTTGAACTCCGATAATTAGTGCATATATATATTAATGACAAAATGTTGATCTTCGTATATCTGTAATTAATTACCATTTAGGATCTGATTATTATAATATGATAGTTGAGTATAAGTCCTACTGAGTCATGTTTGACTCACCCCTTCCTTTATATGTTGTTTTACAGTTGATTTTGAGCACCCATCATCTAAAGAAGTGTTTGTTGGAGATCTGGTTTTTACTTCGGGTTCGGGCGAGGTGCAATTTCCTTATCCAGGTTAGTACAGTCTTTTGTACCCGATATAGTTGAATCGGGTTAATCCATATGAAGCGGGATTTTGATGGCTGTGTTAGCCAATGTTGTGGATATGTTTGTTCCGGTTTTTACATTGTGTAATCAGATATGTGAACCGATTTTTGGTTACCGGTTGTAAAGTTTGTGTTTAAACGGAAATTAAGTTGTTTTCCGAATATGGGTTCATTAATTTAAACCCAACTGTCGCGTTTTCGGATTACCGCGTTTTTCGTTGCGCGTGATTAATATGATGTTAATCCGGGGGCGTGACAATATATGTATCTCTCTAATGAATTTTATATTCAAAATTTAAAACATACTGTTTATTACCTGTACAATCTCCTTTTCTACGCACAAAAAAGAAAAAAAATATCTATCGTGTGCACATGAAGAACACATTGACCATCCATATTAGCCTACTATCAAAACAGTTTTAAGTATCACGTACCTAAAAACCTGTTATCATACGTTGATCGATCTAGTCTCATATTGACCTTGTATAAAAAAATGTTTCGAACTGCATATGAAAAGTTAATATCATACATTCATCTTGTCTCATAAATATATATATATTTATATTTATATATATATATATATTAAGCAGGTATAAAAATTTTAAAATGTATTATTCATTACTTATACATTCATCTATAGCATTATGAATATGTACTGGTGAAAAAGGGCCAAAACTGATTAGTTTTCACAGTGATCAAACATATGAAGCCGTCAAATACTGAGTAAAATATTTATTCACTAAATACAATAAATATACAATAATTTCGAGACTTAATACAATTCACATAATTACATGAGAGAGCGACGTAAATATACAGACCATCATTGAAAATTTTCCATCTCACATAACTGATTCAGATGTTAATTTTACAACTTATAATTTTTAAATAGTTTAAAATATTTATAACACTCGACTCCGACTACAAAGCATAAAATCATCTAAAAAGTCATCAAACACTTTAATAATCATCAAAAAAAATAATTTAAAATAATATAGTATTGGCATTTTTATAATTTTAATTTATTTTAAACTATTTAAAAATCAAAAGATAAATTATAATGTTCTCTGATCTAATTTGGGTCCTGCAGACCAGCTCGGTAGACCTGCGGGGGCGCTGGTGCATTATACGGAAGGCCAAACTAGTCAAACTCACAGCTTATTTCCTTGGATCCGTCTAATGGGCCTAATGGGTCCATGAAGCCTAACCAGACCAGTGGATCCAACATCCTTTGTCCGACATCATCCAAGCGATTATAGCAGGCCAACACTAGCATTTCACAAGAAAAGAGACGAACCATGAAAATGGAAGTGAATTTCTGACCAGACCCTTTGTTAAAGCCTCCATTGAAATAGACCCCTGTTGATATCTTCAATAATTTATATATAATAATCAAGCATGTTTAAAATAATTTAAACCAAAGATACATTACTCACGTAATTACATGATTGAGTGTCACTAATATACCGACCATCACTGAGAAAAATCACCTTATAATATAACTAATTCAGATATTAAATTTACTAATTGTTATTTAAAAAATTTAGAATCTTGATAACACTTGATTCTGATTATAAAGCTTAAAATCATCTAAAAAGTCATTAAACAAATCAATAATTTTTAGATAAATGTATAGAATTTTATTTAGAATATTTTACTTTTGGCATTTTTTTTTAATTTTATTTGTATTTTAAACTACTTAAAATCAAAAGATAAATTAAAAAGTCCCGTCGATCTAATTTAGGCCGTTTAGACCTGCTTAGTAGATCGGGTAACGTGCGTGAACGGTCAAATCTAGTCAAATCAAATTTGATAAGCACTGTTTTAACTTAATTCCTTGGTTCCATCCAAGGTGCTTAGCTACGTCTTACTTAACTTAATCTAAAATATAAATCATTAATTTCACGTCTAACCACTTAAAAAGTGACAAAATTATATATTTAATTTGATCAAGATATAAGTAATTTATGTTATTTGTTAAAAAATGTAAAACATTTCCTTTTAAGAACTCATCTTAAGTATTTACTCTCAATATACTTTATCTTCGATAGTCTTCTTCTCAAAGCATCCGTTCTAAAGTCCACGTAGGAGTGTCAATAGGCCGGGCTTGGGCTAACATGACCCAAGCTCACTTCAGCTCACATATATGAAACCCAAGCTCAAGTCTACGTAGAAAATCCAACGGATTTCAATATTGTAAATGGGCTTTAGCTCTTCAAAGCCCACCATAGCCCATTAGCTCAATGGGGTTGGATTATGTAAAATAATTTCAAAGTTAAAAATTCTTAAAAATTAAAAATAATAAAAAATTAAAAATTTGTAATGATTAAAATGTTATAAAATTTAAAGAACAAAATTGCTAGAAAGTTTAATTAGAAGATCAAAAAAATTTAAAAATATATGAAAGTTTTAGAACATCACAACAACTAAATTGAGTAATTCTACAAAATCCAAAATATGAGAATCAAAAGAAACTAAATCTAAAACTTAATAAAAAATCTCTATATCCTAAAATATTTAAAAATTATAAAATGACATTTTAATGAACATCACATCATTAAAGATAAATTTAATAAAAGTTAAACCATCCACAAATTACATAAACAAACACATTCTCACATATAAAAACCATCCATCCATGACTGACAATTTTATACATATATGGCCAAAATCATCTGATCCATGGCCAAAACAATTCTAAAGTGCATTCCTCTTGGCTATTGAGTAAGTGAAAGGTCAGATAAGGCGAGATAGAAACTATCCATGGCCGACAATTTTATACAAACTTGGTGAGGCCCTAAGAAAAATTCTCATTTTGCAGTTGCTATGTTATGTATAACATTTTCTCTCTTGGCAAGAGTGAGTAGCCTTTGTTTTCTTGGTGGCAAAAGGCATTGCCCTTTTTATGCTCCTTTTGGCAATAGATAAGTCAAGTTTCTAAGATGACCACCTATTAGCTTATAAATAATTTGTCAAATTTTTGTAGATTTGATGTACATCATTTTTGAACATCTAATTCTTAAGTTTGCTGCAAACTTTGATTCTAATGAAAATGAAAGCAGCATATCCAAACATAGTTGGTTATAATCCTTCCATTAAGTTTTGTTATGAAGCTAACATTAGGTAAGCCACAATATTTTGGCAGCATGTTCAAGTTGATAAGGTCATACATTATCATGTTAAACAATATAGTTTTGCAACAATATACATGAACTACCAGTAGTAAAAAAGGTGGACAAAAAATTATGCATACCAAATTATCATTCAAGTCTTAAAAAGGATGTGGGCACCTACCTTCAAAAGTAAACAAAAAAGTAGGATGCAATAAGGCATAACTGACAATGAAGATGGATTAGCCTAAAGTTAGTCTCATACCTCATCATGATGTCATGGTGAGAAAGGCCTTTTCCACGCATCCTATTTTTCTTTTAAGGTACTACACGGCTACACTATATTCATTACATAGAAAAGAACAAACTCTAAAGAAAGAGAATGTCGAAAACGAGAATCAACAAAACACAAACCAGTTTAAAAGGCCTCAGCTCAGTTGACCATGGACTTCTTGACGAGTCGATGGGTCATGCCTGTCATTTGACATGCCTAAATAGATTATCATGTGCTCTTCAAGAACTAAGCACTAAGAGAAGAATTGTGACTTTAAATTGGGATAGAAAATAATTTATCCTCTTCAAGAACCACTTCTCAACTTATTCCATTTGCATCAAATTGAGATTGGACATGGTTAATAATAAATGTTGATTCAGTCCAACAATCCTAGCAACATTCACCTAATTATATCTAACCCACATAAACAAGGTTAAATCAAAATAGATAAAATAAACAATCAACAAAAAGATGTATTCATGAGAAAACAACACAATGAATCCATCACAACTTTTGCTCCCACAAAACACCAAAAAAATAAATCCTCTCTTAATGCATAATTAAATCCTCAAAGAATTCCAAACATTGGTGATTAATATAAATCATACATGTAATAAGAAACACATTATTACTGGAAAAAGAATGGCCTAGTGACATCATTTTGCATCTTAGATTAACAAAAAATATAAGGAATAAATGACACAGCCTTAAGAAGCAAGTCCTATCAGTTATCATGAAATCTTGGCAACTTGGAACATAACCTTTTTTTCTATTTTACTATCATCTTTGTTTTCTCTTAGAGGTGAAAACCAATTAAGCTCCACATGCATTGTACAAAAATACGCATTGAACGACTAACGAGATTGTGGGAGAGAAAAAAAAGCATGTCCTCTACCTATAATAATTAATAGAGGGAAGTGGGACATCACTCATCAGCTTTTGGCTGGTGGTTAGTGATCCACTGTGCATCCAACTTGCTAAGACCAACTCCTTCCAAGACCTTCTTACTAACTTCAACTCCATCCACAATGCTCCGCCTACCTCCTTTGCCTCCTTTCCTGACTCCTGCAGCCGCCAAAGTCACATGTGCTACCCCAGAACATCCCCTCCTCTGAGATTAGCCACAATAGAAAAGGAGGCATGGAGGAATCATAGGAGCTCATTTCTCTTAGTGCCACCATGGTGGCAACCAGCACATCCAGTAGTTCCTCTCCTTGTCTTTTAGTGCCACCACCGCCGCACATGAGATTGTCAAAGAAAACAAGGGTAGTATGGGAGGTGACGCCTTCCCAAATGGTGCGGTATGTTTGGAAAGATTCTTCTTCCTGCCATACTCCTCCAAATCCATCATCGACGACTACCTCTTCAAGAAGAGGGGTTCCAGGTGGTCGGTGGCACGCTCCCACGGCAACCCATTTTCAAGCTACTGCCAGATACAAAGGATGAGTACAGAGATGAGGTGATGATGTGGTGGCCTAGCCCTGCCCACCACCAAAATTGGAAACTGCCCAAACTAGTTAAAGAATGAAAGATGGAGAGGGGGATGCGATACGCGATGTCGATGAGGTAACCAGGTACACCGGATAGACCAGCTAACCAAATTCTTCACCTAGTGTTGGCAAGGAAGGTAAGGAGGTTATGCTATTCACTTATGTAGGAGCTCTATGAGGATCGCCGCTCAAGGATGCACTGAGGATCGCTACTCGCACAATCGAATGATCAAATCGAAGGATGAGGGAATGGAATGGTAGATACCTTGCGAGTTGGGGATCACTGCTTAGGGATGTGTTGTGAAGGAGCTCTACCAAGGATGGCCACTCGGGGATGTGCTGCACTGGAGCTCTAATGGGGACCACCATTCACGCTGTGTAGTCAATGTCGACTCCAAAAACGGGTTCCGGATCAGCACCTCAAGAGAAGAAGGTGAAAGATGGAATTGGGGAAAAAAGGGGAGTGAATTGAAAACACTCGGAAAGCTGATGCAGAACACCCGGATCGAGCCTTCTCCTTCACCTCGGGATCGATCTCTTGACTTCGGATCGCCTTTGGACGTCGGGACGGCTTTGGAGAAGAGCTTGGACGACCTATGGATGATCTAGGCACCGGGGATTAACCTTGGGTCGTTGAGAATGACCCTCAATTTATAGGGGAAAGAAGCCGGTGCAAAAAATAGAAACTGGACCGACTGCACCCCCGCTTTTCAAAGGGGACGAGGGCGCGCAGAGCGCGCCCTCAAACCAAGGGCGCGCAAGGCGCGCCCCCAGTTCGGGGGCGCGGTCTGCGCACCCCCCTGTTTCAAAGGGAGCGGGGGCACGTTACGCATCTCATTGCTAAAAATTGACGGAAACTTCCGGAAATTGCTAAAAATTGACTTGACATACGTAACGCGCCCCCGAACCGGGGGCGCGGTACAAATAATTGAAAATCAACGCCGGAAACCTTCCAAAAATCCGATTTAGAAGGTGCTAATCGGGGTAATTTGCGATTTAAAGAAACTGACTGCGCCCCTGCTTTGCAAAGGAACAGGGGGCGCGCAGGACGTGCCCCCGGTTTGAGGGCGCGCAGGGCGCACCCCCAGGTTGAGGGCGCACAGGGCGCGCCCTCTCCTGTCAAGCGGAGTGGGGGCGTGGTACACTCTCTCTTCTGCGCGCGTGTTCCGCGAGCCATATCTTGCAAACGGGATGTCCGATTTGGCTCTTGTTTGTCGCGTTGGAAAGAGGGCCTTCAACCGCACCTCCTCAAGTCGGTAAACCAGCCGGCATGACTCCCGAGATGTTCGCACGGGGCTTTCTACCGGTTTACCCTCTCGCGGAAAGCCGAAACCCGGGGCGAAGTTCCGAAAGAGCACGGTTCCGATCGAGAAATCTCGGGTCAACTCGGGATGACTTAAAATGATGACTGAACAAGTCCAGTACGATCGAAAAACCCGAAATCATCGAAAAATCTGAGATTAACCCGGTAAACGTGAACCGAAACTCGGAAAAGTCGGGAAACACTAAAATTGACCGAACCGGACGTATGGCCATGATTGATGAAAATATTCTGCTAGAATCGACCCGGATAACCCGAAAAGACCCGGTGATGACCGTAAAGGCCTAACGCGTGGTCCGGGATAGCCGTGTCAGTACAGATCGAAAAAGCCGTAACGAAAGCCGTCATTGACCGACTTCTACCGAAATGACTTCTCGGAAACCCTGAATGTTACGGAACACATGCGGGACTCCCGAGACCTTCAATTATGGACCATTCAAGGTTGGTCCTCGAGCAGGCTTCGTGTTTTTACAGTTCACGTGCGGCTCTCGCTTGAAGGTTTCGGCATCATTCCGGAAATCATTGGTCCATTCTCAACTCACAAGGGGCTCCACCAATGTCCTTAGCTCATCTCCACGAGGTAATCCAGATCAGATAACGGTCAAATAAGACTATTGCCTATGTAATAAGAGTATGGGGCTCCGAATCAAGCCAATTTGGCGTGTCTACAGCTTGCCTCGCCTTGATGTCGGCTTTGCAAGGGAATGGCATGTAGCGGAGCGAAGTGAAACATAGAGAAAGCGTAGCGAAGCTAGATGGATCGTAGTGGAATGTAGCGGAGTGAAATGGTGATGGACTGAAAAGGTGGCATCAAGTTGTAGATATAGACACGCTTAACGACCAGATTCGGCAAGACGAATCTCCTCAAGTCTCCTGGTTAACTGCCATGTTTCATCAAGTCTTCCTATGTTCGATTGGTAAGAGATGTGCCATTGATACGAGAGAAGAATAGCCAACCCCCAACGCGGTGGGGAGTCCCCGAAACATGGGTTTGTAGGTTCATCATCAGCCGGTAACCCGATCTTTACGGTGTTCCTGTACTGTGATGGGCTAAAGTTTAAAAAGAGATTTGTTTGAAAAAGTAAAAGAATACCAATCGAGCACATTCAGGCTCTTAGATTCATTTAAGTCTTTCAAGAGACAAGATTCGATTCGGAATGGAATGATCTCAGATTCCGAAAGGCAAATGTTTAAGCATAGACCGTGAAGATAATGACTGTGCAAGTTCTGATCAAATAGAAGGTCCTTGGCGGGACGAATTGGCTGCCATGGTGGGACGAATAGCAAAGAAGTTGCAATGGCCACAGTGGTGAAAAGAAATGAAAGATTTGAGGGCACAAAGTGGTTACCGAACACGGTGGGATTAATAGACACGGTGGGATATTAGAGAGGTTGGTGGGACTAGAGATCATGGTGGGATTAGAGAACACGGTGGGATTAGAAAACACGGTGGGATTTAGAATGATCGAGAGAGTGAGAAGGTGAAGTTTAGGAAATGATGTATGCAATGACAAAACAAAATGTAATGCAATTAATGCTACATGATGCATGTTGGGCTCAATAAAACAAGACAAAACTTATATAACAAATAGTTGAAGATATAGATTGTCTATGAGGTCAAGATACCCATTCGGGAACCATCGTCCCTCACAACACAATTTTGGCCTATTCGTAAGTATTGGAGATGACCCGACCGTCGTAGATTTTGATGAAGGGGATCTCGGGTCAAGTCTTCTCCACACTCACGGTCTTCAACAATAATGCATAGAATAATAATACACAACTAACAACTTATATGTTATCCGGAAAGAAATGGGGGTTTCCCATGTCCATTCTTCCATTTCTGCGAGCATTTTCTTGGCCACTCCTTTGGAGCATCACCGGAACGAGGCGGTTGCGGCGGTATGGTTTCCATGCATTTTCCACGTGGTCATTCTCCTGGAGTCAGTGACAATCAGACACTGATATCTGTAGCAGGCTTAATCTTCTTCTGGTGTTGTAGCTGCTTTTCTTCCTTGTTATAGCACTTCTTGCTTCAGTGTTGTTTGACCTACTTGACATTTCTCGAAAGGATAGTCAGTTTCAAATTCCGGCTTGACCCCTTGCAAGTTTTTCAAGGGGTGAAGCCTTCTAAGGGATGGCAAATAATAAAAGTAAATAATAGATGTAGGGTTAAGAGACATACCTGTTGGCGAGATTCTCACCCCTCCTTGACTTGTGTTTCTTTCCTGAAATACTTAATAGAAGGGTTAAATCTGCTCTATGGCTTACCCCCTTGCCTATTGTTGTCTTGCCTTGCTTATATGTCAAGAGGGTAGCCTTATCAACCAGATAGAATGCACAAAATGACAGACAAGGTAAAAGTTAAGAGTGCTTACCTGCTATGGCGAGAGTCGCTCCCTTCTTGATCTCAGAATCCTAAAATGCTTAATGAAGGGGATTAAATCTTCACCATGGCTTATCTCTTTGCCTATTGTTTTCTGCCTGTCGTTGAGAGAACCTCCCTCTCTTACTTTAAAGTCCCTGAAAATACTTGATAAAAGAGGATCAGATCTTCACAATGACTCACCCCTTTGCCTATTATGGCCAACTTTGACTTAGGTCAAAAGGGGGGAGCCCTCTTAATGGGGTGATAATGAAGGTAAATATTCAATGCGGAAATGAAACATGCAAGACATAAAGATAAACATGAATGCTAGCAAAGGCAAAAAAAATCAAGGTTATGCCAAGTTAGATGATGCATTTTTTTAGATTTTTTTTGGAAGGTATTCATTTTTTTTGAAGATATTGGTTTTTTAAAAATATTCATTTTTTTGAATTTTTTAAAATATTTGATTTTATTTTGGTTTTTTTTTGAAAACATTCATTTTTTTTTTAGATTTTTGTGGAGAATGTGCCGGTATTGAAACAATTCATCGATCTTTGAGTGTTAATCAAGATTTAAGCGATAAACACCATGTGAAAATAAGGTCCCCTACCCAGAATCTTTCTTGCCCTCTTCTCTTGATCGGTTTGGATTCCCCCTAAGTTTGGACAGTTTACCCTACCCTAGGGGTTTTATGATGGAAGAATAATAGAGGAAGTCTTTGATAGGATTTGGGGGTGTTGAGGAGGGTTTCTCTACTCATGCCCAAATTGCCCGTTGGGGTTCGGCCTCTTCAGGCCTTTTTCTACATGTGGCACTTACTTAGACAAGTCTTTGACCTGTGGGGTCATTGCCCATCTTTTGGTGCTTTCTTTTCATTTTCTACTCTTCCGGGTACTCATTCAGACAGGCCCATATTTGTTTAAACCTGTGGGGTTCATTGCCCATCTTTTGGCACCCTTTTGCACCTTATGAGACGGCCTCCTACTAAGGCGGCGGGCATTTTCGATACTATCCTCCTCTAGTCCCCTTCACCTATCTTGGACCGAATAGAAGAGAATAGGGTAAGGTTTCCTTTCCGCCTTCAGGGTTCTACCTTGCTTCTCTCGAGTGTTGGGCTATCTAGATTCTGGGATCGGGAGGTGTTGTGTGTGCAGGGTGATGCCTACCCTTGACTTCTAGCTAACACTCTTGGATTGATGACTTAATATCACACCAGAAATTCTCTATTTTCTCTTCTAAGGAAAATATTTTTTGAGGTAAACGCCGTTCCATGGATGGTTCAATTTTTCTCCATCGGCGTTGGTTAGCTCATATGCATTACCTGGATATTTTTCAGTTATAACAAAAGGCCCTTCCCAGTTAGGTTGCAACTTGGAGCGGGGACCACCCGACTTAACGAATATACGTTTGACTACCATCTCACCGATTTCGAACTTTCTCTCTACCACCCTCTTTTGATAAAATCTTTTCAATCGGTTCTGATAAGTCCGGGCATGCTCGGAGGCGGCCAACCTTCTTTCATCCAGGAGTTCAAGTTATGCAAGGAGAGATTCTCGTCTCTCATCGACAGGGATGTCCCTATCGAGTTGAACTCGGAGTGATGGAAGGAGTACTTCGTACGGGACCACCGCTTCCATCCCATATGCGAGAGCATACGGGGTTTGACCAGTGGGGGTCCGTACAGAAGTACGATAAGCCCATAGGGCATCTACAAGCTTATCTGGCCAATCTGCGAACTTGCTAGACTTATAGGTTTTCTTGATGATTTTAATCAAAGTTTTGTTGGTGGCTTCTGCTTGACCATTGCCTTGCGGGTAATAAGGAGATGAATGATGCAATGCAATGCGGTACCTGTTGCAAAGATCACGCAGATCTTGAGAGAGAAATTGCGGTCCGTTGTTGGTGATAATGTCGCTGGGTTTTCCGAACCTGGCGATGATGTTGCGTTTGATGAAGGAGCACAGAGTTGATGCCTTGATCTCCACGAACGCTTCCGCTTCTGCCCACTTGGTGAAGTACTCTGTTGCCGTCAGGATGAACGATTTGGAACAGATTTCAGAGTTAAGATCACTTAGAGGGCCAATGACGTCGAAAGCCCACATGGCGAAGGGCCATGGGGCATGAATCGGATGAAGGGAAGATGCGGGAGAATGGATCTTGTCGGCATGGAGTTGGCAAGAATGACAGTGCCGGACAAAGACGGAGCAATCCTCTTCTAGGGTTGGCCAATAATACCCCTGCCTGATGATTTTCTTAGCAAGAGCTTGAGTATTGACATGGCCCCCACAGACCCCAGAATGTGCTTCCTTAAGCACCAATTCTGCATCTTCTTCATCAACGCATCTCAATAAAATTTCGCTCAGGCTCCTCTTGTAGAGCACTTTTCCTAGGATGGTATACCTCTGGGATACTCTTCTGATGGCCTTCTTTTCTTTTGAATTTGATCCATGTGGATATGTTTGATCTTGACAATACCTTGCGATCTCATCAAACCAAGGCCTCTCACCCTCATCTAACTCTTCCAACTCGATTAGAGAAACTTCCTCTTTCTGCTCTAAATATGCCTTCCTACCAAATCTCTCCTTGACTTTTAGAAATCGACCATCCTTAATCGCCGGCATCGACCTTCTACGGACATGAATAGTCCGCACATGTCTACCTAGCGGGACTGATAGAGATGAAGCTAAAGAGGCAAGGGCATCAGCAAGGATGTTCTGAGCTCGAGGAACATGGACAAAAGTGAGTTTGGAAAAGAGTTTGATGTAGCAAGAGGTGAGTTCTTGGTAAGGTTTGAGGTTCGGATGAGAAGTTCGGTATTTAGTTAGGACTTGGCGAAGAATTAGTTGGCTATCACCTATCACCCTTAATTCCGTGGTACCATAGAAATGAGCGGCCTCCAGCCCGGCCAGCAAGGCTTCGTATTCAGCTATATTGTTGGTTGCTGGGAAGTCAAGCTGAAATGCCTGTGGAATGGTGACACCCTCGGGTGATAGAAGGATGATTCATATTCCCTTACCGTGTGAATTCAGAGCCCCGTCAAAATATAATGTCCAAAGGTGGGAAGATCGAATCAACATTAGTTCGTCATCCAGGAGCTCCGATTGGACCAGGTCAAAGAGGGGTATAGGGTGATGGGCTAGATGTTCGGCAATGGCATAGCCCTTAATCGCCTTCTGGGGGACATAGGTGATATCAAACTGGGAAAGGAAGCTCTGCCAACGACCTAACCGATCAGTTAGAACAGTTTTCTCGAGAAGGAATTTGATGGGATTGATGCGGGCAATAAGATTGACCTCATGAGCTAAGAAATAGTGTTTAAGCTTCTGAACTACCCAGACTAGTGCAACACAGGTCTTCTCCACTACACTATACTTCTGCTCGCATGGATCAAAGATCATTGACAAATAGTAAGTTGCCCTCTCTTTCCCTTCTTCATCCACTTGTGCAAGGACTGCCCCAAGAGAATTCTCCAAAACCGAGATATATAGAACTAAGGGCTTGCCAGGGACTGGTGGTCTAAGCACAGGGGGACTAGCCAGGTATCTTTTCAATCCATCAAAAGCATCCTGGCACTTCGAATCCCATTTGAACTCGGCCCCCGCCTTGGTCAACTCATAGAAAGGTTTACACCTTTGGGAATGTTGTGAGATGAACTGGTGGACAAACTGTAGCCTCCCGATTAATCCTCGAAGTTCTTTCATATTTCTCGGAGGAGGCATACCAATGATTGCCTTGGCCTTGTTTGGGTCGATTTCTATGCCCCTTTTGCTCACTATGAACCCCAACAGTTTTCCTGAGGATACTCCAAACGTGCATTTCTTTGGGTTCATTTTCAATTTATATTCCCTAGCCCTTTGCAAGACCTTTCTTAACACTTCAGGATGATCTTCTCGGCTTTTGGACTTACCGACCAGGTCATCCACGAACACCTCTACAAGGGTATGCATCATGTCTTGGAAGATAGCCATCATTTCCCTCTGATAGGTAGCACCAGCATTCTTCAGTCCAAAGGGCATGACGACATAGCAGTAGGTTCCCCAAGGTGTAGTGAACGAGGTCTTCTCCTGGTCCTCTTCGGCCAACCGGATTTGATTATATCCAGAATAGCCATCCATGAATGATAGCATCTCGAATCCAGCAATGTTATCAACCAGTACATCATTATGAGGTAGAGGAAAGTCATCTTTAGGACACGCTCGGTTCAAGTCCCTGAAGTCTATACAGATCCGAACTCTACCATCTTTCTTCATGACATGGACTATGTTTGCCACCCATTGCGAATAAAGGACGACCTTAATGAATTTTGCTTGATGTAACTTGTCGACCTCTTCTTTCATCTTAAGTGCAACATCAGGGTGGAATCTCCTTAATTTTTGTTTGACCGGGGTAACTCCAGGTTTCAAAGTTAGACGATGTTCAACTAACGAGTTGTCTAACCCCGGCATGTCCTCGTATGTCCATGCGAACGTGTCCTTATATTCTTCCAAAATTTTAATTAAACTCTGTTCCTCAGTGGGAGTGAGGTTTGCACTTAGGAGGATTGTCTTGGGATCTTCCGGTGTTCCAAGATTCAGTTCTTTTGTCAGTTCATCCACCGTGGCTAATGGTTCTTCAAATATTTTAAGCCCAGATGCATACGCATCAGCCAAGTCCTCAATTCCATCCTCGAAATCAGGATCCTTTTCTTATAAAACCTCATAAACTCCCAGTGTATGATCTACATTGAATTCACCCTCATATCGGATTTCATCAAGCTGGATAGCAATTTCCAAAAATCTTGGCAGCCTTGCACATTCCTTGCATTTTTGAGCTATTTGTTGGAGATATCTCTCTGGCACACGTTTACCTTGAATTTTCTTCTTTTCTACCCTAACTACTCCTAAAGAAGACAGAATTGAAAAGGTGGCATTTACAATGGGTGAAGGATCGAGCAGATCGATCAGTGAGTTGGAGAAGAGGGGTCCCTGGTTGGGAGCACCCTCCGAGACAAGTAGAGATGTCTCCTCAATGGAAAACTGATTTTGCGAGAGGACGTTTTTTTTTGGGTATTTTGGGTATTTTCAATAACAAAAAGAGAATGAGCCAATGGGGCTCGAGCAGAAATACAAAGCTTAAGCAAATGGGAGAAAATGGGCTCGCGGGCCCGATGATGACAAGAAATGGGAAGATAGGCCCAAAGCTAGTGAAAAGATCTAAGGGGCACGTGGGCCCAAATGGTGGGCACGCGGGCCCAAAGCAAGAAAATAAATCTAAAGGGCACGTGGGCCCGACTGGTGGGCACGCGGGTCCAAGGTTGTTGGATTGGAATGGGCATAGAAACCCAGTGGAGTAAGAAGATTTGAATGGGCTCTCAAGTCCAATGATCAGTTGAGGTGGCCATTTTGGCCCAGAAGTGGGAATTGGGCTAGATAGCCCATCAAGTGAATCCAAGAGGGATAGAGTGAGGATTTTGAAATACGTAACCGTAGGATATGGCTCACGCGGGATGTTGTTTGGAGGTGGGTTCGAGTGGACAAGTTGTTTAGAGATGGACTTGCCTTCGACTGGTTCTTCCTCCTCTATGAACAACCGAGCCAAAGATGAACTCAGGTTGTCCACTTCCTCCTCTTGCTCTGGTGCCTTCTTCCTCTTGACTGGTTCTTCTTCTTTGTCCCCGGCCATCATCATGGTCTCCCCTTTGATAAAGAATTTTTGGAGTCCCATGGCATTTTTTGGCCGGTAGACCATCCGTGGATTGAAACTGGGCTCATAGCCAAGCCCGTGTCTCTTTGGTGTTTGTACGGCTTTAATGGGGTGCACAACCCCCTGCAGATCCTTTCCCAACCCCTTTCTTGGATGATAGCCCATCCCTTTCATCATCCGCCATGCAACTGAATCTGGAGGCGTCGTCAATACCAAGACCTCAGGTAGCTCTGTAGTTGAAACCAACGGCTAGACAAAATTTGATATTGGCAGTGCAGAAGAGGGATCATCCATGTCATTTAGAATGGGGATGTTGGTTACTTTAATTACCTGACCCTTGTATGGGAACTTCAGACACTGATGATTAGTGGAGGCAACAGCTCCTATTGCCTCAAGGTACGGGCGTCCCAAGATAGCTTTAAACGTAGGGTCCAGTTCTAGAACATGAAACTCGGTGGTGACAACACACGATCCGAGCCCTACTTCCAATGTAACCACCCCTCGTGCCGGCTTCCGGGAGTTGTCATAGGATGTCACCGTGATGGCAGAAGGCTCGATTTCTTCATCGGAGATGCCGCAAAGTTGCAATGTTTCTGGCGGCATGACATTTATCGACGCTCCGGTGTCAATCAAGCAAGATTTTAATCTCCACGCCTCGGATGACTACTGCAACACGCAAGGCATACTTTCTGATCTCTGGCCGTGCCAACTCCTCCTGTGTAAATGTGAGTGCCGGATGTTCACTCCTCGGGGTCAGGACAGTAATGATCTTCTCAGGCAGGAGGTCCTCATTGACCATGACCCGTTGTAGATATTGTTGTAGGATGTCCTGATGGTTCTTTGACCTCTTAATCAGCTCTCGGATTGAAATCCGTGCCGGCATTTTTCCAAGTGCTTCAATAGGTCATATGCCGTGCCGGGCAATGGTTCTTACACTACCTCCTCTTCTACTTGCTCCTGTGGTTGCATCCTGGCCTGGGGGAAGACCCTTTGGAACATCCTCCCGCTACGAAGTACCGGCGCCAGCGTGGTAGGGGGGAGTGGTGATGATGGTTATGGTAGGGTTGGTTGGTAGGTTGAGGAGCCCGTGGTAGGTAGGGGTGGTGAGGATCGGATGATGAGGGGTCGTGGATTGGTGGAGTCCGGTATGTTGGGTGATGGTTGGGGTGTTGGTGGTGATGGTCTAATGATGAGGGGTCGTGGAGTGGTGGAGGCCGGTATGTTGGGTGATGGTTGGGGTGTTGGTGGTGATGGTCTAATGATGAGGGGTCGCGGAGTGGTGGTGACTGGTGGGTTGGGTGATAGTTGGGGTGTTGTTGGTGATGGTCTAATGATGAGGGGTCGCGGAGTGGTGGTGACTGGTGGGTTGGGTGACGTGTGGGGTGTTGGTGACGGTCTAATGATTGGACGTCGAGAAGGATTAATGGTCGTTGATAGGTTAGGTGATGGTTGTGGTGCTGGTTGGGATGTTGGTGGCGGTCTAATGATTAGGCGCCCTGGAGGGTTGATGGTTGTTGGGGGTAGTGGTGTTTGGGGAGTTTGTGGGCTGGGGGCAACTCTTGGTATGGAGAGTATGGTGCGGTTTGTAGGTGGGGTTGGTATGGCGGGCATGGAGGTGATTTGATCCTCGACCTGCCAACCCTGGGAATGGTGGGTTGACTCCTCGATGGCGGAGTGGACGAGGCCGAGTCGTTGGTTCGGTGGTGCTGGTGCCGATGCTTGTACGGGTGCATGTACCGAGAGAGGATCGTGGACTATGCCCAGGCCGGGCTGCTGTTGTGCTTGCTGTCGCTGTGGTTGATTCTAACGTGCCTTCATCGCTTGTATGGATTCTCCCATCTGTGCCCAGTCAATGTTCCCCTGATCATTGAGGTCATGGATGTAGTCTTTAAACTGGAAACAGACATCCACTATGTGCCCGGGATACCGATGATAAGCGCAGTACTTTGTTGTGTCAACATTTGCTGGCCATCCTTCTCTCTCATTTGGAAGTTCCAACTGCTGTTCAGCCATCAATGCATTAAAGATATCAGTGAGGGGGAATGGCAGTTGAGGATAGTATTCTCTCTTGGGTCCCCCCTCCTAGGTCGGTTGGCCGGTGGTGACACTTGGTTGTAGGCTTGTTGTTGGGGTTGGGGTCGGTTGTAGACATGTTGTTGTTGAGGTGCTCGGTTGTAGGCGTTTGGTTGCTGGGGCGCTCGGTTGTAGGTGGGTTGCTGTGGTGGTGCTCGGTTGTATGCAAGTTGCTGCTGGGGCTGAGGAGCTGGTTGAGGAGCTGGGCGGTATTGTTGATTGGGTGGTGGGTTACGGTATTGGCTTTGGCGATACCCACTTTGGTTACCCATGGCATTGATGCTCTCATTGTTTACTACCCCTTCGGTGGTGGGTCCTACAGGTGTAGGCTTTCTAGTGTTACGGGGCTTGGTGTCGAATGGGTTGATCATGGATGCGTCCTTAAAGTGGGCTTGGAGGTAGCGGGCGTTATCACACAACTCACTCATGGTTGTTGGGCGGTGCATGATCAGGAGGTTGTGAAGGTTGGGCGTGGTGTTCCCTATGAGCATCCTCACCTGCTCCCCCTCTGAGATGGTATCTACTAGCCTCTCAGCCATTCTCCTCCACCGATTAGCAAATCTGGCAAAGTCCTCATCCGGCCTCATCTTTTCGGCAATTAAATCAGTTATCGAGCGGTGGCCCCACCCCATCCTTGTACCTCTGTAGAAACTTTGCCTTGACGATGTCGAAATCTTCCGCCTCAATGGAATCAAGAGAATAGAACCAGTCCAGGGCGGATCCTTCCAATGACCGACGGAATAGGAAGGCAAGGGCTTTGCGGTCATTTTTCCAGAATGCGGAGTCATAGAGAAAGCTCTTTAGATGGTTGAAAGGATTACCAGTCCCATTGTAATGTTGGAAGACGGTATCTGCGAAGGAGGAAGGTGTAGAGCGGGAAGGATGGGACGAGAGTTTTCAGGGATGGCTTTAGAATCGAGGCGGTGCCTCATTTCTTCAAAGCGCTCATCCATCTGGTTGAGTTTGTTCATTAATGCCTGGGTGAGGCTGGATTCCTGAGCCACGGGAGCAAAGTGTTTAGCTGATTGAGTTGGAAGAGGTAGGTTGGAAACAGGAATTGGAACAGTATTATGTGAATGCCCCATAACAGGGTGAGTGGAGACACGGTAGAGGGGGATTGATTTCCCTCGACCGGATCTTGATTGGCGGGCATCTTGCCCTTAGTGGCAGATTGGATAATTGCAAAGGTCTCGGGATCAAGGTGAAGAGATAGATCCTTGAGAGCTTGTACTATACTATGTGAGGCGGATCGGTGAGCGGGATCTTGGACCTCAGGTTCCATCACGGCATTAACATGGCCATCTGGTTGGACCATGGGTTGTTGAAGCTCGTAGTGACCCGTCTCGTACTCCTCTTCTTGGCCGTAGTAGTCCGACATCCCGACGTGTCTTCCGGACCTTAGTGTCATGGGCATCCTATCAATTTTTTTTACAAAATGGTTGAAAGAAAGCAAATGAAATGTGTAAATGCAAAGAGACTTTTGTTTGGTTATGATTGTTTGTTTGATTTGATTTGGTTTCACTTTGGTTGTTTGGCAAGCAAGTTGAACACAAAAGTTAAAAGGGATTTTTTTAGGTGTTTTGAAAGAAGAAGAATTTTTTGGTTGTTTCAATTATTGTGAGCAAGCAAGTTATGCAAACAAGGTTTTAAAATGACTACTCGACAATTTTTGGGTTGAAACCTTAGATTAGATAGATTGTTAGCAATTGTTCACTCAAGCAGGTATGGTTCCTATTGCTTCAATCTTCAAGACCTAAGGTTGTCACTCAATCACCACGAGTAGGTACTTGGGTTCTTCAGGTTTTGGGAAGTGGTACAACCGGCCCAATCGTGCGGAGAGGAATACTCCACGGATGGGGACTTACGGAGGTCTTGATGGAAACAACCAAATCAACTAGGAAGGAATATCCCAGAAGAGAGGTTAGAATCCACCAAGAAGGTGTTGGGAGGGTGAGGGTGTGTTGGGAGAGAGAGCCCCCGCTGTAAGCACCCGAAACGGGACATCCGCGGATCTCCCCCCTCCGGAACCCCCTTACGCTTGCTTTGGTGACTTGGTGGATGGGATGTTAGTGGGTGTGGTCGCCAGGAGCCAATGGCTCCAAAATATAGTAGAATGAAAGGAAATGAAATAGAAAGATGAAAGTGACCGTCGTACCTTTGGAAGCGGGGAGATTGTTGGGTTCCGACTTCTCCTCTCTCGGCCGGCCGAAAGAAGAGAGCTTAGTGAGTCCTTCGTCTTCGATCCGGTTGAAGCTCCACTCCAATCGGATTTACCTAAAAATGTCCATATGAAAACATAGAAACAAGTGAAAAGATCATTAGTTCTCGTGATAGTGTAGAATCATGCTCAAATTCAAATGTAAACATGAAAGAGGGAAGGAACTGACCGGATTGGGACTAAATCCCAACCCCTATTTGGAAGGTTTTGAATATATATATGTGATGCAAAATGATCTAAGACATGCTAAATAACTTGATGAACAGTGCTAAGATGAAAAAGGAGGACAAAAACTCGATTAAACGGGCGATCGGGATTCAAAAATAACAAAACAAGCTTCTGTCCTTCCTGGTGCCCTGTATATAGGGCGCCAGGAGCAGGTGCCCCCTTTATGGGGCGCGTTGACCAAGTCAAAGCGCCCTGTATACGGGGCACTAAGTCTGGCCCGAACAGATTTTCTTCTCCTCTTCGCGGCGCCGCTCCTGAGTGCTGGGAGGCTCCCGGGACGAAGTAGGGGCTCCTCCTTGTAGACAATACTCAAATGAAGCCCATGGAAGAGGTTTTGGATGGTGGATGTAAGAGGAGAGACGGATAGAGGCTCTCAAAGTTGGAGAAAAATCATGTTTGGGGGGGACAGAAACAAAAGGTTTTTAGGGTTTTTGGTGGATGGTTATGGATCGATTTGAAGGCTTGTGGGGGATGATAATGGCTTAGAAACGTGGTGTTGGATGAGCTATAGGGTGGCACGGAGTTGGAACCTCCTCCAAGCTCCAAATGGGGGTCTATTTATAGCCCAAAAGAGGGCACTTTGGCCATTTCCGAAAAGCAGTGCCATGTGGCATAGCGCCCTATATACGGGGCGCCAGCATCATGAGATATGTCAAATCGACAAGACAAGTCACTGCGGGGGGTCAAATCAACCTGTCAAATCAATTTAATTTGGATCCAGGCGCCCTGTTTATAGGGCGCCTGGTGCCCTATTTATAGGGCGCCTGGTGCCCTATAAACAGGGCGCCAGGTGCCCTATTTATAGGGCGCACGGTGCCCTATAAGTAGGGCGCCAGGAGCCCTTATACACATGGTTTTGCCCTCTTCGAAATGCGCCAAAGACCATAATTTTTCCGGAAAACTCGGTTCCCTTGAAAGGTTACTCAAATATTCTTCATGAAAACAAGAATTTGAGCTCTCCAACTAGGCCAAAATTGCGTGTCTACAGCTTGCCTCGCCTTGGCGTCGGCTTTGTAGGGGAGTGACATGAATGAAGCGTAGGCGAATGTAGCAAAGCGTAATGAGACGTAACGAAATGAAGTGGTAATGGACTGAAAAGGTGACGCCAAGGTGTAGATTTAGACACGCCCTCATTGGCCTAGTTGAGTAAAACAAAACTTTACCGGACTCCGAGATTACCCTTTGTCTTATCGAAACCTTCCCTCTGATCGATTGGTTAAAGAGAAAAACAGTACTGAAAGTAAATAACTAAAATCCCACGTGAGGGAGAATTGGTACCGGCCGGGACCCGAACCGCATGGTGTCTTGGACTCGGTAGAAATGCGGTAAAATGCGAGAAGTAAAGAGGAGACAGCCAATCAACCAAGGTTGGGTTCTTCAAATTCATAAGGTTTTACTCAACAATACCGGTTTAGTTCGACGTGGAAAAACTTCTTGTTTTGATGAAAACATCGTTGAAACATATTGAAAGCCGATTTTTCGGAAAAACAAGACCTCCTCTAGGGGCTATAAAAGACCATCTTTAAAAAGGTTCATGATGGGACTGGAAGGAAGCAGCAATGGTTGTGGTGGGATGATGCATGTATGAAATGATGCATGCTGGGTTTAAAGAAATACAAATAAGTATAAGAAAATAGTTGAAGATATAGGTTGAACATAACGGGTCAGGACATCCATGAAGAAACTGTCGTCCCCGCATATTCAACTTTGGCCTATCCGCAAGCCTAGGGAATGACTGAGCCCTCACTGATTTTGTTGAAGGGGTTCTCAGGCTTAGCCCCCCTCTAGACTTGAGGTCTTCAACATCTCAAATATTATTTATTTTGATAGATGCAATACTAAATGCAAGTCCTGATAGGGGTCGGGGTAGTCCACTTTTGTTTTTCAATTTTTGATTTTTTTGTGTTTTTGTTTCCTCCAAATGTCTGGGAATATGAAGTTGGCATGCCTTCTCACATTCCTGCATCCACTTGAGAAAAGAGGTTAGAACTTTATTTTGGCTTAGTCCCTTGCGAGGAGAGGGCAAAGTTGCCTTGACCTTTTGTCAAGGGACATTGGCCTTATCAAGGTAAAGATAACAGAAAAACATAAGTTTGCACAAAAGAAAGTATGCAAGACTGAATTTAAACATGAATGCAAAGGCAGCTAGCCAATTTAAGAAGCAAATTTTTAGGTGTTTTGGGATTTCTGATTTGTTTGGGTTTTGATGGTTTTATAATTTTTGTTGTTTTGGGATTTTTTGATTTGTTTGGGTTTTTGAATATTCTCTCCTTTTTTTTTTAGAATTTTGATTTTTAAGATTCGTTTGGTATTTTCCAAAGTATTTGATTTTTTTTGTTGGTGTGAGGGACACGATCATTTCATCCTTTGCCCTGCTTGCCATAGGTGCTTCTCATTGTTACCTAAGGGTTAAGAGTAGGCATCACGTGTAAGGAAGTGCCTAGCTTGAGATCTCCTGACCTTTTGCCCTTGATAGGCTATGGTTCTTCTTGGGTCTAGTCGGTCAACCTTACCCGCAAGGTTAAGGAGGGAAGAGGACTGATGGTAAGTCCTTACTAAGATTCGGGGGTGTCGAACTTGTTTCTCTACTAATACCCACATTGCCCGTTTGGGTTTTGACCTCTTCGGGTCCTTCCTTCTAGCCCATTTTCTTTGATGGCCCACATTCAGACAGGTCTTTCTTCTTTTTTGCTTGATTTTGACCTGAGGGGTCATTGCCCATCTTTTGGAGCCTTTTCTTTTGGACTTTTGTTGGTACACATTCAGACATGTCTATTCTTTTGCTGACCTGAGGGGTCATTGCCCATCTTTTGGCACCTTTTCTTTTAATAAGAAGTCAATCCTTCAGAGGCATTTTCCAACTAAGGCAATGGGCATTTTCGATACTCCTCATTCTAACCCCTTTCATCTATTCTGGACCGAAACGAGAAGAGAATGGGATTGGGTTGACCTTCTCTTGCCAAGCGTTACCTAGCTTTCTCTTTGACTTCCGATCATCGGATCTCAAGACTTGGCGTGTAGTGTGTGTAGTATGATGCCTTATCCTTATTCCCTAAGTGACAAGTTGATGCACCGGGCAAGTAAGCGTTAGATGCTGTCATTATACTTCACACCTTTGGATTTTATAGATTTTTGTTTTTTGTGATTTTTGTTTTAAGGGAAATATTTTTTGAGGTATACACCATTCCAGGGATGAGCTAGCTCTTCTCCTTCTGCATTAGTCAGCTTATATGAATTACCGGGATAAATGATCGAAATAACATAAGGACCCTCCCAATTTGGTTGAAGTTTGGAGCGGGGACCGCCCGGCTTAACAAATATTCTTTTAAGCACAACCTCACCGACTTCAAATTTTCTCTCCACCACCCTCTTCTGATAAAATCTTTTAAGTCTATTTTGGTAAGATCTAGCATGTTCGGCAGCGGCCAGCCTCCTTTCATCCAAGAGTTCGAGTTGCGTGAGAAGAGAATCTCGACGTTCATCTATTGGGATTTCTCGATCGATCTGGACTCGGAGAGAAGGAATGATTACTTCGTATGGAACTACCGCCTCCATCCCAAATGCCAAGGCATAGGGTGTCTGACCCGTTGGGGTTCGAATAGAAGTGCGGTAGGCCCATAGAGCATCAACTAACTTATCTGGCCAGTCTGCGAACTTGCTAGACTTACAAGTCTTCTTAATGATCTTTATCAGGGTTTTATTGGTGGCTTCTGCTTGACCGTTGCCTTGAGGATAATATGGAGATGAATGATGCAATTTGATGCAATACTGTTGCAAAGGTCACGTAGCTCCCGAGAGATGAATTGCGGTCCATTGTCGGTGATGATGTCGCTCGGGATCCCGAACACGGCAATGATGTTGCGCTTGATGAAGGTGCGGCGTTGATGCCTTGATCTCCGCATATGCTTCCGCTTCCGCCCATTTGGTGAAGTACTCCGTTGCAGTTAGGATGAATGATTTGGTTTTGTTTGTGGAGTTTGGGTCACCGAGGGGTCCGATAACATCAAAAGCCCACATAGCGAAAGGCCATGGGGCGTGAACCGGGTGAAGGGAAGATGTGGGAGAGTGAATCTTGACATTGATGACGATCTTGCGGACAAAGATCGAGCGGTCTTCTTCCGAGTATTGATCAATGTTATCCTTCTCTTCATATCGAATTTCATCCGGGTGAATCGCATTTTACGGATACTCCGGTAGCTTGGCACATTCTAAGATCTTACGGGCTAAATGATGCGGTATCTTCACGGAACTCTTCTACCTCTGATTTTTGTTCTATTTTTATTGGAAACTAAACCTAAATAAGAAGAAGGTAAATAAGAGGAGGAAGAGGAGGTGGATGGAGTAGAATTTATTGGAGAGGATGGAGGGCAAAGAAGGTCAATCAAGGATCCGGTGGCTCCTTGGGTCGAACGCCCTTCCGAGGCAAGTTTAGATGTTTCCTTGATCAAAATTTGAGTTTTGAGGAGGACGTTGTTTTTTGAGGAGTGCTAAACATAAAGACAGATTGGGCTTCAGGTGCCCGATTTGGGTTGAGATCACCTACGGGAGCCAAAGTAGGCGGAGATATTGATAAAGAGGGGAAGACTTCGAGCAATGTTTGATAGAGGGGGCTTTCGGGCCCAATGTTGACAGAAAGAGGTGATGGGCCAGTAGGCCGGATGATCATAGAGGAAGATGGGTTTATGGACCCAATAAGAGGAGGATGCGGGCTCAAAGGCCCAGGTTTAGGAGATGGGCTCGAGGGCCCGAGAATTGGAGAAAATGGGCACAAAGGCCCGGATTTAGTAGAGGGGCTCGATGGCCCAAGAGTTGGAGAAAATGGGCACAAAGGCCCAGATTTAGTAGAGGGGCTCAATGGCCCAAAAGTTGGAGGAAATGGGCACAAAGGCCCAAATTTAGTAGAGGGGCTCGATGGCCCAAGAGTTGGAGGAAATGGGCACAAAGGCCCAGATTTAGTAGAGGGGCTCGATGGCCCAAGAGTTGGAGGAAATGGGCACAAAGGCCCAGATTCAATAGAGGGGCTCGATGGCCCAAGAGTTGGAGGAAATGGGCACAAAGGCCCAGATTCAATAGAGGGGCTCGATGGCCCAAGAGTTGGAGGAAATGGGCACAAAGGCCCAGATTTAGTAGAGGGGCTCGATGGCCCAAGAGTTGGAGAAAATGGGCACAAAGGCCCAGATTCAATAGAGGGGCTCGGAGGCCCAAAAGCAACAAGTGGGTTCATGGACCCATAAGATGGGCACGAGGGCCTAGAAATAGGGATCGGGCCAAGAAGCCCGGGGAGAGCATCACAGTGTGTTGGGGCGTCGGCCCCAAAAGATGACATAATGAGGGAAGGCCCTCGTGGAGTTCGTTGGACTTTTCCTCGAGTCGGTTTGACAATATGACCCTTAGGTGGGTTGATAGGTGGTTCAGCCTCGAGTGGTTCATTGCTTGACCCTTCTTCATCGGTGGAAAATAAAAGAGATATTTCAGGATACACGTCATCTTCAGGGTCGTTGGCTCTTCTTCTTTTGTCTTGCTCCAGCTCTTGTTCTTCCTTGTTCTCAGCCAGTTGAATGGTTTCTTTCTTGATGAAAAACTTTTGTAAGCATCCTGAAAAGTATTTGCTTTTGAGATTCTGACCATTCGCTATCGTTCCATCATATCCAACCCCGCTCTTTGGTTGTAACCTTACTGGATTGATTGGCTCAGCTATGCCTTGCAGTTCTTTGCCTAGTCCTTGGCCCTTCTGGTATCCTAAAATCTTCATTATATGCCACCCTATAGCGTCATTTTCTTCTCTTTTCCTTCTCCACACTTGCCTGGGTTGCCTACTCATTTCTGGAAGATCCAAGATTGTAAAAATTGGCTCGTTTGGCAACCCAAGGGGTGGTGGTGGAGAAGATGGATGATCTAGGGGCATGCTAGTCACCTTAATCACCTGTCCCTTGTGAGGGAATTTAAGACAACGGTGATTGGTGGAGGCGACCGCCTCTAGTGCTTCCAAGTAGGGTCGTCCCAAAATAGCTTTGTATGTCGGATCCATCTCTAGTATGTGAAAGTTGACGGATCGTTCGAGGTCCAAGCTTTACATTTAATGTAATCATGCCATCGGCGAGCTTTTTTGAATTGTCATATGCGATCCGTTATTTGAGATGGCCGGATGTCTTCCTCGGAGAATCCACAAAGATGTAATGTTTCTGGTGGCAGAACATTAATGGATGCTCCAGTATCAATTAAACATGACTTGATGCCTACGCCATTGATGTGGACTGTGATGCACAAGGCACATTTTCTTATTTACGGGTCGGCCAACTCTTCCTTAGTGAATGTACGGGCCGGGTACTCACTCCTCGGGACCAGTACTGATGAGATTTTTTCTTGGGGGAGGCTCTTGTTTACCATTACTTGTTGTAAGTACTGTTGGAGAACCTCTTGATGGACTTTGGATCTTTTGATCAACTCTAAGATAGAGATTCGTGCCGGGGTTTTATCAAGATGCTTCAATAAGTCATAGGATGTCCCAGGCAACGGCTCCTCAACGTGTTCTTCTTCTCGCCACGGTGCCAACCCTGATTGGCCGGCCTGGGGAAATACCCTTTGGAACATGCGCCCACTTCTAAGTACTGTGGCAAGTTGAGGAGCTATGGCTGGGTTGGTAGTGGTGGGTGGTGGGATAGGTCGAATGATGGGAGCTCTTGCGATGGGTGTAATGATGGTGGTTTGAGGCATAGTAGGGTAGGTAGGTTGTGAAGGTGCAATTGCTCGGGGCGGGATGATGATGGGTCCTAGTGGTGGTGATGTTTGTAGTGGATTAATCGGGCGGATTAGGGTCCGTCCCGATTGGAGTTGTGTGTTTGGTGGTGTTATGATGGGTCGTGATGGTGCCCGGATAATGGGTGGCCGGTTGAGAGTAATGGGGTTGGCCGATGTAGCTTGGGGTATAGAATGGATGGTTCGGTTGACATGCATGGCGGAGGTGGCTCCCTCAATTTGCCAATTCGGCCCCGATGATGATACTCCTCGGAAGAGATCAAGATGGGATTAACATGTTGATTCCTGTGTGCGGGTGCATGTAGAGGTAGAGGGTTTTGGATAATCCCCAGGCCGGGGTTTTGTTGTTGTTATTTCTTGCCGGTACGTCTTGTCGTTGAGGTTGAGGTTGACGAGGGTTTCTAAATGGTTGATTTTGTTGAGGGTTCCCGAACCGGTGTTGATAATTTATAGGTGGGTTCCCTACAACGTTAAGGTTTTCGTTTGTCACTACGCCCTCGATCGGGCCGGTTGTGGTAAAAGTGGTTTTCTTGACGACTCGGGGTCTAGGATCAAACAAGTTCATGATGGGTGAGTCCCTAAGCTGTGTCTGAATATACCGTGCCCTCTCATAAAGTTCACTCATGGAGGTGGGGTGATGTAAAGCCAGCATATTCTTTAAGGCCGGAGTGGCATTGGTGATGATCATTTTCACTTGCTCCGGTTACGAAATGGAATTAGTAAGCCTTTACGCCATTGACCTCCATCTATCAGCATATACGGTAAAATCTTCATCATTCTTCATCCTTTCGGCCATGAGGTCGGTGATGGAATAAGTTGGTCCGACCCTATCTTGATATCTTTGCAAAAATTTGGCCTTGACGACTTCAAAGTTACTTGCATACGAAGGGTCAAGTGAGTAAAACCATTCTAAAGTGAGCCCTCCAATGATCTTCGGAAAAGAAAAGCCAGGGCCCTCGGATCGTTCTGCCACATTACTGACTCATAGAGAAAGTCTTTAACATGAATGAAGGGATTACCGGTTCCGTTGTAGCGACGGTATACCGGCATCTCAGAGGGAGGTAGATGAAAAGTAGGGAGGGAAGGAAGAGAAATTTCGGGGACTGCCTTGGGGTCGATTAAACGTCTGAGCTCTCTATACTGCTCATCCATGCGATTGATCTTGTTAATCATGGCCTGATCGACAGAAGGTTCCCTAAGAGGAGGAGGAGAAGTGGGTGCTTGGTGCACCGGAATTGGGACTTGATGGGCCGAAGTGGCCGGATAAGAAGGGTACATTGGGGGATGTACCAAAGGGTGAGTAAGGTTGAGATGATTAGAGGAATAAACTGGTGGTCTAGAAGGGACGACAACATTCGTATTGGGGTGATCTAGATTAGCCACCGGATGAGGAGAAATTGTGGCTATGAGCCCGGTATGGGAATGGCCATAAGTGGGCACATTGGGTTGGTGTGCCACTGACCGAGGGGTAGAGATATGAAGACCACCTTCGGGAGGGATGTGGTCGGCGGGCGACTTGCCCTTGAGGATGGCTTTGATAGCCTGAAGTTGGGTAGGGTCGGCATGAGAGAATGCCTCCCAAAGTGAATTTGGATTGGGTTGAGGAGAATTTTGACTAGGTTCGGGGAGAACTTCGGGGCCATTGACGGCACACACGGCATCAGGATAGAAATAAGATTGGTCATACTCCAACTGTAGTTGCTCGTATCCTTGATCTGCCATTCTGATAACTTGACGACCTTAAATTCATAAACACGATAGAAAAAGAAGGTTGACAAATAAAAGCTTAAGGATTTTTTTTTAGTTTTGATTTTTTACCCCTTTTTGTTTTGATTTTCTTTTGTTTGGACAAGCAAGTTGTCAAGCAAATTAACCTCAAGCAAATTTTTTGTTTTGGTTCTTTTTAGGTGATTTTGGGATTTTTGTTTAATTTTCAGTTTTTGTTTGCAAACAAGTAATAGCAAATACTTGGAATGATTAACGCAAATTTTTTTGTTTCAACCTCAAATTAATGGCTTGTTAAGAGAAATATTGTCCACTCAAATAAATGGGTAGGACCCTATGCTCTCACAACACCGAGCAATCTAAGGTTGTCACTCTTTTCACAACGATGGGTAATAGGTATTCCGGGTTTTGGGATAAAGTGGTACAACCAGCCCGATCAGTGAAGAGGGAATCCTTCACGTACGGGGACTTACGGAGGTCTTGATGGAAGCTACCCGGTCCTTCCGAGAGGGAATCCCCGGAGGAGGAGTTGGCAACCACCAAGATGGGTGTTTGGATGTGTGGGGCTATGGGAGGACAGAGCCTGCCTTCTCGGATGTCCTAAGGAGACGGGCGAACCCGAAACTCCAATGCAAACTAAAATGCAAGTGAAATTTCAAGGAATAAGAAGCAACCAAGAAGAAAATAAAAGCATTCAATGATTAATGAGATGTTGTAGGAAGCAAGTAAACAAGACAATGATATGGAATTAAACTAAGATGGAAGAAAGCATTAATTTAACTAAGTATGCTTTGCAAGATTTGCTAAAGGAAAACTAGGCCAAGAAGGAAATAGACAAGTATACTTAACAAGAGATGAAACAAGATGATATCTAAAATGCTAAGGTGAAATAAGTTGATAAACCAAGCTAGAAATCAGATTGTATGTTTTTTTTAAAAAAAGGACCAACGGAAGGCAAGTAAATCGGAAGGAACAAGATAATGCTTCAAGGAAATGAACAAGCATGTAAGCAAGCAAATAGAAATGCAAAGAAATAGAAATGGCTTAAATGAGAACTAAAGTGAAAATAAGCATGTTTTCAAGCGGACATTCTTAGGAAAGAAGAGAAGAACTCACTAAAGCAAAGTCGGTCCCACCGTGGTCGCCAAAAGGTGTAAGCACCCGAAACGGGACATCCGCGGATCTCCCCCCTCCGGAACCCCCTTACGCTTGCTTTGGTGACTTGGTGGATGGGATGTTAGTGGGTGTGGTCGCCAGGAGCCAATGGCTCCAAAATATAGTAGAATGAAAGGAAATGAAATAGAAAGATGAAAGTGACCGTCGTACCTTTGGAAGCGGGGAGATTGTTGGGTTCCGACTTCTCCTCTCTCGGCCGGCCGAAAGAAGAGAGCTTAGTGAGTCCTTCGTCTTCGATCCGGTTGAAGCTCCACTCCAATCGGATTTACCTAAAAATGTCCATATGAAAACATAGAAACAAGTGAAAAGATCATTAGTTCTCGTGATAGTGTAGAATCATGCTCAAATTCAAATGTAAACATGAAAGAGGGAAGGAACTGACCGGATTGGGACTAAATCCCAACCCCTATTTGGAAGGTTTTGAATATATATATGTGATGCAAAATGATCTAAGACATGCTAAATAACTTGATGAACGGTGCTAAGATGAAAAAGGAGGACAAAAACTCGATTAAACGGGCGATCGGGATTCAAAAATAACAAAACAAGCTTCGTCCTTCCCGGTGCCTGTATATAGGGCGCCAGGAGAAGGTGCCCCTTTATGGGGCGCGTTGACCAAGTCAAAGCGCCCGTATACGGGGCACTAAGTCTGGCCCGAACAGATTTTCTTCTCCTCTTCGCGGCGCCGCTCCGGAGTGCTGGGAGGCTCCCGGGACGAAGTAGGGGCTCCTCCTTGTAGACAATACTCAAATGAAGCCCATGGAAGAGGTTTTGGATGCTGGATGTAAGAGGAGAGACGGATAGAGGCTCTCAAAGTTGGAGAAAAATCATGTTTCTGGGTGACAGAAACAAAAGGTTTTTAGGGTTTTTGGTGGATGGTTATGGATCGATTTGAAGGCTTGTGGGGGATGATAATGGCTTAGAAACGTGGTGTTGGATGAGCTATAGGGTGGCACGGAGTTGGAACCTCCTCCAAGCTCCAAATGGGGGTCTATTTATAGCCCAAAAGAGGGCACTTTGGCCATTTCCGAAAAGCAGTGCCATGTGGCATAGCGCCCTATATACGGGCGCCGGCATCATGAGATATGTCAAATCGACAAGACAAGTCACCGCGAGGGGGTCAAATCAACTCGTCAAATCAATTTAATTTGGATCCGGGCGCCTCGTTTATAGGGCGCCCGGTGCCCCGTATCTGGGCGCCAGCGGCCAGGTGCCCTGTTTATAGGGCGCCTGGTGCCCTATAAACAGGGCGCCTGGTGCCCTATTTATAGGGCGCCTGGTGCCCTATAAGTAGGGCGCCAGGAGCCCTTATACACATGGTTTTGCCCTCTTCGAAATGCGCCAAAGACCATAATTTTTCCGGAAAACTCGGTTCCCTTGAAAGGTTACTCAAATATTCTTCATGAAAACAAGAATTTGAGCTCTCCAACTAGGCCAAAATTGCGTGTCTACACCCGCCTCGAATGCCCTACGGATCGGAGTGAGTCTGGTACCCGATGCAAAAGCTAATGCAAAAAAAATGAAAAATGGAGGGTAGGAGAAGAAGAAGCAATCAATATGCAAACATGAATGAAAGCTATTAAATAAATCAAACAAGTGAATGCAAGCAAGACAAGCAATGATAAAGTAAACAAGTAACTAGCAACTAGCAACTAAAAGGAGGTTCACGTGGGAACCGGCTTGTGATGGAGTGTCCAAGTGGGGACAAATCTGAAGTAAAGGTAAAAGGATGGTCCACGCGGGGACCGATTTGAAAATAAAGTGGCTCACGCGGGAGCCGAGTTTTGGAAAGGTAGGTGGTTCACGCGGGAACCAGTTTTTTTTTTTTTTGAAGGAAAAGGGGTGGTTCACGCGGGAACCGGTTTGTTTGATTGTAAAAAGGAAAGGAGGGCCATTTGGGGTCAATCTAAAGTGGTGCAAAGGGGTGGTCCACGCGGGGACCGGTCTGAAGGTGAGTTGGTTCACGCAGGAACCGGTTTAGAAAAGGGTTTGGTTCACGCGGGAACCGGTTTTAATGAAGAAAGGTGTGGTTCACGCGGGAACCGATGTAAGAGTTGACAAAATAGAAGGAGGGCCACGTGGGGACAATCTAAAGGTTCTATAAAGAGGTGGTCCACGTGGGGGCCGATCTGCAAATAAGTTGGTTCACGCGGTAACCGAGTTGGAAAAGAAAGGTGGTTCACGCGGGAACCGGTTTATAAGAAGAAAAGTGGTTCACGCGGGAACCGGGTTGAAATGAAAGACAAGCAAATTAAGTCCACATGGGGGACAATATTAAAGAAAGAGTAAATAGCAAGTTTAAAGGTAAATTGACATGGAAGATAAAAGACAAGCCGGTTCACGCGGGAACCAAGTTGGAAAATAACTAGTTGCACGGTTGAATCAAGCTAGCACGGTTGAAGACATTGGTTGTCCCACCGTGGTCGCCAAAAAGCTGTTGACTCTAGAAACGGGTTCCGGATCGGCACCTCAAGAGAAGAAGGTGAAAGATGGAATTGGGGAAAAAAGGAGAGTGAATTGAAAACACTCGGAAAGTGGTAAAATGTCCTCACCTCGGTCCCACACTCATATTGATCTCCGAACTTTCATCTCACGGCGTCGCTCGAGCACCGGAGATGGTTCAGGTCATGTGGGAGGAGAGTGAGGAATGAATTAACTTAGAACATGATAAGAGGTGGTCGCCAGGAGCCGCGGGCTCCGCTTTATGGAATGTAAATCAAGAGAAGAGTTGATTTGACCGTGTACCTTAGCGTGGGAGATTGGGATGTGGGTTCAACATTCTTCTTCTTCGGCCGGCCGATGAAGAAGAGTCTCCAACCGATGCAAGCTTGATAAACATGTGCAACTATAACAATAAACCAAGTGAAATAAAATGATTAGAACTATGGGAAGTGTAGTAACTGTAGAGAGAATATAAGAAAGAAGCAATTGGAATCGAACTCACCGGATTGGGGCGAGTCCTAACCCCTTTTTTTGTATTTTTGATTATGTAAAAATGATGTAAATAAACTAAAATATGCTTTAAAACAATAAATAAACTGAGTTAAGGTAGTTGAGAAAGCTTATGGAATGGATCGGCTTGAGTTGAAGCCGAGTTGGTTGAAGAAGGCCGGTCCGGGTAGCCTTTGCACCCTTCTGGCGCGACTTTGGTGAAGAGGATGCTAGGGACGACCCCGATGTCTGAATCGAGTGCCGTTTGTTGGAGTAGACAGAGGACTTAGAGAGGAAGAGTTACTATGTTGATGACTTCTCCTAAATCCTCCTGTAGAAGTCAGTAAAAATTATGAAAGTGGACGGATATAGAAAACAGAACCTGGATGCGCGCCCTCAGTGTAGCAATTGCCACGAACAAACGGCAAGTCGGAATTGAGTGCCGTCAGTTGGAGATGAAAGAGGACGAAGAGATGAACATCTTATATGTTGAATAATTTCGCAGAAGGAGTCTCTGATTTTCTAAAGAAGTCGATGAAGTTGGCTGATGCAGAACACCCGGATCGAGCATTCTCCTTCACCTCGGGATCGATCTCTTGACTTCGGATCGCCTTTGGACATCGGGACGGCTTTGGAGAAGATCTTGGATGACCTCTGGACGAGCTAGGCACCGGGGATTAACCTTGGGTCGTTGAGAATGGCCCTCAATTTATAGGGGAAGGAAGCCGGTGCAAAAATGGAAACTGGACCGACCGCGCCCCCGCTTTTCAAAGGGGACGAGGGCGCGCAGGGCGCGCCCTCAAACCAAGGGCGCGCAAGGCGCGCCCCCAGTTCGGGGGCGTGGTCTGCGCGCCCCCCTGTTTCAAAGGGAGCGGGGGCACGTTACGCGTCTCACTGCTAAAAATTGACGGAAACTTCCGGAAATTGCTAAAAATTGACTTGACATACGTAACGCGCCCACGAACCGGGGGCATGGTACAAATAATCAAAAATCAACGCTGAAAACCTTCCAAAAATCCGGTTTAGAAGGTGCTAATCGGGGTAATTTGCGATTTAAAGAAACTGACCTCGCCCCCGCTTTTCAAAGGAACAGGGGGCGCACATGACGTGCCCCCGGTTTGAGGGCGCGCAGGGTGCGCCCCCGGGTTGAGGGCGCACAGGGTGCGCCCTCTCCTTTCAAGCGGAGTGGGGGCGCGGTACACTCTCTCTCCTGCGCGCGTGTTCCGCGAGCCGTATCTTGCAAACGGGATGTCCGATTCGGCTCCCGTTTGTCGCGTTGGAAAGAGGGCCTTCAACCGCACCTCCTCAAGTCGGTAAACCAGCCGGCATGACTCCCGAGATGTTCGCACGGGGATTTCTACCGGTTTACCCTCTCGCGAAAAGCCGAAACCCGGGGCGAAGATCCGGAAGAGCACGGTTCCGATCGAGAAATCTCGTGTCAACTCGGGATGACTTAAAATGATGACCGAACAAGTCTGGTACGATCGAAAAACCCTAAATCAGCGAAAAATCTGAGATTAACCCGGTAAACATGAACCAAAACTCAGAACAGCTGGGAAACCCTAAAATTGACCGAACCGGACGTATGGCCATGATTGATGAAAATATTCGGCTAGAATCGACCTGGATGATCCGAAAAGACCTGGTGATGACCGGAAAGGTCTAACGCGTGGTCCGGGATAGCCGTGTCAGTACAGATCGAAAGAGCCGTAACGAAAGCCGTCATTGACCGACGCCTACCGAAATGACTTCTCGGAAACCCTGAATGTTACAGAACACATGCGGGACTCCCGAGACCTTCAATTATGGACCATTCAAGGTCAGTCATCGAGCAGGCTTCGTGTTTTTACAATTCACGTGCGGCTCTCGCTTGAAGGTTTCGGCATCATTCCGGAAATCATTGGTCCATTCTCAACTCACAAGGGGCTCCACCAATGTCCTTAGCTCATCTGCACGAGGTAATCCGGATCAGATAACGGTCAAATAAGACTATTGCCTATGTAATAAGAGTATGGGGCTCCGAATCAAGCCAATTTGGCGTGTCTACAGTCAAATGATCGAATCGAAGGATGCGAAAAGGGAATGGCAGATGCACTAGGGTTCACATAGTCATGAGTCATGAGGGACTTTGATGGGCTGGAAGGCCAAGATCAATGGACCAGGCGATCAACTTGAGATGAGAATCGGACCTTGTCATTTAACCCACGTAATATTTTTAAAGGGCCTGATCTCAACCCACCATGGGCTTTTTGACGAACCGATGGGTCAAACCTACCCACTTGGCAGGGCTAAGTCTACATAGATTTTAATTTTTGACAGAAATATAAGAGTTAAAATTATAATAAAATTATAAGTCAATATGATACAATAATATAATAAATATATAACAACAAGATTAATCAAGATAATTCTTGCAAAACATACTTGAAATCCCAAAAAGAATTAGTAGTAGACGGAACAACATAGATAAAAAATGTAACACTTCGAAGATTAACAACAAAAAAAAATTTTAGAATTGAAATGAAGGTTGACAATTAAGAAAAGAATAGCTTTTGAGTGTGTTGATCATCATCAATTTTATTGGCACGTAGGCACATACACAAAAATCCAAATTCCTTGAAGAAGAAGAAGAAGAAGAAGAAGAAGAAGAAGAAGAAGACAAAGAAGACAACCTAGTAAGAGCCATCGATTTGTTGTTAACAGTGTGCCCAAGTGCCGCAATCTCCCCCATCTCCATGGAAAAACAAGATGGACCTTTAATTCAATAAAGTACAAGTGGATGTCTGGAAGGGGAGACTCTTTCAGCGACCTTGGAGACCTCAAACCTTCAAGATCATGTGCCTCCAACTCTGACCGAATAGTTGGAGAACTTCAAGACCTCAAGCAAGAAGAAGAAGAATGGCTATCAGACAATGTTCCAGGATGAAAGAACTGATAGAAATGTATGCCCTACAAGCCAATAATATATGATATGATTCAACATTTCTAAATATATCTCATTCAATTAATTAGAAAAATCTTCATTATAAGCTCTTATTAGATGTGAATATCATAATAAAGTTCTTGATCAAATGCAATGATGATTAAATCACGATGAGATCATGATAATGAGATTGATCATTTAGAGGTATTTGATCTAAATGTTCCTAGTCATAGGATACTTGAGATGAGACGTCAAGGATCCAGATAGACTAGTGTATGTGATATCTTCTTATGTGATGAGGATGACCGATCTCATTGGTCATTAATGTGGAGACATCGAGATACACACACAGGTGCTCATTAGTTGAATGAGTTCACTGAACTAACCAAATTAGAAACCCTGAATGGTATCTTACCAAACTATCAATCAGGGTTTTCTATCATCTTGGTTGCATGGTTGGACCTTTGACCTGAGTCACCAAACATACCTTGTTGAGTGGAACTTGTGCTTTGACCATTGACTTATGGATCACCGTTTAGATGGTCCAGTATAGCGATGGATCAGGTACAAGGAAAAATCAATGGAGGCAATTGAGCAGACAACAAGGGATCGTCCACTCTTATTAAGTGAGAGTGAATATCTTATGGGATAGTACTCTAAATCCCTGGCCAGGGTAGATACGATAATTGGAAAAGGAGTTTTCCAATTGATCCAATTTCGAGTACAGGATCCTATAGAGTCAGTACACTAAGGAGTTGACAGTCGATGCCGTACTCCTTTCCGACCGAGACATTGAATGGATGAGGGTTTATATCCATGTGGTAACTGATGATGGAAAGGCTCAATGGAGATGAGATTATCCCCACAGCCATTTGGGATCATGGGATGTGGCTTGTACCCTTCATGATCGGTAGGCTGATTAATCTGTTATCAGATAACATATTTATTTAAATTAAATAGAATTTTTCTATTTTATTTAGGCCTCAACCAAATAGGCTATTGGGCCTAGTGGGTCACACACAAAAGGACTTATCCACAAGTACAGGGGCAAGGACGTAATTTATGGAGATTTTGGGTTTCTTTAAAAAATTCTATAATTCTCTATAAATACTAATGCTTTCATTAAACCCTATCAAATCAAGGGTGAAAACCACATCCCTAGCCTCCTCCCTACCTTCTCCTCTCTCTAGAAGGTGTGCATCGTCGATGGAGCTCCGTTCGGGAACAGTTCTCAAAGCCGGCACGAAGGGAGAACCTACAGTAGATAAAGTTCGTGTGGATACTACTGGAGACCGGACACTTGAACTGTTTGAAGAGCTTGGGAAGCTTGTAGACACGCCAAATTGGCTTGATTCGGAGCCGCAGACTCTTATTCCATAGGCGATATTCCTATTTGACCGTTACCTGATTCGAATTATCTCGTGGACATGAGCTAAGGATATTGGTGGAGCCCCTTGTGAGTTGAGAATGGACCAATGATTTTCGGAATGATGTCGAAACCTTCAAGCGAGAGCCGCGCGTGAACTGTAAAATCACGAAGCCAGCTCGATGACTGACCTTGAATGGACCATAACTGAAGGTCTCGGGAGTCCCGCATGTGTTCTGTAACATTTAGGGTTTCCGAGAAGTCATTTCGGTAGGCGTCGGTCAATGACGGCTTTCGTTACGGCTTTTTCGATCTGTACTAACACGGCTATCCCGGACCACGCGTTAGACCTTTCCGGTCATCACCGGGTCTTTTCGGATCATCCAGGTCGATTCTAGCCGAATATTTTCATCAATCATGGCCATACGTCCGGTTTGGTCAATTTTAGGGTTTCCCAGCTTTTCCGAGTTTCAGTTCATGTTTACCGGGTTAATCTTAGATTTTTCGATGACTTCAGGTTTTCTGATCGTACCAGACTTGTTCGGTCATCATTTTAAGTCATCCCGAGTTGACCCGAGATTTCTCGACCAGAACCGTGCTCTTTCGGATCTTCGCCACGGGTTTCGGCTTTCCGCGAGGGGGTAAACCGGTAGAAAACCCAGTGCGAACGTCTCGGGAGTCATGCTGGCTGGTTTACCGACTCGAGGAAGTGCGGTTGAAGGCCCTCTTTCCAACGCAACAAACGGGAGCCGAATCGGACATCCCATTTGCAAGATACGGCTCGCGGAACACGGGCGTAGGAGAGAGAGTCTACCACGCCCCCGCTCCCTTTGAAAGGTGAGGGCGCGCCCTGTGCGCCCTCAACCCGGGGGCGTGCCCTGCGCGCCCTCAAACTGGGGGCGCACCCTGCGCGCCCCCGGTTCCTTTGAAAAGCGGGGGCGCGGTCAGTTTCCAAAAATCGAAAATTGCCCGATTAGCACCTTCTAAACCGGATTTTTGGAAGGTTTCCGTTGAAAATTTTCGATTATTTGTACCGTGCCCCCGGTTTGGGGGCGCGTTACGTATGTCAAGTCAATTTTTAGCAATTTATGGAAGATTCCGTCAATTTTTAGCTGTGAGACGCGTAACGCGCCCCCGCTCCCTTTAAAACAGGGGGGCGCGCAGACCGCACCCCCGAAATGAGGGCGTGCCCTACGCGCCCTCAGGTGGAGGGCGCACCCTGCGTGCCCTCGTCTCCTTTGAAGAGCGGGGGTGCGGTCGGTCCAGTTTCCATTATTTGCACCAGCTTCCTTCCCCTATAAATTGAGGGCCATTCTCAACGACCCAAGGTTAATCCCCAGTGCGTAGCTCATCCTGAGGCTGTCCAAGCTCTCTCCCAAGGTCGTCCCGACGTCCAAAGCTGATCCAACATCGAGAGATCGATCCCGAAGTGAAAGAGAAGGCTCAATCCGGGTGTTCTACATCAACCAACTTCACCGACTTCTGCAGAAAATATGGGACTCCTTATGCAAAATTCTTCAACATAGAAGTTATTCCTCTCTTCGTCCTCTTTCGTCTCCAACTGACGGCACTCAATTCTGACTTGCCGTTTGTTCGTGGCAATTGCTGCACTGAGGGCGCGCATCCAGGTTCTGTTTTCCACATCTTCCCACTTTCATAATTTTTACAGACTTCTACAGGAGTATTTAGGAGAAATTATCAACATTATAACTCTTCCTCTCTGAGTATTCTATCTACTCCAACAAACGGAACTCTATTTTGATATCAGGGTCGTCTGTAGCATTCCCTGCACTAAAGTCGCGCCAGAAGGGTGCAAAGCTACCCGAACCGGCTTGTTTTACTCATCTCGGCTTCAACTCAAACTGTTTCATACTATAAGTTTCTCTTAACTCAGTTCATTCAATTGTTATAACATATTTTAGTTCATTTGCATCATTTTACATAACCAAAAACACAAAAAAGGGTTAGGGCTTGCCCCAATCCGGTGAGTTCGATTCCAATTGCTTCTTTGTTTCATCTCTTCTTCTATAGTTTCTACACTTCCCATAGTTCTAATCAGTTTCTTTCACTTGGTTTAGTGTTCTAGCTGCACAGGTCTATCAAGCTAGCATCGGTTGGAGACTCTTCTTCATCGGCCGGCCGAAGAAGAAGAAGGTTTAACCCACATCCCAATCTCTCGCGCTAAGGTACACGGTCAAATTCAACTTTCTTTCTATTTTCATTCCATAAAGCGGAGCCCACGACTCCTGACGACCACCTTTCATTTATGTTTTAAGTTCATCTCTTCCTCACTCTCCCCCCACATGACCCGAACCATCTCCGGTGCTCGAGCGATGCCGTGAGATGAAAGTTCGTGGATCAATGTGAGTGTGGGATTGAAGTGAGGAGTCTTTACTGCTTTCCGAGTGTTTTCCGATTCAGTCCTTTCCCCCATTCTATTCCATCTTTCACCTTCTCTTGAGGTGCCGATACGGAACCCATTTCGGAGTCGACAGCTTTTTGGCGACCATGGTGGGACAACCAATGTCTTCAACCGTGCTAGCTTGATTGATTCGTGCAACTAGTTGTTTTCCGACTTGGTTCCCGCGTGAATTGGCTTGTCCTTTACCTTTTCCATGTTCATTTACCTTTAAACTTGCTATTTACTCTTCCTTTAAAAAATTTCCCCCATGTGGACTTGATTTGCTTGTCTTTAATTTCAACCTGGTTCCCGCGTGAACCACTTTTCTTCTTATAAACCGGTTCCCACGTGAACCACCTTTCTTTTCCAACTCGGTTCCCACGTGAACTAACTTGTTTTTAGATTGGTCCCCGCGTGGACCACCTCTTTACAACACCTTCAGATTGGCCCCACGTGGCCCTCTTTCTTCATTAAAACCGGTTCCCGCGTGAACCAACCCACTTTCAGATCGGTCCCCGCGTGGACCACCCCTTTGCACCATTTTAGATTGGCCCCACGTGGCCCTCCTTTCATTTCTCAAATCAAACAAACCAGTTCCCGCGTGAACCACCCCTTTTTCTTTCAAAAAACCGGTTCCCGCGTGAACCACCTACCTTTCCAAAACCCGGCTCCCGCGTGAGACACTTTATTTTCAAATCAGTCCCCGCGTGGACCATCCTTTTACCTTCATTTCAGATTTGTCCCCACTTGGACACTCCATTACAAGCCGGTTCCCGCGCGAACCACCTTTTAGTTGCTAGTTGCTAGTTACTTGTTTACTTTATCATTGCTTGTCTTGATTGCATTCACTTGCTTGATTTATTAGCTTCCTTTCATTTCATGTTCTTGCATATTGATTGCTTCTTCTCCTCCTACCCTCCATTTTTATTTTTGCATTAGCTTTTGCATCGGGTACCGGACTTGCTCCGATCCGTAGGACATTCGAGGCGGGGGCTCTCTCTCCCAACACACCTTCACCCTCCAAACACCTTCTTGGTGGATTCTAACCTCTCTTCTGGGATATTCCTTCCTAGTTGATTTGGTTGTTTCCATCAAGACCTCCGTAAGTCCCCATCCATGGAGTATTCCTCTCCGCACGATTGGGCCGGTTGTACCACTTCCCAAAAACCGAAGAACCCAAGTACCTACTCATGGTGATTGAGTGATAACCTTTGGTTTTGAAGATTGAAGCAATAGGAATCATACCCATTTGAGTGAACAATTGCTAACAATCTATCTAATCTAAGGTTTCAACCCAAAAATCGTCGAGTAGTCATTTTAAAACCTTGTTTGCATAACTTGCTTGCTCACAACAATTGAAACAACCAAAAAATTTTTATTTCAAAACAAAAAAAATCCTTTTAATTTTTTTGTTCAACTTGCTTGCCAAACAACCAAATTGAAACCAAATCAAATCAAACAAACAATCATAACCAAACAAAAAAATTTTCTTTACATTTACACTTTTCATTTGCTTTCTTCAACCATTTTGTAAGAAAATTTGACAGGATGGATGCCCATGACACTAAGGTCCGGAAGACACGTCGAGATGTCGGACTACTACGGGCAAGAAGAGGAGTACGAGACGGGCCACTACGAGCTGCAACAACCCATGGTCCAACCATATGGCCATGTCAATGCTGTTAGGGAGCCAGAAATTCAAAATCCTACTCATCAACCTGCTTCACTTAGTGTGGAGCAACTCCTCCAGGGTCTATCTCTCCATCTAGACCCTGAATCCTTTTCACTTGTGCAATCCTTGACAAAGGGAAAGATGCCCGCCAATCAAGACCCGATCGAGGGAAATCAAGCCCCCTCACCACCCCAATCGGCAGTAAGGCCCTTGATCCTCTTCTCCTAGGCAACCCTATCGTGTCTCTACTCACCCCGTTGTGGGGCATTCACATAATTCTGCACCAGTCCCTATTTCCAACCCACCTCTTCCAACCCATTCACCTAAACACTTTGCTCCCGTGGCTCAAGAATCCAGCCTCACCCAGGCATTCATAGAAAAACTTAACCATATGGATGAGCGTTTTGAAGAGCTGAGGCACCGCCTCGATTCTAAAGCCACCCCAAAAATTTTTGTTCCATCTTTCCCGGTCCTACATCTCCCTCCTTCTGAAATACCAATCTTTCAATGCTATAATGGGACCGGGAAATTTAACCACTTAGAGAGCTTGCCTTCCTATTCCGTCATTCTAGAAAAATGACCGCAAAGCACTTGCCTTCCTATTCCGTCGGTCATTGGAAGGATCCGCCTTTGACTGGTTCTATTCTCTTGATTCTATTGAGGCGGCAGATTTTGACATTGTCAAGGCGAAGTTTCTGCATAGGTACAAGGATCAGGTAGGGCCAGCCTACTCGATAACTGATTTAATTGCCGAGAAGATGAGGCCGGATAAAGACTTTGCCAAGTTTGCTGATCGGTGGAGAGGAACGGCTGAGAGGCTAGTGGATACCATCTCAAAGGGGGAGCAGGTAAAAATGCTCATCGGGAACACCACGCCTAACCTTCGCAACCTCCTGATCATGCACCGCTCAACAACCATGAGTGAGCTGTGTGATAGCGCCCGCTACCTCCAAGCCCATTTTAAGGACGCATCCATGATCAATCCATTTGACCCCAAACCCCATAACACTAGAAAGCCTACACCTGTAGGGCCCACCACCGAAGGGGTAGTAAACAATGAGAGCATCAATGCCATGGGTAATCAGGGTGGGTATCGCCAAAGCCAATACCGCAACCCACCACCCAACGAACAATACCGCCCTTCTCCTCAACCAGCTCCTCAGCCCCAGCAGCAACTTGCATACAACCGAGCACCACCACAGCAACCCACCTACAACCAAGCATCCCAACAACAAAATGCCTACAACTGAGCGCCTCAACAACAACCTTTTTGCAACCGACCACAACCACAACAACAAGCCTACAATCAAGTGCCACCACCAGCCAACCGACCTAGGAGGGGGGACCCAAGAGAGAATACTATCCTCAACTACCATTCCCCCTCACTGATATCTTCAATGCATTGATGGCTGAACAGCAGCTAGAGCTTCCGAAGGAGAGAGAAGGATGGCCGGCGAATGTTGACATGACAAAGTACTGCGCTTACCATCGGTATCCTGGGCACACGGTGGATGTCTATTTCCAGTTTAAAGATTACATTCATGACCTCAACGATCAGGGTAACATTGACTGGGGACAGATAGGAGAATCTATTCAAGCAATGAAGGCACGTCAGAATCAACCTCGGCGACAGCAACCTCAAGCACAACTGCAGCCCAGCCTGGGCATAGTCCAAGATCCGCTCCTGGTACATGCACCCGTACAAGCACCGGCACCAGCACCACCAAACCAACGACTCGGCCTCGTCCACTCCACCAACGAGGAGTCAACCCACCATTCCCAGGGTTGGTAGGTCGAGGATCAAATCGCCTCCATGCCCGCCAGACCAACCCCACCTACAAACCACACCATACTCTCCATACCAAGAGCTGCCCCCAACCCACAAACTACCCAAACACCACTACCCTCACCAACCATTAACCCTCCACGACACCTAATCATTAGACCATCACCAGTCTCCCAACCAGCATCCCAACTAACACCCCAACCAGCACCCCAACCTAACCTATCAACTATCATTCCTCTTCGACGTCTAATCATTAGACCACTGCCAACACCCCAGACATCACCTAACCTACTAGCCTTTACCACCCCTTGGCCTCTCATTATCCGACTGTCACCTAACCTACCAGTCACTGCCACTCCACGACCCCTCCTCATTAGACCATCACCACCAACACCCCAACCATCACCCAACATACTGACCTCCACCACTCCGCGACCCCTCATCATTAGACCGTCACCACCAACACCCCAACCATCACCCAACATACCGGCCTCCACCAATCCACGACCCCTCATCATCCGATCTTCACCGCCCTTACCTACCATGGGCCCCTCAACATACCAACTAACCCTACCATCACCATCATCACCACTCCCCCCTACCACGTTGGCGCCAGTACTTCGTAGCAGGAGGATGTTCCAAAGGGTCTTCCCTCAGGCCGGGATGCAACCACAAGAGCAAGCATAAGAAGAGGTAGTGGAAGAACCGTTGCCCGGCACGGCATATGACTTATTGAAACATCTGGACAAAATGCCGGCGCGGATTTCAATTCTGGAGCTGATAAAAAGGTCGAAGAACCATCAGGACATCCTACAACAATACTTGCAGCGGGTCATGGTCAATGAGGACCTCCCGCCCGAGAAGATCATTACTGTCCTGACCCCGAGGAGTGAACATCCGGCACTTACATTTACACAGGAGGAGTTGGCACGGCCAGAGATCAGAAAGTACGCCTTGCGTGTTGTAGTAGTCATCAGAGGTGTGGAGATTAAGTCCTGCTTGATTGACACCGGGGCATCTATAAATGTCATGCCGCCAAAAATATTGCAACTTTGCGGCATCTCCGATGAATAAATCGAGCCTTCTGCCATCACGATGACAACCTATGACAACTCCCGGAAGCTGGCACGAGGGGTGGTTACGCTGGAAGTAGGGCTCGGGCCGTGTGCTGTCACTGCCGAGTTTCATGTTTTAGAACTGGACCCTACATTTAAAGCCATCTTGTGACGCCCATATCCAGAGGCAATAGGAGCTGTCGCCTCCACTAATCATCAATGTCTGAAGTTCCCATACAAGGGCCAGGTGTTTAAAGTAACCAACATCCCCATTCTAAATGATGTGGATGACCCCTCTTCTGCACTGCCAGTATCAAAATTTGTCCAGCCGTTGGTTTCAACTACATAGTTGCCCAAGGTCATAATGTTAACAACGCCTCCAGATACAGTTGCATGGTGGATAATGAAAGGGATGGGCTATCAACCAGGAAAGGGGTTGGGAAAGGAGCTGCAGGGGGTTGTACACCCCATTAAAGTCATACAAAGACCAAAGAGGCACGGGCTTGGCTATGAGCCCAATTTCACTCCGCGGATGGTCTACCGGCCAAAAAATGCCATGGGACTCCAAAAATTCATTATCAAAGGGGAGACCATGATGATGGCCAGGGACGAAGAAGAAGAACCAGTCAAGAGGAAGAAGGCACCAGAGCAAGAGGAGGAAGTGGACAATTTGAGTTCATCTTTGGCTCGGTTGTTCATAGAGGAGGAAGAACCAGTCGAGGGCAAGTCCATCTCTAAACAACTTGTCCACTTGAACCCACCTCCAAACGACATCCCGCATGAGCCGTATCCTACGGTCACGTATTTCAAAATCCTCACGCTCTCCCTCTTAGATTCACTTGATGGGCTTTCTAGCCCGATCCCCACCTCTAGGCCGAAATGGCCACCTGAACTGATCACTGGGCCTGAGAGCCCATTCAGATCTTCTTACTCTACTGGGCTTCTATGCCCATTTCAATCCAACAACCTTGGGCCCGCGTGCCCATCAATCGGGCCCATATGCCCTTCAAATTTCTTTTCTTGCTTTGGGCCCACATGCCCAGCACTTAGGCCCATGTGCCCCATAGATCTTTTCACTAGCTTTGGGCCTATCTGCCCCTTTCTTGTTGTTGTTGGGCCCACGAGCCCATTTTTCTTATGTTTACTTAAGCTTTCTACTTCTACTCAAGCCCCACTGGCTCATTTTCTTTCTGTTATTGAAAATACCCAAAACACCCAAAAAAATGTCTTCTCACAAACTCAGTTTTCCGTTGAGGAGACGTCTCTTCTTATCTCGGAGGGTGCTCCCAACCAAGGACCCCTCTTATCCAACTCACTGATCGATCTCCTCAATCCTTCACCCACTGTAGATACCGCTTTTCCAATTCTGTCTTCTTTAGGAGTAGTTAGGATAGGAAAGAAGAAAATCTGAGGTAAATGTGTGCCAGAGAGATATCTCCAGCAAATAGCTCAAAAATGCAAGGAACGTGCGAGGCTGCCAAGGTTTTTGGAAAATGCTATCCAGCTTGACGAAATCCAATATGAGGATGAATTCAATGTAGATCATACACTGGGAGTTTACGAGGTTTTATCAGAAAAGGATCCTGATTTCGAGGATGGAATTGAGGACTTGGCTGATGCGTATGCATCTGGACTTAAAAGGTTTGAAGAACCATTAGCCACGGTGGATGAACCGACAAAAGAATTGAGTCTCGGACAACCGAAAGATACCAAGACAGTCCTCCTAACTGCAAACCTCACTCCCACTGAGGAACAGAGCTTAATTAAAATTATGGAAGAATACAAGGACACGTTCACATGGACATACGAAGACATGCCGGGGTTAGACAACTCGTTAGTTGAACATCGTCTAACTTTGAAACCTGGAGCTACCCCGGCCAAACAAAAATTAAGGAGATTCCACCCTGATGTTGCACTTAAGATGAAAGACGAGGTCGACAAGTTACATCAAGCAAAATTCATTAAGGTTGTCCTTTATCCGCAATGAGTGGAAAACATAGTCCCTGTCATGAAGAAGGATGGTAGAGTTCGGATCTGTATAGACTTCAGGGACTTGAATCGAGCGTGTCCTAAAGATGACTTTCCTCTACCTCATATTGAGGTACTAGTTGATAACACTGCTGGATTCGAGATGTTGTCATTCATGGATGGCTATTCCGGTTATAATCAAATCCGGTTGGCCGAAGAGGACCAAGAGAAGACCTCGTTCACTACACCTTGGGGAACCTACTGTTATGTCGTCATGCCCTTTGGACTGAAGAATGCTGGTGCGACCTATCAGAGGGCAATGATGGCTCTCTTTCATGACATGATGCATACCCTAGTAGAGGTGTACGTGGACGACCTGGTCGTTAAGTCCAAAAGCCGAGAAGATCATCCTGAAGTGTTAAGAAACGTCTTGCAAAGGGCTAGGGAATATAAATTGAAGATGAACCCAAAGAAATGCACATTTGGAGTATCCTCAAGAAAATTGTTGGGGTTCATAGTGAGCAAAAGGGGCATAGAGATCGACCCAAACAATGCCAAGGCAATCATTGGTATGCCTCCTCTGAGAAATATGAAAGAACTTTGAGGATTAATTGGGAGGCTACAGTTTGTCCGCCGGTTCATCTCACAACACTCCCAAAGGTGTAAACATTTCTATGAGTTGACCAAGGCGGGGTCCGAGTTCAAATGGGATTCGAAGTGCCAGGATGCATTCGATGGTTTGAAAAGATACCTGGCTAGTCCCCCTGTGCTTAGACCACCAGTCCCTGGCAAGCCCTTAGTTATGTATATCTCGGTTTTGGATAATTCTCTTGGGGCAGTCCTTGCACAAGTGGATGAAGAAGGGAAAGAGAGGGCAACTTACTATTTGTCAAAAATCTTTGATCCTTGTGAGCAGAAGTATACTGTAGTGGAGAAGACCTGTGCTGCACTAGTCTGGGTAGTTCAGAAACTTAAACACTATTTCTTAGCTCATGAGGTCAATCTTATTGCCCGTATCAATCCCATCAAATTCCTTCTGGAGAAAACTGTTCTAACTGATCGGTTAGGTCATTGGCAGAGTTTCCTTTCACAGTTTGATATCACCTATGTCCCCCAGAAGGCGATTAAGGGCTATGCCATTGCCGAACATCAAGCCCACCACCCTATACCCCTCTTTGATATGGTCCAATCGGAGCTCCCGGATGACGAACTAATGTTGATCCGATCTTCCCATCTTTGGACATTATATTTTGACGGGGCTCTGAATTCACATGGTAAGGGAATAGGAATTGTCCTTCTATCACCCAAGGGTGTCACCATTCCACAGGCATTTCAGCTTGACTTCCCAGCAACCAACAATATAGTTGAATACGAAGCCTTGCTGGCCGAGCTGGAGGCCGCTCATTTCTATGGTGCCACGAAATTAAGGGTGATAGGTGATAGCCAACTAATTCTTCGTCAAGTCCTAACCAAGTACCGAACTTCTCATCCAAACCTCAAACCTTACCAAGAACTCACCTCTTACTACATCAAACTCTTTTCTAAACTCACTTTTGTCCATGTTCCTCGAGCTCAGAATATCCTTGCTGATGCCCTAGCCTCCTTAGCTTCATCTCTATCAGTCCCTCTAGGTAAACAGGTGCGGACTATCCATGTCCGTAGAAGGTCGATGCCGGCGATTAAGGATGATCAATTTTTGAAGATCAAGGAGAGATTTGGCAGGAAGGAACATCTAGAGGAGAAAGAGGAGATTTATCTAATCGAGTTGGAAGAGTTAGATGAGGGTGAGAGGCCTTGGTTTGATGAGATCACAAGGTATTGTCAAGATCAGTCGTATCCACCTGGATCCAATGCAAAAGAAAAGAAGGCCATCAGGAGAGTATCCCAGAGGTATACCATCCTAGGAGGGGTGCTCTACAAGAGGAAGTTGAGTGGAATCTTGCTTAGATGCGTTGATGAAGAAGAGGCAGAATTGGTGCTTAAGGAAGCACATTTCGGGGTCTGTGGGGGCCATGTCAGTGCTCAAGCTCTTGCCAAGAAAATCATCAGGCAGGGGTATTATTGGCCAACCCTAGAAGAGGATTGCTCCGTCTTTGTCCGGCATTGTCATTCTTGCCAACTCTATGCCAACAAGATCCATTCTCCTGCATCTCCCCTTCATCCGATTCATGCCCCATGGCCCTTCGCCATGTGGGCTTTCGACATCATTGGCCCTCTAAGTGATCTTAACTCTGAAATCTGTTCCAAATCGTTCATCCTGACGGCAACAGAGTACTTCACCAAGTGGGCAGAAGCGGAAGCGTTCGTGGAGATCAAAGCATCAACATTGTGCTCCTTCATCAAACGCAACATTATCGCCAGGTTCGGGATACCCAGCGACATCATCACCGACAACGGACAGCAATTTCTCTCTCAAGATCTGTGTGATCTTTGCAACAGGTACAACATTGCATTGCATCATTCATCTCCTTATTACCCGCAAGGCAATGGTCAATAAGAAGCCACCAACAAGACTTTGATTAAAATCATTAAGAAAACATGTAAGTCTAGCAAGTTCGCGGATTGGCCAGATAAGCTTGTAGATGCCCTATGGGCTTATCGTACTTCTGTACGGACCCCCACTGGTCAAACCCCGTATGCTTTCGCATATGGGATGGAAGCGGTGGTCCCGTACGAAGTTCTCCTTCCATCACTCCGAGTTCAACTCGACAAGGACATCCCTGTCGATGAGAGGCGAAAATCTCTCCTTGCACAACTTGAACTCCTAGATGAAAGAAGGTTGGCCGCCTCCGAGCATGCCCGGACTTATCAGAACAGATTGAAAAGGTTTTATCAAAAGAGGGTGGTAGAGAGAAAGTTCGAAATCGGTGAGATGGTAGTAAAACGCATATTCGTTAAGCCGGGTGGTCCCCGCTCCAAGTTGCAACCTAACTGGGAAGGGCCTTTTGTTATAACTAAAACATATTCAGGTAATGCTTATGAGCTAACCAACGCCGATGGATAAAAATTGAACCATCCTTGGAATGGTGTTTACCTCAAAAAATATTTTCCTTAAAGAAGAAAGATGGAGAATTTCTGGTATGATATCAAGTCATCGATCCAAGGGTGTTAGCTAGAAGTCAAGGGTAGACATCACCCTGCACGCACAACACCTCCCCGATCCCAGAATCCAGATAGCCCAACACTCGAGAAAGGCAAGGCAAAACCCTGAAGGCGGAAAGGAAACCTGACCTTATTCTCTTCTATTCGGTCCAAGATAGGTGAAGGGGACTAGAGGAGAATAGTATCGAAAATGCCCGCCGCCTTAGTAGGAGGCCGTCTCATAGTGTGCAAAAGGGTGCCAAAAGATGGGCAATGAACCCCACATGTTTAAACAAATATGGGCCTGTCTGAATGAGTACCTGGAAAAATAGAAAATGAAGAAAAGGCACCAAAAGATGGGCAATGACCCCACAAGTCAAAGACCTGTCTAAGTAAGTGCCACATGTAGAAAAGACCCGAAGAGGCCGAACCCCAACAGGCAATTTGGGCATGAGTAGAGAAACCCTCCTCAACACCCCCAAATCCTATCAAAGACTTCCTCTATTATTCTTCTATCTTAAAAACCCTAGGGTAGGGTAAACTATCCAAACTCAGGGGGAATCCAAACTGATCAAGAGAAAAAGGCAAAAAAGGTTCTGGGTAGGGAACCTTATTTTCATGTGGTGTTTATCGCTTAAATCTTGATTAACACTCAAAGATCGATGAATCGTTTCAATACCGGCACTTTCTCCACAAAAATCCAAACAAATTGAATATTTTAAAAAATACAAAAAAAATTGAATATTTTCAAAAAAAAATTTGAATACTTTCTTGAAATCCAAAAAAATGCATCATTTAACTTGGCATAACCTTGATTTTTGCCTTTGCTAGCATTCATATTTATTCTTATGTCTTGCATGTTTCATTTCTACATTGCATATTTACCTTGATTACCACCCCATTAAGAGGGATCCTCCCTTTGACCTAAATCAAAGTTGGCCATAATAGGCAAAGAGATGAGTCGTTGTGAAGATCTGATCCTCTTTTATCAAGAGTTTTCAGGAACTTTAAAGTAAGAGAGGAAGATTCTATCAATGACAGGTAAGTTCTCTTAACCATTTCATTTCGGTCATTTAGGTTATTTTTACACCTTGTTAAAAAGGCTCCTCTCTTTGACCTAAGTCAAGGCAGACAGCAATAGGCAAAGAGATGAGTCATGGTGAAGATTTAATCCCCTTTGATTAAGTGTTTTAGGATTCTGAGAATCAAGAAGGGAGTGACTCTCGCCATAACAGGTAAGCTCTCTTAACTTTTACCTTGTCATTCTTTTATTCTACTTGATTAATAAGGCTACCCCCCTTGACACGTAAGCAAGGCAAGATGACAAATAGGCAAGGGGGTAAGCCATAGAGCAGATCTAACCCCTTTATAAAGTATTTCAGGAAAGAAGCACGAGTCAAGGAGGGGGAAATCTCGCCAATAGGTAAGTATTTTAACCTTACATCTACTGTCTTCTTTATTATTAACAGTTACCATCTTTAAGAGGCTTCCGCCCCTTGACAAAATCGCAAGGGCCAAGCCAAAATGTGATGCTAAAAATCCTTTTGAGTGATGTCGAGCAGGGAGAACAGTGCAAGTGACTCCGGAAAAGACAAATATCTGATTACACCATCAAGTGCTGCAACAAGGAAGGAAAGCAGTTACAACACCAGAAGATCTAAAGTCTGCTACACATATCAGTGTTTGTTGCCACCGGCTCCAGGGGAACGACCACGTGGAGAAGGCATGGAAACAATGTCCATGAATACCGTCGCAACTGCCTCGTTACAGCAATGCTCCGAAGGAGTGGCCAAGAAAAATGCTCGCAGAAATGGAAGAATGGACATGGGAAACCCCCATTTATTGCCGGCTAACATATAAGTCGTTAGTCGTGTATTATTATTCTATGCATTATTGTTGAAGACCGTGAGTGTGGAGAAGACTTGACCTGAGATCCCCTTCACTAAAATCTACGATGGTCGGGTCATCTCCGATGCTCACGGATAAGCCCAAAGTTTGCTGTGAGGAACGATGGTTCCCGAATGTGTATCTTGACCTCATAGACAATCTATATCTTCGACTATTTGTTGTACAAGTTTTGTTTCGTTTTCTTGAGCCCAGCATCCATCATGTAGCATTAGTTGCATTACATTTTGTTTTGTTATCGCATACATCCTTTCATAATCTTCACCTTCTCACCTTAGTCTCTAAATCTTTTATCCTAATTTCGATCCTTCTAAACCCCACCGTGTTTTCTAATCCCACCATGTTTTCTAGTCCCACCGACCTTTCTAATATCCCACCGTGTCTATGAATCCCACCGTGTTCGGTAATCACCTTGTGCCTCCAACTCTTTCATTTTTATCACCACTGTGGCCATTGAAACAACCTTCTTGCTATTTATCACACCGTGGAAGTCAACTTATCCCGCCATGGGCCTCCTATTCGATCAGAACTTGCACCATCACTATCTTCACGGTCTATGCTTCAACATTTGCCTTTTGGAATTCGAGAACATTCCATTCCGAATTGAATCTTATCTCTTGGAAGACTTAAATGAATCTAAGAGCCTGAATGTGCTCGATTGGTATTCTTCTACTTTTTTCTTCAAAACAAATCTCTTTTTAAATTTTAGCCCATCATAGTACAGGAACACCGCAAAGATCGGGTTACCGGCTGATGATGAACCTACAAACTCATGTTTCGGGGACTCCCCACCACGTTGGGGGTTGACTATTCTTCTCTCATGCCAATGGCACATCTCTTACCAATTGAACATAGGAAGACTTGATGAAACATGGCGGTTAACCAGGAGACTTGAGGAGATTCGTCTTGCCGAATATGGTCGTTGAGTATGTCTATATCTACACCTTGATGCCACCTTTTCAGTCCATCACCATTTCGCTCCACTACGTTCCACTACAATCCATCTCGCTTCGCTACGCTTTCTCTACGTTTCACTCCGCTCCGCTACATGTCATTCCCTTGCAAAGCCGAAATCAAGGCGAGCCAAGCTGTAGACACGCCAAATTGGCTTGATTCGGAGCCCCGGACTCTTATTCCATAGGCGATATTCTTATTTGACCGTTACATGATTCGTATTACCTCATGGACATGAGCTAAGGATATTGTTGGAGCCCCTTGTGATTTGAGAATGGACCAATGATTTTCGGAATGATGTCGAAACCTTCAAGCGAGAGCCGCGCGTGGACTGTAAAAACATGAAGCCTGCTCGATGACCGACCTTGAATGGTCCATAATTGAAGGTCTCGGGAGTCCCGCATGTGTTCCGTAACATTCAGGGTTTTCGAGAAGTCATTTCGGTAGGCGTCGGTCAATGGTGGCTTTCGTTATGGCTTTTTCGATCTGTACTGACACGGCTATCCCGGACCACGCGTTAGGCCTTTCCAGTCATCACCGGGTCTTTTCGGATCATCCGGGTCGATTCTAGCCGAATATTTTCATCAATCATGGCCATACGTCCGGTTCGGTCAATTTTAGGGTTTCCCAACTATTCCGAGTTTCGGTTCACGTTTACCGGGTTAATCTCAGATTTTTCGATGACTTCAGGTTTTATGATCATACCGGACTTGTTCGGTCATCATTTTAAGTCATCCCGAGTTGACCCGAGATTCCTCGACCGGAACCGTGCTCTTTCGGATCTTCGCCACGGGTTTTGGCTTTTCGCGAGGGGGTAAACCGGTAGAAAACCCCGTGCGAACATCTCGGGAGTCATGCCGGCTGGTTTACCGACTCGAGGAGGTGCGGTTAAAGGTCATCTTTTCAATGCAACAAACAGGAGTCAAATCGGACATCCCGTTTGCAAGATACGGCTCACAAAACACGCGCGCAGCAGAAAGAGTCTATCGCGCCCCCTCTCCCTTTGAAAGGTAAGGGCGCGCCCTGTGCGCCCTCAACCCGGGGGCGCGCCCTGCGTGCTCCCGGTTCCTTTGAAAAGTGGGGGTGCGGTCAGTTTCCGAAAATCGGAAATTGCCTCGATTAGCACCTTCTAAACCGGGTTTTGGAAGGTTTCCGTCGAAAATTTTTGATTATTTGTACCACGCCCCCAGTTCGGGGGCACGTTGCGTATGTCAAGTCAATTTTTAGCAATTTCCGAAAAATTCCATCAATTTTTAGGAGTGAGACGCGTAACGCGCCCCCGCTCCCTTTGAAACAGGGGGGCGCACAGACCGCGCCCCCGAAGTGAGGGCGCGCCCTACGCACCCTTGTCTCCTTTGAAGAGCGGGGGCGCGGTCGGTCCAGTTTCCATTTTTTGCACCGGCTTCCTTCCCCTATAAATTAAGGGCCATTCTCAACGACCCGTGGTTAATCCCCGGTGCCTAGCTCATCCTGAGGCCGTCCAAGCTCTCTCCCAAGGCCGTCCCGACATCCAAAGCCGATCCGATGTCGAGAGATCGATCCCGAAGTGAAGGAGAAGGTTCAATCCGGACGTTCTGCATCAACCAATTTCACCGAATTTTTCATAAAATATGGGACTCCTTCTGCAAAAGTATTCAACATAGAAGTTGTTTCTCTCTTCGTTCTCTTTCATCTCCAACTGACGGCACTCGATTCTGACTTTCCGTTTGTTTGTGGTGGTTGCTGCACTGAGGGCGCGCATCCAGGTTCTATTTTCCACATCCTCCCACTTTCATAATTTTTACAGACTTATACATGAGGATTTAGGAGAAATCATCAACATAATAACTCTTCCTCTCCGAGTCTTCTGTCTAATCCAACAAACTTCACTCGATTCTGACATCGGGGTCGTCCGTAGCATTCTTTGTACTAAAGTCGCGCCAGAAGGGTGCAAAGCTACTCAAACCGGCTTGTTTTACTCATCTCGGCTTCAACTCAAGCCGTTGCATTCTATAAGTTTCTCTTAACTCAGTTAATTTAATTGTTATAGCATATTTTAGTTCATTTGAATCATTTTACATAACCAAAAATACAAGAAAATGAGTTAGGGCTCACCCCAATCTGGTGAGTTCGATTCCAATTGCTTCTTTGTTTCATCTCTTCTTCTATAGTTTCTACACTTCCCATAGTTCTAATCAGTTTATTTCACTTGGTTTATTGTTCTAGTTGCACAGGTCTATCAAGCTAGCATCGGTTGGAGACTCTTCTTCATCGGCCGGCCGAAGAAGAAGAAGGTTTAACCCACATCCCAATCTCCCGCGCTAATGTACACGGTCAAATTCAACTTTCTTTCTATTTTCATTCCATAAAGCGGAGCCCGCGGCTCCTGCGACCACCTTTCATTTATGTTTTAAGTTCATCTCTTCCTCACTCTCCTCCCACATGACCCGAACCATCTCCGGTGCTCGAGCGACGCCGTGAGATGAAAGTTCGGGGATCAATGTGAGTGTGGGATCGAGGTGAGGAGTCTTTACTGCTTTCCGAGTGTTTTCCGATTCACTCCTTTCTCCCATTCTATTCCATCTTTCACCTTCTCTTGAGGTGCTGATCCGGAACCCGTTTCGGAGTTGACAAAGCTCATCTCCTTCCTCTCCATGGGATTATATGAATTGCTATCAGGTATATTCGAACCCGATTTGATCAGTTTTCGATTTTTGTAGTTCGGTTCCGATTGAGACAGATTCTAAAAGAACCCATAGAAATCGTCGCTTCCGCTATATCAAATTTTTGAGCATGATTTCTTACAAGAACTACTCTACAGCCGCAAACATCTTCAGATGGCACCGTAGGAGCTGATCTTTTAGAAGGATACCATATTCTTCTAATGAGACGTTGTGATTGCCGCAACTTGGAGGAGATGGCGAGATGCCACCTTCCTCCATCTAAAAAAGCTGAAGTTGAGATTTGAGCCACTCAAGGGATTTAACAAAGTGGCCAAATTAACGATCGGTCCATTTCAACTGCTCTGTTTTAACAAAAGATCCGGTCAAATGTTGAGTTTAACAAAAGATCCAATTTTTAACATCTCTTCCATTTTTGCTCCCAAAGTGATGGCAATTGGCACAGGGACAGAAAAGGACCGGTATGTTGTCTCTTTTACCCTCGGATAAAAAATCATTACTTTCTTCACAACGAACTGAGGTTGCTTGATCTTCATAAACTAATAGAATGAACAAGGCATTGAAACTTTTAAAATTTTCAAAACTTAAATATTATAATATAGTTAAATAAATTGTCAAACTAAGTTTATAAAATACTAAAGAATATAAAAAAATTAAAAATTGATTATTATATTTGATGAAATATAATTGCGTTTGTCAATATAAATAATTAAATTAAATAATTCTAAATTATTATTGATATTATATTTAAATCTTTATATAAGTCAAATATAATAATTTGTTACTCTATTGATCCTTTGCCGTTAAAAATATATATAGCAAGGTTAGATTTTAAATACTTGTAAATTTATATTTTTTTAGAAAAAGATTATTTTTAATATAGTTTAAGTATAAAGTAAAAATAGATTTAATTTTTAATATATTTAAATTTTCAAATAAATAATATTTTTTGTTTTAAGTATAATAATGCTTTTAGTTATATATCATCATATTCTAACGTTTAATTTTTTATTCTTGTATTTAAATTTAATTAAAATTAATAATTTTTAAAACATATTATACATTAAGTTTATTTAATGATAAGTTTAAAAAATAAAATGTAACTAATAAAATTTGTTCTAACCACGAATTTAAATATTTATTTTTTTCTTCTTGTCACTTTAGATAGCATATATTTTTTTTAATTTTGTACTTAATTTTATTTTATTATGATATTATTTTAGAGGTATATATTAAAATACAGTTGAAATCTTAAATTGACCACAAACAAATCAGTTTGATCATTTTTATAATTTTATATGATATGTTAGTAACTTTTAAATAATTTATTATTTTATTAAAATTGAATCGAAATTTTGATATCTCTGCCTCGATTTTATGTGGACGGCACTGAGGTTCCAGAGGGAGGATTTTGTTGCAAAGGGCAAAGAAGAGATAAGAAAAGAAGATACCACCGGACGCTCCACATAAAGGACTTGTAATGCTAAAAATGTGATGGGTGGATCTCGGGTTAAAAGAATTTGGTTATCGGATCTAACATTGAACTGATTTTCTTAATTGGACTGATAGTTAACTCTCCCTTCTAAGATTATGAGAAGTTTGACTGCATGGCCAATTGCGTTTTTGTTGTAAATTTATATTTTTTATAATAAAAATGTTAGATAAAATATTTGACAATTATTATAACTTTTTAGATAAAAAGATAATTTTACTTTTTATTTTACGATCTCTCATTTCGTGTCAATTTTATGTCATTCACTAATTCACATTTTATTTTAATATATTTTTTATAATAAAAATATTACATAAAAATTTATTGTGTAACTTTTTTTTTGGACATGGCCGCGTTGGCCGGCAAACCCGCTGCGCTCGCGGGCGACGAGGGATCGAGCCCCCATGGCTCGGTCCCCACCTGATATCCCTTACCCCCAAGGAAGGGACGGACGCGTCCAATGTCCTTCAAACCCCCACCCTCCCGAAGGGTGCCAACCGAGCTATGCTCGGTAGGGCTGTAAACGGATCCGGATAAAATCCGGATTCGGTTCGAATTCTTATTCGGATAGGCGGATATTACCCGTTTAAGGTGCTCCGGAGGATAATTATTTCGGATTCGGATATTATCCGAAATTTAAACGGAGCGGATTCGGAATCAGTGGATCCGCTCCGGTTAAGATCCGGTTCGATCTGAGCCATTAGATGTTGGATCCAACGGCCATAACTTTTCACCCCCAATCCCTAATCCCGCCGGCCAGCCCCGACTCCCCATCCTGACATCTCGCATCCTCACAAGTCACAGTGCCTCCCGAGCGCCGCGCCTCCCGGCTCTCGAGCGTCCCTCCCTCCCTCCGGTTCCAGCTCCCTCCTTCCGGTTCCGGCGGCGGCGGCGGAGCCTCCCAGCGGCGTCCCTCCCTCCCTCCGGTTCCAGCGGCGTCCCTCCCTCCCTCCGGTTCCAGCGGCGGCCGGAGCCTCCCAGCGGCGGCGGCGGATCGTCCCTCCCTCCCGGATCCTCCTGGCGCAGAGCCCCCATTCGGCCTCCCCCCCGGAGCCTCCTGGCGTAGAGCCTCCCCCCTCCCGGAGCCTCCGTCCCGGCGCGGTCGCAAAGCCTCCCCCCCTCCCGGAACCTCTGTCCCGTCGCCTCCGTCCCGGCGCGAGCCTCCCCCCCTCCCGAGCCTCCGTCCCGGCGCGAGCCTCCCCGGTCCCGGTGCGAGCCTCCCTCTCCCCCCCCCCCGCGCTTGCCAGGGCAGTGTTGTGCAGGTTCTGGAACGAAGCGGATATTATCCGTATCCGCTCCGTATCCGAGAGATATCCGATTGTGAAGATCTGCTCCGTATTCGAATTCTAACCGGAGCGGATATCCGATATCCGAATTGATTAGCGGAGCAGATTCGGAAATGGCATATCCGCTCCGTATCCGCTCCGTTTACAGCCCTAATGCTCGGTCCGCCGCGTAACTAAACACCCTCTTAGCAGACATTGATTTAAACATTTGTATCAAATATTTGAAAATTTCTGAAATCTCAATAAATACAATCAACGTGCCTTAATGCCAGACGAGCGGGCCGCTATGTTACCGCTGCAACCTCGGCCGTGGGCAAACAGGTGAGTAATCGTGGACACTTCAAGGACGGGTTGCCAAATTGAGTCAAAGTAGTATGGTGTTTAATTTTGACTCTTTTATTTTACAAAGTTTGAATCCGGGCTCAAATTTTAACAAATATGTTGAACATTTATTCAAACTTGATTCATTTATTAATCGTGTTGAGTTGAGTTCAAACTCCAATAACATATGGACTAAAGTTCATTCCACATCTAAGCTTAAACTATATATAAATTTGTTCATAAAATTTAAAATTAATAAAATATTATTTGTAAAACTCTAATCTTAATTTATTTATAAAATTTTATTTATGTCTAAATTTAAATTTGAAATTAATTAATAGATTTAAATAATAATATATAATTATTAATATTTATAATTTATTTTATGAAATAAATATTTAACAAAATATTTAATTAAGTTACTCGTGAATTTATGAAACTTAGTAAGAGTGTGTTCAAACTTGACTGGTTTGATAAGTAAAATTTTATTTTTTGTTTAAACTTATTTATTTAATATAATAATTGACTCTAGTCAAAATTTTATTTGAGTCCAATTTAAAATTTTCATGATTTTCACTTAAGTATTGTTTGGCACTGAGATAATTTGAGAATAAACTTAAGTTATTCTCAAATTTTAGGGGATAATTTAAATTTATCCTGAAAATTTTATGATAGCAAACAGAGCCTTACGCCCTATTTGGTAACACTATTTGACACCTCTATCACCATCAATTTTAAAATTGATATTCCAAGTAATCACTAAGAAATGTTTGGTTAGTAATATCAATTTTAAAGTTGGTAGTGAAAACAAAGCACATTATGTAATACAAGTGTCAACTTGTATCAATTTTGATATTGATACTCTAACCTCTAAAATGATCAATATCAATATTGATATAGTATCAAATTTAAAACTCTAACCAAACGGGCCATTAGACATTCTCTTTTGAATATTAAATGAAATTTTTCTATTCTTTAATGAACGTTATGTTAGCACTGCAACTGATTTGTACTTTCAGTTTACTATTTTTATGATAGCTTACGTGAAGACTTAGAAGTCCGAGTAAAAAGTTATGAGGTGTTTGGCACCACAATAATTTTTTGTAGGGTTTCATGATCAAAAATTATATTAAAAGAAAATGTGAACCAACAATGACATAAAATTATCATATTTGGAGGGATGTGATAACAAAAAAATGTAACCACACATGTGATCAAACAAAGTGGAGGACCACAAGAAAACAAAAAGTTTTTTTATCTAAGAAGAAAATTACTTTCAAAACATAAAATTATCATGTTTATCAAACATCTCTTTTAAAAAATTTTAGTACAATTCGGTCCGGAACGACTCCAGATCAATTCGGTCCCTTCTGCAAAAATGAACAATACAGAATAAAATACAAGTTTGCAGTTGGAAGAAACTTACCCTGGTATCCACACAGCATGTCACACACTCCAGAAGGCCCCCACGCAGTAGAAAAGCTCAAAAAAGTCACTGGTGAAATGAAAGAAAGGTACAAGGGTGGAAATATAAATCGTCACGGCCAAAATTTTTACAATTTTAAAATCTTAACAAAACATGTTTGCAATATACATTCTTCATAGAAAATGCCAAACTTGCCAATGAATATTGTTGATTAATTCATTTTGCATATTTTGCTAGCTGCTAACACGGACAGGACTTGGACACAACTGAAATGAAAAGAACTACACTGATCATGTCCTAGAAACAACAAAAGCAAAAGACCTACAACTAGACACAACCAAAAGCAAATACATGACATCAACCACGAAGCTTCCACAGTTTTGCTACATAACGAATTTTCCAGACTTCATCTTCTTCCACGTTGGCACTTGGGGAGAAACTCCGGCTGATACCCCAGATAGCAAGGATACTCTGACACTCTTCATCATCAGCAGCAGTGCCCAATTGTCTATATTAACAAACGAACCATGAGAGAGATGAGGAACCTTGAGCTGTGGTTGACCCAATTGCAGAAAACACCGATGTGGGTTGTAAATGAAGAGGGAAGAATTAGTGATCAAACGAAGGTCTACCCCAGGAGTGGTAGAAGCACGAACATCCTGGCGCATGACAGTCTGGGTAGGATGAACAAACCCAGCACAGCTCATGGCAGAGAAGTACGAACACCAGTCAACATGGGTCTTCACTGAGGGGCACTTGTTGATCACTTTGTAGTCCATGTGGAGGCGGTTGGTGAGAGGCTGAAGAGGGCTTCGAGCAAAAGAGCCGAGAAGTAGTGGCCGGCCCATAGCACACATCAAACATAAAGTGCCAGTCACCCTAGCACATGAACAGAAAGATGCTGCCAAACATAGGTCTACTGACACTAGCTGAGGTCATACCATCATAAAGATAGCCCAACACGGAATGGGCTATGCACTCATTCGACCAAATACCTTGAATGCAAGAAAGGCAACTAGGATCAAGCCACCCATCCTCACACGGGTAGAGGAGTACAGAAGCAAGATATGCAGCAACACCCTTGGCTCCAAGCAACAACACATCTTCATTGTCACCAGCACCCAGAATCACGCCAATGGACCAATCTTCCAGCACCTCGGTGTAAATACGCCCACCTACCATAATGGCCCGGGCCTCCCCTGTGGTCATGAAGCCACGAAGAAAGTCTAGACTGGTAACCGAGCCGGCAGGAATAAACATGGCCTGGCCATAACCAGGCATAGCGCGCAGCCCCAGAAATAGCTCCACCTCCTCCAAGAGAATAGTACATTCGAAGGAGTCAAAAACAAATGTGTGCGTATCAGGGTGCCACATTTCAAGAAGTGTGCCCGCCAGAGAAAAGTCCTAGAAGTATTTGAGAAGATGGTTGGCATGGACCAAAATGCCAAAAAAACCCCACCCACTCAGAATAGACCGTGCATGGATGTTGATAGCAGCCATCAGTCGAGCAATCTACAGCACCTGCCCCTAACAATGAGCACCGAGGAAGATTGGAAGGTCCTACAGAATAACCACATGATCAGGAAGGAGAACTTCGAAACAAAACAAAGAAGGGATGCCTAATAAGGTCACTACCACTCCCATGGACACTCGATTTCGGATGTGGCACGAATCCTCGTTGAAACTCTTCATCTCTATTGAGCAAATCGGACGGGAGGAGGAAGAGGCCATGAGAACGTCGGAAAAGGAGAGGACTGTAGCAAGTGCAAGGAGGAAGAAGGGGGGTCCCCCCTTCTTATAGACCCCAAAAATTGCCTTGGGAAGGAGCAAGATCAATTTCTGCACAGGTGCCCCATATATAAGGCGCCTGGCGCCCTATAACCAGGGCACCTGGCGCCCTATAACTATAGACCACCTATTTATAATCTTGCGTATATTGTTGAAGACCTCGGGTCTAAGAGGGCTGAGTCTAAGAACCCCTTCAACAAAATTGATGAAGGATTCAGCCACTTTTTAGGCCCGTAGATAAGCCAAAGTCAAATAGACGGGGACGACGGTGTCTTCACGGATGTCCTGACCCGTTGCATTTGACCTTTATCTTCAACTATTTTATACTTATTTGTATTTCTTTAAACCCAACATGCATCATGCATCATTATGCAACATCTCATGCATCATGATAATCATCCCTCATTCCAACCCTACCATAACCACCCCAAGAAAGGACGGTCTCTTTATAGCTATTAAAGAAGACTTTGGTCTTCCAGAAAAAATCGGTTGCAACCATGTTTTAACAATGATTTCATCAAAAAAAGAAGTTATTTCATTCCGAAGTACATCGATATTTCTGAGTAAACCTTATGAATTTAAAAAATCCAACCTTGGTTGATTGGCTATCTTCTCTTTATTTTTCGCAATTTACTTTCAATGCATTTCTATCGAGTCCAGCACACCATGCAGTTCGGGACCTAGCCGGTAACAATTCTCCCCCACGTGGGATTTTAGTATTGTTCTTCTCCTTAACCAATCAGCCAAAGGGAAGATTTTGATAAGACAAAAGGTAATCTAGGAGTCCGGTGAAGTTTTATTCACTCAACTAGGATGATGAAGGCGTGTTTAAATCTACACCTTGGCATCACCTTTTCAGTCCGTTACCACTTCATTCCACTACGCCTCACTATGCTTCACTACATTCGCCTACGCTTCATTCATGTCACTCCCTTGCAAAGCCGACGCCAAGGTGAGGCAAGCAGTAGACACGCAATTTTGGTCTAGTTGAAGAGCTTAAATTCTTGTTTTTATGAAGAATATTTGGATAACTTTTCAAGGGAACCGAGTCTTCTAGAAAAATCAAGTTTTCGGCACATTTCGAAGAAGATCGATAGAGCATTGACCGAAGTCAAAGTGCCATATATATAGGGCACCAGGCGCCCTATAAATGGGGCGCCTGGCACCTGGTCGAATCGACTTGATTGGCCAGTTTGACCACTCACTGGGACTCATCTTATCAATCTGACATAGCTCATGATGCTAATGCCCTATATATAGGGCGCCTTGTCATGTGAAACTATTTTTCGGAATTAACCAAAGTGCCCTCTTTTGGGCTATAAATAGGCACTCATTTGAAGCTTTGAGGAGGCTGAAACTTCATACCACCCTAGAGTTCATCCAATACCACGTTTTTAAGCCCTTTGCATCTCCCGTAAGTCTTCAAACTGATCCAAATTCCCCTTCCCAAAAGCTCAAAAACTTGCTATTTCTACTGCCCAGAAATATGTTTTTCTTCTACTTTGAAGTCCTCTACCCGTTTCTCCTTTTTCATCCAGCATTCAAACCCACCTCCATTAGCTTCATTTGCATGTTAGCTACAAGGAGGAGCCTTTAGTTCGTCCCAGAAGCCGTCCAGCCCTCCGGAGCGGCGTCGCGAAGAGGGGAAGAAAATCTGCCCGAGCCAGACCTAGTGCACCATAAACATGGCACTTTGACTTTGGTCAATGCGCCCCATAAAGGGGGCACCTGCAGTTGGCACCCTATATACAAGGCACTAGTAGGGGCAGAAGCCAGTTTTGCATTTTTCGGAGTCTGATCTTCCGTTCAATCGGATTTTTGTTCTCTGTTTTCATCTTAAAACCTTTCATTACTTCATTTGGCATGCATTAGGTCATTTTGCACCTCTCATATAAATAAAACTTACCAAAAGTAAGGGTTGGGATTCTGTCCCAATCCGGTTAGTTCATCCCCTTTTGCATGCTCAAGATCCATACCAAGTATGATGCTATACTCTCGCTAGAGCTAATGATCTTTTACTTGTTTTCGTGCTTTTTTTTCCGCAGGACATTCTTAGGTGAACCTGACCGAGGCGAAGCATCGACCCGATCGGAAATAAAGAGCTCACTAAAACTTCTTCTTTCGGCCGGCCAAGAGAGGAGAAGTTAGAACCCAGCAATCCCCCCCATTCCAAAAGGTACGACGGTCAAGCTTGTTTTTTTATCCCATTTACTAAAATATCTAACAATATTTTGCAGGCTTTGGCTCCTGGCGACTACATTCACCACTAAACTCTTCGTTCCAAGAAAGAAACCGAACCACCACCACCACCGCGAGCCGTTTTCGGGTGTCTACAGTACAATGGAGGAATCCTCTGTTGTTTCAGCTCAATTCAACTCTGGATCTAGGTTTTCCTTTGCTTCAATGCTTTTTGCTTCACTTCCAAATGTATCTAGTTGCATTTTCGTGAATCTTAATGGAGACAATTCTATAATATGAAGAATTCAATTTGTTTCATTTATAGAATCTTATCAACTGATGGGATTAGTTGATGGAATTGTTCTATGTCCCAATTCACTGATTTTAGATTTCAACAATGGTTCATTATCAGTGTTAAATCCATATGCATTAATCTAGAAACAGTATGATAGTCTTGTCAAAATTGTGTTGATTTCATCTATTTTAGAGACAATTTTACTATCAGTAGTTTGTTTTTCTACTTCTGCTGAAATTTGGAAAGTAATTGGCTATTTGTTTGCCAACTCTTCTCAAGCTAGAATATTTCAATTGGGAAAGTAATTACAAAACTGAGAATTACTGAGTATATACAAAAGGCTAGATATATAGCTAATTCATTAGCACTTGCATCAGATCATGTCCTTCTGAGTGAGATGTTATTGTACATCTTAGGTGGCTTGGGACAAGAATATGATGGTTTTGTCATTGCCATAACTACACGTATGGATGCTGCTACGTTAAGTCTAGAAGATGTTCAAGTAATGTTTCTTACTCATGAAATTCATCTTCTCAAGAACCATTTGAAGACATGCCAAATTCGTTTAATTCAGAGCATAAAACTCATGTTTTGTAGGGTAACATGTGTGATTGATTTGAGAATGAAGATATTGAGTCTTTTAATGTTGGTTCAAAGCTTTGTTGAGTGGAATCAGATGTTTTCCAGAGGTTTTCAAATGAAGCCATATTTTCCAAGTGAAAGCCACACGTAAATTGTGTAAACATAGAAAATGGCTTGATAATCAAAACCTAATGATAAACATTGAAGGCTATGATCAAATTCTCAATCCAGATGTGTTTTGGTTCTCGTTGTGTTCTTTCGATTGCCATTGGATTCGATTCGACCAATGTTGGACCTTCCGTTCACTATCCCAACTCCTAGATGATATTCAGAAGTCTTGGGGCATGTGCTTGCTGATGTAGAAAGCTTTCTTGACTTGTTAATGTAGCAAACAACATCAAATTCCGAGTTTGTAAGTGACCATAGCGACTTCTAGAACATAGGCGTGTAGATGTGCCTTGGGTCAAGGCAAATGCATCCTCCTAGGGAGACACATGCCCATGCACCCTCCCTAGACATGGCCATGCATCCCAAACCGAGGGCACATGGTACCGAACTCCAATTTTAATTCTAATTCCTATCTTTAGTCCGAAAGCTTCATCTGGATAAACTTTTCTAATTTTTTGAGATTTATCTCCGAATTTTCATGTGCCCCCAGTTGAGAGCACATGGCCATACACCCTAGGGGTGGGGCACATGCCCATGCGCCCCCAACCCAGGGCACATGGCACCGATCTTCAACTTCGATTCTAATTTCATTCAGATAAACCTGAAAACATCATTTTAGTTTATTTTTGATTTTTTCATATTTTTTCAATGTCATTAAACCATCACCATTACTATTCTATCGTGTAGTGATCATTAATTCATATAAATATATGATGATTATTCCTAGAAGGTATGACATTTTATGTTTGAATAATAAGATAAAATTTTATTTATTCAAATATAATTATCAATAGATAATTATGATATACTTAATTTTTTGTATTTATTTGATATTGTTCTCAGTCACTGTGACTAAGAAATAATTGAGATGCAGTGATCTACAAGAAAATTAACTTTTACTTGCTAAATAGTGTTTGTAGGTAGGATTCAATAAGTAAATATACTATTTTACCTACCCATTTTTTCTACTTTATCAATGGTCTCGTTTCCCTAGGTAAAATTAATGTTAAATAGATCAATATCAATTGTCCAATTAAATAGATGGATGATTATCATTAATTTATCATATATTATTAAAAATAAATAACCCACTAATATAAATAACAGAACACAATTATAAATAATTTGATGATATATTATGATATATAATATAATAATATAAATATATATATATAAATACATATTTTTTAATAATTGAATAATAATACTAATATAAAATAATATATTAATATAAATAATAATATAATATATCAAAAAAATAAAATTATAAAATAAAATACTAAAATTTATAGATAAAAATATGCTAAAATTCTTTGTTGTCCCCCTCGATCTCCCGCCTCCCGAAATCTATCTCTCTTCTCTTTTCCCTCCATCTCAAAATGTTGTCCTTCCTACCCCCGAGGACAAAACACTACATGGATCATGTAAGAGCTAGGAACAGTGATTACCATCGGAGTCAAATTCTTCCACCACAAGAAGGAAAAGGGCGGCAATGACAATGGCATTTTGACTCAGAAGATGAGTGTTGAACTAACTACTAGAACTAATTATTAAAACAAAGAAGAAGAAAAATATTCTCAAAAATTAGTTATCGAAAGATAATTATATGAAGCAATAAGAAAAAGAGACCTAAGTCTATCGAAAGGTAGTGATTTGGAGATTAGTCTATTATTGAAACTAAGAAGAAAAAGTATATTATATTATGGAATTACAAAGAACGAATTTCCGATGGATGTAAAATATGTTAATAATAGAATTAACAATTCATTAATTACTAAGCAAGATATTCAATAGAAAATAAGATAAATAAAAGAAGGAGAAAAATTGTATAAATTCATAAAGGAACTATTCAAATAATGATAAAAGCAACATTTTGAGAAGGAATAGATATTTCAATAGAATTAGTATTATTAGATAATAAAATTTCAAATAGAAAAGTTGTTATATTAGAAATTAGTTAAAAGGAAATCTAATGCCCCGTTTGGTTAGAGTTTCATTTTTGGTACTATATCAATATTGATATTAATATTTTCAAATGTTGGAGTATCAATATCAAAAGTAATACAAGGTGACACTTATATTAGATAATATGCTTTGTTTGTACTGTAAATTTTAAAATTGATACGTTTAACCAAATACCTCTTAATGGTTCCTATCAATATCAATTTTAAAATTGACAGTGATAGAGATACCTAATAGTGTTACCAAATAGGGCGTAAGTTATCAAAAATTAATATTTCACGTTAATCCAAAATTTAGAATATCTTTTAAAGATAAAAAATATTAATCAAGTATTATCATTAGTATAAGATTTTAAAATAAAATATTCATGGAAGAAGATAGTATGCATTATTTTATAACATATATGATTAGTTATGCTTTAAAATACATAGTGATATTTTTAAAAATTCAGAATTTATTATTTTACCGACCATATAACAAGTTGGAAAAATTCACAAATCAACTATTGAAAAAATAGAAATCCTAGATTTTTATGATATTGATATGACTAAAAAACCCATATTAATAAATGATAAAATGAGACTATCTTTTACAATAAATAATGGAAGATTATAAGGAAGAAAATTAATAGGATCTACATCTAAAAGAGAAACAGATTCTCAATTAACAATATATACACATAGAAAAAATACATTAATTATTTATATTTTAAAGAGAAAATATTAGAATGGAACTGAAAAGATACACAAATTTTAATAAATACAGAAACATGTCAAGATTTTAGAATGAAAAAATTGGCAACTAATCTCCCGAAAAAATTAAGTAAACCTTATATAAGGAAATTTTGATGAAAAAATAAGTGAAGTACATTATGAAACCATTGTTTAATTAAAAACATAAGATTATACATTTAATCTACCATTAAAGATACATGAAAATTATAGTTGGCAAGATCATGAAATCTTATTAGAAACAAACTTTTTATTAAAAAGGAAACTATTTCAAATACATGAAGATAAACATATTAAGTTACGAAGATAAAGAAATTATATTATTCAGATGACAAGTTCAAACAACATTTACATACCAATTAAAATATTATGAGAAAATTTATGAAATTTAACATCTATTTGCTTTTACCGACAATGTATCGGAAATGACCTTATGTAAAGAAAAAATTTTATTTCAAGAAATAATCTACCTTAATATAAGAAGCGGGAATCGTTTTTTTTAGTCCTACCCTTGCGTCCATTTCGTTTGCTGTAAAATCAAAACGGTGGAAAAAGTTTTTCCTTGAAAAGGAATAGAAAACGTGGGTCCTCATTTGGTTGTGTGCAATTGTTTTTCTAAAAAAATTTATGAAACGTTTCAAGAATACAACCATCATGATAATTTCATCGATATTTACATCACCAAATCATTCATTCGTAACAAAAATTTAGTACATAAATAAATTAAGATATTATTTTACGTGAAATTATTTTTGATGAAATTAAAAATGAAGTTTATTGTTTAGATATTGGTAAAAATATCTTTTCTAAAACAAGATATCTTATTTTTATTTTAAAATAAATTTATCAAATTATTTTCAGTCATTTAGATTTCTGTAAATTATTTTTTTAAACTGTATGTAAATTTTTATTACAATATCATCATTTATTTAATTTAATAGTTATAAATAATTACTAAAGATCAAGGTTATATTTTAAAATAAAGCATATGATAAATAATTTTTTAAGAACTAAAATTTTTCAAAAAAATAGTTTACTCAAAATTCAAAATTTGAAAATTTACGTAAGCACAGTGACAACTAAATATAGTACAAACATAAAGTATTCTTGTAATTTATATATACAAGTAATTTAATCAACAAAAATAGGATAAACACCTGCAGCCTCAAGTTTCAGCTAAAATTTTATTAATAATGTTGTTAAATGAGTAATTTGTATGATAAAATAATTTTACAATAAAGATAGATATTCTATTCATCAAACAAGTAAGAATAATTTTAAAATAAATTTTTTATTTGGTAACATAAACAACAATTGAAAATTTTAATTATTATGATGGCTATCATAGAAGTTGAGACGTCCGAAAACGGTTTCCTCTTAAAATTTTGGGATGCCAAAATCATCGCTGCTCTCTGGTCAAAGGAGAATGTTTTCCTTTGACCAATATTTTACGTGCAATCAAATAACGGGGAAGATCATATTTTTGGGAAAACCTGATGCATGCAACCATTTTACGTGGAAAAAAACGCATCAGCGACGTCCGATCTCCATCGTCTCCACGTTTAGTTGTTCAATTTTCTCCCCTCGCTTGCCGTTTCCGCCTCCACCTCCGGGTGCCATCTTCGTCTCCATCTCCTCGCCGTTCCATCCCATGCTAGCAAGTTCGAGTCATCCACGTGTTGCCGTCCGCCCCCTCACCCGACAACGAGACGTCCCGCACCGTTCGATCTGGCAATGTCCGAGCCGGACCGCCCGCCCTCCGCCGCCCCCTCACCCAGCAGTTCCGCTGTAGCCAGCCCCTTAGACGCCACGATTGTGTTCGATCGGGCAGCCTCCGAGCCGTCTGGACCGCTCATTTTCCGCCGCCCCTCTCACCCTCCCTCAATAGCCCTCCGCCCTCAATGGTTTCCCCCCTCCGCCACCCCCTCACCCAGCAACAACTCTACTCCCTTCCGTCTCCTCACCCCTGTCCGTTTCCTCCGCTATCCTGAAACCTCCTCCCCCTCGTTACGTAATGATGTACACTTTTTATGTCCACTGGAACAAAGACGCACAAATCCCTTCCAGTTATCTCCTATATTCTCCTTCCTTGCCCTCGTGCTCTGCACCTATCCCACCGCCGATGAGCTTGCCGGCCATTTTTCCCTTTTCCTTCCCCGAATCAGCCCCCGTTCTAGCCACCTACCCCTCCAGACCGCAGTATCCATGTCACCAGAGGCTCCTTCATCCCCCATGTGTACAGTGACGGCTTACATTGCATGTTAGTATCCGTTGTAGTACAATATACGAAGCCTGAGATTTTTGCTTTCATAACCGGGGAGGAGACCCAGCAAATTAGGTGGGGAGAGAAAGAGAGAGTGAGAGAGCAAAAAGGGGCGCGCAACCATGGCCTATGGGAAATTTATGAGCTTCTGCGGAGCCTGCACACAGCTTTTGTCGATGGCCTCTATCACCGCTGTCAGGTCTTCGCGCTCATTGTGCCTTCCCTTGCATCCTCTCTATTTTCACGGGAGGACCACTTGCCAGAGTGTATTCATTTTAAGTTTCTTTTTTGTTTATGCAGATAAATGATTCTGGACTGGCATCATAGGTTGTTTGTCAACTTGATCGATCTCTAATCTGGAAGGTAAATCAGAAAACAATTCATTCGTAGGTTACTATACGATCTACTTGTTGGGAATCGGTCCAATCAGATTGGCGCAGCGGAAAAAATTCCGATTCCTCGTATATCATTGTCTTGGTCTCGATCGGAACCGAACAACGTCGATAAAACCGGTATACGAAACGATTTCGAATACGTACCTTTGTGGGATTCAAATAATCCCTAAAGATCGGAGAAGATCGAGCGTTCTCACGCTCGTTCAGCCACTCAAGTGTGCGGCCTCTAGTCGTATCCACACGAGCCGCCTCCATAGTCGGGTTCTCCTTCGCGTCGGACCTTCCGACTCGCCCCGGATGAAGTCCCATTGACTCTCGACGGCCTCCAGCATGGGAAAACGTGAAGGAGAGAGGTAGGGACGAATTTTGCAGCCTTGGCTTGTTGGGCTCATGCTCAATTCGCTATTATATAGAGAATTTGGTGTTTTTCACAAAAACCCACCTTTCTATATTTACACCCTTGCCCCCAAACTTATGGATTAGCCCTTATGTGTGTGACCCACTAGGCCCAACAGCTCATTTGGTTGAGGCCTAATTAGAAGAACAACTTCTTTTAAATTAAATCTATTATCTCATAATAGATTTAACGACTACCGATCATGAAGGGTACAAGCCACATCCTATGATCCCAACGGCTTCGGGGATAAACTCCTCTCCAAAGAGCCTTTCCATCATCGGTTACCACACGGATATAAAACTTCGTCCATTCAATGTCCCCGGTCGGATAGGAGTACGGCATTATTGTCAACTCCTAAATATACCGACATTATGGAATCTTGCACCCGTAATTGGATCAATTGGAAAACTCTTTTCCAATTATCCTATCTACCTTGGCCAAGGATTTAGAGTACTATCCATAGGACATTCTCTCTCTCCTACCGAGAGTGGACGATCCCCTATTGTCCGCTCAATTGCCTCCACCGGGTTTCCCATATACCCAATCCATTAACTATACAGGACCACAATACTAAGTGATCCATAAGACAATAGTCGAAAGTACGGTACGCCCGACAAGACATCTTTGGCGACTCGGAGTCAAAGATCCAACCGTGCAACCGTGATGATAGAATACACGATCGCCAGTTCGGTAAGATACCATTCAGGGATTCTATACTGGTCAGTTCAGGGAAGTCATTCCTCTAATGAGCACCGGTACATGTATCTCAGTGTCCGCACACTGATGACCAATGAGATCGGTCATTCTCATCATATGAGAAGATATCATATACACTAGTCTTTCTGGATCCTTGATGTCCCATCTCGAGGATCCTACGACTAGGAACATTTAGGTTACATGCTTCTAGATGATTGATCTCATTATCATGATCTCATCATGATTAAATCATCATTGCATGCAACCTAGGACTTCATTACGATAGACGCATCTAGATAGTGCAAGTAATGAAGATTATGCCATTTATACTGAATAAGATATTACAAGAAATGTAAAATCATATCACATATGATTGGCTTGTAGGGCATACATTTCTATCAATCTCCCACTTGCACTAAAGCCAATCACCCACATGTATCGATCTCCATCGGCCCAAGGTGACCCTCAAACACATTTTGAGTTAGGGCCTTAGTTAGTGGATCTGCAATGTTTATAGTTTAAGATACTCTATCTTTAATTATATCTCCTTCGATTCTTGCCACTGCGATCATGTAGTATTGCCACACCTGAAGTGTTTAAACTTCGATGAGACAAAAGGCTCCACTACATAAAAATAATGATCCATCATTTTCATAAAATAATGGTACATTATCGGATATATTAGGGACAATTACCTAAATAAGATGAACACCTTCATCTAGACTACTTTAATAGCGATCGGCAACAATTATAATTTGTAAAATCTACAGTGTTTATAGCATGGAATTTTCCAGCTCACTGCACCACCATATGGGTAAACATGTACCCTAGCTACCAGTCATATGTAACTAGAAGTTTAAGTCTAACTCAAACTTCCAATCCTATCCTCCATACTCGAAATGCATCCTTAGTACTTCACAAGTTCTTAAGGATATACTTCTCAACTATCCGGTGACTCTCGCTTGGATTTGCGTGATGATTACTCATAACACTTAAAGTACTCATCACATTAGGCTATGTACATAGTATACATGATAGACCCTATGACTATGGCATAAGAGACTATATTCATGTATTATATATCTCTTTAAAAGAGATAAACTCCATATCTTATGGGCAAGGCACCTCTATAGGAGTTTTTCATGTCAAACCCTTTGACTATGGTATCTATGTACAACAAATGGGTCAAGCTAGGCATCCCTTTTAGATCTATCTCCATAGACCTAAATCCTTAGGAAGCTTTTCCCAGAATAATTATGGAGGATTCATTTTTATAGTTAGGCTTCATGGATGATAACATACCTACATCATTCATAATGAGTAGTATGCCATCAATGTAAAATGTCTAAAATACAATAGCACTCCCACTAGCATTTTTATGCACACAAGGTTCTTCTTCATTCCAAATGAAGTCATAAGATTCAATCTTATCAAATCTTATATTCCAAGGAGTTGAGAATGTTGTTGTAGTCCATGAATGGACATTACCAACGTGTACACATTCTTTGGATGTTTCAGGGACTCACATCCCTCAAGTTGTATCATATACAACAGAGGTTGTATCATATACACCTCTCCTTAAATTTCACCATTGGAGAAATTTTATCTTAACATCCTTTAATTGACATATCTCATAGTCATAATGTGTACTAATAAAATCTAAATGGATTGAATATGGCAATGGTTAAAAGATATCATCAAGGTCAACTCCTTAACTTAGATGATGCATTTTCAATCATCCATGCCTTGAAGGTCTCACCTTCAAATTCACTCCTATCCATCTTATCATTTCATTTACACCTAATGGGTACTTTACCCTCAGGTGGATCCACCAAGTTCCGAAATTGGCTAAAATAGATGGATATTATTATAGATTTTATAGTCTCCTCCTATTTTAGAATCAATATCTCATATTGCCTTTCAAAGGTCTTTGGATCAACATCCTTACTTTATTGCGCTTATTTTCTTCTATTAAAGATATGTCTCACATATCTACAAAGTTGAATTGGCACAATTAAAGACCTATGATGCGTGCTATTATTAATCAGTACCTTAATAGAAGTGTCTTTGGGTTGTGGGTCTGGAACACCTTCCAAATTCCTTGCTCCCACTATTTTCCTCAAAGAGGAACTCTTCCTCTAGGAATATAGTAAATTGTGAAACACATACCCTTTATCTCATAAAGTGGTATATTTAAATATCCTTAAGTTTCCTTAGGATATTCCACAAGTCTACACTTCCTATCTTATATTCTAATTATTATGGGTTACACATTTTCATCTTGGCCGGACATTCCGAAATCTTAACTAACTTAAGATCAAGAGATAACCCTTTTATCCATATCATATATGAAATAATCAGAATAAATTAGAAGGTACCAACACAAAGTGGTTATATTGAGTGCTTAGCCCTAAATAGACAAGGAAGATATTGCAAAGGTTGTCATTACTTGTGTCATGTCACACATGACACAATCACCCTTGTTTCTACTACTCAAGTAAGCTAAGGGTTTTAGGGAGATGTTCATTAAGAAAAAGTTGTATTATCCTTCAAATGATGTGTGAATCTAGTACTTAAGTATTTCACTCCATGACTTAATCAAAAAGCTTTAATACTCTTTCCATTTATTCTTTACTTCATTTATTATCTTAGACAATTTCTCAAAGTCTCATATTTGTACTTCACAAGCACACATATCTATGCCTAGAGAAATTATCTATTAAGGATGAAGTAAGAATGTCCATCTTTAGCCTTAATAGACACAGACCAATACACATCCAAATGTATGAGTTCTATTAACTCCTTGGTCCACCCTCCATTTCTAGTAAATGGAGAGATAGTCATTTTTCAATGAGATAAGACTCATATTTGGTTAATGATTCAAAATCATTTGCCTTTATGTTTCCATCTATATGGAACTTCTTAAGTCTTTTCTCATAGATATGACCATGTCTATATTAAGCTAAAGAAATAGATTGATCTATATCAACCCATTTCCTCCTAAGAGGAGCATTCACACATACCATGGGAGCTTTCATATCTCATATGAGTAAATTATTTACTAAGCTCCCACTAGCAAACATTTTGCCATTCATAATCTTAGAACAATTATCATTTCCATAACTCAAAATAAATCAATATTTATTCAAGTAGGAAATATCGATATTGTTCATATACAAGGATAAAACCAACAATCTTCATCATAAAAACACCCTAAAAGGCTACTAAAGATTTGTACCTCCCACTATCAATGATACAACTCTTGCACCATTTATATATGTAGGTTAATCTTTATACGTCAAGCCTTCATTTATTTGTCATTATCTGCAACCTTTGTAGATATAAGATGCATATTTAGTTTCTCATACCAATAAATGCATATATAACATCTTATAGAAGATATGTATATCTAATATCTCATACAAGATACACACATCTGGTATCTTATACCATAAGATATATGTTTAGTATCTTATACTATAATATACACAAATAGTATCTTATACTTGATGTGCATATGTGTATGACAAGTAAGTCATAGGCGAGATGCCTAAGGCTTCTCGAGCTCCTTCTTTGCAATATATATATTCAATATACTTTCCAACAATCATCATCATGATAGTAGAAGAGCATCCTATGTCTAATTTGGGCTTACTATCCTTGACCAACTTCTTGACTTTTATCTATGCCTTCATTTTCTCATCAAATGATCTTACTTCTTTTCATTGGTCTTACCAACAAGAAGTATTGAATATGTATTGTTATTTTAATCTTGCCTTAAATTTGCTCATCATTATGAGCCATGATAGATCTTATATCCATCATCCATGTGTTGCCTCTAAACTTCATATAGAGACTAACATTTAGTGTAAGGCAAACAATACATCTTTCTAATGAGATGAAGATCTCATCTTCTCTTACTACATTAGATGATTAGCAAGCACCCACTTCCCAAGTAGGTTAGTTACATGGTCAACCATGAGAACACTTCTCATGATTCTAAACCAGTCAAGGAAGTTAATGTTAATGAGCCTAAGGACTTCTAGTATGCAAGATAACTGGTGGTTAAGAATCTAATTACATAATAGAGATATGATTCTATTTGAAAATATTGCAGACATTCAATGTAAATTAAGATGTGGTCTTTTATCCTAATTTATGCTCCCACTTAATTTCGGCGAATTTGCATAACCCTCATTATGCAAAGACGGGATAACATAATAACATCCTAGTGGGGACCAAGACCCTACTAACTTTATGGTGATGACCTTGTGGTAGCACAACAAATCATCCCATACTTAATAGGTAGGCAACTATTGCCAATTGCAACTCTTGCAACTCTTAGTCATTTAGCCTCCAGAGTTATGATCTTGTGGTAGCACAACAAACCATATACTCTAGTTAGGTCAAACCCGCTTGTTACGTTATGAGAATGGATTCTTCACATAGCTCTTGTGGTAGCACAACAAAGCCATGCAAATGGTCCACCCCAAAGTTCGGCTAATGCCTTGGTCATGATCTCCAATCCCTTGTTGAATAGGCCTTGTGGTAGCACAACAAACCCATCCAATCTAAGATTGGCTCATCAAGACCATAACAACGGAAGGCTACGTGAGTCATTCTTAATGTCTCACGTTTATCGACCTAATTTAAAATGAGGAGGGATTTTATTTTAGTCTCATCATAGTATGTGCTACATAAAATATGAATACCTTTGAATACCATATATCTAAGGTATCTAGCACACACACATACATATCAAATATGCAAAATTTAAATATATGATCATGGACTTTCATCACATTAATGCATGACCGGAGCCAGATCGGTATGCATTAAAGGATTCAACATCCTATGCCGGTGTTGACAAGCCATTATGCCTTGAAGAACCCTTCTCCTTGCATCTCGCTCTCTCCTCCACCTCGATCGGTCTTCTTGTCATTACAAGAGCATTAAGGGTACACGAGACCCATAAATGTACATTAATCAAATAAGAAACCTTGATCTTAATCAAGGGGAGTACATTTAGAGGAGGTAGTATATACAATCAGAATTGATAAGAGAGAAGATTAGGCACGCAGGCCCTTAATTACATGCCAACATTAAATAAGCATCATCACATGACACACATTCTAAGTCCATGATCATCCAAGCATTCACACATACATACCATCACATGAACATAGTGCGAATACGTGGTAATAATATGATATAACTATTATATCATAAAAATATACATCATAAGTTTTGAAATTTCCAATTTCATGCTTGTCGAATTATTCATGAAGTAAATAACATGAAATAACATATAAACAATTTATATGACATAAACAAGCATCTCCAAACAATTTAGACAATATATGTATTTCCAAAACTGTACAAAGTGCCAAATCAATGTCCTAATCATCATTCTGAAAAATCATATTTTACAGAATTAATTTAGACATTAATTTCTCAAGTTAAGTCATTAAAACAATTTTAAAAACTTAACAATGAATGAATCTATGACAATTGGGCTCAAAATCACATAAAAGATCATCAAACACTTTGATAATCTAATATAAGATATTACAGAATTTTTTCACAAATTTTATGGAATTTTATAGGCATTTTTCGGATTTTCTTTTGATTTAAAACAATTTTAAATCAAATAAAATGGTCTTCGGCGCATTGCGCCGCCCTTCCTCCGAGGCGGGTGCGCCACCCGTGCGCCGCAGGCGCCGGCGCACGGCGCCGTCCCGCGCGCCATGGGCGCGTGTGCCCGTGAGCGGCCACGCGCGCGTTGCGCGCGCGCACATTCAAATTTTTTTTTTTTTTATATTTTGAGCGAGCGCGGGCGCGCCAACCGCGCGCGGCATCCGCGGTCAAACCGCGTGCAAAGCGCGTTGACCGGCGCCGACGGATCCTCTTATCGGGTCCCGTCGGTCGTCTCCTCCACCCGATAAGGGTGAATAGTAACCGCGGAAGAGGAGTTTTAGGACCTTCCAAAATCCGGACATTCCGATCTCTAAAAAATAGCCAAAAATAGTGGTTCGATTCCAAATCGAACAAGGAATCCAAAAATACTATTTTATTTCCGTGAAAAAATCCCAATCAACAGGAAAATAGGAAAGAAGCGCCGCCGGCCTAAAGTTTCTCCCCTCGGAAAAACTCTGAATCGACCTCCGATGGTGCCGTTCGAAGCAAAATAACGATGGGAAACTCTTTGTAATCGTATTACCTATCTTCTAAGACATATATTAGACATCAAATGTCTCTATGGAAGAAGATCTCAAGAAATCCCCAAATCGAACCGGTGAATTCCGTAAAACGAAATCACCATTTTTCAGATCCTCTACCGGACTCTCCGGTGGTCCAAAATTCGAACGGTTTGCGGCGTTGGAAAGCTCTTTGTCACGAGATTCATTCAGTAGCAACCAACCTCCAAAACGTATCACATACGATTTCTGGTTACTCCGTCAAGATGGACGTTTGTACAGATTCGGGAAAACATAAAATATATTAAACGACGTCGGAATCGAACAAGACTTCAACCTGGCTCTGATACCACTGTTGGGAATCGGTCCAATCAGATTGGCGCAGCGGAAAAAATTCCGATTCCTCGTATATCATTGTCTTGGTCTCGATCAGAACCGAACAACGTCGATAAAACCGGTATACGAAACGATTTCGAATACGTACCTTTGTGGGATTCAAATAATCCCTAAAGATCGGAGAAGATCGAGCGTTCTCACGCTCGTTCAGCCACTCAAGTGTGCGGCCTCTAGTCGTATCCACACGAGCCGCCTCCATAGTCGGGTTCTCCTTCGCGTCGGACCTTCCGACTCGCCCCGGATGAAGTCCCATCGACTCTCGACGGCCTCCAGCATGGGAAAACGTGAAGGAGAGAGGTAGGGACGAATTTTGCAGCATTGGCTTGTTGGGCTCATGCTCAATTCGCTATTATATAGAGAATTTGGTGTTTTTCACAAAAACCCCTGCTTTCTCTATATTTACACCCTTGCCCCCAAACTTATGGATTAGCCCTTATGTGTGTGACCCACTAGGCCCAATAGCTCATTTGGTTGAGGCCTAATTAAAAGAACAACTTCTTTTAAATTAAATCTATTATCTCATAATAGATTTAACGGCCTACTCGATCTGAAGGGTACAAAGCGCATATCCTATGATCCCAAACGGCTTCGGGGATAAACTCCTCTCCAAAGAGCCTTTCCATCATCGGTTACCACACCGGATATAAAACTTCGTCCATTCAATGTCCCGGTCGGATAGGAGTACGGCATTATTGTCAACTCCTAAATATACCGACATTATGGAATCTTGCACTCGTAATTGGATCAATTGGAAAACTCTTTTCCAATTATCCTATCTACCTTGGCCAAGGATTTAGAGTACTATCCATAGGACATTCTCTCTCTCCTACCGAGAGTGGACGATCCCCTATTGTCCGCTCAATTGCCTCCATAGGGTTTCCCATATACCCAATCCATTAACTATACGGGACCACAATACTAAGTGATCCATAAGTCAATAGTCAAAGTACATGGTACGCCGTGAAGACATCTTTGGCGACTCGGAGTCCAAAGATCCAACCGTGCAACCGTGATGATAGAATACACGATCGACGATTCGGTAAGATACCATTCGGGGGATTCTATAATGGTCGATTCGGTGAACTCATTCCTCACAATGAGGCACTGTATATGTATCTCGGTGTCCCCAGATGACCAATGAGATCGGTCATTCTCATCATATGAGAAGATATCATATACACTAGTCTTACTGGATCCTTGATGTCCCATCTCGAGGATCCTACGACTAGGAACATTTAGGTTACATGCTTCTAGATGATTGATCTCATTATCATGATCTCATCATGATTAAATCATCATTGCATGCAACCTAGGACTTCATTACGATAGACGCATCTAGATAGTGCAAGTAATGAAGATTATGCCATTTATACTGAATAAGATATTACAAGAAATGTAAAATCATATCACATATGATTGGCTTGTAGGGCATACATTTCTATCACTACTTGGATATAGTATTAACCACTTGCATCATATTAATTTCAGTATTTGATAATATCAAATTAGATGCTAATGTATCTAGCATAATGTAAAATTTGATGCATTATTGATTTCAATACTACAATCATATAGGTCTTTACACAATATCATTTTTATCACTAAGATTGCCACCTGTGATTATGTTAGGATATTTCAACTTTCTATCTTGTGCTTAGAACTCCAATAAAATTCATTACATATTAAAAAATATACGAATATATATTATGAAACGTTTAGGAATTTAAACTCTAACGATTACTGCAGTAAATATAAAGTTATGTAGTGTTGCTTAAAAGTTAAAAACATGTTGATCAATGTATATACATGAGCATTAACATTTAGTTCCTTTCTTTGCTGCATGTTCTTTGGCATTTTTATTTCTGTTTCTTGTAGTGATATGACCTTTTTCTCGCATCGTTATGCTTTGTTTAAATATGTTCAGACTTTATTTCAATATGGAATCATTATAATAAATATTGCCATCATTATGAAACAATATATTGACTTACGATGCAGAATCTATTCACACATGCGTATCAGGCACTCAAAATAATAACATCATAAAAAACACTAACAGTTTATCTTCAGGAAAAACAATGATGCTAACACAACTAATAAGGTTCAAAAGGATATCAGATTAGCAAAGACTGATCTCTGAACTCCATTATTGAAAAAAAAGAAAATTTAAACAAAATTTACATAAAACTCTGTGGCTTCTCTTGTACTGGTGTAATTACCATACTATAACATGACCAGATAACCCCAGTGCATGTAACAGCTGTCAACCAGAATACAGAAATTAAAAATAGAGAAATAAACAGAAATTATAGGGCGGTGAAATGCAATTAACTTAAGAGTTTCTGCAATTAAAAATTTAAGCTTACCAATTTGCTGAGGGTAAGAGAGTTTCTCTGGAGGCTTTGAAAAATCAGCAATATTTGCTATGTTGATTCCTCTTTTAAATGTAGGTACCTAAAAGCGGACTGCACTCACAACTTAACAGTGAGAAAATTAGAGAGATAAAGATAGCATATCAAGTTATCATCATATATGAATTAGTGTTCAAGGTGATTGAATCAATTTTCGTGAAAATTAATATTAAGAAGGAACTTGGCAGACACAGTAACTACATAGTTTAGGGACCTATTACCTAAAAAGGTAAACAAAAACTGATGGAAAAGTAAGTGGAACATGGGAGGAAACACTCATTCTATGGTAAGTTAGGAGGCATGGCAATCACAATTTAGCTATCATATCTAGGTATTTGGAAGCCAAAGATCTCCTTAGTGGTAAAAATTACATATGTAGGTCAACATCCAGAAAGCTCTAACTAATACTGGCTGAATTACGTTTTGGAGAACATTTCTTATCTCACATAGCTCATGTAAAATAAGATAATGAATTATCAGACCCATGGTTTTCCTTATCACGAGATTCTCGACCTTGCTAAGGAGCCGAGAAACGAGATCGTTGAGATCTCGCCCCATGTGGATTGGTCTATAAAAGTATTTTTCGGCGGGCTTTCTGCCCTAATACCCGGGGCCCCACCCCACATGGGTGTTGCCTCTTGACCCCTGCGACTTGGCCGCGCAAGTTGATCCACAACTACTTTGCGCCCCGTTTATGATAGTGTAAACATATTAATATATTTCACTATCACTTATATTGTCATATATATATATAAGATTCATAATCATAAATATATATTATATACTTAAATTTTATAAAGATCTATTTTAACTCTATTCTCTCCCACATAAACATACACATTTAATTATACCCTAAGTCAAATAATGCTCTTAATCTATTCAAATTTTAGATTTGGATATTAATCATCAATTTATTGCACAAACATTATATCTTATGTAATAAACATATTATATCAATTCAATTTCATAAATGTTTAACCGTCAATTTGTAAAATTATTTTCACCGTATAGATATTGCATGAACACATATATTTTAATATTTAACTGTAAATTTTAAAACTCTCTCAAACAAGATTTTAATCAAAAAATATACAAACACATTTTCTATTTAATTAGTACACGAAGCACGTTTCTTTTAACTAGTCACCAATGAACCTACTAAATTTGGTATAAGTACTGTCGAACAAACACATATAATGAACAAAAGAATTCAAAAACTAAAAATCCTTCCAGGGAAATATGCTGTTAAAATTTACATGGTATATGTTAGTTTCATTATACAAAATGATTTTATATTAAGAAATGGTTTTATTTCTCAATTCATAGTTTATATTCAAACACCATTATTACTTGGATTCAAAAGTCCTTGTAATCATTGGATAACAATATTTAGAAGTACAAACAGTTTTAAAAGAAAATTATCTATTTATTAGACACGTAGCCAGCATGGTGAAAAAAATAAAATAAAAAATTCATATAGAAAATTAGATCTTAAAAAACTCCTATTACAGCTGTCCAAGAACTTGAACAATTACTCGAAAACAATTTCTCAAAAGCTCCTTTAGCTTTTTGAGAAGTTAGTAAAGATTATGTTCGTATAAAATTAAAATATAAGAATAATGTCATAAAAGTAAAATGGTGATAAATTATAAATAATTAAATGATTATACTATATTCGATGGATATTTCTTACCTCGCAAAGAAACACTAATTAACTTAACAAGAGAAAAAAAGATATTTCTTAAAATTTGATTGTAAACTTAAATTTTGACAAATAAGATTAGTTAAAGAATCTATTCCACTTACTACTTTTAGTATACAAGCTTTTGGACTGAAAAATGCACCCTAGATATTTTATAGAATAATGGATAAAATATTTGAATGTTTAAATAAATTCTATCTAGTATACGTAGATGACATATTGATATGTTTAAACTCTTGGAAAGAACATAAAGAACACTTAAAAATATTTGTCAACAAATATTAAGAAGTTGGAATTGTTATACAAATAGAAAACAGAACTAGGCATAGAAAAATAAATCGAGTCTATATATATGTACTTTTAAGAGTTGATACGTATATTAACTTTTGAGGTAGAAACCACATATAATATCGAAATCTGGGTCCCATTTAACTTTAATAGTATATATGGTTTCTACCTCAAAATATACTTTTGTTCTTTTGTGAGAACTAGACTTTTAGTTAGATCATTACAATTTCAGTTTTGTTGTTGGACTAAAATTCGCAGTCCTAGTACTCTGGATTATTTTTTCCTTCCGCAAGATCTACAAGGATGTTGTAACTTTTCAATTATTTATCTTATTGAATAATAAATAATAATTGTATAAAAATAATTATTCATATATATTATAAAAAATTTATAAAAAATATATAATACATAAATAATAATTATGTAATAAATAATTATAAATATAAATAAACATTATAAAAATATGTATTATGAAATAAAATATAAGAAAAATTTATATAAAATAAATATAAATATATATTATAAAATAAATATATTATAAAATAAAATTTTATATATTATACATAGAATAACATGCTGTCTGATATTACGAACAACAACATAATCTCGTAATGGTATCAGAGCAAAACATAAGAATCAATAAAAAAAATTCTAATAACTCAAGAGTATTTAGTATATAAGTTGAAAATTAGGATCTCTCCGAAGAAAGATCATACCTCTGGAGGTGAAAAGTTTGGTAAAATAACGCCAAGTATTGAAGAACATGAGCGTACTGGTATAAGGAGCAAGAACTTAATCCCATAATGGTATCAGAGCAAGAACATAAGAATCAGTAAAAACAAATTTTAATAACTCAAGAGTATTCAGTATATAGGTTGGAAACTAAGATCCCCTTGAAGAAAGAGTCTAGCTCCGGAGGTGGAACTCTGGTAAAACTCTGGTAAAACATTATAAAAATATGTATCATAAAGTAAAAATATAATAAAAAATTATATAAAATAATTATAAATGTATATTATAAAATTTATATATTATAAAATAAAAATTTATATATTATATAGAATAAAAATTATATTAAAATAACTATAAATATATAATAATTTATTGAAAACAAATATTATTATTTTAAAAAAAAAAATTTTTTTTTATTTACATGTGATTTTATTTATGAGAATATGATAATATTTATAACTCTTCTCTTTTGTTCTGCTTATCTATTATCAATAAGTTAATCGAGATAACCTAAATGGCTTTTTCTAATTGATTGAAGACTGAGGGAGCGGTTGTTCGACGAAACAATGATGGTAGTGTTATAAACAAGGAGGTGGATTACCTCAGTTCTTGGGTGGAAGGAGTACATTCAATCTCCAATAAAAAAAGACTATGATACCAACTACTTAAGTGATGGGTAGTGAGTTAGTAAGACGTCGATAACAGTTTAACTCCATCGATAGTAGGTTAAATAGTCAATGAAATGTTGCTGAACTACTACCGACGCCTTACGAACTCATTATCAACCTTAATACAACTCGCTACCGATGGGTAGTGAGTTAGTAAGACGTCAGTAGTGGTTCAGTCTTTTTCGATAATAATTCATCAAATTTGTTATTTGAATCACCACTTAGGTAATATGAGGTCATGAACAATTTTTATTAGAGACTAAGATACTCCCTCCATCGAGCTGATCCGAACTCTATAAAGAAGACAACGGCATCACCCCCCTTACTACGCATCTTACAATCTACAACCCCTCGCAATGGACGGCTGCGGGCAGCCGTCTCCGCCCCTCACCACCGTTCAGGCAGACCCCGCCGCCTATCTCAACCGCGCGCACGCCATCGTCTATTCCTCTGCACTCCTAGCCCTCTTCTATCATCGGACTCTCACCCTCCTCAGCTGCCCAGACCTCCTGTCTTTCTCAGTATTCCTCACCATCACCATCGCCGAGCTGGTCCTCGCCTTTATGTGGCTCCTAGCCCAAGCCTTCAGGTGGCGCCCCGTCTGGCGCCGGGAGTTCCCCGAGCGCCTGGCGAGCGCGTTGGATAGGAAGGACTGGCCGGGCCTCGACGCGTTCATATGCACCGCGGACCCCGACAAGGAGCCACCGATAAGCGTCGTGAACACCGCCCTCTCGGTGATGGCGTTCGACTACCCGACGGACAAGTTATCCGTTTACGTCTCCGACGACGGGGCCTCTCGGATGACCCTATTCGCCTTCGTGGAGGCGGCAAGGTTCGCAAGATACTGGCTGCCTTTCTGCAGAGAGCATGGGCTGCTTAACAGGAGCCCGGAGGCCTACTTCTCTTCGCTTCACACGGCCGGCGGCGACCACTCCGAGAAGATGAAGGTACCCAACACGTACTCCTGCTTAATTATACCGCGTCACAATATTCCTAGCTAGCTAGAACCAGTAAAACAGCACGGGAACATAGTAGTAGTATACGCAGTAGGATCACCCTCGGTGCGGCCGAGTGGTAAGGCTGCTTACCAAGCTGCAGCTTCCTTTTGCTCTTCATATACAGACAGTATCTGGCGTGGTATTCCAGTGAAAGAAGCGATTATAGTCTTCTCGGCGAGTATATCTCCGTTCGGCTCGCAACAAAGATACGATCCTTTGTAGTGAGATAAGAAGATAAGGAGAGTGTTTGGTTGTACGATAATTTTTTTGTATATTTTTGTGATAAAAATTATATTAAAATAAAAGATAAATTAACTCGTAACATAAACTTATCAAAAAAATATGATAAAAAAAGTAATTATCATACATGATCAAATAAAATGAGGGATCACAAAAAATAAGAGGTGAGATTTTTTTGTTTAAAAAAATTTATTTTCAGAACATAAATTTGTCATAGTTGTTAACTATCTTTTTAAATGTTTTTTTATAATTTTTAAAAATAAAAATAAAATTTTTTATTATCGTACAATCAAACACCTCGTAAAATTATAAGGTTCTAACCAAGCTCCAGCTTCCTTTTGCTCTTCGTAGAAAGAGCGTCGTCTCTGCTGGTATTCCAGTCAGAGTGTTTATTGGGTCGCAAGAGCAGGGAGCGACGGAGTGGCACAAACAGAGGGCTGGCCACGTAACATATACTTATTTTAAAAAAGGCGTTTTGTTTGGGCACGGTTTTAAAAAAGATGCTGACATCAGGATTATGTACCTGGCATATTACATTTTCTAAAAACATATATTTTTATATTTCTGAATCCTCGAAAGAGAGTTGCGACGTTCCTCTTGAGATTGCTTTTATGGAAGTGGGCTTCACTACTTCATTTTGTATTTTTCCTAATTTAAAGGGAAAAGATTACCCTTCTCTAAAATCGAACATAAATAAAATGAGTTTAAAAATACTTTTCTATTCAAACAATAATAAAATAAAATTTATAGAAAACAATAAATGTTACCATCTTGAAAAGACCGATCTTCCCATTGGTTATGCACCGGAGACGGCTCGGTGGACTTTGCTTGTCCGCCGCCGCCTGGCCGGGCAATGATAGAGGCGAGCTGGCAGCCGCAGCTCCGTAGCCGTCGTAACCTCGGGGCGGTGGACCGAGCACCAGGATACGGATGATCGGGGACAGCTCAGGCTCGGTTTTTCGTAAAGGACAAGACGGGGCTTCGGAGCCGAGCGGCTGTCCTCCTCTTCTGGATTCTTCCGGTATAACTCAACCGTGAACACGTGAAGGTGAAGATGCGCATCAAGAATTAATCATCTGAGATCGATGTTTGATCGTACAATAAAATTTTATAATAAATTTTAAATTCTAAACTTTAAATTTTAAATCTTAAAAAAGAAACTGAAAATCAAGTTGTAGAGAACACGAGATAAAAACAATTAGATCTCACTTTTTTTGGTTGTTCAAGAAGAAAATCCTTTTAAATACTTGAATTTATGATAAACGTAAAATAAATTCTTTAATTTAAAAAATATAAATTTGTCGGAAAACAATTTAGGTTGTAATCAAACACTCAATAAATATTAAAAAGAATCTTTTTTTTCTATCTCTAGGAAACGTAAAGTAGGGCTACACCTGATTTTTAATTGTTTTTTACTATTCTTATGATGACGTGCGTGGAGGGTTTGAAGTCTGAGCAGAGTTAACACCAGCAACGATTCGAATTATATGGTGATGCACCATATCGGATCTAGCATTTTATATATGTTCGAATAACAGGGAAAACTTTTATTTATTTGACTATGATTAACCGTAGCAGATTATGAAATACTTGATTTCCATGTATGTGTTTGATACTTTTCCTAGTCAGAGAGAACTAAAAAATAACCGAGAGACACGATGGTTTCTTGTTTTGAAATTACTACATACTTTTAGCAACAAAATCCTAAGAACCCTTGATATATATATATATATATGTTAAGAACTTATCCTTTCTTATTTAAGAAATGCAAATGTTTTAGAAGCGGAGGATCGATCAAATAATAAATTAAGTCAGGCTTCTTACAAGTAGGGGTGGCAATGGGCCAGGCCGGCCCACGGGTTCGCGGGCCGGGCCGGTTGCGGGTCATTTGACGGGCCAAACATTTTGGCCCGTGGGCTTTAGTCGGGCCGACATACGGGCCGAAGCGGGCCGACGCGGGCTAAAACGGGCCAAATAACTTTCAATTTTTTATGTCAAAAACATCATTTTTACTTATTAAAAATATATTTTAATTAAATTATTATTAATTTTATAATGTTATCTTAAATAATTAAATTTATCATATTTAATAAATATTTATTTATAAAATATATAGTTGGGTCGGGCCGGGCCGGGCCGGGCCAAGTCAATAATTTTTGCGGGCCGGGTCGGGCCGGGCCAACAATGTAGTGCGGGTCGAGTTGGGCCGGGCCAATATATTTTGGACCGGGCCCTAAGCGGGCCGACCTCGGGCCGGGCCGGGCCCGGCCCATTGACACCCCTACTTACAAGTATTCCCGACTTAAGTAGACTTCGGATTTCTCGTGGATTAAGTTTTTATGTAAAACCACTTTCTTTAATGTCCCTCACGGTGATTTCACCTTTGTATGCAGATATTGTACAATCAAATGAAAGAAAGAATAGAAAGGTGCACGGAATGGGGTAACATTTGCGACAGCGAACTGGAAATATTTAGAGAATGGGCGGATGGCTTCACGCGTCAAGAACATCCAACGATAATCAAGGTCAGATTAATTCTACCTTTACCTTAATTATGTGATATCGGTGTCTGTGTTCTCAACTTCCACAACATATATAAGAGCATGCATGTTCCATGGTCCAGCCATGGTCTAATTATGTTTCTTACTGACAAAATGAGCACGAGTTTTATTTTGGGTCCGTTCTCGAGCCGGGCTACTCATTCGTGGCATTGCAATTCGGCAATTGTGGCAGCTACCTCTTGGGAAGTGGCTGGGAGATACCTAAGAGGGAGCTTAGTCATATATAATGACAATTGTGGCAGTTTCTTCTTGGGAGGTGACAGGGAGATACCAATGCCCTATTTGGTAATATTATTAAGTATCTCTATCACTATCAATTTTAAAATTGATATTGATAGGAACCATTAAGAGATGTTTGATTAATTATATCAATTTTAAAATTTGTAGTGCAAACAAAATATATTATATAATACAAGTGTCAACTTGTATTAATTTTGATATGGATACTCCAACATTTGAAAATATTAATATCAATATTGATATAGTACCAAAAATGAAACTCTAATCAAACAGGGCATAAGAGAGAGCTTAGTCATACGGTGGCAATTGTGGTAGCTTCCTCTTAGGAGGCAGTAAGGAAATACCCGAGGAGGTCATGATTCTTAGCCCCACTCGGTAACCTTTGCTGGCCTTCACTACAAGAAAATCGATCTTCACCTAAGTGAAAAATTCATAGGCATAGGCCATTTTCATGTAAAAAATTGATTTACCTACGAACCCTCTTGTAGAGGGTCTGTAGGCATAGTACAAGTGGAAAAAAAATTTACTTACGGATATGTCCCATAAGCATAGTACCAACTTATACTGACTTAATAAACCCATAGGTAAATATTAAATATTTGATTTAAGTATGCTCCTTTTGTCATATTTATACCTACAGACCCTCCCGTAAGTCAATGTTGCATACCTAAAAATATATATTATAAATTATAGGTATTAAATTTATGTAAAGAGGATTATTCGTAGGTAAATACATACAATTATAACGTGCCATTCATTTATGGTCTACATACAAACATTTCACAATCCAACTTGGGGAAATCAACAATCCACACCTCTTTATAGAACTAATTCACATCTCTTGATATAACCAATTCAAGACACATACATTCAATTTATACACATGTTGGAGTCACAACAGTCCACATCAAACAACCAACTCACACTATCCACTGTAGATACACGAATTCGGCCCGATTGCAGGAAGAGCAATCCCGTTTCTATAGTTAACACTTGTTTTCTCCCGATCAGAGAGGTCGGTTTAACATAAAGATGATCAAATTTCAGAAAATCTTGAGGCGTCCCGACGCCGCGACGCCTGGCGTCGCAACGTCAGAGCGCTTGGCATCTCCCGCCTTTTCACCCTTTTGACCGACCGGACGACCACCGTACCCAGAGGCGTACAAAAGTACAGGCGCTCCTCTGCCGGAGCGCCTGCAATCCCGCGCGTGACAGCCGGCTTTTCGACGGTCGCGATGCGTTGTCGAAATCGTCGGGGACCTGTGCGCTCCGCCGTCGGAGCACCCGGATTCCCGCCGACAACCGTCACCGCAGGCTCCGCATGCGCCGGATTTGCGGTCCGACGCCCGTAGGTCGTAGGTGCTCCCTGTCGAGCGCCGGGATTTCCGCCGACAACCGCCGCCCGACACGCAGGTGGTAGGTGGCGACAGTGCATGGTCGGACGTGCCGATCCGCCGACTTGTCGGCGGATTTTCGTGCGCTCCCATGCCGCGACGCCAGCGCCCTCGTGACGGAGCGCTAGGGTCACTTTTGCGCACCTATAAAAGGAGACCCTTCTCCCACATTTAAGAGGTTCCAAAAAAAAAAAGAGGGATTCCTGAGCCTTAACTCCCAAGAATTTTCTTGAGCTTCCCCAACACCCTTCCACCACCTTCCAACCCCCATTAGAGTCTACCATCCCATCCCCAAGCCTATCCATTCTCCATTACACCTCTTCCACCCCGTTCATTCAATACCACTCAAAACCATTCAAGACACCCGCCATCATACCATTAAAGACCATTGCAAACCATACGACGAGTGCCAAGGAATCTCCAAGATAGGCTAGGGATCCGATCCTTCGTCATTGGAACCGGGAGAAGATTGCATTGAAGACTGCCAGAAGGACCGGAGCGCTCCCCGACGCGACGCCAGGCGACCCGTCGTCGGAGCGCTGCAATTTCCGTAAGCCGTAAGCACCGGGCTTCTCTACGATCTTCTTCCTTACCTTACTCTCTCCTTTATTGTTCATTTGGGTTTCATTATGCATGTTGCATTAGTATAGCATAACGCATCTTATTCATAGGTCATTTAGATCCTCCGAGAAGGGGTTAGGAGTTAGTCCTAATCCGGTTCGTTCAACCCCTTTTGTCATAGCTCTTCTTTCTTAGGAATAGTTACTGCTCCGTCTTTAGTTCTAATCGTGGTGCTTTCATTCATACTTTCTTTTCAGGCAAGCGAGTTTCTCCAAGGCTCTTCTTCCCCGGCCGGCCGAGGAAGGAGAAGATAGAACCCCCGCAATCTCCCAGCTTATCGAGGTAACCGGTCACCCTCACTTCCTTTACTAGTTCATTTCTTTTATTTCTATCATCGGAGCCTCTCTGGCTCCCGGCGACCACACCATCCCTTCCCCTTTCGGTCCTATAGGTCAAGTTAGTGTTGAAAACGCCACCGGCTATCCGATCTTCTTTCCCCTCGATTCTCCTCACGACCCGGACCGATCCTTCGATGCCCAAGTGACATCAAGGGTTGAGTAGTCCGGGGATCAAGGTGAGTGCGGAGAAGGAAAGAAGGAAGGAAAGCAGGCAATAGAACGGTCCGTCGGAATCATCCACGACCGTGTCTATGGCGTGATTAACACGAACCCACCCTATCAAGACCGTAAGTAAGAAAGGAGCGCACGCGACACACGCGCGGGGACGTACCTCTCCCTCCTCCGCGGGCTATCCCCCCCCTCTTTCCCGGCGTCCACATCCACTAGAGTCACATCAATCCACATCTAAACATATACACTTAACAAAAAAATAACATCACAATATATAAATCGAAATATCATTTTTGAAACATAAAATATTCTAAGATTCATAACCTACTTTATCTCACAAATATAAAGTATGACATCTAAACATAACATTTTTACAATTATCACACACTGTAGTGAGAGAGTTGTTAAATATACAAGGTTTTCAATTATTCTAGACTTCCAACCACAACCACAATGCAAGGACCAATGTCTATTTCCTATTACAAGCAAAGGATCATTGTGTAATAGTTCACATAACATGAAGTAAAATTGGACAACCCAACGAGAATCTTCATTCATTTATCTTCTAAAACCACCTATAATGGGAAGATAAGACTTATGAAAATGATAAACATGTAATTGTTGTCACTAATTTAAAAATGTAAACTACAATAACTTACAAAATCTCTCAACCATCCTATGTGGCTTCCTATGACATCTTCCATTCTTCTTTTATGATCATCCTTTATAACAAAAGGGGTATTGGGCTTGTTAACACATGTGATAGATATTTTATAATAGACATTACCCAGTGATATCCCCATCATGGTCTTTACTAAGTTCTCACTGATGAGAAAATCCTCTATCACACATTGTCCTTCAAGATCTATCAACTTTACCTTCTTTATCCTTCCTTGCACTTGATATAAACAAATCATGTACAATCTTTGTGTATTCCTAATGTAATTCAAAAAAGAAAAAAATAAACATAACATCATTTAGGATATTAAGTGTTGACAACCAAAATTTTCATACAAAAAAGACAGTTAGCATGAAGTTGAAATTGATTTAAAGATGTAAATCAAGGCTAAAGCTTGTCAGTGTTCAGTTAGCTGAGTAGATCTTGTCTTATTTTACACACCATCCATTGGTAATTAATAAACAAATTAACTAACAAGAAATATTTTTCTTCCTATTTATGGTAGGACAAAACCAATCCAATCTTGCAAGACAATAACCTATTATCATCCTCTTGGGGCCAAATGGAGAGTGTGTATCACAATACTCATGTTAGATTAGAGAAACTAAAAGGCCCCATCACTTAGCCAACATTTCCTTGGTAGCAAATGGCAAGTTTCTAAAACTTCTCAAAGGAGAAAAAAAGTGCATTAGCTCATGGGTTAAACAAGTCATTGTACACAATTATGTAGCCTTGAATCAAGATTTGGGATATTTTGGGTGCCACCAGTCCCAAGCCATCACCATCTCAATGCAAATACATGAAACAAAAAGAAAAATGAAGCTTCATCTCAATGGACACCAAATGGACTCTTCTACGGATACAAGCAGACAAACCAATACAATCTCACAAGCATAACTCATTGAGACTAGTAGTTAAGTGATCATAAATTGGGAGTGAACAACAAATAAGGATATCCTACCATAAGGTGAAGAATGAGGGTTTTCAGATGACATATTGTAAGTGTTGTATGAAGGCTGAGATTGTGGACTTCCTAGCCTTTTGTTATTGTAGGTACCATAGGATGGAGACTGATTAGGTGGTGAAGATTGAAAATTCTCATGTTCCACATTGTAAGCATTATATGAAAGTTGCAACTAAGAGCTTCTTGGTAGTGAACTATTGTAGACATTATAAGTATGCGACCGAAAAGGTGAGGACTGAGTATTTTCAAGTGTCGCCAGAGGTGGCCTTGGCCTTGCATATTCAGCAAAAATAACCCACCCATCCAAAAATTGTAAATAAGATGTTTTAATGGCCAGAATATTAGCAATGTAAAATATATATATAATTAAATGAATAAAAATAAAATCATTGGTATCTTTGCTTAAAGTAAAAACATTACATTGATAATATGAGCTTATATTGACACATTGACATTTCTTTGTTGTTTCCAGCTAAATAAGGTAGCATTAAGCTTGATGATTGTGAATCTTGCTCTTTAAGGGTATATATGATTCATATTTATGGTGAAACAACTTTACAGACTTACCTTGCCATCCATCCCCTTTATGCCTTCATCTGCTTCTTTTATAGTGGCATATCATACAGAATTAAATTTCCTTGAGTACCCTAAATTCTGATCAGTAACAACTCATGCTACAAAACCATCATGAATGACAATCAACACTTTCACATAGCAAATTTCACAAAGATATTTGGCAAATAACTTCGACTACTTGGCCGAATTTTGAGAAGGCCTCTCTTAGTCCCTTAGAAGTAGTTCATTTACTTATTCCTATTAAAGAAAAGCATTTTAACACCTCTAAAATATGTTTTTTGGTTCTATCACATTTTTTGAATAAACCTTAGAATAAGATGGCAAAGAAAGTGATTACGTAAGACCTTCACATGAAGTGCACACTAAGCACACATATCTGTACATTGTTGCTTGTTGTAATATAATACATATCCAACTTTTTAAATTGGGCTCATGTGCCTCTCCTTTCAAATTGGGCACTCGTGCCAATCATTCTCAATTAGACCTACATGCCCACTTTCCTGAATCTAGCCCACATGCCCATCATTACTCACAATCAGGCCCACGTGTCCATCATTCCAAATAGAGTATGTATGCCCATCCTCAACAATCAGGCCCGATGCCCATGTCTCCAAACTAAGCCCGTGAGCCCACAGAATCATGAATGATTAATGCAATTCTTTTTGTTCAACCTTAGGTTAAGAAGATTGAAAATTATTGTTCATTAAAAAAATAGGTTTGGATATATGCTTCACCGACTCCGAGCAACCTAAGGTTCACAATACTTACCATGATTGGGTCAACATGGGCTCTTTGGGTTTTGGAGGAAACAGTACAATGACCCTAATCAATGAAGAGAGAATCCTTCACATTTATGGACTTATAGAGGCCTTGAAGAAAATAAATATAGTCAACCAAGAGGGAATCCCTAGAAGAGAGGTTGATAGTACCAAGAGGGGTGTTTTGGAGGGTGTAAAGTGTTAGTGTTTGAAGAAGGATTGAGCTTCTCTTCTCGGATGACTTATGAACTAGATGAATTCAATACTCAATGCAATATAATACAAATAGAATGATGATTCAAGAAGTGAGAGAAATCAACAATGTAAAATGATGCAATACAATAGGAGCTATGTAATGCTAAAACAACTTACATGAATGATAAACAAACAATCTGGTTTGTTTTATATCAGGTTTTGTCAGATGACCTTGCCGAAAAATACTTTTAAGTAGAAAAGTTAATACTGCAAATGGGCTAAACTGGACCAAAATATTATGAAAAGTAACTAGAAATAAGCTCATAACATAGCCATGGTTCAAGAGGGAACTGAAAAGAGATTATCCACATAGGGATAGCAGAAGCGCCTAGGACCTAGGAGCTTTAACAAGTAAAGCACCTTGATGTAGGACACTTCTAAGCACATTATGTGCAAGTCTAAGCAATCCATACGAGGATTGAATGAATGTTAGAAATCGATAAAAATGGGTTTGAATAGAGCCGAGGTTCATTCAGGAACCAAAATGTAGATGTATATGAGGGGATAGGAGGAAGTGCTTAGAACCAAGGCACTTTAACAAGTAAATCACCTTGAAGCTTGGCACTTTCAAGAAAATAAGGTGATTCACATAGGAATCAAAGAGTAGATGTTCACATGGGGATAGAGAGATAACATGTGCAAAATTATAACTAAAATAAAATGCTAAAAGCATTAAATAAAGTGGTAAATAACAAATGGCTCATGTGGGAGATGAATGGTGGAGGAGCTCAAGAGACTTGCCTAAAAGAAGGATGTGTTTAGATTAAAAGTGCCTTAGTTGCGAACACTTCCAAGCCAGGAGGTGCAGATTGTGCAGTTGTTACAGATAGGTTTTGTGTAATGAAATAAGAATGTGTATACAACATAAGAGAAGACACTTCAAAACTAGAAGTGTCTACTATTAAGGCACTTATGAATAGACTTGCGAAAAATAGAGAGTTTTTTTAACACTAGTTGTCATATAGTGGTTGCCACAAGATGTAGGTAGGGATCTAGGTTTGCCATCCAACTTTGTGAACATTTAGGGCCTGTTTGGTATCGAGATAATTTGGGGATAAACCTAGTTTATCTTTTAAATTTAGGGGATAAAATAGGTTTATCCCCAAAATATTTTGATACCAAACATGTCCTTAGATTCTGGTGTCACTTGGGAGCTATAGAGCTAGTTTGCAGTGAGAATTGGATCAAAAAATAATAATAATGTGGTTGCCATAAACTACAAGTTTAAAATGGAAATCAAAGTATAAATTGAGTTGTGTGCATAGAGAGATGTCTCGTAGGTCCTAACTTTCTCTACTTTGGTCGGCTGAGGATGAGAAGTGCAAAATTGCTCTTTGCGTTGAGGCCTAAGGTATTTCTTTTGTAGAAGTTGAGGACAAAGGCACTTCTACATGAATTACGTAGAAATGTCAAAACAAGTTGACATGTTATTTGAAGTATGAAAATAATGCAATATATATAAAGAAAATGAACAAAAACAAAGATTGAAAGGGAATAAACTAGGGTGGGGGTTAGATCCTAACCCCTCTTTTGGTGCTTTTGAATGTGTAAATGAGATGAATATAAGTAAAATGATGACTAAGTGCATGCTAGAACAGTGTATGAAGACATTAGAAGTAGCTAGAATGATTAAAAATTAGAAAATCAAGCCTTGGGTGCACCCTCATAGAAAAGGTGAGTCGCCAGGTTACTTCTAGTTGTAAGATTTTGCACATGAAGAACCCTTCATAGTAGCATCGATCTTCTAATGATTTGGTGGCTTTTTGGGCTCTGGAATTGTCGGGGAGAGGCTTGTAGATGAGTGGATGTGCTATGTAACCTCATATTGTTTAAAAAATCCCTCGTTTTATAGAAGAGGCCTTTAAATATATAAAAATAGCAAGAAATTGCAATTTTCCGCACACCAACTAGAAGTGCCCTAGTGCCATATATGGCAGTTGTAGAGCAGTGCACTTGATACTTGAACACTTTAGATTAAGGTTTAATAAGTGACTAAAAATTGTGCAGATTCAACAGATGATTAGAGAGGGAGGGAAGACTTCACTTCTCTATTAGCTCACTTCTACTTGTCAGGAGAGAGTATAGGAAGGAAGACTAACAAGACACAGAGAGCAATGGCCAAAAGGCAAGATTTCATCTTCGACATCTGCATACTTGGGTGGAAGCAACTATCACACGAGTGATCAAGACAACCATTATTTCTCAAAGCCCTGATGATCATATGCACACAACTAACTTTGATCTTTTTTTGCGTTTCGTAGGAATCAAGTTAATTGATGCATATGTCAAAGATGAGATTTACACCATAATCAAGTTAACCACTTGTTTCTTAGGAAAAAAAAACTTGATTTCAGTATTCATTTTCGTTTATATCTTTGTTGTATTAGTTTTAAAATGTGGTTATAGAGAGAATTATGTTATGTTGTGACTCTTGTAATCCTATTTGTCTTTATCAAACCTAGAATAAATCATCATCTATTAAGTGTTGGTGGAGCTAGCTACGCAATCATTTTGTTACCACCCATGCAAGTACGGGGTAAATTTCATGCAACTTGATCATTAAGTGACTTTTTAAGAGTTGTAAGAATCATATTACAAAAATTACAAATGTAGAAATGATATTCAAGGTCTATTTTTACATTCGGTCACTATAGTCTTGTAACAAGTCTATCAAACAGTTTGAGATCTTTTTCGATCTACCTACATTCTTATATTATTTATATAATAATGTTATTATTTATAACATATGATAGTATATAATATTTATTTTTTAATAAAATATAATTTTTTTACATTCGGTCACTATAGTCTTGTAACAAGTCTATCAAACAGTTTGAGATCTTTTTCGATCTACCTAAATTCTTATATTATTTATATAATAATGTTTTTATATATATTTTTAAATATTTATCATGTTAATTTTTTAAAAAAATTATATTTTATTAAAAAATAAATATTATATACTATCATATGTTATAAATAATAACAATATATATTAATTAAATATTTTTAAATAAAAATAAATATAAAAATATTATCAAATAAATAATATATAATTTTAAATAAAATATTTTAAATATGCTATTTTAAAATAATATTTGAATTGATGTCACTGGAAAAAAATTTGAAAGTGGCTACCAAAGGTAGCGACTTCAAATGGACAGGATAAAGTCGCTACTTTTGACGGTGACTTTGGCCAAAGTTTGTTAATTTTGAAAATTTTTAGTGTGTTAGTTCTACAAATTAAATATTTAATCATATTAATTTAATTTTTTTTTACATTTTTGTGTTGCAAAGGCAAAAATGGCTCAACACTATAGTAATCCAGTTGCTAGTCATGTAATAAGTGAGAAACTATAGTTCATGTGAAGGTGGCATTATTCACAGTTTCCCATGAAAGAGTTCTTTCTTTGGCCGATAAAGGGGGAGTAGCACCGGTGGGTTGTAGAAATTTAGGAGTACACCAACTTCACCCGGGCGTTGTGGGAGGTGATGGAGTGATTGTCCAACCAGGTGGTGAAGACCATGGAAACAGGGCTTGAGGGGCATTAATTAGAAATGGCTGGCAGAGGTGGCACTAAGGTGGATGGCAGAAATTGTGAGACAACAGGGTGACTTGGCCAATGGCATGGAGTGAGGTGGGGGCACCGGGTTATCTAGGTGAGGCCTAGTGTGGATGCAAGAGTTGTGGAACTCGAGCAAGGATACCAATATCTTAAAGGTTCCAAAATCATGATGTTGAGGTTAAAAGATACATGATTTTTAAAAGGTAGCTTGGCCGGGTGGAATGGAGCGAGCTGGGCGCCGAGTTGTCTAGGAGAGGTCTAGTGTGAATGCAAGAGTACGAATAGGGATTCCAAGTTCTTAAAACCCCAAAATCATGATGTTGAAATTGAAAGACCTATGATATTTAAGCAAGCAAATCTTTTATTAATCATCTGGGATTTTACTCACTTTCGAACACTCCTCACATCCAAGATTGACTATGTGAATATAAGAGTTAAGATAATCAAAAATCATAATGAGATCACTGTCTTATTTTGACACCATCTTACAACCCGTTTGTTTACAGTATCAAGCACCTGTATTGATATCAGTTTCAAAACTGATATTGATATTTTACATTAGTGAGTGTTTGGATACTAATATTAATTTTAAGATTAATAGTTAAAAATAGTATCATAAACAATACAGGTGAAGACCTGTATTGAAATTGATACAAACGCCTCGCAGACGTCTCCCTCGCGCGTCCCCCCCCCTCGTGGCAGACACCCGACACCCTCCCCCGCCGGAGTCCCCCCCCCTCCCCGCCGGAGCCCTCCGGTGCGTCCCCCCGCCCCTCCGCGCTGCCCCCCTAGATCCGATCCGTCCATCAATTCTCTCCTCTCCGACCCCCACACCCCCTTGAGCCGAAGATCACAGTGGTTATTCCTGTTTCTCCGATGCGGTCGTCAAGAGCTCCGACGGCGAGGTCCCCCTGTTCTGGGGCATCGCGGCGGACGGCTCCGTGGTGATCTCCGACGAGAAGGACATCATCAAAGGGAGCTGCGGCAAGTCCTTTGCCCCTTTCCCAACTGGTAAGCTCTCTGGCTAGGCTAGATCTCTCGTCCGATCGGCATTGCCTCGATCGATCCTCTTCTTCGAGCCTGCCGGAAGATAAAGGGACGAAGGGAAGCTGATCGGCCGGGCGTCTCGCACAGGTTGCATGTTCCACAGCGAAGGGGGGCTGCGGAGCTTCGAGCACCCGATGAACAGGATGAAGGCGATGCCGAGGGTGGACAGCGAGGGGGTCATGTGCGGCGCCAACTTCAAGGTGGACGTCTACTCCAGGATCAACAGCATGCCTCGCGTCGGCAGCGCCGCCGACTGGACCAGCTGGGAGGAAGAAGCTCCTCAGCCTCGGCCATGAGCGGCAAGCGAAGCCTTCCCCCGTTTCCTCTGCTCTGCGAATAAAAATATGAGCCCAAGCTGATCATAATTTTATTCGTAATAATAAAGTTCTGATAATGAATTAAAAAATAATTTTAACTCTAATCAATCAAAGCACTTAATAATAATTTTTATATTGATATTGTATTACCAAACATCTAATATCAATTTTAGTATTGATATAACATTACCAAATGCTTAAAAAAACTTAATACTATTATTTTTGATATTGATATTATATCTTCTTAGAATATCAATATCAAAATTGGTATTGTATCAATTTTGATACTCTAACCAAACAGGCCGTTAGAAACTCCAAAACTATGTTTTTGATGTTGAAGAATTCAAGATATCTTTGCAAGTGAACCTTTTATGAATCTTCTGATGTGGAATTATATCCAATTTTCAATAGAGAAGGTAGATGGGAGAGGAGGGCATGAGAAGGAAGATGAAGGGAACCAGAAAGGGAGGGGTCCGAGATGAGAGAGAGGGGGGGGGGGGAGGGGAGACACCGGGACAATAATAAGGACGAAGGTGTGTGAGAGAAAAGCAGCTCATGGTTGATCTCTTCTTATTACAAAATTGACTCTTTTCACATACTCATAAATTTTTATTTTAAATCCCTATAACATTACAAAACTAAAATTAACTTACTTTTTAGAACTCTAAATTAACTTTCTAATTTTACTTTGGAGCCTTTAAATTAAAAGTCCATGTGTAAGTAAAATCTTAATATTAATAAAATATAATAAACTCTAACATTAATGTCAACCAGTCTGGTGGTGTCATAAGAATCGTCTCCAGTCCATCTCCTGGACGTACAGTTCTATCGAAAAAGCATCACATCCTCCTCCAATATGTGATGTCTTGGTAAACTTAGGGCTCATTTGGTACTAGTTTATTTTAGAAATATATTTAGTTTATCATAAGTTTGTTTAGAGATAAATTAAGTTTATATCCAAATTAATCTTTTAACAAACAACCCCTTATGACATATTTGGTATCACGATACAAATGGTTAGAATAGGTATAAGATATTATAATTGCCTTATTTAATATTTAAAGATAACAATAGTAGAATAATTATGTGGTTAAACCTATACCTAGTTTGGTGAAAAATGAATAATTGTATGAAATATAATTCTTTTACCTTGAACATATGACTGGTCATATTTAATTTATTATATTATAAGATAAAAAATTAGATATTTTACAAGTACTATAGTTTAACATTAATTCACTTGAACTATTAATAAATAATTTATTAAAATATAATCTATATATATATTTATATTGAATATATTACTAAATTATCTAATTTGTTTTTAACGGTATCATGAATCCTAGCTAGGAAGGTGAAGAGTCTTCAAGTGAAAAGAATACATTTTATATCATTAAGTTTATTGCCATTTTAGATTAAGTTTTACTGTTTGAAACTTAAATTAAATATTTTAAAATATAACTCCATTCTAATAATTATATTAATGTAATATAATATAAAAAATTTATTAATTTTTATATGAAACAAGAAATGAAGAATAATCCAGTGATATCTCTTTTTTATTCATATCAAATTAATAAGTTCGGATTTAACAGGGGCACAATATATAGTTCTAAATAGCTATAAACATAGAGATTTAAGACTTTGTTTCTTATGTTTGGGGTATTTTACATTACATGTAAAATGAAGCATGGTAAATCTATTTATAGAATTTTAGTTTCCACTCTTACCGCTGAAAACTAGAATTCGTAAGTAATTATTTAGTTTTGCATGACTTTATAACAAAACAAAGTTTCAAGTATGTAAAACTACTTGAAATTTGATAATTTTTGAATCAGATATTTTAAGAGTAATAAAGTACATCGACCCAAAGAGGCCTTCAGTGAAACAATGGTAGCCATTAAGAAGGGCACCAGTGCTACGAGATATAACTCTGGTAGCTTCATAAAGTAGGTCTGGAGAAGCACCCATCCTCAACACCTATTCAATCCATGTTCATGCTCCTTTTTTTTTCTCATTCATATATTCTCTTTCGAACAGTCGTATTTATGTTGTGTGTGGATTTTCACCCATAAGCTAGTATAAGCTTGTAATAAAAGTATCATGGCTATGTATGTATACGCCTATTTAACCACTCTATGGATAAATTTATTTCATCGCGTTGCTCTATTTTTCCTTGACAAGTTCTTTATATATTATTCTGACAATCTCTTTAATTTTTAATGTCGAAACCATTTTACCAAATATCTCTTGTGCGACTCCTCCCGAAAATACTACATTAGAGATTCAATACTATATCCATACAGACCCTAAGATTTAATTGAGGTCACATAAATCACATCTTGCTTTCGATAATGTAAAAATCAAGTAAGAAAGCCACAAATTAAGAAGCATTTAATAATGCATGTATTTTACTTACATCCTGACGATGTTGTGATGGGTCCTTTCTCCATGTTGTCACAGGTACTGTTGGAAAGAAACAAAGATGTAGATATTGAAAATTATCCGCTTCCAAATCTTGTATATGTGTCGAGAGAGAAGAGAAAACATTCACAGCATCACTTCAAAGCAGGAGCCTTGAATGTTCTGGTAATCTTGTACATTCAGATGCTTTTGTTAGTGGCTAAAGCAAATAACATATGACAACTTATATTCATTTTTAGAGCTAGCTATCAGTGCATTTTCATATGAATGCTTCACTAAAGGTGCCCGTGTAAACACATTACATTGTTTGATTTCAGATTCGAGTTTCAGAGATCATGACCAATGCACCAGTTGTTCTGACACTCGACTGTGACATGTACTCAAACGATCCCCAAACACCACAGAGAGCACTTTGCCATCTTCTGGGCACCAACAAACTTGCATATGTTCAATTCCCACAACGCTTCAAAGGGATAAATGAGCATGACATCTATGGTGGTGAGATAAAACGAGAGTTCCGAATTAATCCACATGGAATGGATGGCTTTCGGGGGGCAAACTACGTTGGAAGTGGCGCATTCTTCTCGCGTCGCTGCTTTTATGTTACCACTTCTTTACAACCTTCTACATCTTGTCTAAGCTCTCAGGAGATTCTAGAAAGTGCACATCAAGTGGCGAGTTACAACTACGAGCATGGCACAAAGTGGGGTGACAGAGTAAGTTTTAAAAATTCTTCTTATCATAATATAACTCACAACCATGAAGATCCTCTGAGGATGCTAACACTAGTTTTGCTGCTCTTAAATGTGTTGGAAATGATGAGAAGCTGATCCTTATGTCCTGTTTGGTTGGAGTATCAAAATTGATACTAAATAAATTTTGATATTGATATTTCTAAAAAATAGTGTCAATAGATATCAACACTTTGTATTACATAACATAATTGGTTTGCCATACAAATTTTAAAATTGATACTTTTATAGCTTGTTTGGTAATTGATACTTTTATAGCTTGTTTGGTTACACTATACACTATCAATTTTAAAATTGATATTGAAAGTAATCATTAAAAGGTGTTTGGCTAATAAAATCAAATTTATAATTTGTAGTAGAAACAAAACATATTATGTACTACAAGTGCCAACTGGTATCAATTTTGATATTGATACTTTTAACTTTCAAAATTTTCAATATCAATATTGATATAATATATTTTGAAATTCTACTCAAACAAGCCATTAGCAAATACATCTTGAACAATATCAAATTAAAAATTATTAGTGATAGCAGTACCTAATGACCTATTTGATTATAGTATCAAAATTGACACTATGTTAGAATTGATATTGATATTTCCAGAGGTTGTAGTATCAATATTAAAATTGATATAAGTCGACACTTATATTATATTACATATTTTGTTTGCACTATAAATTTTAAAATTGATATTGTTAGTCAAACACCTCTAGGTGTTTATCATCAATATCAATTTTAAAATCGATAGTGATAGAGATGTTTGATAATGTTACCAAACAGGGCCTAAAACTATTCCCAAATAGGGTCATAACTAGATTTTGCAATTTGCAGATGGGCATACGATATGGTTCATTAGTAGAAGATTACAATACGGGATATCACTTGCATTGCGAAGGATGGGAGTCAGTATTTTGTGATCCACAACGACCAGCTTTCTTAGGTGATGTGCCAATCACCCTAATTGACTCCCTAAACCAAACAAAGAGGTGGTGTATAGGACTTTTTGAGGTGGCATTCTCTAAGTATTGTCCTCTAATCTTTGGGAGTAAAGCGTCATTACCCATGGGCATGTGCTATACCCACTACGCATTCTGGGGGCTTTGGTGCATCCCTCTTTCAATTTATGCCATCTTGCCACAAGTGACCTTGTTATATCATGTACCCTTGTATCCAAAGGTACATGTTCATATTTTTACTTCATTCTATCCTTGTTCTCTCCTCTTTTTTCTTCTCTTTCTTTAAATGACGTTGAAGATACAACACTACAGGTATTTGATCCATGGTGGTACCTATATGTCTATTTGTTCTTGGCTACTTATGCTAAAGATTTGGGAGACTTTCTGAGGGCAAAAGGGACAATTCGGCAATGGTGGAATGACCAGAGGATGTGGATGGTTCGAGGAGTCACATCTCTCACTTTTGGGTTAGTACAATTCTCACTGCAACATATGGGCATACCATCTGTCGGTTTCCAAGTTACAAGTAAAGTAACGGACAATGAACAACGCAAGCTATATCAAGAAGGGCTATTCAACTTTGGAGTTGAGTCACCCTTTTTTCTGTCATTAAGCACAATTGCAATGGTCAATTTTTTATCCTTCGTACTTGGCTTGGTAGGAAGCCTAAGAAAAGGTGACTTGGAGTATATGGTTGTGCCAATCTCCATCTCGGCTTTTGTGACGATGAATTGTTGGCCAATTTATGAGGCCATGATGTGGAGAACAGATGGAGGAAGGATGCCGCCCAGCATTACCAGGACCTCGTTCCTACTAGTAGGTATAACATATTTTGTTGCCATGGTTTTATTCTAGAGGCTGATGCTGATATTTGTTACCTATAAATTATATCGATCCTTGTAATCTTCTTGGTACTTAAAACCTGTTTCTTGAAGCATACAATTATTGGTTATGCATTCCCATGGTATTTGCTATGTATTTGGAAGATTGGAATCCTCGAAACCGTCGCTTTTGTGCTACGACCATCCTTCTTTGCTCCTAGTGTGGTTCTAGCTAGGGGTGTCAATGGGCCGGGCCCGGCCCGGTCCGAAGTCGGCCCAATACATGCCCAGTTCAAAATAGAACGGGCCGGCCCGACCCGGCCCGTATTGTATTTTGGCCCGGCCCGGCCCGGCCTGCATAAAATTTAAATTTGGCCCGGCCCGGCCCGGCCCGGCCCGATCTTTTCTAATATAAAAATGTATAAAATTCAGAATAAAAAATATAAATATGATACAAAAATGCAAGAACCAAGAGATTTGAACATATGCAAACTAACTATCTAAAATCAGATGAGCACTGAAGGGTGGTAGCTCACCTTCCTGCATCCACTTCTAACATATACAAATTACCTATATATATATGTAAATATATATATGTTATATATACATACCCCGCACACAGACGGCACAAGAACAGCGGAGATTCCGGCATTCCGCAAAGCCCGTCCAGTGGAAAAAAAAACCGGTGGAAAGGATAGAAGGAGAATAAAAGCACATTTTAAGAGTGTTATTTTCCAGAAGACGTAAGAAGAGCATCCAAGAGACGCACAGGAGAAGCACAAATTTTTCTTTGAGGTCGATGCTTTTCTGTTCAAGAGAACTTGATTCAGGTTCAACTGAATCACAGATTCGGAGAACTCGTTTAGAACTGCGGCATCACATATTCGAAGATGAGACAAACAAAGATAACTTGGGGGAAGAACCAGGAAGCGAGCGGGAAATCAGTATTGTGCAACAAAAAACCAACGATCCCAGAGTTGGGGGATCTCCTGATCTTGCTACTCTCAGACGCATCTGCAGTCCTTCATCACCGCCTAAGTAATGTCCATCGGGGACAGACTAGCGATCCCAGAGTTTTGCCGGAAACATACCTCCTGTGGACAGAGACGAGACGACCTTGGTCACTCTGAGCTCGCTCGCCGTCGCCAGTGTTGCCTGCCTTTGGTCACTCTGCCCTCGCACGCCGTCGTCGGTGTGCCGTCGCCGTCGCCAATGTGCCGTCGGTCGCCCCGCTCGTCACTCGCTCGCCGTCGCTGAACAGTTGAACCCTGTTAGCCCACGAAATCGGCTTCGGCCCGCCCTCAACCCGAGACATGCCCATCTTTGGCCCGCGGGCCAAATCAATTGACCCGATATCAGGTCCATGGCCGGCCCGGCCCGAGAGCCCGTGGGTGAGCCCGGTCCATTGACGGCCCTAGTTCTAGCCATGGAGCAGGCGTTTGCCTGCTAAAATTGCTTGGATGGCGTCAGATAAGGACTTTTGGGCGCCATGCAGGGGATCACCAGTGAAGGAAAGACTGATGGCGCTGAGCCGCCATGTTAGCGCGCGACAGTGGTGCGTCGCGCCGCGCACAATCGCCACGGTGGCTATCAGGTGGATTGGCATCCGAATTGCAAGATTTAACCAAATAAGATATGAAAATTATTTCGGTGATCGGATCCAGTGGGCGGTATATCTGGTTAGATTCGATTGACCAATTAAACCCATTGACGGATCCGATGACTGAAGTTAAAATATGTTTACCGGACGTGGTTTGTCTAGATTTGGGCGTCCATGCTGGCACAATGTGCCAGCCCACCCACAGATATACTGAGCAGATCTGCAGGAGTCAAATTAGATCTAGGGACCATTTAATTTATTTTTTATAATACAAATAAAATTGTAAGAAAATGTCAAAAAGTATAATATTTTGAATAAAAATCCAGAAAATGTAATTTAATAATTATTAAAATGTTTAAGACTTCTTAGATGATTTTAAGTCTTATGTCCAAAATCAAGTATTAGTATGATTTTAAATTATCTTAAGATCTTATGTCGTGCATGTTTGGTTAGAGTATGAAAAATGATATTAAAACAATTTTGATATTAATATTTGTAAAGGATGTAATGTCATTATCAAAATTGATATCGGTGAAGAGTTGTATTACATATCATGTTTTGTTTGCATCGAGGGCTTCAATCTTAATATTGTAGCAAAACATCAATTCATGATTTTTATCACTATCAATTTGAAATTGACAATGATAGAAGTGTTCAATACGGTCACCAAATATGGATTTAATTAGTGAAATTAATTTATGAATTAATTATGTAGATGAGATTTTCTCAATGATAATCTGTATATTAATGTCACTCTGTCATGTAATTATGTGGATGTATCTTTAGTCTAAATTATTTGTGCATGATTGTTTATTATATATATTATTTAATTTTTAAAAGCTGCGTGAACATTTTATGGTATAAATAATATATTATATAATTATCATTTAGTCACACTTATTGCATGTGATGCTTGATAGTGTATGTAATGGTAATCAAGATAGATAATTTTCATGTAACGATATGGTTATATGTATGGATATGTTTATTACCCGTGTGGCCCCGTCTCTGTAATATATTGTCAATATTTTGACAGTGTGTCGACCACTGTAATGTACGCCACTTCATTAAAACTAAATTTATTTTATTTAGATATATATATATATATATATTTGTAGGTCTAGTATCCTTGAGTTATTTGTAACGACGGGAAGATGGTTCACGAAAATAAAGTAAAATCACTCAGGAAGTGAATATATACTTATGAACATTATAACTTCTTTAATGCACATTGTAACACCCGTAGGGATAAAATATAATAAATAAAATAAAAAATGTTCATCGTTTGGACCATGTATAACCTTCTCCCTCGAGTGTCTCTCATCAGGGGTGCAAGCTCGTTGAGTAGTTCGATATCCGACTATTTAAAAATTTGACTCGAATTGTTTATTAAATTAAATAAATGAGTCTGAATGAAAAAAAGTTTGACTTATAAACGAGTCAAGTTTGGATAAAGATCTGTTCGTTAGATTAAATGTTCAATTAAATATTCGATTAAATATTTGATTAATTATTTATTTAAATAATTAAATTATAAAATATCTTATATTTATTGTATATATATATTTTAAATTATTAATAACCAATTAAACATTACGAGATGATGTGGCTTTTTTTTAAAAAAAATATCATATTATTTTATCTTTATCTTACATAGAGTTATTTCAATCAATATCTTAAAAGGAAAGTAAAAAAATGATCTGATTTTCTCTCTCTCTCTCGCTGCATTCCCACGTCACTCCTGTCTCTCTCTCCTTTATCATCAAAAGACACATCTCGGACGTAACTCAAAATCAAATATTTTCCCCTTGTATGCTGCAGCAGCCTATGGGCTGCCGCTTCAATCGCTCTCTTCTCTGTCTCCCGCACACACGGCACGCAGCGGCAACACCCGAAGGGCGACGACCGTGGCTCCTACCCTCCTCCTACTTCTCACACGCCGAAGAAGACGTTGTTGGGCGACACACCAGAAATCTTAGCAGTAGATCCTCCAGTGCTCCTTGACAGCCTCCAACTCCATCGATGTCTTGACTCTCACCCGATCAGCCCCTTCCTCTCAACCCTCTTTTCTTCTCTCTCGCACATTAGCCAACTCGGAATCTTCTCTGTTCCCCTCTGATCATACGTGTCACGACCCGGAAAAACGTAGCAAAATATTTTTTCCTTTCCGAAACTTGATAGCGGGATAAAACCCAAAAAAATAGAGAGGTTTGACAACAAAAACACAATCACTAGACACAACCAAAATTAATACAAACTGATCTAACATCACATCCATCATCCAATAAGTAAAACTAATTCAACATCAAATCACATACTACAACGTTTGTAATGTCGCGATCAAATAAAACAACATAATATAACTAAAAATCTCCAACTAAACAGTTTAAACAAAAATCCAATTGAGACACCATAAAGTACTGGAAAATAAATGCCATAACTACTAAACAACCACCTCGAACACCAAAAATACGGATATCAATTGTCTCCAAGGTCAGTGTAATCCTTCTCCACCACTGGCGTCTCTTCCAAGACTACCTCGGTATTCTCCTCCTCTCTTCAAGACCTGTTGAAATAATTAAACCACGAGGTGAGTCATATAAAATGACTCTGTAGGCACTCCATCATCCGCCAGATCGGATAGCCAAAAAGGCCCTAAAATGATATTTAAATAAATACCCAAACCTACACCCTTTCCAGGCATATAAGTAAAACTAGTCAATACATTAACAATGGACTTAAACCGCATCTTTTACACCACCAACCAGCCCTATGCCCACGACGACCAGCACCTGTATGCACTTTGATATATTCTAAAAAGACTGAATAAACATAGACACATATATGCATAGACATCTAGTATATGCTCCACAAGACAATATACTACAAATCAGACATTTCAAACATACCCTATGCAATACAATGATAAATGACAAAAATAAACTACCTCACCAAACCAATTATGCCATACTATGCAAACATGCATCAATCCTTTAAAAAGAATCACATCATTTTCTTATTGACAAGGAATGTGTCGTCTTGCCACCTCAACTAACTAGCACCAGATCTATCATATATAAAAGTACCATATACTAATCGAAATCTCATAGTGCACCTAAGTAGTGGTGGCACTTAGGATGCCCGCGGGATCTGGGATCGAAGGATGCACCAGACGGTTCTAACCCCCCGCTGCTCTCGGGTCACGACTAACTAGTCCGATGTAGCTAGTTCTCCAATTCAGTTTTCAATGCATCATGCATCCATATCAATCATGTCATGCCATGACAACGTATCATCAATGCAAAATAACATGAGCAACCACAACTACATAAACTGTTCATGATGCTAGGACCATAAAATGATAAGATTAGATGAGAGCTAACATGTAACAACATTACACATTCAACCTAACATGATATGACCCTAAAAATCAGAGCTTAACACCTGAATTAAATGACGTAAACATGGCTGGAAAAATGAGTTAAGTAAGCTAGTTATTCAAAGTCTAGTTGAATTATCTTATCACCATAAATATATAACAAAATTAGGTCAAAGGAGTAACAATAGACTAACTAGAAACAAGTTATCTAAAGGTGCTAAAATCATTCAAAAATATGAAGTTTAACATGCTGGAGATAACACAATTTGAACTTAACAGAATCTCCATTACATGCAAAAGGAAAATATCACCACCATCTCTACTAATTACCCACAACATATAAAACTAAACTAGCTAATTAAACTAATGATATTCACTGTAAGTCATGGAGAGTTTAATATAGAATTTTTAATGATAGTAGACACGTCAAGAGTGTCTACTTGATCAATGTCAAGGAACTCGAGAATCGGCGACCAAAAATGATACTAGACGACGGCTACGTACCGCACAACTCGAGCCAATCTAATAGGCTAACTCACACCATCAAAATTGTTAGAAAAAGTGCCCTGATCATGGGAAATATGGCACCGTATCAAAGAGAAATAAGGGCAAATATATCATCGATATTCAAGAGAGAGAAGAAGATGATAGGAGAGAGAAAACGGTGCTCACGGTGGTGAATAGGAGGCGGCGCATGGATGGCGCGTGGACGGCGCACGCCGACGACTGCGTGGCACGGCGGAGGGGCGGCGCACAGTGATGCTGCAGCGGGCGCACGGCGCTGCACGGTGGGGTGAACGGCGACCAGCAGCGGCATTGGGGGCTGACCTCGCTGACGTCACGGTCGACGAGGCCACGTGGGTGGGCTCGCACAAAGAGGTGCGGCGGCGGGCTCGCGGGCTGGCCGCGCACGGAGGCGCATTAACTACGCAACTGAGCGCAGGTGGACGGCGACTTCGGCCGTGAAGTGGCGCAAGTGGCTGACCGCACGCGGCACGACGAAGGCTCTCGCGGTTGACCGTGCGGAGGCGCTCGCATGTAGAGGGAAAAAGCGGCGGCCGGTGGCGCATGCTCGCGATGGCGACAAAGAGAGAGAGATGAGGCGGGCGATGGGGAGGGCAAAATGATGGTTTCGGAGAGGAGAAAAGGAAAAAAGCGGTAGCGGTTTTGCAAGGGGAAGACGACGAGGGTGAAATTAGGCTATAGGAGGAAAAAAATGAAAGAAAGGAGTATAACTAGGAAGGAAGTTAAAATAAAAAAAATACTTAATATCTATTTAAAACATCTTAACTAAATAAAATGATACGTTACAATACGAAGAGTGCTTTTGACACTCCCCTGCATCCTCCTCCTCCCCTGTAGAACGCCATTGCCCCTCTCTAGCGAGGCCTTCTTCTTCCTCTCCGACATGGTGACCAGCTTGCACCGTCGTTGGTTTGCCTTCACCCTCACCTAGAGGTTGTATTTTTCTTTCGTGTCACTCTTTCCTCTTCTCGTCGCTGCCGTCAACGCCTTTGCAGTGTGCCATCGGCCTGCCATTTGACCGTCTAGGCATTACCTGTCTGTGGCATCGATCGTCACTGCCATCCAGCGAGATCGAAGCTCATTTGGGTAAACAAGTGGTTTGATAAGTCGAGCTTGAACTAGTTGAACTCAAATTGAGCCGAGTTCGAATAAGACATCAGGAAAGTCGACGAATATCGAGTTGAGCTCGATCAACAAAAAACTTTCTCGAGTCGAGCTCGAACAATCCCTTACTCGACTCGGCTCTGCTCGAGTACACCCCTGCCCTCCTCCCGTTGCGAGCCGCCATCCCCCTTAATTTCAATTATTTAAATCCTCACACCCCCTCGTGATCACCGTCTTCCGTCACCCTCTCTCACCCTACGTCTGCCTCCGCCAAGCTTGGGCGCGTCATCTTGGCGCCGTGCACCAGTGCTCGCCGCCCCGTCGCCCCGCCTGTTGCAACCACCCGGATGTGCCTCCCACCTCCCGCGAGCGTGCTTCATGCGTCGACGCGCTTGCACAACCCGCATGCACCCGCACTCACCCGCGCCTTGTCGCGTGCCCCGTCATCGCCCCCTATTCTGGCTCCTCCTATCTCTCCCCTTCCGCGAGCGAGAAGCCGATAGTAGAAGCTGAGAAGCAGGCTATGCAGATGATAATCTGAAGAAGGAACAGGGGATCGAGATCTGGACCCAGATGACGAGAAAAGGGGTATGTGAGCCCCGCATTGACAGTCTCATTTTATTTATGTCATCTTTGATTACACAGCAGACCAATGAGTTCCGCATGGTTAGCTACAATGTGAATATACAAATAATAGAAATTACAGAACAACCCAAGTATGTACGGAAGTTAAAATCATCCACGATGCACCATATGTAATATCTCTTTAACATCCCCTCTCAAGTTAGACGAAGAGACGATGTTTAGCTTGTCTCGAAACCAAGAAAATTGTTGTGCAGTCAAAGACTTGGTAAGGTCATCAACTCTCTGATTTTTTGAAGAAATATTCTTGATGACAATCTATTTTTATTGAACAAGAGATCGAACAAAATAAAAATCTATTTCAATATGCTTTATTCTTGTCCTGAATATATCGTCGAAATATTATCACACCACACTATAGAAGAAGAAAATGAAGAAATTTGTAACTCTTTTATCAATTGTACTGTCCAAAGTAATTCAGTAACTGCAAATGCCATGAAGCGCATCTCGGCTTCGGTGTTAGACTTGGCAACTATAGACTATTTCCTGGCAGAACATGATATAATTATTTGAACCCATGTAAATGAGGAAACCTGTGGTTGATTTGTAGTCATCAAGGCAACCATCCCTATCAACGTCTAAAAAAACTGACAATCAAAATTCTTAGGCCGGATGAACATTTCCATTTGAAAGGTGAGCTTGAGATATTTGAGAATACATTTCACAAGACTCATATACATAACAGTCGATGCAAATAAAAATTGACATATTTTATTGACTGCAAAAGCAATGTCCGAAATAGTTAATGTAATATATTGCAATGACCCAACTATACTTCTATAAGCAGTAAGATCATCCAATAATTCGCCATCATGTTGGGACATACTAGTTTTTGGAACAATTGGAGTTTGAAAAGGCTTGGAATCAAGCAATTGAGATTTTTGTAAAACATCCATAATATAGCGCTGTTGACATAAGAGAATACCAATATGAGATCGGTGAACTTCAATTCCTAAGAATAGATAAAAATGTCCCAAATCTTTGAGAGCAAAGATTGTTGCCAGGTCAGAAATCAATCGCTTGAGAGCTGTATTGTTGTTCCCTGTTATGATTATATCATTTGGATAAACAAGTAGATAGATAATGATACCTTTGTTCGAAAATATAAAGAGGGAAGGATCACAAACAGATCCCATGAAGCCCATAGATATCAAATGAGATTATAACCTATGGAACCAAGCACGCGAAGCTTACTTTAATCCATATAAAGACTTGTTTAACTTGCATACAAGATCAGGACAACTTTTGAGCCATGTAAATTTCCTCATTCAAAATACCATGAAGAAAAGCATTGTTAACAGCAATTTGACATATTTTCCAATTGAAAGAGATAGCAATGGAGAGAACCATGTGAATAATGGAGGGCTTCACAACCAGACTAAAAATTTCATGATAATCAATGCCCTATTCTTGAGTATATCCCTTAGCAACCAATCTAGCTTTATGTTTAGCAATGATGTCGTCTGATTTTTTTTATTTGAATATCCATTTGCATCCAATAATATTGGCATTTGGAGGTGAAGGAACTAAGAACCAAGTCTTATTCATATGGAGGGCAGAAAATTCATCAAACTTAGCTTGCCTTCAATTGGGATCTTTATTAGCTATGTAAAAACTGGTTGGTTCAATATGTGAATTTTTTTTCACTAACTATGCATATCTGCTAGTGCGAACTAGAGAAACAGGTGAAGTATTAGCCATGATTTTAGCAAGTGACTAAAATTTGTAATGTGAAGAACTATAAATAGTTGGAGAAGTAGTATCTAAAATGTTCTGGGAGGACATTGACATCTATTGTTGCTTAGACACAAAATTTGAAATTCTGTGATTGTTCCTGTTGGTTTGAATTGAGACATAACTCATTCGGATTTTTAGAATAGTTATTAATGGTAATAGCAGGACACTGTGAAGTAGATGTAAGAGGAGTATTATCAGATATAGCAGGAATTGGTAATGTAATAATGGTATCATGGGAACTATTAGAAGCTTAGTGAGACAGAAGATTATATAGAAAAACATGTTTTATTAAACACCACATTTCTTACAATATAAGTACGACCAGTCCTTGGAAGAAAATACTTATACACTTTGTGATCTTAACTATATCCCAGGAATATGCAACATTTAGATCCATAATCCAACTTATGGCTGTTGTAAGGTCTAAGGTGTGGATAGCAAGCACAACCGAAAACTTTTAAAAACTGATAATCAGGCACAATGTTGAACAATTTCTTAAAAGGAGATATATTGTTGAGAATAGGAGTTGGCATTGTATTAATAAGATGTATAGCACACATAGCTACCTCATCTCAAAACTCATGTGGAAGTTGAGCATTGCTAAGAAGAGCTAAAGTTATCTCAATTAGATGTCTATGTTTTCTCTTTGAAATTCCATTTTGATGGTGTGTAGGGGCAAGCAATTCGATGAGTAATGCCATATTCCTTGAAGAGTGGACTTAATTTTTGGTACTCTCCTCCCCTGTCACTCTAGAAGAATTTAATTTTTTTAGAGAACATGTTTTCCACTTTATTTTTAAAGTGAACAAACACTGTGAGAACATCAGTTTTAGCTACAATAGGGTATATCCAACAGTAATGACTATAATGATCTGTAAAAGTATTATAATATTTACAACCATTCAACCTCAAGTATGGAGAAGGACCCCAAACATTAGAGGTAATTAATTCTAGAGGGCATTTATAGACATGTAGAAGCTATAAAATGCTACAAGTGACTCGTAGAAACTGCACATGATGAACATAATTCAAATTTTGCTAGAGTAAAGGGAACACCAATATTATATAAGACACTATGAACTGTACGAACAGTTGGATGCCCCAATCTCCTATGCCAAGTAGAGTTGGTTTCTACAGTAAGTGTAATTGAAGAGTTTGACTCCACCGAAGGTAGGTAGTACAGTCCATCAATAAGTTGACTGTGAGCCAAAATTTTCTTATTCTGGATGTCCTTAGTAAGACAATGAGTAGGATAGAATTCAAAAAATGAATTATTATCCATAGTGAATTGAGATACAGACAATAAGTTCTTTGACAAAAGAGGAACATGTAATATATTTCGAAGACATAAAGAAGTAGAACCTGATTGCCCAATTTGAGAGATTTTTAGACCTTCTCCATTTCCAACTTGGACTATCTCATTCTCATTGTACTAAACTAGATTTCTTAGAATTCCAAAGTCTGGTGTCATGTGATTTGTAGCACTTGAATTAGGATACCAACTATTTTTATTTACTGATGCTACTGAGATAGATGATGCAATATTTGCAGTGAAATTCTGTGGAGTTGAGAAATTTAAATTTTATTGATTGGTAGAACTGTTATTGGGTTTGAAAAAGACATCAAAACCTTTCCAACACTGTATTACTGAGTGTCCTTTGCGATCACACAATTGACACACCATAACATTAGCTTGAGAATTATATTGGTCATTCATATTCCCAGACTGATCAGAATTTTGTTGATTTCGATTGTTGGAATATTGATTCCTGCTGTAATTGTGATTCCCTTGAACATTTCTATACTGATTGTCATTCCTACCACTTGACCCACGTCCTCTACCAGAATTATTTCTTCTATTAAAGTTGGAGTTGTGCTGATGTTGATTATTATTCATATTAGTTCACGCTAAATTTACACTTAGATCAGTAATTGTTTGAGCATGCTTATTTAGGAAAATCTCATGATTATGCAACATCCCTTGTAGATCATTCATCGTAAGAGTAGAAGCATCATTTCTAGTGGTAATTGAAGTCACAAATGACTCATAGTCTGGTCTGAGACCAACAAGAACATAAAGAAGCAAATCACCAGACAAAATTGGCTCATTTATCATAGCTAAGAAATTAGCAATATACTGAATCTTCTGTAGATATTCAGATACTTTCATCGATCCCTTTTTGATTTACTATAGTTGCAAACAAGGTTGCAAAACTCTAGCTCGAGATGTGTTACCATATGTTGTAGCATTCGTACTCCAAACTCTAGAAAAGGTGGTTTGGCCAATAACCAACGGTAAGACTTGAGGTGAAATTGATGAAATAATCATCATCATGACTAGATTGTCAAATTGTTTCCACAATTTGGCATGTGGATTTGAAATGTGCATCAATGGATCTGTAGGATCCACGATGTAAGGAGGACAAGCAATCAAACCATCAACTGACCCCATTAAATCATATGTATTCAGAAATGGTATAAACTGTAAATGCCAGAGCATGTAATTTTTTCCATTCAACTTAATCGATATGCAATGAGAAATATTAGGTAATATAGAGAATACCAAAGTGGAACTGAATGGAAGCTTCTATGTTGGTGTAGTACATTGTAGATCTGCTTTGATCGAAGAAGAAAATGAAGCTAGAGACACCAATGCAACTGGAGGAGCCAAAAAAGGAGCAGCAAACACTATGCAACAAAAACCGGAGTAGTAGGAGAGACATTTGATGACATCTCAACTGTGCACGAATGTATCTTTGCTTTGGTACCAAGTGAGAAGCCGATAGCAGAAGCTGAGAAATAGACTATGCAGATGATAATCTGAAGAAGAAATAGGGGATTGAGATCTGGACCCAGAGAACGAGAAAAGGAGGAACTAGAGTGAAAGGTAGGAAAGGCTCAATGTGAGCCCCACATTGGTGGTCACATTTTATTTATATCATCTTTGATTACGTAGCAGACCAATGAGTGATGTATAGTTACAATGTGAATATACAAAAAATAGAAATTATAGAACAACCCAAAAGTATGTACAGGAGATAAAATCATCTAGGATGCACCATATGTAATATCTCCTTAACACTGCGCATCACCCCGCCTGCATGGCCGCCGTCGCCATCCCCTTCGCTTCATCGCCATCATCTCCCACTTCCGGTTCATGCCCCTTTCTCTTTTTCTTCCCCCTTTAGTGTTGTCGTCGTCACCTCCGCTCGGGGAGATCACCGCCGCGGTCATCGCCCACCACCTTGTCACCCTACCTATTCTTCCTCTCTCTTCTGGGTTGCTCTCTCTGCCCCTTCCCGTCTCTCTCTTCTCCTTTCTCCTTCTAGCCTCGCCGTCCCGCACGTCCGCGCACCCCCGCTGCCTGCTTGTTGTCTCTCTCTCTCGTCGTCATCCCGTACATCACCCGGCTCCCTTTCCCTCCCTGACCTGCTCTCTCTCGATCACTCTTTCTTTCTCTCCCTAGCACCCCGCCAGTTTTTCGAAGCCCTCGTGCACACATCACTCCTCCCCATCCGGCCTCCCGTGCGCGCCGTCTGCGCCCTTCTATGCATGCCTATGCACCACTTCGCACATATACACTTTCATCTTCATCCTCGCACGCTGCGCACTCACCCGGTTGCCCCCAGCCTTCCCTGCTCTAGCGCCTGCTCGGACACCTACCCGTATGTTGCCACCGCGACAACGCCTTTAACCTCATGCACCCGTGCCAGCTCTCAGTGCCTGCCAGCACTCGCACTGCCATCTTCATTGTCATCGTCATTGTCCTATTCGGCCACCCTGCCCAGCTGCACTACCGGCCACCTACCAACATCGATTGCATCACCTTTTCTTGGACCTGCTTCCTTTGTTGACCGTGCACGCTGAATGTGCCTACCTAGCGGTCTATGCTAGCTGGTGCCATTTTCTCGATTGACCCACTTAAGAAAGCCATTTCTTTTTCCTATTGTCTATTCTATCTTGAGATTTCTCTATTCATCAATAGTTTATTAAATATTGATATTCTTCTACTTTGATGTTGCTATTTGTTGTTTCCATTGTCGTTCCGTGATCGTCACCCAGCCAATTCCTCTTGGACTTGAGTTAATCCTTATCGACATTGAGGTAGACTTCTCGACTATCCTTAACATCCTGATATATTAATTATTGCATTAAAACATGTTTATTAGAATGTTAGATTATTAATGCGTTAAAACAAGCTTCATTCATTTACATGCATTGCATTAGTTAGATGTAAATTTGGTTGATCATAGTTTAGTAAACATTAAAATTAGATGTATATTGTGATGATTAATTGTATTGTTTGTATTAAATTAGGGAAATAGAAATTATGACTGTTTTAGATCATATTTATATGTGATCTTGTAAGGAATCGTCCATAAAAAATTGGTGCAGCGGAAGCGACGATTCCTATGGGTTCCTTTAGAATCTGTCTCAATCGAAACCGAACGACGAAAACCGAAAACCGTTCAAATCGGGTTCAAATATACCTAATAGAGATTCATATAATCCCATGGAGAGGAAGGAGATGAACTTCTTAAGCTCTTCAAACCGTTCAAGTGTCTGGTCTCCAACAGTATCCACACGAACTTCATCCACAGCAGGTTCTCCCTTCGCGCCGGCCTCGAGAACTCTTCCCGAACGAAGCTCCATCTCCCATGGACGCCTTCTAGAGAGAGAAGGAGGTAGGGAGGAGACTAGGGATGTGATTTTCACTCTTAGCTTGATGGGGTTTGGCTGAAACCATTAGTATTTATAGAGAATTTTGGAACTTTTCATAAAAACTCAAAATCACCATAAATTATGCCCTTGCCCCTATACTTGTGGATAAGTCCTTTTGTGTGTGACCCACTAGACCAAATAGCCTATTTGGTTGAAGCCTAAATAAAATAGAACAATTCTATTTAATTTAATTAAATCTGTTATCCGATAACAAATTAATCGGCCTACCAATCATGAAGGGTACAAGCCACATCCCATGATCCCAAATGGCTATGGGGATTCTCTCATCTCCATTGAGCCTTTCCATCATCAGTTACCGCATGGATATAAACCCTCATCCATCCAATGTCTCGGTCGGAAAGAAGTACGACATCGACTGTCAACTCCTTAGTGTACTGACTCTATAGGATCCTGTACTCAGAATTGGATCAATTGGAAAACACCTTTTCCAATTATCTTATCTACCTTGGCCAGGGATTTAGAGTACTATCCCATAGGACATTCAGTCTCACTTACCGAGAGTGGACGATCCCTTGTTGTCCGCTCAATTGCCTCCATCGGGTTTTCCGTGTGCCCGATCCATCGCTATACTGGACCATCTATACGGTGATCCATAAGACAATGGTCAAAGCACAAGTTCCACCCAACATGGCATCTTTGGCGACTCAGGTCAAAGGTCCAACTATGCAACCGTGATGATAGAAAACCCTGATTGACAGTTCGGTAAGATACTATTCAGGGTTTCTAGTTTAGTTAGTTCAGTGAACTCATTCAACTAATGAGCACCTGTATGTGTATCTCAGTGTCTCCACACTAATGACCAAGGAGATCGATCATCCTCATCACATGAGAAGACATCACATACATTAGTCTATTTGGATCCTTGATGTCCCCTCTCAACTATCTTATGACTAAGAACATTTAGATCAAATACCTATAGATGATCAATCTCTTTATCATGATCTCATCATTGTATTTGATCAAGGACTTCATTATGATATTCGCATCTAATAAGAGCCTATAATAAAATTTTGCCTAATTAATTGAACAAGATATATCTAGAAATGTCAAATCATATCATATATGATTGGCTTGTAGGGCATACATTTCTATCAATCTCCCACTTGCAGTAAAGCCAATCACCCATCTCGCTGATCTATATCAGCTCGAGGTGAAGCTCAAACACTCTTTGAGTAACTGCTTCAGTTAGTAGATCTGCAATGTTATTAACGATAGATACTTTATCTTTAATTATATCTCTATATGCTGCAATCTCTCTGATTGTATGGTATCACCACAGAAGTTCTAAACTTCTGATGAGACATCGGCTCTACCCCATTGTTTTCTCAAAAACAATGGTACACTTTCAAAGAAAATTGGGACAATCCCATACCTTAGATGAGAATCTTCATCTAGACTACTTCTCAAGTAGTGTGCAACCACTATGTAAACTTATTTACATATGCTGTAGAATTTATAGTGTTCTATCGCATAGAACTCTTCCAGCTCACTACACCACCATTATTCTGACTTAATATCAAACTTATTTGATTAGAAGCTTGTGTTTGTAAAACTACAAGACTTCAAGTCTTATCCTCTAGTGTATAGAGATACATTCTCAGTGCTTCTCAAGTACCAAATGATATATCTCTAAACTATCCAGTGACTCTCACTTGGATCTTCTTGATGAATGCTCATAACGCTTAGAGCATTTATCACAACATGTACGTAGCATCACATAAATGATAGACCCTATGACTAAGGCATAAGGGCTCTATTCATGCGATCCCTTTATCTCTCAAGAAGTCTACAAAGACAACACTTTAGAGAGATCAACTCCACACCTCATAGGTAAGAAACCTATCTTGGAGTTTATCATGTCAAACCCTTTGACTATGGTGACTACGTACATTAACTGGGCATTGATTTTAGATCTTTCTACATAGATCTTAAAATCCAAATTATGCTTGGAGGATCAATTTGATAGCTAGGTTCACTTATGATAACACACCTACTTCATTCTCAATGAGTAGTATGTCATCAACTTAAAATGTCAACAAAGTAACAGCACTCCCACTTATCTTGTTGAAAACACAAGGCTCCTCTTCGTTCTTAACGAAGTTATAAGATTTAATCTCATTAAACCTTATATTCGATCTATGGGAAGTTTTAATTCAGTCCATAAATGAACTTAAAACACACTATTCTTGGATGTTATTGAGACTTGATTCCCTATAGTTGTATCATATACACATGTTCCTCAAAAGACCTTAGAGGAACACTATCTTAACATACAATTAGCTTATCTTATAATCATAGTGTGTAACAATCAAAATCCGAATGGATTAATCCTTGGAATAGGTAAAAGATCTCATCATAGTCAACCATTTGACTTCGATGATATCCTTTTTAACTATTCTCACCTTTGAAGGTCTCTACTTTCTAATCCACTCCAATCTATTCTTTAGTGATTAGTGATCCATTTATTCCTTATGGATACTACATCCTTAGGTGGATCTATCAAGTTCTAAACTTGATTAGAATAGATACAGTTTATATCGGATTTTATTATCTCTTCCCATTTTAGAATCAATATCTCTATTGGTTTTATATAGATCCTAGGATCAATATCTTTTCTATCTTATGTCTCATTTCATCTATCAGAGATATGTCTCACGTATCTCTTAGGTTGAATGGACACAAGTAAAGACCTATGAACTGTCCTTATGTAATTATTAACTGGTACTTTAATAGAAGTGTCATTGAGTTGTGGGACTGGAACATCTTCCATTTATACCTTGCTCCCACTATCTTTCTTAAGAAGAAACTTTTCCTTTAGAAATATAGTGAGCTAAGCAACACATACCCTTATACATAAAAGAGGTATATTAATATCCAAAAGTTTCCTTACGATATCCCACAAGCCAACACTTCATAATCATATATTCCAATTAGTTAGAGTTATACTTCTTCACAAGTTTGGACATTTCGAAACCTTAACTTGCATAAGGTCAAGTTTTAACCCCTTTTCCATGTCATATATGGAATAATCAGAATAGACTTAGAAGGTACCTCTTAAGATCAAGTGGTTATATTGAGTACTTAGCCAAAATTAGAAAAAGAGGAATTTTGCAAAGCTTGTTATTGTTCATATTATGTCTTACATAATATGGCTTCTCATTTTAGCTACTCAATTAAGCTAAAATGTGTAAAGATGTGTCCATTAGATTCTATTATCTTTCAATTATATGTTTATTATGTACTTAAGTATTCCCCTCCTTGATCTCATCAAAGAGTTCTAATACTCTTTCCATTAGTATCTCTACTTTATTCTTAATCTCAGATAATTTCTCAAAGGTCTTAGATTTGTACTTCATAAAGTACATGTATCCATACCTAGAGACATCATCTTTGAAATAATGAAGTAGAAATATTCTTCTTTAGCCTTACTAGATATGGGCTAACATACATCTAGATGTACGAGTTCTAATAACTCATTAACACATTATCCATGTCTACATAAAGCTAAAGTGTAGATTGATCTAAATCAACCCATTTCCTCTCAAAAGGAGTATTCACACATAACATTGTCGACTCCAGAAACGGGTTCCGGATCGGCACCTCAAGAGAAGGTGAAAGATGGAATGGAATTGGGGAAAAAAGGGAAGTGAATTGAAAACACTCGGAAAGCGGTAAAATGTCCTCACCTCGGTCCCACACTCACATTGATCCCCGAACTTTCATCTCACGGCGTCGCTCGAGCACCGGAGATGGTTCGGGTCATGTGGGAGGAGAGTGAGGAGTGAATTAGCTTAGAACATGAATAAAAAGAAAGGTGTGGTCGCCAGGAGCCGCGGGCTCCGCTTTATGTAATAGAAATAGAAAGAAATTGACCGTGTGTACCTTAGCGTGGGAGAAAGGGATGTGAGTTCAACCTTCTTCTTCTTCGGCCGGCCGATGAAGAAGAGTCTTCAATCCAATGCTAGCTTGATCAACCTGTGCAACTAGAACAATAAACCAAGTGAAGAATTTGGTTAGACTTGTGAAGTGTAGTAACTGTAGAGAGAATATGAGAGAGAAGCAATTGGAATCGAACTCACCGGATTGGGGTGAGTCCTAACCCCTTTTTTTGTATTTTTGATTAGGTAAAAATGATATAAATGAACTAAAAGATGCTTTAAAACAATGAATAAGCAGAGTTAATGGAGTTGAGAAAGCTTATAGAATGGATCGGCTTGAGTTGACGCCGAGTTGGTTGAGAAAAGGCCGGTTCGGGTAGCTATGCACCCTTCTGGCGCGACTTCAGTGCAGAGGATGTTACGGACGACCCCGATGTCAGAATCGAGTTCCGTTTGTTGGAGTGGACAGAAAACTCAGAGAGGAAGGATTTCAATGTTGATGACTTCTCCGAAATCCTCCTGTAGAAGTCAATAAAAATTATGAAAGGGGGCGGATATCAAAATCAGAACCTGGATGCGCGCCCTCAGTGTAGCAACCGTCACGAACAAACGGCAAGTCGGAATGGAGTGCCGTCAGTTGGAGATGAAAGAGAACGAAGAGAGGAACAATTTGTATGTTGAAGACTTTTGCAGCAGAAGCCCCGTATTTTCTGCAGAAGTCGATGAAGATGGTTGATGAAGAACACCCGGATCGAGCCTTCTCCTTCACCTCGGGATCGGTTTCTTGACTTCGGATCGCCTTTGGACGTCGGGACGGCTTTGGAGAAGAGCTTGGACGACCTTGGGACGAGCTAGGCACCGGGGTTCAACCTTGGGTCGTTGAGAATGGCCCTCAATTTATAGGGGAAGAGAGCCGGTGCAAGATGTAGAAACTGGATGTTCCGCGGCCCCGCGTGTCAAAGGAGTCGAGGGCGCGCGGGCGCGCCCTCACCAAGGGCACGCAGGGCGCGCCCCCAGTTCGGGGGCGCGGTCTGCGCGCCCCCCTGTTTCAAAGGGGGCGGGGGCGCGTTCGGCGTCTCACTGCTAAAAATCGACGAAAACTTCCGAAAATTGCTAAAAATCGACTTGATATACGTAACGCGTCCCCGAACCGGGGGCGCGGTACAAATAAGTGAAAATCCTCCCCGGAAACCTTCCAAAAACCCGGTTTAGAAGGTGCTAATCGGGGTAATTTCCGATTTAAAGCAACTGACCGCGCACCCTCCTTTCAAAGGAACCGGGGGCGCACAAGGCGCGCCCCCAGTTTGAGGGCGCGCAGGGCGCGCCCCCGGGTTGAGGGCGCGCAGGGCACGCCCTCCCCTTTCAAGCGGATCAGGGGCGCGGTACACTCTCTCTCCTGCGCGCGTGTTCCGCGAGCCGTATCTCGCAAACCGGATGTCCGATTCGGCTCCCGTTTGTCGCGTTGGAAAGAGGGCCTTCAACCGCACCTCCTCAAGTCAGTAATCCAGCCGTATGACTTCCTATATGTTCGTACGGGGCTTTTTACCGGTTTACCTTCTCGCGGAAAGCCGAAACCCGGGGCGAAGATCCGAAAGAGCACGGTTCCGGTCGAGAAATCTCGGGTCAACTCGGGATGACTTGAAATGATGACCGAACAAGTCCGGTACGATCGGACAATCCGAAGTCATCGAAAAATCTGAGATTAACCCGGTAAACGTGAATCAAAAGCCGTAAAAGCCGCGAAACCCTAAAATTGACCGAACCGGCCTTATAGCTCCGGTTGATAAAATATACGGCTAGAATCGACCCGGATGACCTGAAAAGACCCGGTGATGACCGGAAAGGCCTAACATGTGGTCCGGGATAGCCGTGTCAGCACAGATCGAAAAAGCCGTAACGAAAGCCGTCATTGACCGACGCCTACCGAAATGACTTCTCGGAAACCCTGAATGTTACGGAACACATGCGGGACTCCCGAGACCTTCGATTATGGACCATTCAAGGTCGGTCATCGAGCAGGCTTCGTGTTTTTATGGTTCACGCGCGGCTCTCGCTTGAAGGTTACGGCATTGTTCCGGAAATCTTCGGTCCATTCTCAACTCACAAGGGGCTCCACCAATGTCCTTAGCTTATGTCCACGAGGTAATCCAGATCAGATAACGGTCGGATAAAAGATATCGCCTATGGAATAAGAGTCTAGGGCTCCGAATCAAGCCAATTTGGCGTGTCTACAAACATGAGAGCTAAGATATCAAATATGATTAAACAATTCATTAAGCTCCCACTAGCAAACACTTTGCAATTTAATCTATTAGAACATCTATCAATTCCATAGCTTAGAATAAATCAACATTTATTCAAGCAGGAAATCATATAATGTTCTTGTAGAAGGATATAATAGCAATTTTAATTATTAAGACATCTCCATAAGGCTATTAAAGAATTGCACCTCCTACTAATAATGATGCAACTTTTGCACCATTTCATATGTAGGTCAACATCTTCTTTATTAAGCCTTCATTTACTTGTCATCATCTACAACTCCTTGTAGATATAAGATGCATATCTAGTATCTCATACCATTAGATGCATCCATAGTATCTAATATTATGATATACACATATAGTATCTAATACTATTAAGTGTATATTTAAAACAAGTAAGTGTCAATGACTTGAATGCATGAAGCTTCTCATGCTCCACCTTTGCATTATACAATACACTTTGTACTTCCTCTTCCACTTACCATCATCATGATTGTGTAAGAATTATGTCTTATTCTGGCTTTATTATCTTGAACACCTTCTTTTACTATTAACTATCTCCTATTTCTATCTAATGATTTTACTACTTTCTATTGGTCTCACCAACAAGAAGTAATTAAGATGTATTGTTGTTCTAACTTGCCCTTTAGTTAGCTCATCAATATGAGCCATGATGGATCTCATATCCATCTATCCATGTTGTCACTACAATTTATATCTCACAGAGACTAACATCTAGTTTAAGGCAAACAATGCATCTTGTCTATAAGATAAGATCTTATCTTTCTTTCACATCATTAGATAATCTAGGAGACACCTACTTCACACCTACTTCTCAAGTAGGATAGTTAATTGATCAACTATGAGAACAATTCTCTTAGTTCTAAACCGGTCTAAGAAGTGTGAGCCATTAAGCTATTTGGCATCTAGTATAACATACTAATGGTGGTTTATTATCGTATTCTACAACTGAGATATAATGTTATCAATATAACATTGCAGACATTCATTAAAATTAAGATATGGTCTTTGATCCTAATTTATGCTCCCACTAATTTTTGACGAATTTGCATAACCCACATTATGCAAATGCGGGATATCACGATGAAATCCTAGTGGGGACTAAGACCCTATTAACTTTATGGTGACAACCTTGTGAGAAACACAACAAGTCATCCCATACTTAATAGGTAGGTAACTTTTACCAATTTCAACCCTTGCAATTCTTAGTCATTTAGCCTCTAGAGTTATAACCTTGTGGGAAACACAACAAGCTATATACTCTAGTTAGGTCAAATCCGCTTGTTACGTTATAAGGATGAATTCTTAACATAGCCCTTGTGGGAAACACAACAAGGTAATGCAATGGTCCACCCCAAAGTTCGGCAAATGCCTTGGTCATGATCATCAATCCCTTGCTGAATGAGTCTTGTGGGAAACACAACAAACCCATCCAATCTAATATTGGCTCATCAAGATCATAACAACGGAAGGCTACGTGAGTCATTCTTAATGTCACACGTTTATCAACCTAATTAAAATAAGAAGGGATTTTATTTTAGTCTCATCAATAATATGTGCTAAGTATATATAATACCTTTGAAATATCATATATCTAAGGTATAACCTGTAGGACACATCCACATATCAAATATGCATAAGAATAGGTGATCATGGACTTAACCCTAAGCATGCACCTAAGGCACCCCTATAGGTGCGAATCCTTGCTTCAAATGCTTTAGTTGGCATGCTCCCACTTCAGAAGGGTGCTTCTCCAAGTGGTATCACTCTCCCACCTTCCACGAACTGACTTCTAACTCTTACAAGCGGCTTAAGGGTATGCAGACCCATAAATGTACATGACTTAATAAGAAACCTAGGTTTTAACCAAGGGGAGTACATTAATGGAAGGAGGTAGAATGTATAATCAGATTGTATAGAGAGAGAGGAGGCACACGCAGGCCCCATTTAATAACATAACCAACACAATTAAAAGCAATCACAAGCCAAGAATAATTAAGTCCATGATCACCTCCATACACACTAACATTCATCACGTGAACATAGAGCGCATATGTGATAATCATATGAGATATATCATATATATTAGCATAAAATTATATACTTTATTTTTGAAATTTTCAATTTCATGCATGTCGAATTTTAATGAAATAAATAGCATGAAAATAACATGACAACAACATATAAACAATTTATATGAAATAAACATATACATCTAAACTATTTAGAACATTCATGCATTTCCAATACTGTGCAAGGTCAGAAATTAATGTCACAATTTATATTCTATAAAATCTCATTTTACAGAATTAATTAAGACACTAATTATTTAAGTTAAATCTTTAAATTAATTTTAAAGTTTAACCATGAGTGAATCTATGTAAATAGGACTTAAAATTATCTAACATGCCATTAAACACTTTAAAACATGTTAAATAATATTATAAAATTTTCAGAATTTTTTTGAAATTTTCTGGCAATTTTTCGGATTTTACTATGATTTTAAACACTTTAAAATCATTAGAAAAAGAGTTTGCGCATTGTGCCACGCTTGGCGGCACACTGTGCTCGTTCGGCGTGTGCCCGTGTGCGCCGCCGTGTGTTGGCGCGTTGCGCCGCCGCCGCCATGGCGTTTGTGCCGCCTGTGCACCCACCGTGCGCACGCGTGACCGCTCGCGCAAGCCCCCGGTCAAACCGGGAGTTGACCCGGATCCGGATCCGGTTCCGGGTCTGTTTCGGACTCTTCTTCTCCACCCGATATGGTCGCAGCCGGTGCATTGTTCATCCAGGAGGAGTGTTTCAATAAAATTAGGTCTCTATCTCCCTATCCCGAAATCCTAAAAATCCAAAAAAATATGCGTTGGAATCCTTATCGAATAAGGAATCCAAAACAGTCAGCCTCATATCTAGTAAAAATTGCAACCGACCATAAAGTAAGGTAGAAGAACTGGCGGTCACCGAGATTCTGTAGCAGACATCTCCATTTTGCAACGAGGATAACTCCTTATCCCGGAAGCCAAATATTCTCAAAAAATACAATTTAGAATACTCATAAAATGAATTTTTTAAATATGTATATATCCCTTCATAGAAAAATTCTGTAGCAACAGGAAATCAGAAAGAAACAGGTCGGCACTGCCAGACTCCGCAGAACCCTAGTTCACCGGAAAACTCAAAAATTCTCTCCCTCCGCCATCGTTAAAAGATGGATATCAAAGGTAAAGGTTAATTAATCATATTACCCATCTCCTAAACCTTTGCCAAGTCTCAATTTCTTCTGTGTACGGAGATTTCACAAAATCCCTAAATCCAGGTGTCGGTTCGGGCATGACAGAATCACCAACTTTTGAGGTTTCTCCTGAACACTACGGAGATACAAACTTTAAAAGGTTTGTGGCATTGGAAATCCCTATATCACAATATTCTACCGGGGCCAACCAATTTTTTATCTGAGTCATACACAGATTATGGTAGCCTCGTCAAAACAAACGTTTGCACAGATTCGAGAACACATAAATAACATGAAATAATGTTGATTCAACGTTGGTTTCAACTGAGACTTGATCCTGGCTCTGATACCACTGTAAGGAATCATCCATAAAAAAATTGATGTAGAGGAAGCGACGATTCCTATGGGTTCCTTTAGAATCTGTCTCAATCGGAACCGAATGACGAAATTCAAAAACTGATCAAATAGGGTTTGAATATACCTGATAGGGATTCATATAATCTCATGGAGAGTAATAAGATGAACTTCTTAAGCTCTTCAAACCGTTCAAGTGTCCGGACTCCAGCAGTATCCACACAAACTTCATCCACAACAAGTTCTCCCTTTGCGCCGGCCTCGAGAACTCTTCCCGAACGGAGCTCCATTGACCATGGACACCTTCTAGAGAGAGGAGGAGGTAAGGAGGAGGCTAGGGACGTGGTTTTCACCCTTGGCTTGATGGGCTTTGGCTGAAACCATTAGTATTTATAGAGAATTTTTGAACTTTTCATAAAAACCCAAAATCTCCATAAATTACACCCTTGTCCGTGTACTTGTGGATAAGTCCTTTTGTGTGTGACCCACTAGGCCCAATAGCCTATTTGGTTGAGGCCAAAATAAAATAGAACAATTCTATTTAATTTAATTAACTCTGTTATCGGATAACAGATTAATCGGCCTACCGATCATGAAGGGTACAAGCCACATCTCATGATCCCAAATGGCTATGGGGATTATCTCATCTCCATTGAGCCTTTTCATCATCAGTTACCGCATGGATATAAACCCTCATCCATCCAATGTCCCGGTCGGAAAGAAGTACGGCATCGACTATCAACTCCTTTGTGTATCGACTTTATAAGATCCTATACTCGGAATTGGATCAATTGGAAAACTCATTTTCAAATTATCCTATCTACCCTGGCCAGGGATTTAGAGTACTATCCCATAGGACATTTAGTCTCATTTACCGAGAGTGGACGATCCCTTGTTGTCCGCTTAATTGCCTCCATCGGGTTTTCCTTGTGCCCGATCCATCGCTATACTAGTCCATCTATAGGGTGATCCATAAGACAATGGTCAAAGCACAAGTTCAACCCAACAAGGTATCTTTGGCGACTTAGGTCAAAGGTCCAACTATGCAACCGTGATGATAGAAAACCCTGATTGACAGTTCGGTAAGATACCATTCAGGGTTTCTAATTCGGTCAGTTCAGTGAACTCATTCAACTAATGAGCACCTGTATGTGTATCTCAGTGTCTCCACACTAATGACCAAGGAGATCGGTCGTCCTCATCACATGAGAAGACATCTCATACACTAGTCTATCCGAATCCTTGATGTCCCGTCTCAAGTATCTTATGACTAGGAACATTTAGATCAAGTACCTCTAGATGATCAATCTCATTATCATGATCTCATCATGATTTAATCATCATTGTATTTGATCAAGGACTTCATTATGATATTTGTATCTAATAAGAGCTTATAATGAAGATTTGCTTAATTAATTAAACAAGATATATTTAGAAATGTCAAATCATATCATATATGATTGGCTTGTAGGGCATACATTTCTATCAGATCCATGTTAAGATTGATCTTAAATCATTAATAATTCATTTGAAATGTAATTTTATTTGTCATGAAAACTTTAAAAATACAATTAATTAAAATGTACATTTACTTGAATTTTTATTGTGCATTATTTCATAAATTGCATTAAAATGTGATTAAATCAAGTTGACATGATCATCTTTAATTGCATGATTTTGTGAATTAATTGAGTAGTTTGCATGATTTAATAAATCTGTATACTTGGTTCAATATATGTGCATATCTGGTTTGTTGAATTTGTGTTTGTCTAAGTAATTATATTACTTTTACTTATGAGACGTGGTTGGTGCTTTGCATTCTGTGATGAAACTTTTACTCATTCAGCTTATAGTTCGAGTCCCCAAGGGCAGCGGATGATTTAGGGCAATCCGGTGCATCCTTTGATCTTGGATATCACAGTTTTATCCTAAGTACGCCCTTGCATAGGTGTAGTATGAGATTTATATTACTATGTAGTACTTCTTATATATATAATAGAGTGAGTTTGAGTTTTGTGATATAGCTACAATGTCCAAGTAGAGTATATAATTTACTCAGACAAGTAGATTAGCAATAAACATATGTAGGCCCAAGTGACATGAATATGTTGAATAGCTTAGTTGGTTAAGTTATAATTAATTTGGTTCACATAGAGTCAAGCTAAAATGATAATGATTTTAGAAAAACCTCAATTTTAATAATTGAACACGAATAATTAGTTTAGTAATTATGTTATAATCTGATTTGGGAGTTTTATTATTTATTGTTATCATTGAGATTGATTAATATAATAGAAAATTTTGGGTATAAGTCCTACTAAGCTAGTGTGACTCATTTCAAATCTTTTAATAGTTTTCATGTAATCAGGTTTAGCGTAGCAAAAGTATAGTGGATCAAGTTTAGCGTAGCAAAAGTATAGTAGAAGATTAATGGATTAGTTTATTATTTGTTTATATTGAATCAAAAGTATGATTTATTTTTGGTTGAATTATTTGAATTATGAATGATGACTTGATATTCTTCAATTTTTCCCAAATCGACGCAGTTAACACATTGTTAAAAAAATCCAACACGTGACACACATTGTTTTATGTCTAACTTTTATATAATTAGAGTTAAAATCTAGAATCATCTTCTTTTGATTTCACGTGATATGTGCTTTTGTCTACTTGAATATTTATATCTTAAATATGGTTTTCAGATATTTATGTGTAACATATATCTTGACGAGACAAAATTAAAAAATCACCTAATAAATATCTTGTTGACAAACTTGTGATTGTAAATTAATAATGACTTATGTAGCATTCTGTTATATTGGTGTTGATGAGACGATATTATAGTGTCAGTTTGTTGTGTTGTCACAAAAATAAAAGATTAATGATTATAGATAAGACATTTTCCTAAGGTGAAAATTTGGCATAACATTAATATGCTACCACAAGAGTTATGTTCAAAATATATTCTCATAACCTAATAAATAGGTTTGATCTAACTATAAATATTATTTATTGTGCTATCACAAGGTCATGATAGTTCAACCACAAAATAAGATTGGACAATTACATGACAATTATAATCAACAATAGTTGTCTATCTATTATGGGCTTATGGTGGCTTGTTGTGTTAACAAAGTTCACTATCAAAAGGTTAATGGGATTCTATTCCCACTAATATATCATGGTGATATTTATTATTTACACATACAGGGTTATACAGATTCGCCAAAACTTACTAGAGTAAAAAATTAAGACAAAAACCTTTTCTTAATTATAATAGAATATTTTCATTCTTATATATCTTTATATCTTATTGGAAAATCACTCATTGCGTGAAAAACTTGATGTCACTAATTTTTTCTAATTATCTAAAGAACCTAAGACCTAATCTTATAAGCAAATATTCTATATGGTTGATAAACCAGTGTCTCATGAATCATTTGCTTAAGCAAGAGATGATGAGATCCTTGGTCTTTAATTGTAGATGATGCTTCCCTTGTCTAGTGTTATACAGTAGTCTCTATTAGGCATAAGTTGCAAAGGTAGCATGATAACATGTGTTAAATCTATCACGATTAATCATGAGGAGCTATTTAAGCAAAAATAAAAAATATATATGATATATTTAAGAATCAATTTAGAGCATAGTGGATGAGGAAATATTGGTATAGACTTATGTTCAATACAATTAAGGTTTGGAAGATGCGTTGGAATGGCGGAATACTCTGAGCATCAAGAGAACGAGACGGGTCATCAACAACAACTCTTGATTCAATCTGATGGCCATGCCAATCCTCTATTTGAGTCATAAGCGCAAGAGGTCTCTCATCCGCTCCACGAGATGTTGAACAACTCTTTAGAGAGTTATCTCTTTATATTGACTCAAAAACCTTCTCACGTATACAAGCCTTGGTGAAGGGCAAGGCATCCTCTGATCATACCTTTGTTGAAGCCAATCGAGTTGCCTCACCTCCTTGATCTGTGGTTTGACCATCTGTGGCCCAACCATTTGTGGTTCAACCATCTCTTGTCCAATCATCTATGGCTCAACCATCTTACTCCAACCCCGTTACTCCATTTACCCATCATGTTATGGGGCAATCATCAGAGAGTCTGCCTGTTCATGAACCTCACCCTCAACTCTAGAATCAATCGTTCAACCACATACCTACACTGGTGAACTAGGAACCTTCTCTCACTTAGGCAATCATGGGCCAGCTCACCCAAGTGAATGAAGGTTATGAAGAGCTGATATGTTGATTGGATTTCAAGTCAACTCCTGAGTTTTATATTCCTTCTTTGCCAATTTTTCATTTGCCACCTTCAGAATTGCCAGTTTATCGCCGATACAATGGTACCGACAATCCTTTTCTACACCTCAAGGATTTTCTATACGAGTCTTCATTTTGGAAGAATGACCGTAATGATTTGGCTTTCTTGTTCTATCGATCATTGAAAGGTTCTGCATCAAAGTAGTGCTATTCACTCTACCCATTGAAGGTGAGAGACTTTGATATTGTTAAAACCAAGTTCTTACAGAGATACAGAGATTGGGTGGCCCTATCCTACTCAATCATTGACTTGATCACTGAAAAGATGAAGCCAGATGAAGACTTTATAAGGTTTGATGATTGGTGGAGAGGGATGGCAGAGAAATTGACAGACGTCATTTCAAAGGGAGAGCAAGTAAAGATGCTCATTGGGAATATCACATTAGCTCTCAGGAACGTTCTGATTATGCACAAGCCAACCACCATGAATGAATCATATGACAATTCCTGTTACCTCCAAGCACACTTCAAAGATGCCACGATGGTAAATCTTTTTGATTCTAAGCCTAGAAACATCAAGAAAACCACCTCTACACCTATTAGGCCAATGACCGAGAGAGTAGTCAACAATGAAGCTATAAACATTGTGGGGAACCAGGGAGGGAATAGACAAAACCAGTATAGGAATTCTCAGCAAAACCCACCTTACTACCCCCTCAACAACAAGTCCAAATTAGACCACAGCAACAACAACAACAATAACAACAGCCAATAGTGTGACCCCAGCAACCCTAGCAACCTACCTACAATAGGGCACCGTCACCACCTAACCAAGCACCATGAAGGAGAGATCCTAGGAGAGAGAACTATTCACAATTACCATATTCTTTGATCGACATCTCAATGTACTTAACAGTTAGAATTGCCCAAGGAAAGGGAGGTTTGGCTAGTTAATGCAGATATGTCATGATACTGTGCTTACCACCAGTACCCTGGTCACACTGTTGAAGTGTCCCTTCAATTCAAAGATGACATCCATGATCTCAATGACCAAGGTAGTATTGATTGAGCCCATATGGGGGAATGCATACAAGCAATGAAGACTAGATAGCAGCAGTGACAACATCCACTAGCCTAACCACAACAACAACCCAGCTTGGGGATTGTTCAGAATCCACTTCTGATGCATGCTCCCGCTCCAGCATTAGCACTAGAACCACAAAACCCTAGGATTGGCTTGATAAACTCGACCACCAAGGAGGCTGCTAATTGTGCCCAAGGTTGGCAGTTAGAAATTTTTAATGCAACTATGCCAACCAAGCTAACTTCTATAGGCAATTGATGTGTGAATCACTCTCTTCAAACACTACTCCACCACCATCAAGCTCAACACCCCAACCATTGGCCAATACTTCTTCTCACTGGCTTATCATTAGGCCAGCCCCTGTGCCAACCACACCTCCATCAACCCCTCCAACCATTGTTGCTCCACAGCCCCTTCTTATCTAGCCACTACTATCACCATCATCCTCAAACCTGAACTCCCAGCCTATGAGCCCCACTATCCTAAAACTCCAACCTACCACACCACCAACTCCATAACCACCCATACCAGCACCTCTGTCAAACCCACCAATCATTGTTGCACCCTAGCCTATCTTTATCAAGCCGCCACTATTGCCATTCCCACCATCCCCAGATCTTAATCCTTTGCTTGCAAACCCAATTACCATAGAACCTTCAATCGTCACCTCAACCCCATAAACCCCAACACCTACCATACCAGCACGTACACCACCTGCTCCACCACATCCCACCCCAGTTAATCCACCATACTTACCCAACCGCCAGATAGCCCTAGTGCTTCAGAGTGGGATAATGTTTCAGTGACTTTTTTCTCAAGTTGAGACGCAGCCGTAGGAACCAGTGGAGGAAGAACTAGTAGAAGAACCATTGCCAGACACGACCTATGACTTGTTGAAACATTTGGATAAGACATCAGCTCGTATTTCCATTCTAAAGCTGTTAAAAAGATCCAAGGTGCATTAGGAGATTTTGTAGCAATACTTACAAAGGTCATGGTCAATGAAGATCTTCCACCTAAGAAGATTACCTTGGTGTTAGCACCTAGAAATGAGCAGCCAATGCTCACCTTCTCTCAGAAGGAATTGGTAGACCCAAAGGTTAGAAAGGTATGCTTTGTGAGAGGTAGTCATAATTTTTAACATTGAAGTCAAATCTTGTCTAGTAGATACAGGAGCTTCTATAAATGTTATGCTGCCAAAAACTTTGCATTTATGCGGCATTTCTGAAAAGAAATCAAGTCATCTTATGCCATGGTGACAACCTGTGACAACTCCAAGAAGTCTACACGCGGGGTGGTCACCTTAGAGGTGAAACTCGGGCCATGTTCTATCAACACCAATTTTCATGCCTTAGAAATGGATCCATCATTTTGGGCTATACTTCGAAGGCCATACCTAGAAGCAATAGGGGCAGTTGCTTCCACAAATCACCAATGTATAAAGTTTCCCTTTAAAGGACAAGTGGTCAAAGTGACTAGCATGCATGTAAGGGATGAAGTGAACAGTGCTTCTTTTGCATCACCCCTAGGATTATCCATACAACCCTAGAACTCAATGGAAGAATTGCCAGAAGTTAGATGTATAACTGCCTCTCTAATAGACACTGTGGGATGGCGGATGATGATAAAATTGAAAAAGGTTTGGGCAAGGATCTTCAAGGAATTACTTAACCGATTGAAATGGTGAAGAGGCCACACAGACAATGGTTGGGATATGAAGAATATTGCATTCCGATAAAGGTCATCTAGCCAAGATATGTCATGGGACTCCAAACATTCTTTATTAAAGGGGAGATCTTGAGGATGGCTGAGGATGATGAAGGACCAATCATAGCTATCAAGAGGAGGAAAGCTTTGGATGCTGAAGAAGAGTTGGAAGATTTGTGTTTGTCACTGACCCATCTATTCTCAACTATGGAGAAGCATAAAGAACCACTCAAAGGCTCATCTAGTCCAGATCAAGCCATCACCACAGAACCTTATCTTTTCAATCAAACCATTGCTCTAGTCAAAGCCATTCCATGAAGCCCAAGTTCAACAATCACTTATTTTGAAGACATCATACCATTGTTCTTAGATCTCCTAGATGGGTTCCCTGTAGACACGCAAAATTGGCCTGATTCAGAGCCCCAGACTCTTATTCCATCGGCAATATCTTTTATTTGACCGTTATCTGATCCAGATTACCTCGTGGACATGAGCTAAGGACGTTGGTGGAGCCCCTTGTGAGTTGGGAATGAACCGATGATTTCCGGAATAATGCCGTAACCTTCAAGCGAGAGCCGCGTGTGAACCGTAAAAACATGAAGCCTGCTCGATGACCGACCTTGAATGGTCCATACTTGAACATCTCGGGAGTCCCGCATGTGTTCCGTGACATTCGGGGTTTCCGACAAGTCATTTCGGTAGGCGTTAGTCTATAACGATTTCTTCGTTATGGCTTTCCGATCTGTACTGACACAGCTATCCTAGACCACGCATTAGGCCTTTCTGGTCATCACCGGGTCTTTTTGGGTCATCCGGGTCAATCCTAGCCGAATATTTTCATCAATCATGGCCATACGTCCGGTTCGGTCAATTTTATGGTTTTACGACTTTTCCGAGATTCAGTTCACGTTTACCGGGTTAATTTCAGATTTTTCGAGGATTTTGGGTTTTATGACCATACCAAACTTGTTCGGTCATCATTTTAGGTCATCCCGAGTTGACCCGAGAATCCTCGACCGGAACCGTGCTCTTTCGGATCTTCGCCACAGGTTTTGACTTTCTGCGAGAGGGTAAACCAGTAGAAAGCCCTGTGCGAATGCCTCGGGAGTAATGCCAGCTGGTTTACCAACTTGAGGAGGTGCGGCTTAAGTCCCTCTTTCCAATGCAACAAACGGGAACCGAATCGGACATTCCGTTTGCAAGTTACGGCTCGCGGAACACGCGCACAGGAGAGAGAGTCTACCCCGCCCCCGCTCCCCTTGAAAGGGGAGGGCGCGCCCTACGCGCCCTCAACCCGGGGCATGCCTGTAAGGAATCTTCCATTAAAATATGGTGCAGCGGAAGCGACGATTCCTATGGGTTCCTTTAGAATCCGTCTCAATCAGAACCGAACGGCGAAAACCGAAAACCGATCAAATCGGGTACGAATATACCTGATAGGGATTCATATAATCCCATGGTGAGGAAGAAGATGAACTTCTTAAGCTATTCAAACCATTCAACTGTCCGGACTCCAGCAGTATCCACACAAACTTCATCCACAACAAGTTCTCCCTTTGCGCCGGCCTCGAGAACTCTTCCTGAACGGAGCTCCATTGACCATGGACACCATCTAGAGAGAGGAGGAGGTAAGGAGGAGGCTAGGGACGTGGTTTTCACCCTTGGCTTGATGGGGTTTGGCTGAAACCATTAGTAGTTATAGAGAATTTTTGAACTTTTCATAAAAACCCAAAATCTCCATAAATTACACCCTTGCCCCTGTACTTGTGGATAAGTCCTTTTGTGTGTGACCCACTAGGCCCAATAGCCTATTTGGTTGAGGCCAAAATAAAATAGAACAATTCTATTTAATTTAATTAAATCTGTTATCGGATAACAGATTAATCGGCCTACCGATCATGAAGGGTACAAGCCACATCTCATGATCCCAAATGGCTATGGGGATTATCTCATCTCCATTGAGCCTTTTCATCATCAGTTACCGCATGGATATAAACCCTCATCCATCCAATGTCCCGGTCGGAAAGAAGTACGGCATCGACTACCAACTCCTTTGTGTACCGACTTTATAGGATCCTGTACTCGGAATTGGATCAATTGGAAAACTCCTTTTCCAATTATCCTATCTATCCTGGCTAGGGATTTAGAGTACTATCCCATAGGACATTCACTCTCACTTACCAAGAGTGGACGATCCCTTGTTGTCCGCTCAATTGCCTCCATCGGATTTTCCTTGTACCCGATCCATTGCTATACTGGACCATCTAAATAGTGATCCATAGGTCAATGGTCAAAACACAAGTTCCACCCAACAAGGCATCTTTGGCGACTCAGGTCAAAGGTCCAACCATGCAACCATGATGAAAGAAAACCCTGATAGACAGTTCGGTAGGATACCATTCAGGGTTTCTAATTCGGCCAGTTCAGTGAACTAATTCAACTAATGAGCACCTGTATGTGTATCTCAGTGTCTCCACACTAATGACCAATGAGATCGGTCATCCTCATCATACAAGAAGACATCACATACACTAGTCTATCCGGATCCTTGATCTCCCGTCTCAAGTATCCTATGACTAGGAACATTTGGATCAAATACCTCTTGATGATCAATCTCATTATCATGATCTCATCATGATTTAATCATCATTGTATTTGATCAAGGACTTCATTATGATATTCGCATCTAATAAGAGCTTATAATGAAGATTTGGCTGATTAATTGAATGAGATATTTTTACAAATGTCGAATCATATCATATATGATTGGCTTGTAGGGCATACATTTCTATCAATCTCCCACTTGCACTAAAGCCAATCACCCGTCTGGCTGATCTGTATCAGTTCAAGGTGAAGCTCAAACACTCTTTGAGTAACTGCTTCAGTTAGTGGATCTGCAATGTTATTAGCGGTAGATACTTTATCTATAATTATATCTCTATATGCTGCAATATCTCTGATTGTATGGTATCGCCATAGAAGTTCTAAACTTCTGATGAGACATCGGTTCTACCCAATTGTTTTCTCAAAAAACAATGGTACACTTTCAAAGAAAATTGGGACAATCCCATAACTTAGATGAGAATCTTCATCTAGACTACTTCTCAAGTAGAGTGCAACCACTATGTAAACTTAGTTTACATATGTTGTAGAATTTACAGTGTTCTATCACATAGAACTCTTTCAGCTCACTACACCACCATTATTCTGACTTAATATCAAACTTATTTGTTTAGAAGCTTGTGTTTGTAAAACTACAAGACTTCAAGTCTTATCCTCTAGTGTATAAAGATACATTCTCAGTGCTTCTCAAGTACCAAATGTTATATCTCTAAACTATCCAGTGACTCTCACTTGGATCTTCTTGATGAATGCTCATAACGCTTAGAGCATTTATCACAACATGTACGTAGCATCACATAAATGATAGACCCTATGACTAAGGCATAATGGCTCTATTCATGCGATCCCTTTATCTCTCAAGAAGTCTACAAAGACAACACTTTAGAGAGATCAACTCCACACCTCATAGGTAAGAAACCTATCTTGGAGTTTATCATGTCAAACTCTTTGACTATGGTGACTACGTACATTAACTGGGCATTGATTTTAGATCTATCTCTATAGATCTTAAAACACAAATTGTGTTTGGAGGATCAATTTGATAGCTAGGTTCACTTATGATAACACACCTACTTCATTCTCAATGAGTAGTATGTCATCAACTTAAAATGTCAACAAAGTAACAGCACTCCCACTTATCTTGTTGAATACACAAGGCTCCTCTTCATTTTTAACGAAGTCATAAGATTTAATCTCATTAAACCTTATATATAATCTATGGGATGTTTTACTTCAGTCCATAAATGAACTTACTACACACTCTTCTTGGATGTTATTGGGACTTGATTCCCTATAGTTGTATCACATACACCTATTTCTCAAAATACCTTAGAGGAACACTATCTTAACATCCAATTAGCTTATCTCATAATCATAGAGTGTAACAATTAAAATCCAAATGGATTAATCCGTGGAATAGGTAAAAGATCTCATCATAGTCAACCATTTGACTTCGATGAGATCCTTTTCAACTATTCTCACCTTTGAAGGTATCTACCTTCTAATCCACTCCAATCTATTCTTTAATGATCCATTTATTCTTTATGGATACTATATCGAGTTCTAAACTTGATTAGAATAGATACAGTTTATATCGGATTTTATTGTATCTTCCCATTTTAGAATCAATATCTCATATTGGTTCTATATAGATCCTAGGATCATTATCCTTATTATCTTATGCCTCATTTCATCTATCAGAGATATGTCTCACATATCTCTTAGGTTGAATGGACACAAGTAAAGACCTATGATTTGTCCTTGTGTAATTATTAACTAGCACCTTAATAGAAGTGTTATTGGGTTGTGGGACTGGAACATCTTCCATATATACCTTGCTCCCACTATCTTTCTTAAGAAGGAACTTTTCCTTTAGAAATATAGTGAGCTTAGCAACAAATACCCTTGTTCAAAAGGGTGGTATATTAATATCCAAAAGTTTCCCTAAGATATTCCACAAGACAACACTTCATAGTTTTATATTCCAACTCGTTAGAGTTATTCTTCTTCACCAGGTCGGACATTCCGAAACCTTAACTTGCTTAAGGTCAAGTTTTAACCCCTTTTCCATATCCTATATGGAATAATCAGAACAGACCTAGAAGGTACCTATTAAGATCAAGTGGTTATAACGAGTACTTAACAAAAAATAGACAAAAAGAAAATTTGCAGAGCTTGTCATTGTTCATATTATGTCTTACATAATATGACTTCTCATTTTAGCTACTTAATTAAGCTACAATGTGTAAAGAGGTGTCCATTAGATTCTATTATCCTTCAATTATATGTAAATTATGTACTTAAGTATTCCCCTCCTTGATCTCATCAAAGAGTTCTAATACTCTTTCCATTAGTATCTCTACTTTATTCTTAATCTCAGATAATTTCTCAAAGGTCTTAGATTTGTACTTCATAAAGTACATGTATCCATACCTAGAGAAATCATCTTTGAAATAATGAAGTAGAAATATTCTTCTTTAGCCTTACTAGATATGGGCTAACATACATCTAAATGTACGAGTTCTAATAACTCATTAACTCATTATCCATATCTACATAAAGCTAAAGCGTAAATTGATCTAAATCAACCCATTTCCTCTTAAAAGGGAAATTCACACATAACATGAGAGCTAACATATCAAATATGATTAAACAATTCATTAAGCTCCCACTGGCAAACACTTTGCCATTCAATCTATTAGAACATCTATCAATTCCATAGCTTAGAATAAATCAACATTTATTCAAGTAGGAAATCATATAATGTTCTTGTAGAAGGATATAACAGCAATATTAATTATTAAGACATCTCCATAAGGCTATTAAAGAATTGCACCTCCCACTAATAATGATGCAACTTTTGCATCATTTCATATGTAGGTCAACATCTTCTTTATTAAGCCTTCATTTACTTGTCATCATCTGCAACTCCTTGTAGATATAAGATACATATCTGGTATCTCATATCATTAGATGCATCCATAGTATCTAATATTATGATATACACATATAGTATCTAATACTATTAAGTGTATATTTAAAACAAGTAAATGTCAATGACTTGGATACATGAAGCTTCTCAAGCTCCACCTTTGCATTATGTACAATACACTTTGTACTTCCTCTTCCACTTACCATCATCATGATAATGTAAGAATTTTGTCTTATTATGGCTTTATTATCTTGACCACCTTCTTTTACTATTAACTATCTCCTATTTATATCTAATAATTTTACTTCTTTCTATTGGTCTCACCAACAAGAAGTAATTAAGATGTATTGTTATTCTAACTTGCCCTTAGTAAGCTCATCACTATGAACCATGATAGATCTCATATCCATCAATCCATGTTGTCTCTACAATTTATATCTCATAGAGACTAACATCTAGTTGAAGGCAAACAATGCATCTTGTCTATAAAATAAGATCTTATCTCTCTTTCACATCATTAGATAATTTAGGAGACACCTACTTCTCAAGTAGGATAGTTAATTGGTCAACTATGAGAATAATTCTCTTAGTTCTAAACCGGTCTAAGAAGTGTGAGCCATTAAGCTATTTGACATCTAGTATGCCATACTAATGGTGGTTTATTATCGTTTTCTACAACTGAGATATAATTTTATCAAAATAACATTGCAAACGTTCATTAAAATTAAGATATGGTCTTTCATCCTAATTTATGCTCCCACTAATTTTCGACGAATTTGCATAACCCTCATTATGCAAAGACGGGATATCACGATGAAATCCTAGTGGGGACTAAGACCCTATTAACCTTATGGTGATGACCTTGTGATAGCACAACGAATCACCCCATACTTAATAGGTAGGCAACTATTGCCAGTTACAACTCTTGCAACTCTTAGTCATTTAGCCTCTAGAGTTATGACCTTGTGGTAGCACAACAAGCCATATACTCTAGTTAGGTCAAACCCGCTTGTTACGTTATGAGAATGGATTCTTCACACACCCCTTGTGGTAGCACAACAAAGCCATGCAAATGGTCCACCTCAAGGTTCGGCAAAAGCCTTAGCCATGATCACCAATCCCTTGCTGAATGAGTCTTGTGGTAGCACAACAAACCCATCCAATCTATGATTGGCTCATCAAGACCATAACAACGGAAGGCTATGTGAGTCATTCTTAATGTCACATGTTTATCAACCTAATTATGACAAGGAGGGATTTTATTTTAGTCTCATCAATAATATGTGCTAAGTATATATAATACCTTTGGAATATCATATATCTAAGGTATAACCTGTAGCACACATCCACATATCAATTATGCACAAAATCAGGTGATCATGGACTTAACCCTAAGCATGCACCTAAGGCACCCCTATAGGTGCAAATCCTTGCTTCAAATGCTTTAGTTGGCATGCTCCCACTTCAGAAGGGTGCTTCTCCAAGTGGTCTCACTCTCCCACCTTCCACAAACTAACTTCTAACTCTTACAAGCGGCTTAAGGGTACGCAGACCCAAAAATGTACATAACTTAATATGAAACCTTGGTTTTAACCAAGGGGAGTACATTAATGGATGGAGGTAGATTGTACAATCAGATTGTATAGAGAGAGGAGGCACACACATGCCTCATTTAATAACATAACCAACATAATTAAAAGCAATCACAAGCCAAGCACAATTAAGTCCAAGATCACCTCCATACACACTAACATTTATCACATGAACATAGAGCGCATACATGATAATTATATGAGATATATCATATATATCAGCATAAAATTATATATAATTTATTTTGAAATTCTCAATTTCATGCATGTCGAATTTTAATGAAATAAATAACATTAAAATAACATGACAACAACATATAAACAATTTATATGAAATGAACATACAAAACTAAACTATTTAGAAAATTCATGTATTCTCAATACTGTGCAAAGTTAAAAATTAATGTCCCAATTTATATTCTATAAAATCTCATTTTACAGAATTAATTAAGACACTAATAATTTAAGTTAAACCTTTAAAACAATTTTAAAGTTTAACCATGAGTGAATCTATGTAAATAGGACTAAAAATTATCTAAAATTCCATTAAACACTTTAAAACATGTTAAATAATATTAAAGAATTTTTCAGAATATTTCCTGAATTTTATGGCAGTTTTTCGGATTTTTCTATGATTTTAAACACTTTAAAATCATAAAATAAAGTGTCTGGTGCATTGCGCCGCGCGCTCCGGTGCACTTCGCCACGCCGGTGAGCGCCTGTGTGCGCCGCGGCATGCGCCAGTCTTCATGCGCGCCTGCGCCGATCGACGGTGCGCCTCTTGCGCGCCAGACTCCTACCCCGATTGAACTGTTCATTGGGAGGATATATCCCAATTAAAATCGGACATATCTCCTTATTCAGGAGTCATAAAATTATAAAAAAATATGTGTTAGAATCCTCATCAAATAAGGATTCCAAAACAGTCAGACTCATATCCAGGAAAAATTCCAATCGACTGAAAAATGAGAAAGAAGAGGCGGCGGTCACCGAGATTCCGTAGCAGAAATCTCTATTTTGCAACGAGGATAGCTCCTTATCCCGGAAGAAAAATATTCTCCAAAAATACAATTTAGAATACTAATCAAATGAAGTTTCCAAATATGTATATATACCTACAGAGAAAAATTCTCTAGCAATGGGAAATCAGGAAGAAATAGGTCGGCGCCGCCAGACTCCGCAGAACACTAGAACGTCGGAAAAATTTCAAATTCTTTTCTTCCGCCGCCGTTCAAAGTAGGATATCAAAGGAAAAGGTTAGGTAATCATATTACCCATCTTATAAACCTTTTAAAAGCTTCAATTTCTTCTGTGGACGGAGATTTCACAAAATCCCCAAATCCGGGTGTCAGTTCGGGCATGACAGAAACACCAACTTTTGAGACTTCTCCCAAACACTACAGATATCCAAACTTCAAACGGTTTATGGCATTGGAAATCCCTATATCACGAGATTCTACCAGAGTCAACCAATCTTTTATCTGAGTCATACACAGAATATGGTGGCCTCGTCAAGATAGACGTTTGCACAGATTCGGGAACACATAAATAACATGAAATAATACCGATTCGAAGTTGGTTTCGACTGAGACTTGAACCGGGCTCTGATAACACTGTAAGAAATCGTCCATAAAATTTTGGTGCAGCGTAAGTGACGATTCCTATGGGTTCCTTTAGAATTCGTCTCAATTAGAACCGAACGACGAAAACCGAAAATCGATCAAATCGGGTTCGAATATACCTGATAGGGATTCATATAATCGCATTGAGAGGAATAATATAAACTTCTTAATCTATTCAAACCGTTCAAGTGTCCGGTCTCCAGCAGTATCCACACTAACTTCATCCACAGCAGGTTCTCCCTTCGCGCCAGCCTCGAGAACTCTTCCCGAACGGAGCTCCATCGACCAAAGACACCTTATAGAGAGTGGAGGAGGTAGGGAGGAGGCTTGGGACGTGGTTTTCACCCTTGGCTTGATGGGGTTTGGCTGAAAGGAGTACGGCATCGACTGTCAACTCCTTAGTGTACCGACTCTATAGGATCATGTACTCGGAATTGGATCAATAGGAAAACTCCTTTTCCAATTATCCTATCTACCCTGGCTAGGGATTTAGAGTACTATCCCATAGGACATTCATTCTCACTTACCGAGAGTGGACGATCCCTTGTTGTCCGCTCAATTGCCTCCATCGGATTTTCCTTGTACCCGATCCATTGCTATACTAGACCATCTAAATAGTGATCCATAAGTCAATGGTCAAAGCACAAGTTCCACCCAACAAGGCATCTTTGGAGACTCAGGTCAAAGGTCCAACCATGCAACCGTGATGATAGAAAACCCTGATAGACAGTTAGGTAAGATACCATTCAGGATTTCTAATTAAGTTAGTTCAGTGAACTCTGTCGACTCCAGAAATGGGTTCCGGATCGGCACCTCAAGAGAAGGTAAAAGATAGATTTGGGAAAAAGGAGGAGTGGATCGGAAAACACTCGAAAAGCGGGAAAGACTCCTCACCTCGATCCCACACTCACATTGATCCCCGAACTTTCATCTCACGGCGTCGCTCGAGCACCGGAGATGGTTCGGGTCATGTGGGAGGAGAGTGAGGAGGAGAATAACTTAGAACATGATAAGAGAAATTGTGGTCGCCAGGAGCCACGGGCTCCGCTTTATGTAATGGAAATAGAAAGATGAATTGATCGTGTGTACCTTAGCGTGGGAGATTGAGATGTGAGTTCAACCTTCTTCTTCTTCGGCCGGCCGATGAAGAAGAGTCCAACCGATGCTATCTTGATCAACCTGTGCAACTATAACAATAAACCAAGTGAAGAGTTTGGTCAGACTTGTGAGAAGTGTAGTAACTGTAGTAAGAAGAGGAGAAAGAAGTAATTCGAATCAAACTCACCGGCTTTGGGGTGAGCCTTAACCCCTTTTTTGTGTTTTTTTTTGATATAAAATTATTCAAAAACTAAATAAAAATGATGCTAAAATGATCTTGAAAGAATGACGAAGACATAGAAACTCGAATGACTCAAATTGGAGCTAAAACGGAGAAGATATCACCAATATGGCCGGACAGCGCACTGGACTGAACGTGCCCTGGGTTTGGGGGCGCGGTGTGCGCGCCCTAGGTGTGAGGGCACGGTCTGCGCGCCCTTGTTTCGGGGGCGCGTTGCACTGTCTGGCGAGACTTCGGTACAGAGCTTTCTACGGGCAGTCCCGATGTCGTAATTGAGTGCTGTTTGTTGCAGTAGATAGAAGACTCAGAGAGGAAGAGTTCTTATGTTTATGACTTCTCCGAAATCCTCCTGTAGAAGTCTGTAAAAATTATGAAAGTGGGCGGATGTAGAAAACAGAACCTGGATGCGCGCCCTCAATGTAGAAATCTCCACGAACGAACGGCAAGTCGGAATTGAGTGACATAAGTTGGAGAGGAAAGAGGACGAAGAGAGGAACAACTTCTATGTTGAAGACTTTTGCAGCATGAGTCCCGTATTTTCTGCAGAAGTCTATGAAGTTGGTTGATGCAGAACACCCAGATTGAGTCTTCTCCTTCACTTCGGGATCGATCTCTCAATGTCGGATCGCCTTTGAACGTCGGGATGGCTTTGGAGAAGAGCTTGGACGACCTCTGGACGAGCTAGGCACGGGGAATTAACCTTGGGTCGTTGAGAATGGCCCTCAATTTAGAGGGGAAGAAAGATGGTGCAAAATTTGAAAACTAGACCGACCGCGCCCCCGCTTTTCAAAGGGAACGAGGGCGCGCAGGGCGCGCTCTCAAACCAAGGGTGCGCAGGGCACGCCCCCAGTTCGGGGGCGTGGTCTGCGCGCCCCCCTATTTCATCGGGAGCGGGGGTGCGTTACGCGTCTCACTGCTAAAAATCGTCGGAATCTTCCGAAAATTACTAAAAATTGACTTGACATACGTAACGCGCCCCCGAACCGGGGGTGCGGTACAAATAATCAAAAATCAATGCCGGAAACCTTCCAAAAATAAGGTTTAGAAGGTGCTAATCAGGGTAATTTGCGATTTAAAGAAACTGACCGAGCCCCCGCTTTTCAAAGGAATCGGGGGCGCGCAGGACGTGCCCCTGGTTTGAGGGCGCGCAGGGCGCACCCCCGGGTTGAGGGCGCGCAGGGCGCACCCTCCCCTTTCAAGCGGAGTGGGGGCGCGGTACACTCTCTCTCCTACGCGCGTGTTCCACGAGCCGTATCTTGCAAACAGGATGTCCTATTCAGCTCCCGTTTGTCGCGTTGGAAAGAGGGCCTTCAACCGCACCTCCTCAAGTCGGTAAACCAGCCGGCATGACTTCTGAGATGTTCGCACGGGGCTTTCTACCGGTTTACCCTCTCGCGGAAAGCCGAAACCCGTGGCGAAGATCCGAAAGGGCACGGTTCCGATCGAGAAATCTCGGTTAAACTCGGGATGACTTAAAATGATGACCGAACAAGTCCGGTACGATCAGAAAACCCGAAATCATCGAAAAATATAAGATTAACCCGGTAAACGTGAACCGAACATCGGTAAATCTGAAAAGCCGAGAACCCGAAATCATCGGTAAATCTGAAAAGCCGGGAAACCCTAAACTTGACCGAACCGGATGTATGGCCATGGTTCATGAAAATATTCGGCTAGAATCGACCTGGATGACCCGAAAAGACCCGGTGATGACCGGACAGGCCTAACACGTGGTCCGGGATAGCCGTGTCAGCACATATCGAAAAAGCCATAACGAAAGCCGTCATTGACCGACACCTACCGAAATGACTTCTCGGAAACCCTGAATGTTACGAAACACATGCGGGACTCCCGAGACCTTCAATTATGGACCATTCAAGGTCGGTCATCGAGTAGGCTTCGTGCTTTTATGGTTCACGCGCGGCTCTCGCTTGGAGGTTTCGGCATAATTCCGGAAATCATTGATCCATTCTTAACTCACAAGGGGCTCCACCAATGTCCTCAGCTCATGTCCATGAGGTAATCCGGATCAGATAACGGTCAAATAAAAGATATCGCCTATGGAATAAGAGTTTGGGGCTCCAAATGAAGCCAATTTGGCATGTCTACAAACTCATTCAACTAATGAGCACCTGTATGTGTATCTCAGTGTCTCCACACTAATGACTAATGAGATCGGTCGTCCTCATCATATAAGAAGACATCACATACACTAGTCTATCTGGATTCTTGATGTCCCGTCTCAAGTATCCTATGACTAGGAACATTTGGATCAAATACCTCTAGATGATCAATCTCATTATCATGATCTTATCATGATTTAATCATCATTGTATTTGATCAAGGACTTCATTATGATATTCGCATCTAATAAGAGCTTATAATGAAGATTTGCCTGATTAATTGAATGAGATATTTCTACAAATGTAGAATCATATCATATATGATTGGCTTGTAGGGCATACATTTCTATCAACGCCCTGCGCGCCCCCGCTTCCTTTGAAACGTGGAGTTGCGGTACATTTTTGGAAACCAGATTCGGCAAGACGAATCTCCTCAAGTCTCCTGGTTAACCGTCATGTTTCATCAAGTCTTCCTATGTTCGATTGGTAAGAGATGTGCCATTGGCACGAGAGAAGAATAGCCAACCCCCAACGCGGTGGGGAGTCCCCGAAACATGGGTTCATAGGTTCATCATCAGCCGGTAACCCGATCTTTGCGGTGTTCCTGTACTGTGATGGGCTAAAGTTTAAAAAGAGATTTGTTTGAAAAAGTAAAAGAATACCAATCGAGCACATTCAGGCTCTTAGATTCATTTGAGTCTTCCAAGAGACAAGATTTGATTCGGAATGGAATGATCTCAGATTCCGAAAGGCAAATGATTAAGCATAGACCGTGAAGATAGTGACGGTGCAAGTTCTGATCAAATAGAAGGCCCTTGGCGGGACGAATTGGCTTCCATGGTGGGATGAATAGCAAAGAAGTGTTGCAATGGCCACAGTGGTGATGGAGGATTTGGAGGTATAAGGTGATTACCGAACACGGTGGGATTAACAGACACGGTGGGATATTAGAGAGGTTGGTGGGACTAGAAAGTACGGCGGGATTAGAAAACACGATGGGATTCAGAATGATCGGAATTAGAATAAAGATTAGGGTGAGAAGGTGAAGATCATGAATGGATGTATGCGATAACAAAATAAAATGTAATGCAACTAACGCTACATGATGCATGCTGGGCTCAATAAAACAAGACAAAACTTGTATAACAAATAGTTGAAGATATAGATTGTCTATGAGGTCAAGATACCCATTCGGGAACCATCGTCCCTCACAGCACAACTTTGGCTTATCCGTGAGCATTAGAGAAGACCCGACCGTCGTAGATTTTGATGAAGGGGATCTCGGGTCAAGTCTTCTCCGTACTCATGGTCTTCAACAAATAATGCATAAGATAACAATACACGACTAGCGACATATATGCTAGTCGGCAAGTTATGGGGGTTTCCCATGTCCATTCTTTCATTTCTGCGAGCAATTCGAGTGGTGCCACCATGTTCTTGGCCACTTCTTCGGAGAGTCGCCGGAATGAGGTAGTTGCGGTGGCATTCGCGGACATGGCTTCCATGCCTCCTCCAAGTGGTCGTTCCCTTGTTGCAGCACTTGATGGTGTAATCAGATATTTATCTGTTCTTTCCAGTGTTTGTTTGATTTGCTTGACATCGCTCAAAAGGGTAGTTAGTATCACATTTCGGCTTAGCCCCTTGCAAGTTTGTCAAAGGGTGAAGTCTTCTAAGGGATGGTAAATAATAAAAGTAAATAATAGATGTAGGGTTAAGAGACATACCTATTGGCAAGATTCTCACCCTCCTTGACTTGTGTTTCTTTCCTGAAATACTTAATAGAAGGATTAAATCTGCTCTATGGCTTACCCCCTTGCCTATTTTAGTCTTGCCTTGCTTACATGTCAAGGGGGGGTAGCCTTATCAACTAGGTAGAATGCACAAAATGACAGACAAGGTAGAAGTTAAGACTGCTTACCTACTATGGCGAGAGTCGCTCCCTTCTTGATCTCAGAATCCTGAAACGCTTAATGAAGGGGATTAAATCTTCACCATGGCTTATCTCTTTGCCTATTGTTGTCTGCCTTGACTTAGGTCAAAGAGAGGAGCCTTCTTAACAAGGTATAAAAATAGACTAGATGACCGAAATGAAATGGTTAAGAGAACTTACCTGTCGTTGAGAGAACCTCCCCCTCTTACTTTAAAGTCCCTGAAAATAATTGATAAAAGAGGATTAGATCTTCACAACGACTCATCCCTTTGCCTATTATGGCCAACTTTGACTTAGGTCAAAGGGAGGAACCCTTTTAATGGGGTGATAATGAAGGTAAATATGCAATGCGGAAATGAAACATGCAAGACATAAAGATAAACATGAATGCTAGCAAAGGCAAAAAATCAAGGTTATGCCAAGTTAGATGATGCATTTTTTTAGATTTTTTTCGAAAGTATTCAAATTTTTTATTTTTTTAAAGATATTCAAAAAAAAAATTTGGATTTTTGAAAATATTCAATTTTTTTTGAATTTTTGAAAATATTTGCTTTTTTTGGACTTTTGAAAATATTCATTTTTTTTTGGATTTTTGTGGAGAATGTGCTGGTATTGAAACAATTCATCGATCTTTGAGTGTTAATCAAGATTCAAGTGATGAACACCACGTGAAAATAAGGTTCCCTACCCAGAATATTTCTTGCCCTTTTCTCTTGATCGGTTTGGATTCCCCCTGAGTTTGGACAGTTTACCCTACCCTAGGGGTTTTAAGATGGAAGAATAATTGAGGAAGTCTTTGATAGGATTTGGGGGTGTTGAGGAGGGTTTCTCTACTCATGCCCAAATTGCCCGTTGGGGTTCGGCCTCTTCGGGTCTTTTCTACATGTGGCACATATATAGACAAGTCTTTGACCTGTGGGGTCATTGCCCATCTTTGGTGCCTTTTCTTCATTTTCTATTCTTTCGGATACTCATTCAGACAGGCCCATATTTGTTTAAACCTGTGGGGTTCATTGCCCATCTTTTGGCACCCTTTTGCACCCTATGAGACGGCCTCCTACTAAGGCAGCGGGCATTTTCGATACTATCCACCTCTAGTCCCCTTCACCTATCTTGGACCGAATAGAAGAGAATAGGGTAAGGTTTCCTTTCCTCCTTCAGGGTTCTGCCTTACCTCTCTCGAGTGTTGGGCTATCTAGATTCTGGGATCAGGAGGTGTTGTGTGTGCAAGGTGATGCCTACCCTTTACTTCTAGCTAACACCCTTGGATCGATGACTCGATATCATACCAAAAATTCTCCATTTTCTTTTCTAAGGAAAATATTTTTTGAGGTAACCGCCATTCCGTGGATGGTTCAATTTTTCTCCATCGGCGTTGGTTAGCTGATATGCATTACCTGGATATTTTTTAGTTATAACAAAAGGCCCTTCCCAGTTAGGTTGCAACTTGGAGCGGGGACCACCCGGCTTAACGAATATACGTTTGACTACCATCTCACCGATTTCGAACTTCCTCTCTACCACCCTCTTTTGATAAAATCTTTTCAATCGGTTCTGATAAGTTCGGGCATGCTCGGAAGCGGCCAACCTTCTTTCATCTAGGAGTTCAAGTTGTGCAAGGAGATATTCTTGTCTCTCGTCGATAGGGATGTCCCTATCGAGTTGAACTCGGAGTGATGGAAGGATTACTTCGTACGGGACCACCGCTTCCATCCCATATGCGAGAGCATACGGGGTTTGACCAGTGGGGGTCCGTACTGAAGTACGTTAAGCCCATAGGGCATCTACAAGCTTATCTGGTCAGTCTGCGAACTTGCTAGACTTACAGGTTTTCTTGATGATTTTAATCAAAGTTTTATTGGTGGCTTCTGCTTGACCGTTGCCTTGCGGGTAATAAGGAGATGAATGATGCAATGCAATGCGGTACCTGTTGCAAAGATCACGTAGATCTTGAGAGAGAAATTGCGGTCCATTGTCGGTGATAATGTCGCTAGGTATCTCGAACCTGGCGATGATGTTGCGTTTGATGAAGGAGCACAGTGTTGATGCCTTGATCTCCACGAACGCTTCCGCTTCTGCCCACTTGGTGAAGTACTCTGTTTCCGTCAGGATGAATGATTTGGAACGGATTTCAGAGTTAAGATCACTTAGAGGGCCATTGATGTCAAAAGCCCACATGGCGAAAGGCCATGGGGCATGAATCGGATGAAGAGAAGATGCGGGAGAATGGATCTTGTCGGCATGGAGTTGGCAAGAATGACAGTGCCGGACAAAGACGGAGCAATCCTCTTCTAGGGTTGGCCAATAATACCCCTGCCTGATGATTTTCTTAGCAAGAGCTTGAGTATTGACGTGGCCCCCACAGACCCCAGAATGTGCTTCCTTAAGCACCAATTCTGCCTCTTCTTCATCAACGCATCTCAATAAAATTCCGCTCAGGCTCCTCTTGTAGAGCACCCCTCCTAGGATGGTATACCTCTGGGATACTCTCCTGATGGCCTTCTTTTCTTTTGCATTTGATTCAGGTGGATATGTATGATCTTGACAATACCTTGCGATCTCATCAAACCAAGGCCTCTCACCCTCATCTAACTCTTCCAACTCGATTAGAGAAACTTCCTCTTTCTGCTCCAAATATTCCTTCCTGCCAAATCTCTCATTGACTTTTAGAAATCAACCATCCTTAATCGCCGGTATCGACCTCCTACGGACATGGATAGTCCGCACCTGTCTACCTAGCGGGACTGATAGAGATGAAGCTAAGGAGGCTAGGGCATCAGTAAGGATGTTCTGAGTTCGAGGAACATGGACAAAAGTGAGTTTGGAAAAGAGTTTGATGTAGCAAGAGGTGAGTTCTTGGTAAGGTTTGAGGTTTGGATGAGAAGTTCGGTACTTGGTTAGGACTTGGCGAAGGATTAGTTGGCTATCACCTATCACCCTTAATTCCGTGGCACCATAGAAATGAGCGGCCTCCAGCCCAGCCAGCAAGGCTTCGTATTCAGCTATGTTGTTGGTTGCTGGGAAGTCAAGCTGAAATGCCTGTGGAATGGTGACACCCTCGGGTGATAGAAGGACGATTCCTATTCCCTTACCGTGAGAATTCAGGGCCCCGTCAAAATATAATGTCCAAAGATGGGAAGATCGGATCAACATTAGTTCGTCATCCGGGAGCTCCGATTGGACCGGGTCAAAGAGGGGTATAGGATGATGGGCTAGATGTTCGGCAATGGCATAGCCCTTAATCGCCTTCTGGGGGACATAGGTGATATCAAACTGGGATAGGAAGCTCTGCCAATGACCTAACCGATCAGTTAGAACAGTTTTCTCCAGAAGGAATTTGATGAGATTCATGCGGGCAATAAGGTTGACCTCATGAGATAAGAAATAGTGTTTAAGCTTCTAAACTACCCAGACTAGTGCAGCACAGGTCTTCTCCACTACAATATACTTCTGCTCACATGGATCAAAAATCTTTGACAAGTAGTAAGTTGCCCTCTCTTTCCCTTCTTCATCCACTTGTGCAAGGACTGCCCCAAGAGAATTCTCCAAAACTGAGATATATAGAACTAAGGGCTTGCCAGGGACTGGTGGTCTAAGCACAGGGGGACTAGCCAGGTATCTTTTCAATCCATCAAATGTATCCTGGCACTTTGAATCCCATTTGAACTCGGCCCCCACCTTGGTCAACTCATAGAAAGGTTTACACCTTTGGGAGTGTTGTGAGATGAACCGGCGGACACTGTAGCCTCCCGATTCATCCTCGAAGTTCTTTCATATTTTCTTGGAGGAGGCACACCAATGATTGCCTTGGCCTTGTTTGGGTCGATCTCTATGCCCCTTTTGCTCACTATGAACCCCAACAATTTTCCTGAGGATACTCCAAACGTGCATTTCTTTGGGTTCATTTTCAATTTATATTCCCTAGCCCTTTGCAAGACCTTTCTTAACACTTCCGGGTGATTGTGGACGCCGGGAAAGAGAGGGGGGGCCCGCGGAGGAGGGAGAGATGTGTCCCCGCGCGTGTGGCGTGTGTGCTCCTTTCTTACGGTCTTGATAGGGTGGGTTCGTGTTAATCACGCCATAGACACGGTCGTGGATGATTCCGACGGACCGATCTATTGCCTGCTTTTCTTCCTTCTTTCCTTCTCCGCACTCACCTTGATCCCCGGACTACTCAACCCTTGATGTCACTTGGGCATCGAAGGACCGGTCCGGGTCGTGAGGAGAATCGAAGGGAAAGAAGATCAGATAGCCAATGGCATTTTCAACACTAACTTAACCTATAGACCGAAAGAGGAAGGGATGGTGTGGTCGCCAGGAGCCAAAGAGGCTCCGATGATAGAAGTAAAAGAAATGAACTAGTAAAGGAAGTGAGAGTGACCGGTTACCTCGATAAGCTGGGAGATTGCGGGGGTTCTATCTTCTCCTTCCTCGGCCGGCCGGGGAAGAAGAGCCTTGGAGAAACTCGCTTGCCTGAAAAGAAAATATGAATGAAAGCACAACGATTAGAACTAAAGATGGAGCAGTAACTATTCGTAAGAAAGAAGAGCGATGACAAAAGGGGTTGAACGAACCAGATTAGGACTAACTCCTAACCCCTTCTTAAGGGAAGATCTAAATGACCTAAGAATAAGATGCGTTATGCTATACTAATGCAACATGCATAATGAAATCCAAATGAACAATAAAGGAGAGAGTAAAGTAAGGAAGAAGATCGTAGAGAAGCCCGGTGGTTCGGCTTACGGAAATTGCGGGCGCTCCGACGACAGTCGCCCGGCGTCGCGTCGGGAGAGTGCTCCAGTCCTTCTGCGGCAGCCTTCAATGCAATCTTCTCCCGGTTCCAATGACGAGAGATCGGATTCCTAGTTGGTTTTGGAGGTTTCTTGGCACTCTTTGTAATGGCTTTCAATGGTATGATGGCAGGGGTCTTGAATGGTTTTTGAGTAGTATTGAATGAGCGGAATGGAAGGGGTGTAATGGAGGATGGAGAGGCTTGGAAGGTGGTGGGGGGATGTTGGAAGGCTCAAGAAAGCTCTTGGGGAGTTAAGGCTCTGGGAATCCCTCTCTCTGCTCCTTAAACTCTCTCTCTCTTAGGAGCTTGGAAGGTTGGAACCTCTTAAATGTGGGAGAAGGGTCTCCTTTTATAGGTGCGCAAAAGTGACCTTGGCGCTCCGACCTGAGGACGCCTGGCGTCGCGGCATGGGAGCGCCTGCAAATCCGCCGACAAGTCGGCGGATCAGCACGCCCGACCATACTGTCGCCACCTACCACCTGCGTGTCAGGCGGCGGTTGTCAGCGGAAATCCTGGCGCTCTGACAGGGGAGCACCTACGACCTACGGCTGTCAGGCTGTCAGACTGCAAGTTCGGCGCATGCGGAACCTGCGGTGATAGTTGTCAGGCGGGAATCCAGGTGCTCCGACGGCGGAGCGCCTGGGTCCCCAGTACGATTTCGACAACGCATCGCTGACCGTCTGAAAAGCCGGCTGTCACGGGCGGAATTGCAGGCGCTCCGGCAGAGGAGTGCTTGTACTTTTGTACGCCTCTGGGTACGGTGGTCGTCCGGCCGGTCAAAAAGGTGAAAAGGCGGGAGATGCGAGGCGCTCTGACGCTGCGACGCCAGGCGGCGCGGCGTCGGGACGCCCCCAGATTTCCCTGAAAGTTGAGCATCTTTATGGTAAACCGAGCCCTCTGCTCGGGGGAAAACAAGTGTTAACTATAGAAACGAGATTGCTCTTCCCGCAATCGGGCCGGGTCGCGTATCTACGGCTTGCCTCGCCTTGACGTCGGTTTTGCAAGGGAGCGACGCGGAGTGTAGCGGAAGTGACCGTAGCGAGGTAGAGCGGAGTGAAGTGATGGCGGACCGAAAAGCGGCGTCAAGGTGTAGATTTAGATACGCGACTCACGACACGACCGAGTGAATTGAGCCTTCTCAAGTTCCGCAATTGCCTTTTGTATCTTCTAGATCGCTTTCGTGGTTGATTGGAGACGAGATGTGCCGTGGGCACGAGAGAGGAAAATAAAAGCCTGCTCCCTGCGTGCGGGGAACCTCCGAGCGCGGCTCGTGAGTTCATCTTGGTTAGCGGCCCAGCTTTGTGGTGTGCTTGTACCAAGAAGGGCTGAACAGGAGTTGATTTAAAAATCAAATGAACCTCCAATCAATTGGAATTAAGTCTTTGGGATTCATCCGGGTTCTTGCGGGAACATGATCTGGCTCAGATTGGAATAACTTCTCATCTCAATATAAACACTCGTTTGCTTTGTCAGAGAGAATGATCTTCATGAAGACAACCATAACGATGGTAATCAAATGCATATGATGTATGCGGATGCATGCTGGGTGAAAGAAAGAAATAAAAATTAATATTAAGAAACATAGTTGAAGATATAGATCACGAGTGGTGGGTCAGGATACTGATCAGGAACCGTCGTCCCCAGGTACTCGTGATTTTGGCTTATCCGCAAGTTCATTGAACAACCGTTCCGTCCTTGATTTTGTTGGAGGGGTTCTCGGGCCCGGTGTTTTCAGAACTTGTGGTCTTCAACATTTCAAGTATTACTATACTTAATATGCAAGAAAATTCTGATTTTTGACCATTTTTAACTATTTTCTCTTCCTCTTTTCGGGTTCCTTCAAAGCGCTCCTTCGAGGCGACGCCAGGCGTCGCACTGTCAGAGCGCCTGCAATCCCGCGCGGCTTTCTGTCAAGGGCCTATCGCCCGTCTCGTCGTGGGTAATGGGGAGCTCCCCCTCCCCCTTTCCAGCCCCTATATGTGCTCCAGGTCGCCCAAGGGAGAAGAGAAATCTTCTCCACTTCCTTGGGCCACCCCCTTGCTCCATCTTCTCCTCATTTCTTGCTTGCTACTGCTGCCATGGAGCTTCCACACCGACCCGATGTTCCATTGAAGGCGAAGAGGCTTTCAGACATTCCGGGGCACATTCAGAATCGGGTCTCGGCGGGAGTGGTAAGTTTCTACCTTCATTTGTCTTTGAAAGTTCGTTTTTCATCGTTTTGCTTTCTTGTGGGCCCTCTTTAGGCCGGTTCCTTCTTCCATTTCTGCCCTTTTCCGGTTTTCTGTGGGATTCATCCAAGCGCTCTGTCGTTACGACGCCAGGCGTTGCGTCGTCGGAGCGCCTGCTATTTCTGATGACAGTTCCTGATCCTGTCCGAACTTGTCTTGTGCAGGAGTCTCCCCCCTTCCCGGGTGCGCGTTGCCGGGGGCTGTTCGGCCCCGGATGAACCGCCTCATCATTTGTCTCTTTTACCACAATCGTGCCTTCCTCCGCGAGTGGGGCCTCTTGGGCCTTCTCACCCATGCTCGCAACATCATGAAATACCATTGGGACTTCTCCCTTCTTGGTGCTCTAGTGGAGCGTTGGCATCCGGAAACCAACACTTTCATCATGGGCTCCTATGAGTGTACCATTCTCTGGAGGAGGCCGAGATCCTTCTCGGTCTTCCGGCGGTCCCCGATCGTCGGGGAGCTCTTTACTTTTGTTCCCACCGATCTTTTGTCTTCTCGGGAATTCCTCGAGGAATTCATGAGTCCTACTTCAGCCCGTCTAATCATCCTGGGGGACAGGATCAGTGTGGAGGGCCTCCTGAAGTGGACCATTGGTGCCATAGAAGGAGCTGGCAGTGACATTGACCTTCTTCCTGGCATGAAAGGGGCTGCCACCCTTCTTGTCTCCACTCTTCTTTTCCCGGCCGAGGACGGCTGGATTCACACCGGGTGTCTATCTAGTATCCGGGGTGTCTGGCGGAAGGAGAGGATCATTACCTCCGTCCTCGGTTTCTTGTATGATGGCTTATCTTCGGCCTGCATCGGTCGGCCCATGCATGGCAGCCTCCTTCTTTTGGCATCGTGGGCCGATTGGCATTTTAAGTTCAGTGTGGCCGATCATCGCGTGTCTTCTTCTCGCTATTTCCTTCATAGCCCTCTCCACACCATTACTCATATCTTAGGGATGGAAGAGAGGGTTGTGAACACTTGTCCATCAGTGAAGACCCGCCAGGATTGGCGTGCATATTTCTTGGCCAATGACCTCTCTGCCTTTCTATGCCCTCCTCCTCCCATGATAGGGAGAGAGGTTCGAGTCTGCCACTCTCCAGGTGTGGACTTAAGGTTGATTACTAGTTCATCGTTTGTTCTGTACAACCCACACCGCTGCTTTCCACAGATCAGTGCTCCTCGATCCAGGGTGCCTTGTCTTTCTCATCTTCCTGCGATCAAGGATCGTCATTTTGGTACCCCTGACGACGCGGAGGAGTGCCGGAGCATCATTGAGCTCTGGAGAGCCTGCAGGACTTTCCAGGTGGGCGAGGATGTTCAGGAGGAGGGTGACCGAGTGGCGCGCTACTCTGCCCGGTTGCGTGTCCTTCTTATATGATCGGGCTTGATCTGTTGTCTTTTTCTGGGCCGTGTGTGGCCAGATTATGTTCTGTTGTTCTGCTTGGGCCTGCGTGGCTGTCTATGTTGTTGTACTTTCAAGCCGGGTGCGGCCGCTTATGTTGTCTTTGTCTTTTGTGGCCCCGCGCGGCCGTTTGTTGTTGTCTGTGCCGGGTGTGGCTGTTTATGTTGGACTTGTTTTCTTCCTGCAATATTGTCCGAATTTTCCAAAAGAGTGCATGTGCATGTATGTGTGCATTGAGTAAACAGATGTTAAAAAGTCAAAAATGTTAAAGCAAAGATTTTTGGCTACTGAATTCCCAGGCGCTCCGGCAACGAGACGCTTGGCGTCGCAAAATGGCGACGCCAGGCGTCCCGGATCCGGACTACCGGGCTTTTTCAGTGGCCCTTCACATTCCCCTCGATTTTCGACCTGCTCGTTGATGGAAGGTCCTCGGGGTTGGTGGTTTTGTAACTTTTGAGATTTTTAGGGAATTATAGAGATTTTTTCAGATTTTTTTGGAATTTTTTCAAAAAATTTTGCCTTCACTATATATACAGAGTTACTGTAGTAAGTTCATTTTCACGCGAGCATTTCCCCGTTCTAGTTGAAAAAGGTCGCGCCTTCCGGAGCTCCGTGCGTCTTCCTTCTTCATCCAGGTCAGTCGGTCTCTTCTTGGAAGTTGTAGAATAGATTATGATCTTTCCGATGGCATGAGTTTTCCGAGATTTCCGAAATTTTTCGACCGATTTCGACGGTGTCGAAGTCGGTCAAATACGGCTGGCCGGGCGTCGCGGCGGCGACGCTGGAGCTGGCGTCGCGAAGGCGAGCGCTATTCAAGCGCTGCGTCTTCGCGACGCTTAGCAAGCGTCGCGAAGTTGGAGCGCTAAGCTAGCGCTCTGACTTCGGGACGTCAGCACAAGCGCTCCGAAGGGGGAGCGCCTGCTATTTCCGGAAACTGGGTTTCTTCTGATTTCTGCTCATTCCTGTATGACACTAACCTGTTGATTCTTTACCTTGCAGATGGCGCGGCGACCACGCACCTCCCGAGCGCGCCGGAGGCCTCGCCCGCCAGCCCCGGAGTCGCCTCCCCCAGTCGAGGAGGTTCCCCTTGTCGCGCCAGAGGCCCGCCCGCACCCCCGTCTTGAGGTAAGCCTCTTATCTTGCCTTGTTCTTGATAATTCACCTGCACTTTTACGAAACTGACAAGGTATTCTTTTCTATATGCAGGGCAAGCTCCGCTCCCGCATCTCGTGGGAGTTAGTCCTTTGTGTGTACGAGGGGCTGCGGGAGTTCCGGAAGGGCGGGCCGAATGCCATGGGCTTCGGTCCGCTCCTCTCTGCACCGCGATGCGGGAGGATCTCTCCCCGATCCGGGCTACGAGGAGCGGTGGGACTCGGTCTCCCGCTCCTTCATCTTCCCTTGAGGGCACATGGTGCCCTCTTTGGAGGAACGTGGCCCGTATTACGGGTCTACGTGCACACGGCCGGCCGGTGACCGGCAAGACCTATGAGGATTACTCCGGTTTTGCCGGGACCTCCCGGGTCTTGACACTCCGACCCTCCCCGGTGGCACGAGGATGCTAGAGCGGGAGGCCATCGGGCACATGGTGGGGTTCCGCTCGGCGGCGGTCCCCAAGGAGGGTGCCCTTCTCTCGAGGTCGGGAGTCGCGACCTGCGAGGTGAGGAGGAGCTGTGGCGAGGAGGGCACGGAGCGGGCGGACGAGGGACCTCCGTCGGTTCTGTTGTTCTTGCTTTCCCGGCTTTTGCCGGGCGGCAAGGGTGACGGGATCCACGAGGTGCTGCCTTTACTCGCCCGCCTTTCGCGGGTAGGCGAGTATGCCTGGGGTGCTGCCATGTTGGCACATCTCTTTGCCTCCCTCGCCATGGAGTCGGGCCCTGTTGGCGTCGCCGGCTTTACTCCCTTTCTCCAGGTAATCACTTTTACAAAGTCTATTTAAATAAATTACATATTTCATACCTGTGTATCTGACATGTTTGCCCTTCTCAGGTCTGGAGTTACCTGCATTTGCCCCTCCGGCGGGCGGTGCGACAGACGGGACCAGCTCGCTACCCGCTCCTCCGGCAGTGGGTGGCACACCGGGCCGCATCTCCCCATCAGTACCAGGTGGAGAGTTTGCGGAAGGCCTTGCTTCACCTCCCCCATGACCGGGTAAGTGTTTTTCGGCTTCCGCTCCTTTGATTCTTTGGTTTGTCTTGTCTGGTGCTGCTTTCTGACATTGGTTTGCCTTCTTTGCAGGTGGTGTGGAGGCCCTATCTCCAGGACGATGACACTGCCCAGCCTTGGGTGGCGGAGTCCCAGGCAGTGTTTGGTAGGGACACCTACAGTCTGCACGAACGAGATTGAGCCCCTGTGGCGGCGTCTCTCGATGCGGTCACCGGGGTTCAATCAGAGTGGGTGACTCTTCCTCCCTACCCGAAGATGGGGAGGAGCACTCGCGGGCTGGTCCACAAGGTGGACGGCGAGAGTCGGGCCGGGCGGCCACGGAGATGCGGGATCGGGGCGGCACCCCGGTGGTCTCCCAGGCGACCGACTGCTCAGAGTATCTCCGACAGTTTACAGAGTTCTACGGTCACTTGTTCGAGGTGACAGACACGGTACGTTGCTTCTCCTTCTGATTATTCTTGTGCTTGCTTGTTCTGTTCTGACCAACCCTTCCTTGTAGGTGACCCAGGCAGAGCTCACCCGCCTCCGTGACCAGATCACGGAGCGGGATGACAGGATTCGGGAGCTGGAGGCCCAGCTCGCTCAGGTATGGTCCTCCTCCTGACTTTTATTCATGATGATTCTTTCATCGCCTTCACATCGCCTTCCTTTTCAGCGTGCTGCGGCTCCATCTCCGAGGTCGCAGGGAGAGGTAGGACCGCGCGGCATCTGGCGGCCTCCGCGAGCGCGTAGACGCTGCCGCACCTCTCAGGGGGCACCCTCGATGGAGGAGGAGGGGGAGCCATCCGTCCGCAGGCCGTCCGAGCAGGGGGGTGAGTCGGCGACCTTCGAGCCGGTCGTAGGGAGTCCGGCATCGGTGGGGCCGGCGGCGTACTTCCCAGAGGCGGAGGTTCCGTCGGCGGCAGAGCCGACAGTGGAGGTCCCGGCAGAGGGACCATCGAGGCGGAGATCCTTCTCCGCGAGGAGGTGAGTCTCTCGCTTTTCTTTCCTTTTCTTTGTTTGGTTGTATTGCTCTAATCTTTGTTCCGTGCGAGTTCGAGAGCTGCGGGCCCGAGTGGCCGAGCTAGATGGTGCCCGAGGAGCTGCCGAGGAGACGGAGCGAGCCCTCCGGGATCGGTATGCTCCCCGGTTTGCTTCATTTTGCTTCGTTGCGGCATCTAATCCCGTTCTCTGCAGGTTGCTCGACTTCAGGCCCAGGTGGCCGATTCGGAGAGTCGACTTCCTCCGTCCGACTCCGCCCTTCTGACGGGGGTGAGTCTCTCGAGTTTGTTTCAGTCTTGTTTCTTTTCTTTGCTTGTTGTTGATCTTCGTTTTGACCTTGCAGCCAGAGCAGTCAAGGGCTCGGGTCCTCCCCGAGAGTGAGCAGATCCTCCGGTGCCGCGGATCCGGCATACGGAGGAGATGCCGGCAATGGAGACACGGCGGGCGACGGTCTGTTGGAGCTGGTCCGCTCTCGATCACAGGGTCGGTCACATCGAACCGACTCTCGGCGGACGACGCTTCGCGGCCCGAGCCGATCGGGCACTTCTTCTCGAGCGGGCGGTGAGAGGACTCCCCTTCCCCCTCCTGTAGTAGAGCCGGTTCCCCAGGAGCCAGCGGTGGAGGGAGGCGGCGATTCCGATGTGCCGGCCCCCTCTGCCACGTGATACACTTTGTATACACTTTGAGCCCATAGTGGATTTTTTTTTTTTGTCCATCTGCTTCTTCTTCTTTTCTATCTTCGCACCTGTTGACTGTCTTACTGAACCAAAAGAGCGGTTAGATTTTGTTTAGGCTTAGCCTCTTGCAAGATGTCAAGAGGCATGGGCCTTTTTAACTAGGCAAATAAGAAACATAACTATGTAGTGCAGAAACGAAACGTGCATGACAGAAAATTAAACATGAATGCAACTAGACATGCGGTCAATTTACAAGCACTAACTCTTTAGTTTTGGGTTTTTTCCTATTTCTTTGGATTTTAAATTTTATAGATTTTTTGGGTTTTTGAATATTCAAATTTGTAGGGGGTTTTGAGAATTTTGCAGATTTTTTTTTTTTTTTTTGTTCTTTTGAAATTTCTAGATTTGTTTGGATTTTAGATATATTCATTTTTTTTTTTCGTTCGTGGACGAAGTAGACGCTCTTCACCATTTGCCTTGCTTGCAACTAGGTTCCCCCTTTCACAGTAGCGTAGTGGCTAAGGATAAGAGCCACGTGTAGGTGATGTGCCTCCTTCCGGGATTCTTAGGCTTTCTGCCTTCAATAAACCAGGATCCTGCCGGGGCTCGGTTGATCAACCCTACCCATGGAGGCCGAAGAAGGGAGAGATTAAGATAAGCCTTTGGCCAAACTCGAAAGGATATCAAGCGGGTTCCGTCTTGACGCCCATCTGCCAAGTTTGAATCCTTTTGGGTCATTCCTTCTTGCCCATTTTGTGGCCCACATTCGGACAGGTCATTTTTGCCTGAGGGGTTCATTGCCCATCTTTTGGAGCCTTTTCTTTTTTTTGGGGCTGTTTTTAAGCACTAATTCAGACAGGTCTATGCATTTTTTTTCGGTTGACCTGAGGGGTTCATTGCCCATCTTTTGGTGCCTTTTATTTTGAGAAGACAGACCCTATAGGATTTCCCCTTTTTTTAGATGGTGAGCGTTTTCGGTATTCCTTGCCCGAAATCCCTTGAATCTTTCCTCGGGCCAAAGCGAGAGAGGAATAGGGCATGGTTGATCTTCTTTGCCCAGCGCTACCTGACTTTCTTTTCTGGCTTTGGCCGTTGAATCGCGGAGTCTAGGCGTGCGTTGTGCCTAGTTTGATGCCTCTCCTTACCCCCCATCTGAGCAGGTGGTCCTAATAGCAAGCAAGGATAGGTGGGAGTAAACTTCTTCCACGACTTTTTTGGTATTTTACATTTTTTTGTTGTTTTTAGGAAAAATATTTCTTAAGATAGAGTCCATTCCAAGGGTGAGTCAATTCGTCTCCATCTGCATTAACTAGCTTGTAAGAATTGCCAGGGTACACTTCTGAAATTACAAAGGGTCCCTCCCAATTTGGTTGAAGTTTTGAGCGGGGACCGCCCGGCTTTATGAAGATTCTTTTAAGCACAACCTCACCGATTTCAAATTTTCTCTCAACCACCCTTTTCTGATAAAATCTTTTAAGCCTATTCTGATAAGTCCGGGCATGTTCGGCGGCGGCCAGCCTCTTCTCGTCCAAGAGTTCGAGCTGTGCTAGGAGAGATTCCTGCCGATCATCCGTAGGGATGTCTCGATCGATCTGAACTCGGAGGGAAGGGATGAGTACTTCGTATGGGACTACCGCCTCCATTCCATATGCCAAGGCATAGGGAGTCTGGCCCGTTGGGGTTCGGACCGAAGTTCGGTAGGCCCATAGAGCATCGATCAACTTATCCGGCCAATCCGCGAACTTCTGGACTCACATGTTTTCTTAACGATTTTTATCGGGGTTTTGTTAGTGGCTTCGCTTGACCGTTGCCTTGAGGGTAATATGGGGATGAATGATGCAATTTTATGCGATACTGTTGCAAAGGTCTTGCGGCTCTTGAGAGACAAGCGAGGCCCATTGTCGGTGACGATGTTGCCGGGGATTCCGAATACGGACGGGATGTTGCGCACGATGAATGTGCACCTTGTCGATGCCTTGATTTCCGTGTAAGCACGCCGGCCCATTTGGTGAAGTACTCCGTCGCGGTGAGAATAAAAGACTTGGTTTTGTTCGTGGAGTTGGGATCACCAAGGGGACCGATGATATCAAAAGCCCACATAGCAAAAGGCCAGGGGGCATGGATAGGATGGAGAGAAGATGCCGGAGAGTGGATCTTATCGGCATGGAGCTGACATCGGTGGCAGTGCCGAACAAAGATTGAGCAATCTTCCTCCAATGTGGGCCAGTAATACCCTTGCCGAATGATTTTTTTGGCAAGGGCTTGGGCACTAACGTGGCCCCCACATACCCCCGAGTGAGCTTCTTCAAGCACTATTTCGGCTTCTTTTTCATCTACGCAACGCAACAGAACCCCGGTCATGCTTCTTTTAAAGAGCGTCCCACCCGGCACTAGATATTTACGGGAAATCCTTCGACGACTTTTCTTTCGTCGGCCGTAAGCTCGGGCGGGTAGGTACGATTACGGCAATATTGAGCAATCTCATGGTACCATGGCCTCTCTTCTTCTTCGTTTAACTCTTCAACTTCAATGATTGACAATTCCTCCTTTTGCTCAAGCAATTCCTTCCTCGCGAACTTCTCTTGGATATCGAGAAATCGAGCATCCTTAATAGCGAGTATCATTTTCCGCCGGACGTAAATGGTCCTATCAGATACACCTAGCGGGATTGATAAAGAGGATGCCAATGATGCTAGAGAATCAACAAGGATATTCTGAGCACGAGGGATATGGACAAATTCGAGCTTAGTGAAGAGCTTGATGTAAGAAGAAGTGAGTTCTTGATAGGGTTTGAGTCCGGGATGAGATGTTCGATATCTGGAGAGTACTTGCCGAAGAATCAGTTGGCTGTCGCCTATAATTCTCAGATCGGTGGCTCCGTGGAAGCGGGCAGCCTCTAATCCAGCTAGGAGGGCCTCGTATTCGGCAATGTTGTTGGTGGCGGGAAAACAGAGTTGGAAGGCCTGGGGAATAACAACCCCTTCTGGGGATAAAAGGGCAACTCCGATTCCCCTTCCTTGGGAATTTAAAGCACCATCAAAATAAAGGGTCCATAGTTCAGAATGATGGAGGGACAAGAGCCCTTCGTCAGGCAATTCAGACTGGACCGGGTCAAAGTTAGGGATGGGATGGTGAGCCAGGTGTTCGGCAATGGCATACCCTCTGATTGATTTCTGTTGGATGTAAGTGATGTCAAATTGGGAGAGGAAGCTTTGCCACCTGGCGAGTCGGTCAGTGAGGACAGATTTCTCGAGGAGGAATTTAATGGGGTTCATTCGGGCGATGAGGTTGACCTCATGAGGGAGAAAATAGTGGCTGAGTTTTTGTACCACCCAGACTAGAGAAACACAGGTTTTCTCCATGGCGGTGTAATTCATCTCACAAGGGTCAAAGATTTTAGCAAGATAGTAGTCAGCCCGTTCTTTCCCTTGCTCGTCTCCTTGTGCCAATACAGCACCTAAGGATTCATTCAGAACTGAGATGTACAGAATCAAAGGCTTGCCTGGATTTGGGGGTTGGAGTACAGGAGGGCTAGAAAGGTATTTCTTCAAACCGTCAAAAGCCTACTGGCACTTTTGATCCCATTTAAATTCTGTTTTTGCCCTGGTTAACTCATAAAAAGGCTTACACCTTTGAGAATGCTGTGAGATGAACCGGCGGACAAATTGCAATCTTCCAATCAACCCCCTAAGTTCTTTCAAATTCTTTGGTGGGGGCATATCAATGATAGCCTTGGCTTTATTGGGATCAATCTCAATTCCCCTTTTGCTAACAATGAAACCCAATAATTTGCCGGATGCTACACCGAACACACACTTCTTCGGGTTCATCTTTAGCTTAAATTCTCGAGCTCTCTGCAAGACCTTTCTTAAAACCTCAGAATGTTCATCTTGGGTTCGGGATTTGACCACTAAATCATCCACATACACCTCTACACATTGATGCATCATATCATGAAAAATTGCCATCATTGCCCTCTGGTAAGTAGCTCCTGCGTTTTTTAGTCCGAAAGGCATGACGACATAACAATACGTTCCCCAAGGTGTAGTGAACGATGTTTTCTCCTGATCCTCTTCCGCTAGCTGAATCTGATTGTACTCGGAATATCCGTCCATGAATGAAAGGGTTTCAAAACCGGCCGTATTATCAACAAGCACATCGACGTGAGGGAGGGGAAAATCATCCTTAGGGCAAGCTTTGGTCAAATCTCTAAAATCAATGCGGATGCGGACTTTGCCATCTTTTTTCATTACGGGACAATATTAGCCACCCATTGAGGATAAAGGACGACTCTAATAAATCTGGCTTGATGCAACTTATCGACCTCCTCTTTCATTTTCAGGGCCACTTCTGGGTGGAATCTTCTAAGCTTTTGCTTTACCGGGACAGCCCCATCCTTAAGCGTCAAACGATGTTCGACCAATGAATTGTCTAGTCCCGGCATATCTTGATAAGTCCATGCAAATGTATCCCGATATTCATGCAAAGTCCCTATCAAATATGATTCTTGGGAGGGAGATAGACTAGCACTGATGAGAACAACTTTTGGATCATCTAACGTTCCGAGATTAAGCTCCTTTGTAGGCTCATCAGCAGAAGCTAAGGGTTCTTCGAATCTCCTCAAGCGTGAAGCATAGGCATCTGCTATTCCCTCTTCCTCATCCGTATCAAGGTCCTTCTCTGAACCGACTTCATATACTCCCAAAGATTGATCCATGTTTTCTTCGTCCTCATAGAAGACTTCATCCAGCCGGATGTTATTATCCCAAAATCCTGGCAATTTCGCACATTCTAAACTCTTGTCAGCCAGTTGATACAGATACCGGTTTGGTACTCTCTTTCCCTTAGCCTGGAATCTCTTGGACACTGATCCTAGGGGGAATGATTGAGATGATGATGGAAGGGAGAGATTAGGAGGGGTGATATTTACAGGAGGTGAAGGATAGAGCAATTCGCTCAAGGACTCGGTTTCTGAGGTTGGAAGGTCCTTGGGGGCAAGGACGGATGTTTCCTCGATCGAGGTGCGAGTCGTGAGAAGGACGTTTTTTTGGGCAGTGCCAACCATATGTACGGGACGGGTTACGGCACCGTTTTCATTACGAAGGGAAAGGAACGTGAAAATTTGAGAAAGATTTTGGATGGGGTTGTGACCCTCTCTGGTTAGAGATGAGTCGGTTGATCTTAGGAGGGGGGAATCTGGTGAATTGAGTGGGTCATCGGGGCCGACCCGGGATTGAACTTGCTCAATGGCCAAAGTGGCAAAGGCTTTGATTAATGTAGAATGGAGTGGGCTCTCGGGCTTAATGGTGATGATTGTGCGAAGCTGGGGTAGTTCTTTCCTAGCGTGGGCCGAGAAGGGCCCGTCATAGAAGGGCATTGGGAGCCCATGGGATAGACTTAGTTGAGAGAGGGACTCGGCCCCGGAGAATGAGAGGTTGAGGGAAGGCCCTCGTGGAATGATTAGGGGGGAATGACAAATTTGACTGCCGGGGTGCTTACTGATCCTTGGCGACTCAAGCGGTTCTTTCCTTGATTCTTCCTCCTCGACCGGAAATAACAACGATAAAGGTAAGAACAATTCATCCTCACCTTCTTCGATCTTCTGCCTTTTCCGTGGACGATTGTTGATGTCGTTGAGATAGCCTGGCCCCTCTTCTTTGATTTGGATCACTTCCCCTCTTAGAAAGTATTTTGCAAGTCCTTCTGCCACTGCCTGTTGTCCAGGCCTCTTGCCGTTTTGGATTGTCCCATCGTATCCCAGGCCAATCCTGGTAAGTCGGTTGGCGGGGCTGATAGGTTCCGTGATGCCTTGCAAGAATTTGCCCAATCCTTGGCCCTCTTGATACCCCAGAATCCTCATGATGTGCCATCCTATCGGTTCTTCTGTGTTTTTCTTCTTTTGCTTTGGCTGCCATCTTTTCCTTGGTGGTTCTATTAATGTGAGAAGCGGGTGGCTTGGTAATCCGATGGCTGGTGTTCTTGTTACATAGCGGTTACCTTCACAATTTGCCCCTTGTGAGGGAACTTGATACAACGATGATTAGTTGATGCTACGCCTCTAATGCTTCGAGATAAGGACGGCCCAAAATGACCCGATAGGTGGGATCCATCTCCGGTACATGGAAGTCGGCCGTGTTGTCTTGGGACCGAGCTCGACATCAAGAAGAATGGTGCCGTGAGCGGGCCGCTTCATGTTATCAAATGCCGTCACAGTGATGCGAGAGGGTTGGATTTCCGTCTCTGAAATGCCGCAACAATTCAATGTCTCGGGAGGTATGATGTTTAAGGAGGCACCGGTATCTACCAAGCATGAGTATATCGGGGTGCCTCGAATGTTTACTGTTAAGCACAATGCACACCTCCTGACTTCAGGGGCTGCCAACTCCTCATCAGTGAAAGTCAGGGCTGGATGTTCACTCCGGGGAGCCAAGACGGCGGTGATTCTCTCGGGCGGGAGGCTTTCACTGACAAGTACCTTTTGTAAATACTGCTGAAGTACCTCTTGGTGAATTTTGGACCGCTTGATTAATTCTAGAATAGAAATTCGGCTGGTGTTTTATCAAGGTGTTTCGGCAGATCATATGTAGTTCACTCTTGGTTCCTCGACCGGTTCCTCCTCGATCTCTGGGGCTGCTTGTGTTGCACCGGCTTGGGGAAAGACGCGTTGGACCATACGTCCGCTCCGTAGGATGGCAGCAAGAGGTGGTGTAGGCCCGGCGGATGATGTTTCGACGAAGACTGGCATGTGATCTAAGCGACTGGATCGTATATGCACGGGTGGCGGCGGTGGGGTATTGACGGGGTTAAGCGGGGTTATTCTTGGGCTAATGGGCCGAATGGGGAGGGGCGATGGTTGTGGTGTTTTTAGCGGTATGATGGGTACGGGATTGGTTAATGGGGGTGCTGGTCTAATGATGGGCGGTAGAGGGGGTGTAGTGGCTAACGGAGGCGGAGCACGGGGTCGGATAATTGGTCCGAAGGGGGGAGGAGTCGTGGTGGTAGACCCTTCTGCAGGTCGCGGCAGTGTACGAATGATAGGTGGTAGGTTAGGAGAGGTACGGGGAATGGATAAGATGGCCCTATCAGGGTGGTGAGGCGTGTATGTGTGGAAGGAGGCGGTGGTTGGGTCCATTTGCCAATCTTGTCCTCGGCGGGACGATTCTTCGGCCGGGGTTAGGATAGGATTGATGGGATGGCGAGGTGGTGCTGCCATTGGAGCGGGCGCATGGTTTGGCAAAGGATTGCGCACTATCCCGAGGCCCTGATCATGTGGCGGTTGTTGTTGCAGTTGTTGTTGATGCTGGTGTTGCTGTTGTTGCTGTTGCTGCCCTCGAGGTCTTGACTGTTGCATCTTCAATGACTCAATATATACCCCCATTTGTGCCCAATCAATACTCCCTTGGTCATGAAGATCATGAATGTAATCTCTGAATTGAAAACAATCCTCGATCATATGACCCGGGTAGCGGTGATATATGCAATACCGTCCAGTGTTTGCTGTGCCTGGCCAGACAGGTCTTTCTTTTGGGAGCTCTATCTGTTGTGCGGCCATCAAGGCATTAAAGATGTACGTAAGTGAGTAAGGCAATGGCGGGTAATTCTCTCGTCGGGGACCGGTTTTCCTTGGTTGGTGTGCAACTGGAGGAGGGGCCTGGTGGTAGGTTTCTGGGGCCCTGGGTTGTGGTGCTCGGGGCATCAAGGGTTGTTGATTCTGGGGTCGATATTGTTGGACTTGGTATTGGGGAGGCCGTGGGGGAAGTTGAGGTCGAGACTGGTGCTGGAGGACTGGAGCATTCCTGTTAGGAGGAGGGTTTCTATGTTGGTTTGGGTAATTGTTAGGGGGATTCCCCACAACACTAACATGCTCATGGCTTACTATTCCCTCGGTTACTGGTCCGGAGGTGGAAGGAAAGGTTTTCTTGGTGACCCGAGGTCGGGGATCAAATAGGTTCATAATAGGTGAATCCCGGAGCTGGGTCTGGATGTACCGCGCCTTTTCATATAACTCACTCATGGAGGTGGGATGGTGAAGGGCAAGCATGTTCTTCATGGCTGGAGTTGCATTCGTTATGATCAGCTTGACCTGCTCTTGTTCTGACATTGGATCTGTGAGCTTCTCTGCCATGGCCCTCCATCTGTCTGCATACCTGATAAAATCCTCATCCGCCTTCATTTTTTCAGCCACAAGGTCGGTGATGGAGTAGGCTATTCCAACTCGGTCTTGATATCTCTGCAAAAATTTGGACTTGACAACATCGAAGTTACCGGCCTCCGTTGAATCAAGTGAATAGAACCACTCAAGCGCCGAGCCCTCCAATGATCTTCTAAATAGAAAAGCAAGGGCTCTCGGATCATTCTGCCATGTGACGGATTCGTATAGGAAGTCTTTGACATGGAGGAAGGGGTTGCCGGACCCGTTGTAACGGCGGAACACCGGCATTTCGGAATGAGGAAGATGGAAAGTAGGGAGCAAGGGGAGAGATATCTCAGGGGCGACTTTGGTGCCAACCAGACGACGGATTTCCTTGTACTGCTCCTCCATCTGACTTAGGCGGTTTAGCATGGCCTGGTCAATAGAGGGCTCTCGAACAATTGGGGGAGGAGGGGGTGTTTGATACACCGGAGGGGGCTAAGTAGGCCGAAGCGGCCGGACATGGAATGTGGGTTGGTGGACATCTCGCTTGACGGGGAAGATTAAGATGATTAGAAGAGAAGGCGGTGGCCGTGATGGTGCGGCCAAATTTGGATCCGGGTGGTTTAGGATGGCCACCGGATGAGGAGAACTTGGGGGTGATGGCCCGGTATAGGAATGGCCATGGGCGGCCGCATCGGGTCGACGTGCTACCGAGCGAGGGGTAGAAACACGTAAACCACCGGTGAGAGGGTCATGATTGGTGGGCGACTTGCCCTTGAGAATAGCCTCGATGGCTTGAAGTTGGGTGGGGTCGGCGTGAGAGAATGCCTCCCAAAGGGAACCCGGGGTGGGTGGAGGAGAAATTTGATTTGGCTCAGCGGGAGCTCCTGGTGCGTAAACGGCATAGAGGGCGTCGGGAAGGAGTCACGGCTCGCCTTCTGCACCAAAGTAGGGCTGTTCGTATTCTCGCTTGCTCGCAATGTTGATCCATGATGACTCGTCCGGACTCGAGCGACACGGGCATAAAGCAAAGAAAGACGAAGTTTTCTTCTTTTTGGGTGTTTTCTTTTGAGCAGATTTTTCTTTTTGGGTTGTTTAATTCTAGAAGACAAGTTTTTTTATCCGAAAGCAAAGTTTTCTTTGACAAAGATTTTTTTGGATTGCTTCTTAGAGGTTATTTTCTTTGATTGTCGTGATCAGAGAAGTTTTTTACCTCAAAGGAACAACTTCTTTTGGTGATTTTTTTTTTTAGATTTTTTTGTAGGAGAGAGTCTCCTCCTTCCTTTTTCTTTTCTTTTGGTTACACAAACAAGTTAGAGCAAAGACTTGGAATGCTTAGCGCAAATTTTTGTTTCAACCTTAGATTAGTGGCTTGTTTAGCAAAGTATTGTCCACTCAAATAAATGGGTGGGACCCTATGCTCACACAACGCCGAGCAACGTAAGGTGGAACAATTTCTCGTACGACTAGGTAATGGGTAAACTTCGGGTTTTGGGGAAATGGTACAACCAGCCCGATCGGTGAAGAGGGAATCCTTCACGTCTGGGGACTTACGGAGGCCTTGGCGGAAACCAACTTAGTCAACCGAGAGGGAATCCCCGGAAGAGAAGTCGAGATCCACCAAGAATGGTGTTTTGGATGTGTATGGCTTTGGGAGGAGAGTGAGCCCCCCTTCTCGGATGACCTACGAGGCCGGATGGAACCGGTACCTCGATGCAAGCTAATGCAAGAGAATGAGCAAGGATAAAGGAGCAAGCAGAATAAAGATAAAATAAAAGCAACACAACGTGAGAGAAGTACAAAGGAACTTAAGAGATGATGGTGCACAAAGAAATTTAAACACTAAGACAGGTTCGCATGCTGAAAATTAGAAGGTAGTAAGAGTGATAAGGGTTGGAAGTGAAACAAGAAGCAGGAACTAAAAGCAGTTGTGGGGACTTGCAGGCGCTCCGGTACCGCGCCGCCAGGCGTCGCGGTATCAGGACGCTTTTAACGGGAATCAGCAAATTTTAAGAAAATCTATAAAGCAAGGGTCCCGCGGGGACATAAAGGTGATATGATGCTGAGAAAGCAATAAACGACAATGCTTTTTAAATGAAAAGGTATTAAAAGTAGAGTTGACTCGCGCGGGAGTCGGTGCTTGTAGATGCTTCGAGCTCGCGGAGCTCGATTTGCAAATGTCCTAGCAAAGGGTAGCAGCTGGTGCCCCTTTGATAGGATCAACAGAAAGAGAGGGCCACGCGGGGCCGATGATGTACCACTCACGCGGTGAGTGGGGGAAATGGGGGGGGTGTGGCTCACGCGGGAGCCAAGGAGTAGTGGCCCACGCGGTGAGCAAGAGAGGTTCTAACTTTTAAAGGAGAAGAACTAGATACGAATAAACGTGGAGATAAAGAGAGTGAATAGAAGACTTACTTGATGGAAGAGGCTTTCATTCAAAGAAATATGGCAAGCGACTTTCCCTTGGCTTTAGAGGTCCCACCGTGGTCGCCAAAGGATGTGGACGCCGGGAAAGAGAGGGGGGAGCCCGCGGAGGAGGGAGAGATGTGTCCCCGCGCGTGTGGCGTGTGTGCTCCTTTCTTACGGTCTTGATAGGGTGGGTTCGTGTTAATCACGCCATAGACACGGTCGTGGATGATTCCGACGGACCGATCTATTGCCTGCTTTTCTTCCTTCTTTCCTTCTCCGCACTCACCTTGATCCCCGGACTACTCAACCCTTGATGTCACTTGGGCATCGAAGGACCGGTCCGGGTCGTGAGGAGAATCGAAGGGAAAGAAGATCAGATAGCCAGTGGCATTTTCAACACTAACTTAACCTATAGACCGAAAGAGGAAGGGATGGTGTGGTCGCCAGGAGCCAAAGAGGCTCCGATGATAGAAGTAAAAGAAATGAACTAGTAAAGAAAGTGAGAGTGACCGGTTACCTCGATAAGCTGGGAGATTGCGGGGGTTCTATCTTCTCCTTCCTCGGCCGGCCGGGGAAGAAGAGCCTTGGAGAAACTCGCTTGCCTGAAAAGAAAATATGAATGAAAGCACAACGATTAGAACTAAAGATGGAGCAGTAACTATTCGTAAGAAAGAAGAGCGATGACAAAAGGGGTTGAACGAACCGGATTAGGACTAACTCCTAACCCCATCTTAAGGGAAGATCTAAATGACCTAAGAATAAGATGCGTTATGCTATACTAATGCAACATGCATAATGAAATCCAAATGAACAATAAAGGAGAGAGTAAAGTAAGGAAGAAGATCGTAGAGAAGCCCGGTGCTTCTGGCTTCTGGAAATTGCAGGCGCTCCGACGACAGGTCGCCTGGCGTCGCGTCGGGAGAGCGCTCCAGTCCTTCTGCGGCAGCCTTCAATGCAATCTTCTCCCGGTTCCAATGACGAGAGATCGGATTCCTAGTTGGTTTTGGAGGTTTCTTGGCACTCTTTGTAATGGCTTTCAATGGTATGATGGCAGGGGTCTTGAATGGTTTTTGAGTAGTATTGAATGAGCGGAATGGAAGGGGTGTAATGGAGGATGGAGAGGCTTGGAAGGTGGTGGGGGGATGTTGGAAGGCTCAAGAAAGCTCTTGGGGAGTTAAGGCTCTGGGAATCCCTCTCTCTGCTCCTTAAACTCTCTCTCTTGGGAGCTTGGAAGGTTGGAACCTCTTAAATGTGGGAGAAGGGTCTCCTTTTATAGGTGCGCAAAAGTGACCCTGGCGCTCCGACCTGAGGACGCCTGGCGTCGCGGCATGGGAGCGCCTGCAAATCCGCCGACAAGTCGGCGGATCAGCACGCCCGACCATACCTGTCGCCACCTACCACCCTGCGTGTCAGGCGGCGGTTGTCAGCGGAAATCCTGGCGCTCTGACAGGGGAGCACCTACGACCTACGGCTGTCAGGCTGTCAGACTGCAAGTTCGGCGCATGCGGAACCTGCGGTGACAGTTGTCAGGCGGGAATCCAGGTGCTCCGACGGCGGAGCGCCTGGGTCCCCAGTACGATTTCGACAACGCATCGCTGACCGTCTGAAAAGCCGGCTGTCACGGGCGGAATTGCAGGCGCTCCGGCAGAGGAGCGCTTGTACTTTTGTACGCCTCTGGGTATGGTGGTCGTCCGGCCGGTCAAAAAGGTGAAAAGGCGGGAGATGCCAGGCGCTCTGACGTTGCGACGCCAGGCGTCGCGGCGTCGGGACGCCTCCAGATTTCCTGAAATTTGATCATCTTTATGTTAAACCGACCTCTCTGATCGGGAGAAAACAAGTGTTAACTATAGAAACGAGATTGCTCTTCCTGCAATCGGGCCGAATTCGCGTATCTACAGTGATCTTCTCGGCTTTTGGACTTAACGACCAGGTCATCCACGTACACCTCTACAAGGGTATGCATCATGTCGTGGAAGATAGCCATCATGGCCCTCTGATAGGTAGCACCAGCATTCTTCAGTCCAAAGGGCATGACGACATAGCAGTAGGTTCCCCAAGGTGTGGTGAACGAGGTCTTCTCCTGGTCCTCTTCGGCCAACCGGATTTGATTATATCCAGAATAGCCATCCATGAATGATAGCATCTCGAATCCAGCAGTGTTATCAACCAGTACATCAATATGAGGTAGAGGAAAGTTATCTTTAGGACACGCTCGGTTTAAGTCCCTGAAGTCTATACAGATCCGAACTCTACCATCTTTCTTCATGACAGGGACTATGTTTGCCACCCATTGCGGATAAAGGACGACCTTAATGAATTTTGCTTGATGTAACTTGTCGACCTCTTCTTTCATCTTAAGTGCAACATCAGGGTGGAATCTCCTTAATTTTTGTTTGACCGGGGTAACTCCAGGTTTCAAAGTTAGACGATGTTCAACTATCGAGTTGTCTAACCCCAGCATGTCCTCGTATGTCCATGCGAACGTGTCCTTATATTCTTCCAAAATTTTAATTAAACTCTGTTCCTCAGTGGGAGTGAGATTTGCGCTTAGGAGGATTGTCTTGGAATCTTCCGGTGTTCCAAGATTCAGTTCTTTTGTCGGTTCATCCACCGTGGCTAATGGTTCTTCAAATCTTTCAAGTCCAGATGCATACGCATCAGCCAAGTCCTCAATTCCATCCTCGAAGTCAGGATCCTTTTCTGATAAAACCTTGTAGACTCCCAAAGTATGATCCATGTTATGCTCATCCTCATATCGGATTTTATCAAGCTGGATAGCATTTTCCAAAAACCTTGGCAGCCTTGCACATTCCTTGCATTTTTGAGCTATTTGTTGGAGATATCTCTCTGGCACACATTTACCTCGAATTTTCTTCTTTTCTACCTGTAAGCACCCAAAACGGGATATCCGTAGATCTCCCCTTTTTCCGGCCCCTACGCTTGCTTTGGGGACTTGGTGGATGAGATGTTAGTGGGTGTGGTCGCCAGGAGCCAAAGGCTCCAAAATATAGTAGAATGAAAAGAAATGAAATGGAGAAATGACCGTCGTACCTGGAAGCGGGGAGATTGTTGGGTTCCGACTTCTCCTCTCTCGGCCGGCCGAAAGAAGAGAGCTTAGTGAGTCCTTCGTCTTCGATCCGGTTGAAGCTCCGCCTCAATCGGATTTACCTAAAAATGTCCATAAGAAAATATAGAAACAAGTGAAAGGTTCATTAGTTCTAATGAAAGCATAGTATCGTGCTCAAATTTGAATTGAAACATGCAAAAGGAAAGAGACTAACCGGATTGTGACTAAATCCCAACCCCTATTTAGAAGGTTTAGATATGCATGAAAATGCAAATGAGTGGCTCAATATATGCTAAATGACATGTTAATGAGAGTTAAAATGAAAGGGGGGAGTAAAGGATCGACCGGAAAGGTAAATAAACTCAAAAAATGCAAAATGAGGTACGCCCTTCTAGTGCCCCATATATGGGGCGCCTGCTGCAGGTGTCCCCTTGATGGGGCGCGTTGACCAAAGTCAAAACGCCCTATTTATGGGGCACCAGGGACTGGCTTCAGCAGATTTTCTTCCCTTCTTCGCGGCGTCGCCCCGGAGTGTAGGAAGACCTCCAAGACGAAAAAAGGACTTCTTCAAGCAGACAATACCCAAGTGAAGCTAATGGAAGAGTGTTTTGGCACTAGATGTAAGGTAAATAGAGTGTAGAGGCCCTCAAAGTCGGAGAAAAATCATATTTCTGAAGAAGGAAACTGCAGGTTTTTTGGGTTTTCGGAGAAGGATTTTGGGATAATCTAAGGGCTTGAGAGGGTGCTATGAAGGCTTAGATTCGTAGTGGCGGATGATATGAGGTGGGAGATGGACTTGGGGTGTCCAAAAACCTCCACATGGGGGTCTTTCTACAGCACAAAAGATGGTAACTTCATTCTGCTGGAATATCCCTTCAAGAAGCAACTATGATTTTTTTGGGTTTTAGGAGATGGTTTTGGGACGGTTTGAGAGCTTGGAGGGGGGTTGCAAGGCTTGGGATGTGTAGTGGTGGATGAGAGGAGGTGAGGGACGCCCTTAGAGTGTCCTAAACCCTCCAAATGGGGGTCCTTTTATAGGCAAGAAGATGGCAACTTTATCTGCAGAACTGTCCCATCAAACTGTCCAATCAGTCAGACCAGGTGCAGGTGCCCCACCAGTGGGGCGCCTGGCGCCCTGTTTATAGGGCGCTTTGACTTGGTCAAAGTGCCCCATTAAGGGGGCACTAGGCCCAGTTTGGCCGAAACGCGCAGGGAAGTTCCGATTTTCCATAAAACTTGGTTTCTTTGAAAGAATACTCATAAAAACAAGAATTTAAGCTCTCCAACTTGACCAAAATTGCGTGTTTACAGCTTGCCTCAGCTTGGCGTCGGCTTTGTAGGAGAGTGACACGAATGAAACGTAGGCAAATGTAGCGACGCGTAATGAGGCGTAGCGGAATGAAGTGGTAATGGACTGAAAAGGTGACGCCAAGGTGTAGATTTAGACTCGCCCTCATTGGCCTAGTTGAGTGGAATAAAACTTTACCGGACTCCGAGATTACCCTTTGTCTTATCGAAACCTTCCCTCTGGTTGATTGGTTAAAGAGAAGAACAGTACTGAAAGTAAATAACTAAAATCCCACGTGGGGGAGAATTGTTATCGGCCAGGACTCGAACTGCATGGTGTGCTGGACTCGGTAGAAATGCAGTAAATTGCGAAAAGTAAAGAGGAGACAGCCAATCAACCAAGGTTGGGTTCTTCAAATTCATAAGGTTTTACTCAACAATACCGGTTCAGTTTGACATGGAAAAACCTCTTGTTTTGATGAAATCATTGTTAAAACCCGTTGGAAACCGATTCTCTGAAAAATCAAGACCTTCTCTAGAGCTATAAAAGACCATTTTTAAAATGTTCATAATGGGACTGGAAAGAGGTTATGGCAAGATTAGGAAGCGGGGAATGGTCATGGTGGGATGATGAATGTTGGTGTATGAAATGATGCATGCTGGGTTTAAAGAAATACAAATAAGCATAAGAAAATAGTTGAAGATATAGGTTGAACATAACGGGTCAGGACATCTATGAAGAAACCGTCGTCCTCGCATATTCAACTTTGGCCTATCCGCAAGCCTAGGGAATGACTAAGCCCTCACTGATTTTGTTGAAGGGGTTCTCAGGCTCAGCCCCCTCTAGACTTGAGGTCTTCAACATATCAAATATTATTTATTTTGATAGATGCAATACTAAATGCAAGTCCTAATAGGGGTCGGGGTAGTCCACTTTTGTTTTTCAATTTTTGATTTTTTTGTTGTTTTTGCTTCCTCTAAGTTTCTGGGGATATGAAGCTGGCATGCCTTCTCCTATTCCTGCATCCACTTGAGAGAAGATATTAGAACTTTATTTTGGCTTAGTCACTTGCAAGGAGAGGGCAAAGTTGCCTTGATCTTTTGTCAAGGGACATAGGCCTTATCAAGGTAAAGATAACAGAAAAACATATGTATGCATAAAATAAAATATGCAAGACTGAAATTAAACATGAATGCAAAGACAACTAATTAGTCTAGAAAGCAAACTTTTAGGTGTTTTGAATTTTTTGATTTGTTTGGGTTTTGATGGTTTTATAATGTTTTTGATGTTTTGGAACTTTTATGATTTTTTTGGTGTTTTGAATATTTAATTTTTAAGAGTTTTGACTTTATAGTTTTTTTTGTGTTTTTGAAGTTTTTAATTTTTTTGGTTTGGTGTGAAAGAAACGACCATCTCATCCTTTGCCTTGCTTGCCATAGGTGCCTCTCATTGTTACCTAAGGGTTAAGAGTAGGCATCACGTGTAAGAAAGTGCCTAGTCCGAGATCTTCTGACCTTCCGCCTTTGATAGGCTATGGCTCTTCTTGGATCCAGTCGGTCAACCTTACCCGCAAGGTTAAAGAGGGAAGAGGATTGGTGGTAAGTCCTTAATAGGATTCGGGGGTGTCGAATTTGTTTCTCTACTAGTGCCCGCATTGCCCGTTTAGGATTTGACATCCTTGGGTCCTTCCTTCTAGCCCTTTTTCTTTGGTGGCCCACATTCAGACAGTTCTTTTTCTTTTGCTTGATTTTAACCTGAGGGGTTCATTGCCCATCTTTTGGAGCCTTTTTCTCTTTTTTTTGGGCTTTTGTTGGTACACATTCAGATAGGTCTATTCTTTTGCCGACCTGAGGGGTCATTGCCCATCTTTTGGCACCTTTTCTTTTAAGAAGTCAGACCTCCAGAGGCATCCTCCTACTAAGGCAATGAGTACTTTCGATACTCCTCATTCTAACCCCTTCCATCTATTCCGGACCGAAATAAGAGGAGAATGAGACAGGGTTGACCTTCTTTTGCCAAGTGTTGCCTAGCTTTCTCTCTGACTTCCAGTCATTGGACTTCGAAACCTAGGCGTGTAGTGTGTGCAGCATGATGCCTATCCTTATTTTCCTAAGTGACAAGTTGGTGCACCGAACAAGCAAGCGTTAGATGTTATCATCATTCTTCACACTTTTGGATTTTATAGATTTTTTTGTTTTTTTTGTGATTTTTGTTTTAAGGAAAATATTTTTTGAGGTATACACCATTCCAGGGATGAGCTAGTTCTTCTCCTTCTGCAATAGTCAGCTTGTATGAATTACCGGGATAAACAGCCGAAATCACATACAGACCCTCCCAATTAGGTTGAAGTTTGGAGCGGGGACCGTCCGGCTTAATGAATATTCTTTTAAGCACACCCTCACCGATTTCAAATTTTCTCTCCACCACCCTCTTCTGATAAAATCTTTTAAGTCTATTCTGATAAGATCTAGCATGTTCGGCAGCGGCCAATCTCCTTTCGTCCAAGAGTTCGAGTTGCGCGAGAAGAGAATCTCGGCGTTCATCCATCGGGATATCTCGATCGATCTGGACTCGGAGGGAAGGAATGATTACTTTGTATGGAACTACCGCCTCCATCCCAAATGCCAAGGCATAGGGGGTCTGACCCGTTAGGGTTCGAATAGAGGTGCGGTAGGCCCATAGAGCATCAACTAACTTATCTGGCCAGTCTGCGAACTTGCTAGACTTACAAGTCTTCTTAATGATTTTTATCAGGGTTTTATTGGTGGCTTCTGCTTGACCGTTGCCTTGAGGATAATATGGAGATGAATGATGCAATCTGATGCAATACCTGTTGCAAAGGTCACGCAGCTCCTGGGAGATGAATTGCGGTCCATTGTCGGTGATGATGTCGCCCGGGATCCCGAACCTGGCAATGATGTTGCGTTTGATGAAGGTGCAGACTGTTGATGCCTTGATCTCCACGTACGCTTCCGCCTCCGCCCACTTGGTGAAGTACTCCGTTGCCGTTAGGATGAAGGATTTGGTTTTGTTTGTGGAGTTTGGGTCACCAAGGGGTCCGATAACATCAAAAGCCCACATAGCGAAGGGCCATGGGGCGTGAATCGGGTGAAGGGAAGATGCGGGAGAGTGAATCTTGTCGGCGTGAAGTTGACATTGATGACAGTGCCGGACAAAGATCGAGCAATCTTCTTCCAGGGTAGGCCAGTAATACCCTTGCCTGATGATCTTCTTAGCGAGGGCTTGAGCATTTACATGGCCTCCACACACTCCGGAGTGTGCTTCTTTAAGCATCAATTCAGCCTCTTCTTCATCTATGCATCTTAATAGAACACCGGCCAAGCTCCTTTTATAAAGTACTCCACCTAAGATGGTGTATTTCTGGGAGATTCTTCATATGGCTTTCTTCTCTTCGGCAGTTGATCCTGGCGGATATGTCTGATCCTGGCAGTAATTCGCAATCTCATGATACCATGGTTTCTCACCCTCTTCTAATTCTTCCAACTCAACTAAAGATACTTCCTCCTTTTGCTCAATGTACTCTTTCCTTTCAAACTCTTATTTAACCTTCAAGAATCGTGCATCTTCTACTGCCGGAATGGTACGTCGGTGGACATAGATCGTCCTAACCTGTCTGCCTAGCGGGACAGATAGTGAAGATGCCAGAGAAGCGAGAGCATCGGCAAGAATATTTTGAGCACGAGGAACATGAATGAATTCGAGTTTGGAGAATAGCTTGATGTAACAGGTGGTGAGTTCTTGGTATGGTCTGAGCCCGAGATGAGATGTGCGGTATTTGGTAAGCACTTGGTGGAGAATCAACTGGCTATCACCGATCACCCTTAGTTTAGTGACACCATAGAAGTGAGCAGCCTCCAGTCCGGCCAACAAGGCTTCATATTCAGCTATATTGTTTGTTGCTGGAAAATGGAGCTGAAAAGCTTGTGGAATGGTGACACCTTCGGGTGATAGAAGAACAATCCCTTTCCCTCTACCCTGGGAGTTTAATGCCCCGTCAAAATACAAAGTCCATAGATTGGAAGATCGAATGGACATCAATTCTTCATCAGGAAATTCTAATTGGATAGGGTCAAAAATTGGGATAGGATGATGGGCAAGGTGTTCAGCAATTGCATAGCCCTTGATTGCCTTCTGTTGGATGTATGTGATGTTGAACTGAGAGAGGAAGAAATTCCCAAAGTTTGATCAATGTTATCCTTCTCCTCATATCGGATTTCATCCAGCTGAATCACATTTTCTAGATACTCCGGTTGCTTGGCACATTCTAAGCTTTTCTGAGCTAACTGATGCAGGTATCTTTCTGGAACTCTCCTACCTCTGATTTTTGTCCTATTTTTATTGGAAACTAAACCTAAAGAAGAAGAAGGTAAATAAGAGGAGGAAGAGGAGGTGGATAGAGTGGAATTTATTGGAGAGGATGGAGGGCAAAGAAGGTCAATCAAGGATCTAGTGGCTCCTTGGGTCGAATGCCCTTCCGAGGCAAGTTGAGATGTTTCCTTGATTGAAATTTGAGTTTCGAGGAGGACATTGCTTTTTGGGAAGCAAACATAAAGATAGAATGGGCTTCAGGTGCCCGATTTGGGGTGAGATCAACTATGGGAGCCAAAGTAGGCAGAGATATTGATAAAGAGGGGAAGATTTTGAGCAATGTTTGATAGAGGGGGCTTTCGGGCCCAATGTTGACAGAAAGAGGTGATGGGCCAGTAGGCCGGATGATCATGGAAGAAGGTGGGCTTATGGACCCAATAAGAGGAGGATGCGGGCTCGAGGGCCCAGGTTTAGGGGATGGGCTTGAGGGCCCAAGAGTTGGAGAAAATGGGCACAAAGGCCCAGATTCAGTAGAGGGGCTCGATGGCCTAAGAGCAATAAGTGGGTACGCGGACCCATAAGTCGGGCCTGAGGGCCTAGAAATAGGGATCGGGCCAAGAAGCCCGGGAAGAGCATCACAGTGCGTTGGGGCGTCGGCCCCAAAAGATGACATAATGAGGGAAGGCCCTCGTGGAATTGGTTGGACTTTTTCTCGAGTCGATTTGGCAATATGACCCTTGGGTGGGTCGATAGGTGGTTCAGCCTAGAGTGGTTCATTACTTGACCCTTCTTCATCGGTGGAAAACAAAAAAGATATTTCAGGATACACGTCATCTTAAGGGTCATCAGTTCTTCTTCTCTTATCTTGTCCTAGCTCTTGCTCCTCCTTGTTCTCAGCCAGTTGAATGGTTTCTTTCTTGATGAAAAACTTTTGTAAGCATCCATAAAAGTATCTGCTTCTGAGATTCTGACCATTCGCTGTCATTCCATCATACCCAACCCCGCTTTTTAGTTGTAACCTCATTAGATTGATTGACTCAGCTATGCCTTGCAGTTCTTTGCCTAGTCCTCGGCCCTCTCGATATCCCAAACTCTTCATTATGTGCCAACCAATAGTTTCATTTTTCTCTCTTTTCCTTCTCCACACTTGCCTGGGCTGCTTACTTATTTCTGGAAGATCCAAGATTGTCAAAATCGGTTCATTTGGCAACCCAATGGGTGGTGGAGAAGAAGGTGGATTATCTAAGGGCATGCTTGTCACCTTAATCACTTGTCCCTTGTAAGAAAATTTGAGACACTGGTGGTTGGTGGAGGCGACTGCCTCTAGTGCTTCCAAATAGGGACGTCCCAGAATAACTTTGTATGTCGGATCCATCTCAAGTATGTGGAAGTCAACAGTGACTGTTCGGGGTCCAATCTTGACATCCAATGTAATCATGTCGTCAGCGGGCTTCTTTGAATTATCATATGCAGTCACTGTTATTTGAGATGGCCGGACATCCTCTTCAGAAATTTCACAAAGATGTAATGTTTCTGGTGGCAAAACATTAATGGAGGCTCCGGTATCGACTAAACATGACTTAATGCCAACTCCATTGATGTGGACTGTAATGCATAAGGCACATTTCCTTACTTCCGGGTCGGCCAACTCTTCCTTTGTAAATGTAAGGGCCGGGTACTCACTTCTCGGGACCAAAACCGATGAGATCTTTTCTGGGGGGAGGCTCTCATTCACCATTAGCCGCTGTAAGTATTGTTGGAGAACCTCTTGATGGACTTTGGATCTTTTGATCAACTCTAAGATGGAGATCCGTGCTGGGGTTTTATCAAGATGTTTCAACAAGTCATAGGATGTCCCAGGCAATGGTTCTTCGATGTGTTCTTCTTCTGCTACTGGTACTAATCCTGACTGACCGGCCTAGGGAAAGACCCTTTGGAACATGCGCCCACTCCTGAGTACTGTGGCAAGTTGAGGAGTTATAGTTAAGGTGGTAGTGGTGGGTGGTGGGTTAGGTCGAATGATGGAAGCTCTTGCGATGGGTGTAATGATGGTTGTTTGAGGCATAGTAGGGTAGGTAGGTCGTGAAGGTTCAGTTGCTCGGGGCGGGATGATGATGGGTCCTAGTGGTGGTGATGTTTGTGGTGGATTAACCGGGCGGATTAGGGTTCGTCCCGATTGGAGTTGAATGGCTGGTGGTGTGATGATGGGTTGTGATGGTGCACGGATGATGGGTGGTCTGTTTAATACGATGGGATTAGGTGACATAGTTGTTCGGGGTATTGAGTGGATGGTTCGGTGAGGTAAGTTGATGTGCATGGCAGAGGTGGCTCCCTCGACTTGCCAATTCTGGCCCCGATCATGATACTCCTCAGAAGAGATCAAGATGGGATTAACACGTTGATTCCCAGGTGCGAGTGCATGTGGAGGTAAAGGGTTTTGGATAATCCCCAGGCCGGGGTTCTGTTGTTGTTGCTGCTGAGCTGGTGCGTGCTGCCGTTGAGGTTGATTTTTCACTGTTCTGATGTATTCCCCCATCTGGTCCCAGTCAATACTACCTTGCTCATTAAGGTCGTGGATGTAGTCTTTGAATTGAAAATAATTTTCCATAGTGTGCCCAGGATATCTGTGAAACAGGCAATATCACTCTGTGTTGACATTTTGAGGCCACTCCAACTTCTCCCTTGGCAATACAATTTGCCCTTCCGCCATGAGTACATTAAAGATATCCATGAGAGAGTACGGCAATGGCAGGTAATGGTTCCTCTTGGGTCCAACCTTTCGGGGTTCGTAGGCCATGGGAGGGGGTTCTTGGTTGTAGTTGGCCAGTTGTTGCCGCGGTGGTTGGGGAATTGGGGCTTGCGGTCGCTGAGGGATCGGAACTTGTTGTTGACGAGGCTGGAACTGAGGTTGATGTTGAGGTTGACGAGGGTTTCTAAATGGTTGGTTTTGTTGAGGGTTCCTAAACTGGTGTTGATAATTTCTAGGTGGGTTCCCTACAACATTTTCAATTATTTTTTAGGTATTTTTTATAATTTATTTAACCCAACATGCATCATATAGGTCTTGCATTGCATAGCATCCTCTCAATTCTATTTTCTCCATGTCCATTATATATTTTGCCTTCTTTATGTCCCCTATCCCACCGTGTGTTTATCGTCTCGATATCTGTCTCACCATCTCCTTTTCATCTTTTCCGCCATCATGGTGATGTTGTACCACCATGTCTCTATTACCCACCGTGTATGTTCTCCCTACCGTGTTTTATCTCACCGTGGCAGTTGTCACACCATTATTTCTTCTATCACATTGTAACAATGTCAATCCCATCGTTTCCATTCAATCCCACCATGATTTAATCTCACTTTGTGTTGTCTATTTTGTCGATTTTCGAATAACTGGGTTTATATTAAAGTGAGATTCACTATTTTCACGATACCCGAGCAAACTTTTATTGTACTTAATGCAAGCCCTTTTATAACTTGAGATTATTCCACTCAGAATCAAACTAAGTATTTTGGTGAAACTTGAATGAACATGATATATTAAATATGGTTGCTTGGTATTCTTTTTATTTTTCAAACCAAATCTTTTTTAAACTTTAGCCCATCACAATATAAGAACACTGCAAAGTTTGGGTTGCTAGCTGATGATAAACCAATGAATTTAGGGACTCCTCACCGTGTTGAGGGTTGGCTACCTTTTTATTTTCATCTCTCATGCTAATGGCATGTCTTTTACCAATCAATTATACAAAGATTTGATGGAACAAGAAAGCGATCTAGAATACTCAGCAAGATTCATTTTGCTGAATCGGGTCGATAAGCATGTCTATATCTACACCTTGATGTCACTTTTTTTAGTCCACCACCATTTCATTTCACTACATTCATCTATGCTCACTTACACTTCATTGTAGTTTACTTTGAACCACTCCTCTCCATTACATGCCATTCCTTACAAACCGACATCAAGGCGAGTTAAGCTGTACACACACCAAATTCACCTAATTCAAAGCATAAAACTTATGTTTTATAAGGTAACATGTGTGATTGATTCGAGAATGATGATGGGTCTTTTATTGTTGATTCAAAGCTTTGTCGACTTAAATCAAAGGTTTTCCAAGGATTTTTGAACGAAGCTGTAACTTCCAAGTGAAAGCCACGCGTAAATTGTGGAAACACAAAAACTGGTTTGATAATCAAAGCCTAATGATCAAGCATTAAAGGCTATGGTCAAATTCTCATTTTGGATGTATTTTGATTCATATCGTGTCTTTTCGATTGTCGTCAGGATCATTTCGACCAGCGTCGGACTTTCTATTCACTACCCCAACTTCTAGATGAAAATTTAAGTCTTGGAGCATGTTCCGGCTAATCCATTATTGTAGAAAGCTTACTTGGCCAGTTATCTTTCCAATGCGAAAAATGGCATTTAATTATGAGATCAGGAGTTTCCGTAATGGCTTCTGGAACAGAGACGCACAAATGCGGTGCCATGCTCCACGAGGTAGGGCGCATGCACGCTTGACCGACGGCACATGGTGTTGTTCTTCAACTTTGATTCTAATTCTAAATGGATTAGTGCAAAAAGGTAATTTGATTATTTTTTATTTTTTGTATTTATCATAAAATTAAGATGCGCCCCCAGAACATACACCCTAGGGTCAGGCTCATGCACCCCACCCCAGGGTGCATTGGCTAGTTTTATCTGATTTTGGATAAGACTGGTTTTCCCTATAAATTCCCTCAACTTATGATGCTCCAAAGGTTAGGATCATGACTCCTTGGGCATCTCAAGATGTCCAATCTCTCTCCTACTCTATTCTGGTGATTTTTAGAGAGAGAAATTTGAGCTTTTAGAGAGAGAAAACTTGGTTCGCACGTGTTTAGCCAGGTCTTTTTTTCTGACTTTTATAGAAGTGTGGAGACGTCTTTTGCCCAAGCTGTCTGAAGCAAATTTCTGCCCCTCTAAGTCTTATTTCATTTGCAATAGATGGCATACAATTCCGAGATTGGTGCTAGTTGTGGTAGGCTCTGAAGCAAAGTCATGCTAGGCAGATCCCGATTGCAGTTCAGCTTTCTCGATGAACTCAGACTTGGCCATATCTTCTACAATTGGGCTTAGATTTGATTTGTTTTTCTTTCTATCTCTTTATTTTATCCTTATCCATCCATCTATTAATTTTTGCAATTTTGAATTATTTTTCATCTGTTAAGTCAAAACCCAAAAAAAGGGTTAGATGTAACCCAAATCCGGTCAGTTATGTTTCAATTGTCTGTTTGATGTCATTCTCTTCACACATACTTTACCCCCATTCAGTTCTAATTGTCTTTTCACTTATTTTATTGTCTAGTTACACAAGAAACTGAGCATCCACATGATGAGGACTCTTCTTCGTCAGCCGGCTGAAGAAGGAGAAGCTTAAACCCACATTCTTGCCGCTAAGGTATGCACGGTCAATCTTTAATTCCATTACATAAAGCAGAGCCCGTGGATCTTGGCAACCACTTTCTTACTTCGTTTTATGCATTAATTTTTTTTTATCTATTCTTACCGACATGACCCGGATAGTCCCTTCAACACCCTAGTGATGTCGAAGGCTGAATATTTGAGGATCAATGTGAGTGTGGGTAAAGAAGGGGTCATATTCTCTTTCTCCTCATTCTTTCCCTTTGACGTGATGATCCAGATTCACTCATCTTGATTTTAGAGTCGACACGGTGCATTGAACTCCGACCCCAACTCTGCATCCTCAACCTCAGATATTATCTATGATCCTAGGACCTCTGAACCAATCTTCTCAACTTGAGCCATCTTCTCAAAGCCACTCTCGCTCCTCTTCTCAATTTATGGTGTTGCCTTTGAGGAAGATCCCTACACCTCCTATGGTTGTTGTCGCCTCCTCACAATCTCAACACTAGGAGACTGTGCTTGATAGGAAGGGTCAGCAATGGTCTTAGCATTGTGAGTGATGGCCATCTGGAACAAAACAAGCACAAGAAATCAAAATTGTCAGGGGTTACAACTTTTGGAAGATAACATGTACATCCCAAAGGATGTGCACACAAGCTAGACATGTCCATCCTCTACATAAGGCAAAAAACACCGTCTACCTGACTAGACATGCACATCGAACCAACTAGACATGCAGACGCATCACAAGGCAATTCAGAAAGAAAACATCTATTTCATGGATGCATCTTTCCTAAGGATTTGAAATCATCTGACCAGACTCAAATCAACACCAAATTTCCTGAAACCAATCTAAAAAAAAAAGGAAATCACTAAGGCTTCAAACATACAAAAATAAAATCTAACCTTTCAAGGTTTGGAATAAAAGAGATGTAGACACACCAATTTGGCTTGATTTAGAGCTTAGAAACCCATGCTTTACAGGTAATACCTGCGATGAAAACATATGCTCTACAAGCCAATTATATTTGATATGATTTGACATTTCTAAAAATATCTTATTCAATTAATTAGACACATCTTCATTACTTGCTCTTATTAAATACATATATCGTAATAAAGTCCTTGATCACATGTAATGATGATTGAATTACGATGAGATCACAATAATAAGATCAACCATTTAAAGATATGTTATCTAAATGTTTCAAGTCATAGGATACTTGAAATAAGAGCACTACAAGAAATCGTCGCTTTACCTATGAAAACATTGCCCGTAGTTAAGAATTAGTAGGTAAATGTTACATTCGCCTACTCTCTATACCTACTAATTTGATCATTCGTAGGTAAAACTATCAATACCTACGAAGTGCCTACGGATTCACCTCCGTAGGAAATTACATTGTTACATAAATGTGTAATCTCATTCAATAAAATTAAAAGATGGATGTTAATAATATTAATAACCTATTATTTATTAATATTAAAAATTTATAAAATAATAAATAAATATAATAAATGTATAATAAATAAAATAAAAAGAGTAATATAATAATACAAATATTAGAATATTTATATGAATATAAAATAAGTTATTAATAAAAATAAAATTATTTAAATAATAATTAAGTATAATATTAAATATATATAAATACAATAATATAATAACAAATTTTATTTAGTGATAATTTAATATTACTTTATAATATGTAATCTAATAATTATATTAATTTTTAAAAATGTAATAATATATAATTTAATATTTTTTATGATTAAAATAAGGTATTAATATTAATAATAGTTTAATATCTTAAATAACTATATATAAGTACAAATAATATTTTACAAATTTATGTATATATATATATTTCTTATATACTCAATATTTTAATATTTATAGGATCCATATTACATAAATATTTTAACCTAAAATAATATAATCTAAAATATTTTAAATAAAAAAATAATGTAACTTCCCTCCCGACCGGCACGCCCCGCCTTCAATTTTCCACAATACCTCCGGCGCCCACCTTCGACTGTATCTCCCTCCCGATCGGCGCCCGCCTTCAACCCGTGAGCTCGGCACCCACCTTCAGCTGTCCCTCCCAACCGGCACCCGCCTTCAGCTCTCCCTCCCGACTGGCACCCGCCTTCAGCTCGGCACCCGCCTTCAACTCTCCCTCACCGATTAGGGCCCGCCTTCAGCCCCAAGCCCGCCTTCAGCTCTCCCTCCCGACCGGCGCCTGCCTTCGGCCCCAAGCCCGCCTTCAGCTCTCCCTCACCGACTGGCGCCCGCCTTCAGCACTCCCTCCCGACAGCATCGCCCTCTACACAGCACCGCCCTCCAAACCCTCCTCTGTGCTTATCCTCCGCACAAACGACTTCGAACCCTCGACATTGCCTCCTCCCTTCTCGGTTGCATCTTCAACCATCGACATTGCCTCCTTTGTGCCCTAGGCCGCACCGCAGTTGGTTATTCTGCGGACGGAGGAAGAGGAAGCCGTCAGTGACAGTAGAGGAGTTGGTATTTTCCACGGGTTCTTGGAAGAGGTAAGCCCATCGTATGATGTTGTCAAAATAAGTATTCTCTTATTACCTTGTTGTTTAACTATATTACTAACATATTTGCATTCTGATGTATTAGGTGGGATTAGGAATCACTATTTGAAGATTGAAGAAAATGAGGTAACACATTTATACATCAGATTTTATTCTGATGTATCAGGTGATAGGTGTAGACACACAATTTTGGTCCAATTGAAGAGCTTGAATTCTTGTTTTCATGAATAATATTTAAGTAACCTTTCAAGGGAACTGAGTTTTCTGGAAAAATCAAGTTTTTCGGCACATTTTGAAGAAGATCGATAGGCGTTGACCAGGGTCAAAGAGCCCTATACACAGGGCACCAGGCGCCCTGTATATAGGGCACCTGGCGCCCTACTTATAGGGCACCTGCACCTGGTCTGACTGACTGGACAGATTGATGGGACAGTTCTGCAGATAAAGTTGCCCTATTCTTGGCTATAAAAGGACCTCAATTTGGAGGCTTGAGGACACACCAAGGGCGCCCCCCAAACCCTCTCATCTACCACAACACTCCCAAGGCCTTAAAACCCCTTTCCAAGCTCTCAAACCATTCCAAAACCCTCTCTCAAAACCCAAAAAAACCATAGTTGCTTCTTGAAAGAATAGTCTAGCAGAATGAAGTTACCATCTTTTGGGCTGTAGAAAGACCCCCATATGGAGGTTTAGAAGGTTCCAAGTCTGTCCTCTCACTCCTTATTCACCACTACATTCCCAAAGCCTCACAACCTCTCCCAAAGCCCTTAAACCATCCTGAAATCTTTCCCCAAAAACCTGAAAACCCGCAATTTCCTTCTTCAAATATATGATTTTTCTCCGACTTTGAGGGACTCTACACTCCATTTCCCTTACATCTAGTGCCAAAACACTCTACCATTAGCTTTACTTGAGTATTGGCTGCTTGAAGAACTCCTTCTTCCATCTTGGAGGTCTTCCTACACTCCGGGGCGACATCGCGAAGAAGGGAAAAAAATCTGCTAAAACCAGTCCCTGGTGCCCCATAAATAGGGCGTTTTGACTTTGGTCAACGTGCCCCATCAAGGGGACACCTGCAGCTAGCACCCCATATATGGGGCACTAGCAGGGGCAGACCCCGTTTTGCATTTTTTTGAGTTTATTTACCTTTCCGGTTGATCCTTTACTCCCCCCTTTCATTTTAACTTTCATTAACATGTCATTTACCATGCATTAAGTCACACATTTGCATCTTCATACCTCTTTAAAAACCTATCAAAAATAGGGGTTGGGATTTAGTCCCAATCCGGTTAGTTCCTTCCCTTTTGCATGTTCAAGTTCGAATTTGAGCATGATTCTACACTTTCACTAGAACTAATGATCTTTTCACTTGTTTCTATGTTTTCATATGAACATTTGTAGGTAAATCCAGCCGAGGCAGAGCTTCAACCGGATCAAAGATGAAGAACTCACTAAGCTCTCTTCTTTCGGCCGGCCGAAAGAGGAGAAGTCGGAACTCAACAATCTCCCCGCTTCCAAAGGTATGATGGTCATTTTTATTCTTCATTTTTATTTCTTTCTACTATATTTTGGAGCCTTTGGCTCCTAGCGACCACAAACACTAACATCCCATCCACCAAGTCCCCAAAGCAAGCGTAGGGGCCGGAAAAGGGAGATCTACGGATTCCCCGTTTTGGGTGCTTACAATAGGTGGGATTAAGAAGTCTATTTTCAACAATTTTATGTCAAGTAATGTGTACTTAGTTTCCTATTTTGTTAGGTGATTCCTTTGTTATTCTTTAGACGCCTTACTCATGATTTTCAACTATTAGATTTTTTATGTGCAGCAATTATTCATCTAGGTTCTTGCTATCATTCTCTCTTTATTTTTAGTTGCCACATGACCGAAGTCATCCTTTAGTTATAATTGCTTTGTTCCCAAACTGATTACTAATTTTTATCTCTTGCTTTGGAGTTGGATGGATTTGCCAAAAAATGTGATGGGTTACTATGATGGTGTTGACAACTTTATAAAATTTGCATATGCAAATATGCCATCGAGTCATAAGATTAGATGTCCATGTGTGAATTGCACATATATGAATAAATGTGAGAAGGATGTTGTTAGACAACACCTTTATATCGATGGTGTTATAAAGGACAAAAAATTTTGGAAATTTTATGGCGAAGGATCAAGTCATGAAAGTCTCCGAGAGAGTTGGGTCGATTCAAACATACATCAGATGTTAGATGATGTCTTTCCTGTACTTACTGATGAAAGAGCACATGATAAAGATTCTAAGAGCTTTTTTGACATGCTGAACGATGTCAACCAACCTGTTTATCCCGGATGCAAAAATTTTAACAAACTTTCATTTATCATTAGGTTGATTAATATTAAATGTATGAGTGGTATGAGTAATAAAAATTTTGATATTCTGTTGAAGCTGTTGATTGAGATGCTCCCAGATGGGTCATCATTACCACCATCCTTTTATGAGATCAGGAAAATACTTGACCAGCAAAGGTATGGTTATAAAAAGATACATGTATGTCTGAACAATTGTATCTTATTTTGGAAAGAGCATGATACGTTTGAATATTGTCCAAAATGTGGAGAATCCCGAAGGAAGTCATACAAGTCAAGTATTGTGGTAAAAAAAGAAAAGGGTACCTCAAAAGGTTCTTCGTTATTTTCCACTCATTCCACGTTTGAAGAGACTCTTCACATGCTATAAAACATCTGTGAGTATGAGATGACATGAAGAGGAACGTGAAGAAGATGGTATCCTAAGACATCCAGCTGATTCGGCTTGTTGGAAACAACTAGATGCCATTGATGATTTTGGGTTAGAATGTCAGAATGTACGACTTGGACTGGCGAGTGATGGGTTCAACCCTTATGGAAACATGAATGTCACTCATAGTATATGGCTGGTGTTAGTTGTTCCTTATAACTTACCACCTTGGGAGTTTATGAAGAGTACAAATATTTTGCTTTGCCATCTAATTTCTGGCATGAAAGGTCCTGGTAACAAAATTGATGTCTTTTTGCAACCGCTCATAGAGGAACTTGAGATTCTTTGGCACGGTGTAGATACATATGATGCAGCTAAATGTAAGCAATTCCATCTACGTGCAGCGTTATTATGGACTATTAACGATTTTCCAGCATATGCATACATGTCAGGTTGGAGTACAAAAGGTCGATTGGCTTGTCCTAATTGTAATAAGAACACCTCTTCAAGTTGGCTAGAATGTAGTGGAAAGTTTTGTTACATGGGTCATCGTAGATGGCTAGCAAACAAAGATAAGTTTCGAAAAATGAGTAAACAATTTGATGGTCATGAAGAATGGGGTGACAAGCCATTGACGTTATCTGGACTTGAAATAATACAACAACTAGATGATTTTAATTCACACGTTGCAAAATGTCTTGAAAAGAAGAAAGGCAAGAGGAAAAGAAAAAGTAAGGAGGATGATAATAAGTACCTAGGGTGGAGGAAGATGAGTATTTTCTTCAGGTTACCATATTGGAAATCTTTATTGCTTCGCCATAATTTAGATTTGATGCACATTGAGAAGAATGTATGCGAGAGTATAGTAGGCACTCTTCTCTCAATTGAAGGGAAGAATAAAGATGGGCTGAAAGATCGTCAAGACTTACAAAAGATGTGCATTCGAGAATCTCTTCACCCACAAAAAGTTGGGCCAGGTAGGATAGTGCTACCACCTACCCAATTCACATGTAGTAAGAAAGAAAAGAAAACTATCTTCAAGTTATTTCAATCTGTTAAGGTTCCTGATGGCTACTCCTCAAATATTGCAAAGCTATTTGTCAACAAAGATAAGAAGTTATGGGGGTTGAAGACTCATGACTACCATGTCATTATGCAACAATTACTTCCAATTGTTGTTAGAGCAATCCCAAACAAAAATGTTTCATCATCACTAAGTGACATTTGTCATTTTTTCTTAAACATTTGTTCAAAAGTTGCTTCTACTGAAGACTTCTACCAACAAGGCTTAGATGTTGCAAGGACATTATGTCATCTGGAGATGATATTTCCTCCAAGTTTCTTTGATATAATGGTTCATTTGATCATTCATTTAGCAGATGAGGCTAGGATTGCTGGACTAGTTCAGTATAGATGGATGTACCCATTTGAGAGGTATTACTTTCACTTATACATTTAATTTTGTCGATTGATTGAAATCAATGTTTATTACTACTAACTCTTTAGGTACCTAGCCAAATTAAAATCTTATGTGAGGAATCAGACATACCCTGAAGGGTCAATTGCCGAAGGATATGTTATGTCTGAAACAATGATATTTGCATCCCGATATTTAAATGATGATGTGGTGACATGGTTAAATAGATCACGACGATAAGTGGAATATCGTCCAAAGGTGGTAGAGGAAGGATGGAAAATTTTCATGGAGACTTGTCGTCCATGTGGAGCATCTAAGAACAAAAGACTACAAAGAAATGATTTTTTGCAAGTACATAACTATATCATATTCAATTGTACAGCTTTGAACCAATACGCCAAGTAAGTTTAAATTTAATTTTTTAATTTTAGATTATAACAAACATATATGAAAATGCAAACTAATCATCTTCAATTTAGGAATCATGTCACTGAACATAGAGAGATGTACCCTGAGTTGAATGAAAGCGAGGTTGAGCATATTCATACATCTAAATTCAGACAATGGCTAAAAGCTAAGGTAATTATTATGTTTGTATGTTATTATGTTTGTGGTAGGATGTGGAGATATTTTTGTAACATGCATACAATTTCTTTGTTTTCATTAGGTGCTTAAGCTACAAGAGTTGACTAGGGGAGACATGTCATCTTATCTTATTTGGGTTAAAGATCTACCGCTTGATGTGGTTAAGAAGTATGAATCATGTATAGTTAATGGATTTAGATTTCACACAAGAAAGGTTGAACAACAACAAAACTTTGGCGTTGTATTGACTGCAAGTGGACCTTTAAAGTCATAGAACATGGAGGAAAATGTTACCTACTATGGTGTGGTTGATGAAATTTTCGAAGTTGACTACTATGGTCATATGAGGATAGTGTTGCTTAAGTGTGATTGGGTAGATGTGCACCGAGGGGTGAAACATGATGGACCTCTTGTTTTGGTGAATCTAGCATGTCAGGTGTTAATTCTGCTTGTTAATGTACTTTTCCAAAGCTTTTCTTCAAGGCATGTCAGGTGTACAGAAATGAGGAACTTTTATAGCATAATACATCATTTCCGAGGTAATGTTCTTCAACTTTATGAGCCTATCTCTCTTCTTTCATTCTAAATGTATCATTTATTGCTAAAAATGATAAGAATGAGAGTATCTAAATTTCTTGTTATTCTGACATATTAGGGATATTAATCTAACTTATTACCTTGTCTCCCATTTAATTTTTCCTTGGTTATTCTAGAATGAATGCCATTCTAAATGTCTCTTGGAGCTAGATCTGTAGATGGATCCATATATTATAATCTATAGATGGATGACAATATATATATATGTATTGTACATTGAGGGTAGTTTTCCAATTACATGAAATGAATATTACAGAAGGTGACATCTGAAATGTCAACCAGGATCTAAATGTAATTTGTGCTTATCACCCCCCTTCAAGATGAACGGTGGTGAAAACACATTCAGCTTGTTCCTGAATGTCATAAACTGTTGAGTGGATAAAGGTTTTGTGAACCCATCAGCTAAATAATCAGAGGAAGCTATATGCCTGATCCATATATTCACAGATGTATGAATGTTTCATGAGTAAGTTTTATTTTTTTAGATTTTTTGTGTGGTTTGTGGTGGCATCTGTTTGCGAAATTCAGTATGCATGTTGTCTTCAAGTTGCCCTTATTTTTTTCCTAGTTTGAGGTAAGAAAAGAGATTAACATAACTTCTGAACTTTCTGTGGATTTTCTAACTTTTAATCTCTTTTCAGAAAAGAAAAGTCCCTGTAATTTTTTTTACCTTCAGAATGGTTTTATCAATTCAATGCCCAATTTTGGTAGCAGAACCTGGAAACTGAAACCCAAAGCCACCCTCCTCCAAGTTACTTAATGGTAACTTTGTAAAGCAAGTTTATGTTATGTATAGATGTGCATGTTTTCTGCACGTGCTTATGTTCTCAAGTTAATTTTTATGATTTAAAATATTAGTCTATGACAAGTGCAACATAATTTCTAATTTGAGTTCTTCACCCTCGGTGGTTATGTTTTCTTTTGCTTTCATTGGGTGTTGTAATCAAGATTACATGGAACTAACATGTTAATTGCTGTGTGTTAGAGGAGGATTGTTTCAAATTTGTGGATGATACTCGGGTTGCAAATTTTGTTGGGCCTGGGTTTTGGATGTGGAGAAAGCAAACCGGTTTCATTAGTTCAGGGCAGGTGCACTACTTCGGACTTCTCCATTTTCATATATCGTTTTCAGTTGTGCTCTCTTGTTATCACAAATATCAAATATTTTTCTTACATATTTGGTTCTCTGGATGGAACAATGCTTGAAACTTTGTGACTTCATTTATTCTAAACAATAAAACTTGACATCACTCAGTTCATGGTTTATCAGATTGTCTTTTCATGATCACTCAAATATTGATTGTTGTATGTTTTTGAAACAAGGATGGTGTATATATGAGTAGCTTGTGAATGGTGTATATAGGAATGTTTTATTGTGAAGTTTTTTTTTATCATGTTTTGTTTGTAATGAGCTGACTCAGTTTTTTTATGTTTGTTTTGTTTGTGAAATGTTGTCAAAATTTGGATTAGATTTGAGTGATGAGGTCTTTTGAAGGTTGTATGAGTTTTTTGTGTGAATTGTGTTTGCATTGAATAAGTGGAATGTATTGAGTTCAATGAGTGAAATGTATTCAAGTCGAATGGATTGATATCAGGTTTTAGTTATGTAACATTTACCTACGGAGTTTACTACATAGGTAAAAAGAAGATCGACTGTAGGTATAGATCATATTTACGTAGGTTACCTACGCAAAAAAATCGTTGGTATAGGCCATTTTCCCGTAGGTAAAACCTTTACCTACGGATCTACCTACGGATTGGTCGCGTAGGGCTAGTACATGTAGGTAATTGTTTACCTACGAACGGTTCCGTAGGTATAGTATGACTTATACCTACGGGTGTATGTTCACCCGTAGGTATAGTACCTGTACTATACCTACGGATTCGTCCGTAGGTAAAACATTTACCTACATGTACTAGCCCTACGGAAGGTTCCGTAGGTAGCTCTGTAGGTAAAGAACATTACCTATAGAAAAATGGCCTATACCTACGATTTTTTTGCGTAGGTGAAACGCGAATTTCTTGTAGTGGGATATCAAGGATTCAGATAGACTAGTGTATGTGATGTCTTCTCATATGATAAGGATGATTAATCTCATTGATCATTAGTGTGGAGACACTAGGATTCACATATAAGTGCTCATTAGTGGAATGAGTTTATTGAACTGACCGAATCAGAAACCTTGATGGTATCTTACCAAATTATCAATTAGGATTTTCTATCATCACAGTTGCATGGTTAAACTTTTGATCTGAGTCGCCAAAGATGTCTTGTTGGCTAGAACTTGTGCTTTGACCATTGACTTATAGATCACCATTTAGATGGTCCAGTATAGCGATGGATTGGGTATAAGGAAAACTCATTGGAGGTAATTGAGTAGATAACAAGGGATCATCCACTCTCAGTAAGTGAGAGTGAATGTCCTATGAGATAATACTCTAAATCCCTGGCTAGGGTAAAAGGAATAATTTAAAAAGTAGTTTTTCAATTGATCTTATTCTAATTGATCTTATTATGAGTACAAGATCCTAGAAAGTCGATATACTATAGAGTTGGCAGTCGATGCTGTACTCCTTTCTGACTAGAACATTGATTGGACAAGAGTTTATATTCATATGATAACTGATGATGGAAAGGCTCAGTGGAGATTAGATCATCCCCATAGCCATTTAGGATTATGAGATGCAGCTTGTACCCTTCATAATCGGTAGGTCAATTAATCTATTATCAGATAATTAATTTAATTTAATTAATTTGGATTGTTCAATTTTATTTAGGCCTCAACCAAATAAGTTATTGAGCCTAATTGGTCACATACATAAGAAATTATCCATAAGTATAGGGGCACGGGGCATAATTTATGGACATTTTGGGTTCTTTTGGAAAATTTCAAATTCTTTATAAATACTAATAGTTTAGACAAAACCCTACCAAATCAAGGATAAAAATAATATCCTCAGACTTCTCCCTACCTTCTTCTCTCTTTGGAAGACATCCATGGGTGATAAAGGTCCATTTGAGAAGAGTTCTTGAGTTTGGTGTGAAGAGAGAACATGTTGCAGATGAAGGTCGTGTGGATACCGCTGGAGACCGAACATTTGAATGGTTTGAAGATCCTTAGAAGGTCTTTTTCTTCCTCTTCAAGGGATTGGATGAATCCCGGTCAGGTATATTTAAACTCGTTTCGATCGGTTTTTGATTTTCATCATTCGGTTCTGATTTAGACAAATTCTAAATGAACTTATAGGAATCGTCACTTTCGCTACATCAAAATTTATATGATGATTCCTTACATTGTTATCAGAGCTAGGTCAACTCTTGGTTGAAACTGACGTTGAATCGATGTTATTTCATGTATTTTATGTGTTCCTGAATCTATGCAAACGTCTATTTTATCAAAGCCACCATATTCTGTATGTGATGTAGATAAGAGATTGGTTGGGACCTATAGAATCTCATGATATAGGGCTTTATAATGCTGTAAACCATTTGAATTTTGGATCTTTGTAACGTATGGTAGAAGCCCTAAAAGTTGGTCTTTTGTCATGCCCAAACTGTCACCCGAATTTGGGATTTTGTGAATTTTCCATCTGTGTAGGGAATTTAAGTCTTGAGAAGGTTTTAGAAGATAGGTAATATGATTACCTATTTTTTTCTATGATATCCTTCCATGAACGGCAGCAAACGAAGAGGAATTGAGCTTTTTCTAATGATCTAGGGTTTTGCTAAGTTTAGCGGTGCCATCCTAATTCTCCCTGATCTCTCATCAATTTGGAATTTTTATATGATAGGATATATACATATTTAGAAACATCATTTTATAAGGATTCCATATTATATTTTTGGAGAATTTTTGGTCTCCAAGATAAGGAGTTATCTTGGTTGCAAGATGGTGATTTCTGCTATGAAATCCAGTTGATCGCCTCCTCTTACTCATTTTTTAGTCAGGATGGCTATTTTGGAATCCTCATTTGTTAAGGATACCAATGCATATTTTTGTGTATTTTTTAGAGCTCTAGATAAGGAGATATCCGCCACAAAAGTCAGGACGATTTTCCTTTCCATTTTCAGCTACTGCAGCATCTTATCTGGCAGAGAAGAAGACAACCAGGTCCGATTCAGCCCCAATTTCTATAGTAGTTGAGGCGGTGCACCCGGCGGGCACATGGGGGCGACACAGGATGTAGAAGATTAGCACACCCGACAGTGCACGCCAAAGTGGCGTAGTGCGCCAGAGCGCACAGCGCAATGTGCCGAAAACATTATTTTTAATGATTTATAATTATTAAAATCATAAAAAATTTAAAACTTTTTCCAAAACGTTTATAAAAATTTTGAAAAAAATTAGAATATTATTTGACAGTCTTTAATGTTTTTAATGGCCTGTTAGATGATATTAAGTCTTATTTACATATATTCAATCATAGTTAAATTTTAAAATTATTTTAAATATTTAAATTATTCAATTAAAGTCTTAATTAATTTTGTAAAATTAAAATTTAAAAATATAAATTAAGACATTAATTTATGATTTTGCACTGTGTTGGAAATGCATGAATATACTAAAGTGTTAGATGTGCTTGTATGATTCATATAAATTGTAAATATGTTGTTGTCATGCTATTTATTTCATGAAAATTTGACAAGTATGAAATTGGGAAATTCAAAATTACAGTATATAATTTTATGTTGGTATATATGATATATCTCATATAATTATAACATATGCACTCTATGTTCATTTGATGAATGTTAGTGTATGGAGGAAATCATGGACTTAAATGTGTTTGACTTGTGATTGCTTATTTAATTGTGTTGGTTGTGTTATTAAATGGGACTTATGTGTGGTCTCCTCTCTCTCTATACAATTTGATTGTACTTTCTACGTCCCTTCCATTAATGTACTCCCCTTGGTTAAAATCAAAGTTTCTTATAAAGTTATGTACATTTGTGGGTCTACGTACCCTTAAGTCGCTTGTAATGGTTAGAAGTTGGTTCGTGAAAGGTTAGAGAGTGAGACCGCTTAGAGAAACAACCTTCTAAAGTGGGAACATGCCAACTTAATCTTCTGAATCAAGGATTTGTACTTATAGGGGTGCCTTAGGTGAATGCTTTGGGTTAGGTTCATGATCACTTAATTTTATGCATATTGGATATGTGGATGTGTGTTACAGGTTATACCTTAAATATATGATATTTCCAAAAGTATTATATATACTTAGCACTTATTATTGATGAGACTAAAATAAAATTTATTCTTGTTTTAATTAGTTTGATAAATGTGAGATATTAAGAATGACTTACGTAGTCTTCCGTTGTTATAGTCTTAATGAGCCACTCTTAGATTAGATGAGTTTGTTGTGTTTTTCATAAGACTCATTCAGCAAGTGATTGGATCATAGCTAAGATATTGTCAAACTTTTGGGTGGACCATTAGCATGGCCTTGTTGTGTTTCCCACAAGGGCTATGTTAAGAATCTATTTTCATAACGTAACAAGCAGATTTGACCTAACTTGAGTATACAGCTTGTTGTGTTTCCCACAAAGTTATAAGTTTAGAGACTAAATGACTAAGAGTTGCATGGGTCACAATTGGTAAAAGTTACCTACTTATTGAGTATGTGATGACTTGTTGTGTTTCCCACAAGGTAATAACTTTAGAGGTTGAATGTCTAAGAGTTGCATAGGTCTCAATTGGTAGAAGTTACTTACCTGTTGACTATGGGATGACTTGTTGTGTTTCCCATAAGGTCATCACCATAAGGTTAATAGGGTCTTAGTCCACATTAGGATTTCATCTTGATATCTCGTCTTTACATAATAAGGGTTACACAAATTCGTCGAAAATTAGTGAGAGCATAAATCAATTGTAGAATACAATAATAAACTACCATTAATATGGCATACTAGATGTTAAGCAATTTCAATGGATCGCACTTTTTATATCGGTTTAGAACTAAAAGAATTGTTCTCATGGTGACCAATTAGCTATCATACTTGAGAAGGTGTCTTTTAGACTATTGAATGATATAAAAGAAGATAAGATGTTATCTCATAAAATTGTATAGAAAAGATGCATTGTTTGTCTTATACTAGATGTTAGCATCTGTGAGATAAAAATCATAGAGGCGACATAGATAGATGGATATGATATCTATCATGGCTTATAGTGATGAGTTAATCAATGGCAAGTTAGAACAACAATACATTTAAAATACTTCATTTTGGTGAGACCAATAAAAGAAAGTAAGATCATTAGATAGAAATAGAAGGAGATGATTAATAGTCTAAAAAGATAATCAAGATAATAAAAGCCCAAAATCAGACATAGCATTCTTCCACTATCATAATGATGATAAATGGAGCTTGAGAAGTTTTATGCATCTAACCCATTGATATTTACTTGTATTAAATACACACTTTATAATTTACATCATCACTAGTGGGAGTTACATATCTTTAATAGCCTTATAGAGATGTCCTAATTATTAAGATTGCTATTATATCCTTCTAAAGGAACATTATATTGTTTTTTGCTTAAATAAATGATGATTTATTCTGAGCCGTGGAAATGATAGATGCTTTAAGACTAAATGGCAAAGTGTTTGTTAGTAGGAGCTTAATAAATTGCTTAAACATATTAGAAATGTAAGCTCTACTGATATGTGTGAATACTCCTCTTAAGAGGAAATAATTTGATTTAGATCAATCTACTTTTTAGCTTAATGTAGACATGCAAAATGAGCTAATGAGTTGTTAGAACTCATACATCTAGGTGTATGTTAGGCCATGTCTATTAAGACTAAAAAAGAATATTTCTATTTTATTATTTTAAAGATGATGTCTTTAGATATAGATACAATATTTTTAGATGTACAAATCTAAGACCTTTGAGAAATCATTAGAGATTAAGAATGAAGTAGAGATACTAATGGAAAGAGTATTAGAACTTTTTGATGAGATCAAGGAGGGGAACACTTAAGTACACAATTCACATATAATTAAATGATAGTAGAATCTAACTTTAATGGATACCTTGTTACACATTTTAGCTTAGTTGAGTATCTAAAATGAGAAGCCATATTGTGTAGGACATAATATGGACAATGACAACCTTTGCAAAATATTTCTTTGTTTATTTAGGGGTTAGTACTCAATATAGCCACTTGATCTTAAATTGGTATCTTCTAAGTCTATTCTAACTATTTTATGTAGGATATAGAAAAGGGTTAAAGCTTGGTTTTTAAGTAAGTTAAGGTTTTGAAATGTTTGACCTGGTGAAATAGTATAACCCTAACTAGTTGAAATATATAATCTCAGTTTGTTGAATGAAACTAAGGCATTATGTTTAAGAATTTTGAGATGGAAGATTAAGGTGTAGATCAATATATCTTGGGCCTAGAGATCACCAGGGTTAGACCATTAAACTTCTTACGTCTTTATCATAAATCTTACATTGTAAAGAATCTAGAAAGTTTCTTTTACTATCATGTGCACCTAATAAGGTGTCCATTGCAAAAGATAATAAATTCAGTAAACTATAGTGTTCCGATTATAATTTTTTTAAGGTCATATGATATCTAAAGGGCACAATAGGTCTTATGCTCACATATAGAAGATTATATTAGTTAAATATAATTGCATATGTCGACACAGACCATGATGATTGCTTGATACCTGGAAGTTCACTTCTAATTATCTTTTATAAGTACTTCCACCATGGCGGCAGATTTCGATGCATGTTATGAGGCAAGTGCATAGACTATTCCACTATAGTTTCTTCTCTGAAAATAATAAGACGTTTAAGGGTGGTAGAACCTCAAGCATAAAGTATTTTTGCTATTAGAGATTTACTGAGGAACGAATTAAGTGTCTATTGAACATATTAAGATAGGTCTCATGGTGGTAGACCCACTCACTAAGGGACTACCAGTTATCATCCTTATAGTCATGTGATTTGAATAGGTCTTGTCAGTTTTCTTGATATGTTGTAATTCAGTTTGACATTTATATAGTTGTGAAATTGATTCTTCATTGTTGTTATATTTTATAAGTTCCATTTGTGCACACTTCAATTTAAACTTTATGTGTATAGAATGTAACTTAAAGTGGTGACCATTAAATAAATATTAAGTATATGTTTATTCAGACAATCATATATAGTGTTTGGTTACAAGAAAGTTGGTGACATGTGATACATGGAAGGCTGTGTAACTGAATACATTTACCGCCATGACCCTTATAATTTGACATACTCTAACTTGAGCAATTTGGGTTCCATCTATTAGAGACAGTATGCTAGTTTTCTATTTTATCACTCGTGCGTATACTATTTTTTTCATTTAGGTCAAAGCCCAACTACATAAAATTTTCTAGAGTCATTCTCAAAATTATATACATATATAAAAATTAGTGTTATATGTATAGTTCAAAGAGAAAATTTGAGGTATAAGAAGCAAGTTAGATCAAGTGGGAGAATGTTGATGTTGGGTTTATCTCGATATTTATTTAAGTGATCTACTTATTATTGGGCTTGACAAGAACACTATTAAGTATATAAGATGAAATGTGGTTTATTAAGCCTTGTCTCCTATTTGGCCCAAGATCCAATTAGGGGCAGGATTCTAATCCTAGTTAAACTCAGATTAGTCTCTCTTCTCTATATAAACATAGATAAGACTGTAACTCCCCATATAGTTGAATTATATAGGCTTAATATAGAGAGAGAAAATTAGAGAGTCATATGAAGGAGAGACGATTCCTATTTGGTAGATCTTCGTTTTTCATCTTTCGCAGCATGAAAGAGTTTGGATCATCGCCAAAGATTCTTAAAATCTCTAACAATTATGATTCATTTCTTTGGGTTTGAGACTTCTACAATATTAGAAGAGTGTGGTAGGTGCACCTCTAAGAGTTCCGGATTACATGGATTCATGAAACACATGATTGTGATTACTAAGAGAGATGTTATTATTTTAATTTTTAAAGATGTATTAGAGTGAGAGTTATTTTGTTAATGTACGATTAACATTTATAGTTTGTGAAAATTTCAATTTGTGTTTTTTTATCCAAATATATGTTATCATGGGTTTTATCTTGCGGTCACGTTGTCGAAGACGTAAATAACCATGATCATCTTGACCTATTTGCATTTTAATTAATTAATATATTTTATTTCTGTTATCTAAAGTCAAAGCTGCAAATGCGTCAAACTTGAGTTTTGAATTTTGATCAAAGAACAGAAACAATATCATGTGTTTTTAGGACGTCACTAATCTTTAGGTTATGCTTTATGTTTTTAAATATTAGTTCATATATTTATTCATATAAATAAATATGTTCTTATAAAAATTAAAAATTTTAGAAAGTCAATATTGTTTTGGATGTTGAAAAATGGGTCCCTACTGCTTACAAAGCAATATTTAGTAGCAAAAAAAATACTTCTTTCTAATATTACACCTCTCTCTTAAACCCCTCTTTATCTATCTAAAAACTGAAGATATTTTAAGAAAAAATTAAAACATGCTGGAGTATTGTAATACCCCGTATTTTTAAATAAAAAAAATAGTTAATATTTATTAATATTTTATTTCCCTCCTCCCCCTATTTAATCCCCTTTTTCCTCCCCCGGGAGAAACCCTCCCCGTACGCCACCCTCCCGGCGCCGCTTTCCTCCCCACAGAAAACCCTAGCTTTTTCCTCCTTTTTCCCCCTCTCGGTCGCCGCCTGCAACCTCCCTTTCTTCCCTTCCCGCGCGCGAGACCGCGTTTCCGCGGCCCATCCGCGGCCGGCCGCCGCCGCCTCGGGTTCCCCGCGCGCGACCGCCCGCGCGTCCGCCTCGCCGCACGCTCGCCCGGCGTGCGCGCGGCCGCCGCCGCGCCTCCTCGTCCCTCGTACGAGCTCCCGCCGCCGCATGTCCGCGAGACGCCGCCCGGCCGCCGCGTTTCCTCCCCGCCTCGAGCCTCCCGCGCGCGTGAGCGCCGCGTCCGTCGCCACGTCACCGCCCGTTGACCGCCTCGGCTGCCGAGTGACGCCGCCGCGTCGGCCCGTCGCCGTCCGCCTCGCGACGCCGCCCGCCGCGTGGCACCGCCGACGCCGCGTCCACCGCCCTCCCCGCCAGCCTGTGCGCCCACCGCCGGCCGGCCGGCGCCCGCGCCCCGCCGTGCGCCGCCTGCGCCACCCGCCGCGCGGCCACCGCCTTGTGCGCCCGCCGTGCGCCGCCCTCTCCTCCGCGCGGTACTCTCTCCTCTCTCCTATCGCCCTCTCTCCTATTATCTTTTATCAAGCTCCCTAGTTTATTATTTTCCCTTCTACCGACAGATTTCAGAAACACCTACCCAGCTCGGTTTTCCGTCGCCGACGCAATCGCGGCAGTCTCGTCGCCAAATTCTTTCTCCTTGGATTTCCGTGCGCCGTTCGCCGTTGCCGTCAAGGTAGGCGTCTCGGCTATCCTTAGCACTCTAATATTTTGATTAAATCGTAATAATCATGTTTAGATCACCGGGATTAGAATATTGTAGTTAATGGGCTGTTTTGGATTTATTAGCATGTATAGTTAGAGTTAGATTAATTTGTCTAGATCGTGCATGCTTAGATTAATTCGGTTATTCAAGTATGCTGGTCATCATGATAGGTTGTATATGTTTAATCTAGCTAGTTTAGTATGTTTTTGCATCACGATACCCTTAATCATGTATATTCCGATTTGATAAAAAGCTGTTGTAAGGTTTAGGCATAATGTGGTAGAGTTTAGTTTATTTTATTTTATGTCATAGATAGTTCTGTTTAGGCATGTGATTAATGTGTTTAGGTTGTAAATTGCATGATCCCATGTATATGCATTTGTTCATGTTAGATTGTGGTATGGTATGCAAATATGTGGTGCATAGAACCATGGGTGTTCATCTATGTATTTCATGTTTGATTGCCAATTAAATGTTCATGTTTTACTGTCTGAGTTAATTATATGCTTGCATGGTGTGGAATGTGGTTAGTGCAGTGAGTTGCATTGTGATGGAAATGTACTTCACCAGACTAAATTAGTGGCCCGTGGGCAGCGGAGATTAGTTGAATCTGGAGCATCCTTCGATCCCAGATACCGCGGTTTATCCTAAGTACTCCCATTTTGCTGGGGTACTATGGGATTTAGTTACTATATGTTACTTCCTACTATATGGTAAATCTGGTGCTAGTTTTGTGATGTGACTACATTTTATCAGATGGAGCATGGTATTTACTCAGACAGGTGTCTAGTTGTGTGGATTGGCATAGATGGTAGTGTTATAGATGTGTCATTGGTTTTATGTCAGGTCTATGTGTTCTGGGCATACCTAGAGTGGTTTAATGTGTAGGGTATGTTGGTTTTAATGAATATAGAATCCTGTTATCATTTGGGGTAGTTGATTGATTTTGTAATCAATTAATTAAAGATATATAATTAGTTAAGAGCTATGTATTAAATCTGATTTTTAGGCTTATTATTCTATTATACCATTAGAAATCACTATTATAATGGGGTAGTTCGGGTGTAAGTCCTACTGGGTCTGTTGTGACTCACCCATTCCGTTGTTAATATTTTCAGGAGTGCAGGTTTAGCGCAGCAGAAGCGTAGTGGTGTTGTGGAATTCGAGGAGCTAGTGGATTTCTCATTCAATATTGGTATTTAATTTGTTTAGATAGGTGTTTGTTTATGGTGATATTATGTTGTAAAGTGTGGAATTATTTAATTGGATTGTGAATTTTGGTATTATTTGGCTCCATACCGATATCCTTTCCCGTTACGTCGCCGGATTATCTTCCGCTGTGCATGTTAAAAATCCGGGTCGTGACAAGTATTTTTAGGAGGATATATTCTGGTTAAAAACTCAAGATTTCAAAAGTGCTTAAAGGTTTTTATGTTTTATAAGGACACATTTAGAAACATAAATAATTATGAGGATTAATTGTAAAAATATCTATAATTTAATTATTCAATATCAAGATGCGATTTCCCCTTTACTTACTATTTTTTTAAAATTACCTCTCAAAAGCTAAAACTATTGATAACCCCCTGAAATCTTTTGTTACAAAAAAAGTAAGTTTCTGCAGCATGAAAAGTTTTAAATGTTATTAGTAGTTTTTAAAATTTTATAGTAAAAGTGTCCCGAGCAATAACATCTCTCCATTCTTTTTCTTGCCTCTTCGCATGCCATATTTGTCAAAAAAATCCGATTAATATTTGGCGTGAAAAAAAAGTAAAACTTATAATTAATGGGGTGTTTGGTTGCATCATAATAGAAATTTTTATTTTAATTTTTAAAAATTGTAAATATTTTTTTAAAATAGGTGTTTAACAACTATGATAATTTTATGATTTGAAAGTAAATTTCTTCTTAAACAAAAAAGAGGATCTCATTTCTTTCTTTTTTTTCTTGTAGTTCCTCACTTTATTTGATCATATATGATAATTATTTTTTTTATTACATCTCTCTAAATATGATAATTTTATGTCATGAGTTAATTTATTTTTTATTTTAATATAATTTTTTTTAAAAATATATAAAAACTTCATCCAACCAAACATCCCCACGAGCGTAAACCGTTTATCTAAATATGGACCACGATCCGTTCCGGTGACGTGGCGTCCCATCCAAGCTCCTGGCGCTACGAAGAGAGATCAGAGAAGGTATACCTATTTGTATTTCCCCCACAATAGGGTGGTGTCAGAGATTCATATTAGGCGCTCTTCCAGATAGTTCCGTCTTCTTCTAGCCTATATTGGTACATAGGCAGGAGGAGCAGGCCTGCAGGTCCCTGTACCGACGTCGCCTTCGCTTTTTTTCCTTGTCATACGCTGTTCGGGGACTTCAGCCGTGTCATTCGTGGTGCGCTCTCAAAAATTCTCTTTGAATTTGGGGGTTTTAGGCTTCTTTGTTTGTTTGTTTACGATGGGGGAGTTGAAAATGGAAGAAATGCCCTTGCCGTTGCTGTTCGAACAAGCCAGAAAGATACACTCACTGGCATCAGAGTCAACTGTCGACCAGGTTAGTTTGGCTGCTAAAACTACTGAGCATTCTCCGAGCAACATGAGGAATTTAGGAATCTTTTTTGTTTATTTGTTTCTTCATGTTGGTAGGATACCTTGAAGAAAGGGATCGAAGCATTCAGGCGCTGCGATGGGATGATAAGTGCGCTGGGATTGTTCTCGTCTAACGAAACAAAGGACGATGTCAGCACCGCCAATCTTAAGTACTTGCTGGTAATTTTCTTTACCCGGAAATTTTTGAGGCTGGCTATAGCCGTCTTCTTTCTTAATGTTCATTAATTGATGTATCAATACGTTAGCAATAAGCAGCGGTTCCTCCAGCTTTTATTTTCTCCTTGGTGAAAGCTGGTGTCTTCCATCCTTTCTTTAGTCACAGGTTCTGCTCTGGCATTTAGTGGAGTGGACGGACCACTGAGAAATTGCTAATTTCATTTTTAAAATGGTTACATAACGGCAACAAAGTTAGTGGATCCGTTTTTCTTCTGGAAACATCGTGTCCAAGGAAATAAAACAAAAATATCAGTCTCTGTAGGATGGCTGTTGGCGTTATTTGTGAACAAGAAGTCCATCCTAAAGATCCTTACTTGTCATTATTCTGTAACCAAATTTGACATAGTTTCAAGGATTGTCATCTACCCTCTCGACCTTGCCTTGGAAAGGTTAGAGAGATGAGATCTCGATGGGTTCCACTAGATTCTTATGATATCTGGGTGTGACATACACCCAAAGGGGCATAGGGTGGAGACAGAGTAAGGTGTGTGCAACCATACTCTATGGTATCATCACCTTATGTAGTGCCATCTAGTGCAGTTTGTCCTCCTCTAGCCTGTTTCCCCTCATCTGGATGATCTCACGAGGTGGGAAACTATGGATAGTTGCATCTTTAGTTGTTTTGTGATATTAATATTGGCTTGATCAAATGATTTTGCCCAAATAATGAGTGTCTATGCTTAAACTCTAATTGAGTACAAGTTTAATTGTGCTTTGCTAGTCAAGTCCGGTTAAAGATTGATGGTTACGGTAGGTGACAACCAGCATAAGAATATATTCACATCTTATGATATGAATTCAAATGAAATAAATGTTGTGATGTTTTCTTCTTGTGCTGCGTTACATTGAAGCTTAAGTGTAGTTTAACAATGATGGAGGGTGTACCCTTCATGTGATGCATCACATAAGTGCTCGAATGTGGTATTGAATAAGTTAGGATTTTCACATCAAGGATAGATGTGGATGTAGAAGCTAGTCCATAGAGCAGAGCAAGACATATGTTTTAAGAAAAACTTAAAAGCAAGTAGACATTATTCTAGAAAAAATTCTAAAAAGAAAGATTGAACGAAGAATAAGACAAAGTATTTGAATTATTATGCCATTTATAGGAAAGCTTGCGGAACTTCTTGATGTTATTGGAGATAAGAACGATTAATATTACTTACATTCAAGGAACCAAATGACTATGAGAACTAAGAATGAGGTAGGTATCATTGTTGCTAAAACATTGAAGGATGCATTGGTGTCAATGAAATGACTAGGGGATATGATGTTTCTTGTAAAAATGATTATAGAAGATAAGGTAATTATTGTAGTTAGTGTTTGTGCTCCACAAATTGGGTTAGGAAGTGTGATCAAGAAAAAAAATTTGGAAGGATATGTATGTCCTTATTCAAAGTATATTGAATGAAGTGAACATATCTATTATATTGAAAATAAATAGATGTTGAAAATAAATGCCACGGATATGAGAAAGTTCATGGCTTATCATAAATGTATCCAAGGGTTAAGCGAAAAAAATCCATCCTTTTGAAGTAAGACTTTGAAAAAATTTATGATAAGATGAGATGGTCATGCATTTCCATTGTTATGCCATTATTGGTGTTCAATAGCAGATAGATTAAGCGGATCAAATGTTATGTTAGAACAACATGGTTCTCGGTAGACATCAATATAAAATTATTTAGCTTCTTTGCTATCTCTAGAGGGTTCAGGCAGGTGGATTTGATTTTTACTTCTCTACTTGGTTTGATGGGCTATGATTTTAGTGTTATGCTAGAGAAGGATTAGCAGACTGGATTGATTGATGGTATTATTGTTCGGGCTAGTAGTGAGTAGATCACTCATCTCCAAATAGTGGACGACACTGCTCTCCTCTTTGGGGAAGATTGATAAATGCTTCCACTTTGGAATTTTGTTCTACTTCTTACAAGTTGTGGCAAGACTGAAGATCAACAAGGAAAACTATGAACTTGTGATCAATATGAATGAGGACCCTTGATCAATATGAATGAGGACCATAAGTCTCATTTCCAAAGTGTTTTTGTTATACCTCACACACTAACATTCCTTTTTTGATCTGCATTGGGGGGGGGTTTGTACTGATGGTAATTGATGTGTCGGAATTGGTGAAGCTTTCTGTTGCAATTTTTGTGTCATTTGAATATAGATTATTTAGGGTCAGGATCATAAGGATGAGCAGGCGGTGGCAGGGACAGGTGTCATTGCTGTGAAAGGCAGGTGGTGCAGGAGATGGAGATCTTTCTTGCAGTTTTAGTTTTTTAGTAAGAGTGTGATCTAGGGAGGCATTGCTTGGCAAGTTTTGATGCATTTGGGGATATTTTTTTTCCCGGAAGGGTTGAGATGGTGCAGTAGTTGCTTTGTTTTAGAAGAATTGGGTGGTGTTGGAATTCAAGACTCAGCCTTCATCTGCACTGGTAAGACTTCTGACAAAAGCGTTGTGGAGTGGAAGAGGGCGGCTGTCTGGTGTCTCGCAGGGGGTCTCGGTGCACTTCAATTGCAAAACCCTGGCCCAGTGGAAGCAAATACGAGTCCTTTGCAGAAGGGTAGACTCCCATTGCGCAATTTCTAGAGACGAATTGACAATTGTAGTATAGGAAGAGTTGGGTAATAATCATGGACAACAGGTTGGAGGTGTCTAAGAATTGGATAGATGCCTGCTTGACAGTGATGTCCTTCACATGGGAGATGTGGTGGGGATATGTTCTGCAGGGAGGAAAGTGTCCGTTAGGAATTTCTTCCAAAAAATGAGGGTGATCTCCACCTGTTAAAGGGTTCTACAGTTTCGAGGGAGCTCAAGTTCCTAATGGAAAACAGCATTATAATGGAGTTGAGGAGAAAATAGAGGGAGGAGAAGGAAATCATTTTATGTTTATGATAAATATTATTAGTTGGAATTGCATGGGTCACAAGGAAAGGAAAAACACAGAGAGATGAGAAGTGTGATTATTGCTCACAAACCAGAGGCTCTGACTATCCAAGAAACAAAGTTGGATTTTGATAACTAGAAGGATGTGAATAAGCTGAAGGTGGACTCCTTAACAGATTTTCTATTTCTAGCGGTAGGGAGAAGTGGTGGTATGGTCATCTTATGGAATGACAGCTCTTTAGAGGGCACCCAGTCACATGCAGCAGACGTGCATGCATTGCATTTCAAAAACAGGAACAATGAAAACTCATGGAACATTGCCAATGTTTATGGTCTCCTGAACTTAGCTGAAAAAGAAGAGTTCTTCATTGAGCTGTTGAGCCTCTTATCTTTATATGCTAGTGACAGTGCATACGTGGGGACTTCAATGCGGTTAGAACACTGGGGGAAAGGTGAAACCAAAAGGAAAAGACATCTAAAATGATTTCTCTTCAATGACTGGGTTAATGAGCATAGTCTGGTGAAATTGATAGCAATGGCTTGTGTTCTAATGTGATCTCAAATTTCTGGACGCCTTTCTCATTCTAAGAATAGTATCTGAGTACTTTCTGATTGGTATCAAATGGGGTAATGATTCATGTACGGTGAGAAGGAAGTTCAGATTCAATGTCTTGGTGCAGAGATCATGAGAAGAAAATTCAGATTTGATGTCTTGGTGCATAGATCCTGGGTTCATGGAAAATATCTCGAAATGGTGGAATAAAGTAAACATGGCAGGTCTGCAACCTCATCATTTGTTTTCAATCATTTGTTTTCAAGCTTATATATATGTTAGGGCAAAATTGAAGAAATGGACTGAAGGAATCAACAGGTCTTCGATGAACAGAGAGAAGATACTGCTTGAGAAAACTGACTGATTTGACAAGCTCAATGATGAAGGTATCTTAAGTGAGAAACAATGGTGTAGATGGATGGAGGCCACAGAGAAGTGTAAGGTGTGGGCCTTAAGAGGAGAAATAAAGTAGAAGCAAAGGTCAAAAGTGATGTAGCTAAAAGAAGGCGACAGGAACACAACTTTTTCACACACAAGCCACTTTGAAAAACAAAAAGAATTTTTTTGCACAAACTACAGGTGGAGGGTACTAAGATGAAGGCACAGATCAGATAGGTCAATTACCTGTAGGTTTTATGAGAAATTGTTCATGTAACAGACACAATGGAGCCCTTTGCTTAACTTTTAATTACTCAACAAGCTAACGAAGGATGAAGTAGACACACTTGTCTGTCACTTTACTGGGGAAGAGGTGCATTGCCATTCAATCTATGGACCCTTACAATGCACGTGGTTTAGGTGGGTTCTTGTTGGCACCGATTTTTTTTTTTAAATTAAGCCCATTTCCATGCATGTAATGAGCTTTGCTTTAGAGTAGGCCCACTTCAAGGCCAATTTATTGGTCGGGTAAACATACCATTGAAGGGGTTTAATTCAGGTGCCAAATGGACCCATCGGAATACCAATTTTTGGCCCATTCCCTCTACGATAGATTTGTTCCAGAGTAGCCCACAAGAAAATATGTAATGAATGAATAAACAAACTGCCGGAGGAGGGAAAGAGCCAACTCTTTGTCGAACTCCAGTTACTCCACTCCAGAACCAGCACTAAACGACAGCAGTGGTTGCCATAAGAAGCCGGGCATAGGTTGGAAAGAGAGGCGGGTCAATCCCACATATTGCGGGATTGTTTTGAGTCTGTCTTGGAGCTGGAATCCCCTTCGCGGTAGGTTTCATAGTGGAAGGAGTTTCCCCTGGAAGCCACATGGGCCTATATAAAGCCAGCCAAGGGTTGGAGCGCAGGAGGAGATAGAAATCCAGAAGACATAAATTGAGAGGAGGATCCCCGAGAGCGAGATAAATGAGAGAGCCGGAACCTTGCGGAAGCCGTCGGATTTCTCCTCGAGTGGCCGAAGCCGTCGGACCCTCCCTCCCGTAGGTGCTGTGTCCGCCGGAAGGTTGCTGTGTTCGCCGGAAGCACCTATTGCCGACGCTGTGACCGCCGGAAGCCTCACTTGCAGCAGCAGCCGTCGCCGAGGCCACCCCCTCCGGAAGCTGCCGTCGTCGTCGCTGGAACCCTCTCCCGAAGCTGCCGTCGCCGCAGGGCCCTACGGAAGCTGCCGTCGTTGGAACCCTCTCCCGAAGCTGCCGTCGCCAGTGTCCCCTCCGGAAGCTGCCGTCGCCGTCGCCGGAACCCTCTCCCGAAGCCGCCGTCGCCGCAGGCCCCTCCGGGAGCTGCCGTCGCCGAAAGCTCACAGTCGGGTGAACAGTACCGGTCGGGGGGATTTTTCGCCCAACTTATGTCCACCATGGACATGTCGTGGGGCCTGCCAGGAAGAAAAAAAAAAAAGAGAAAACAGGCCGTCGCGAGCGGTTGTGGCCAGAAACTGCGCCCGCGTGAGGAGCCGTGGGAGGAGCTTTGACCCGCCGGTCAAATGTGGGCCCACCCAAAAGAAATTGTCAAAAAAAAAGAAAAGAGGAAAGCTGGCCCAAATGGAGCTCCCGCGGGAGACAGCTGCAGATGTTGGGCCGGGTCCAACGGAGGCCCAACTGGCCTTGATAAAGCAGAGGCTTAAAAGCACCCAATGAAGATCAATTTTTTTTAAAATATATCATCAATTGAAATTTAAATAAAAATGTACTAATTAATTACACAAATCGAGACGAGCATCTGGCCGGCTAAAAATCCGCCACATGGTCTCGGCATAACTTAAAAGAATGAAAATAAATGGAAAAACAATAGGTCGGCTTTAAGCACGCCTCTTGACCCATAACAAAAAAATTTAAATGAAACTAACAATAAACATAAATTAAATAACAATTTATTTAATTAATCAACAAACCGAGATGAGCATCCGGCCGGCTAAAAACCCGCCTCATGATTTTGGCTTAATCTAAAAGAATCAAAATAAATAAGGAAAGCAATGGGCCGGCTTTAAGCACGCCCCTTGACCCTTTAAGGTAGGCATACAAAAGTCTATAAAAGACCCCAATGTCTTACCATGCCCCAAGAGGGTGTCATTTAGCCATGGAAAGGCTGTGCATAATCAGCATGCCGACAAGTCAAGCCATGAGTTGATGCCATGAGATGAGTCGCCACAAGCTTATCAAAAGCAGGGTGTGCTCAATCTCAAATCAGTGGGATTAGTCCCCACAAACCTATCAAAAGTCAGATGTGTTCAACCTCAAAACAGTGGGGGATGCCCATAAGTCTATCAAGACCGGGTACATGCCGCCCATGAAATGACAAATCCATCAAGGATTCAAGAGACCGAATTTTTGGTCAAGTTGTAAATCATGTCTCATATTGAGAGAGCAAATGAAAAATTCATGTTCGGTGCATAGATTGACGTTACAAAGAAAGAGACAACCACATGGAATTTCTGGAATGCAAGACAACAAAAAAACTAACAAACGATTATGAAATCTGGAAAATTTGAAACCTGTAAAAGACTTTAAAAAATCTAAAACCTGTAAATCTGAAATCTGAAATTCAAATAAATCTGAAAATTCTGAACCTGTAGAAATCTGTATCTTCATACAACCAAATCCCCAAATCAAAACACTCTCAAACAAATCACAAACTCAATTAAATCCATAAACAAAATCTGAAATCTAAATCTGTCATGTGTGGAATCACCATAAAATCTGAAAAAACTGAAAGATTTTGAAATCTGAAAATCTGAAAGTCTGGAATGTGAAAGTTGAGAGTTAGAACATCATTTGAAATCAAAGCCTACAAACTTTGAAGCTCAGACCTGCAGCTGAGAATCAAGTCCGAAATTCAAACCTGAAAAATCCGTTAGGTGTGAGAATGAATAGAATCTGTGAGGTTGAAACCAGAAAATCTAAATCTTCCAATCAAAACAGATTTAACGGTATTCATCAAATCCAAATCAAAACCTGCAATTCAAGATCTAAAAATTTTGAAGTTATAAAAAAATCTGAACGTATAAAATCTGTAAAACCTGCAAACTAAGAATCCAAAACTAAAAAAAATCTGGAAAATTGGAATATGCAGAATCTAAAAACATGTGAGATTTGAACTCCACAAAATCTGAACTTTTTCTGGAGGTTTTAAAATCTGAATCTGAACTTCACGTCCGGAGATAAAATTTGAAAAGGCTAAGTAACAAAAAGAAAATTCTGAAATGTGAACCCAAACTGAATGTAAAAGACTGTAAAATCTTGATCTGTACAATCCCCAATCTGTTCCAAATACAATCCATTAATTTCCACTGAACTCCAATAAAAATAAAGAATCAAATCTGTAAGTGAAAACTAAACTTCTAAATCAACTCAAATCCAGCCATCCATCCAATTCAAAACATAACTTAATCAAAACTAAAACAGAATCTGCATCAAATTAAAACAGTTTTGAAATTAACTCAAATCGATTCTCAAGCAAATTTAAAAAAAAACGGAAATCATAACTAACAAAAAAAATCAAATCAGAGTTTCTAAACCAAATCCAATCTAATTTCTCAAATTAAACCCAAATCAATCTTAATGAACAAATTTAGATCTCCCAAATAAATCCAACTCAAATCAAACATGAGCCTGAAAAACAATTCATTGAACTCCCAACCTATATAATACCCAACCTGTTCAATATCAAGATAAAACAAAATGAACTAAGCCCAGTTCATCAGTTAAATAAATTCTTCTCAACTTCAACAAAATCAAATGATAAGCCGATCTGCTTCAATCAAATCCAAATGAATTAAACAAACTAAATTTAATTTCCCAAACCAAATTGAATAAAAATCAATCAATAAGAGGTTCAGATTAATCAAATAAACCAGATAATTAAATCAATCAAATTCAACTTAAATCAAATCAATCCAAATTAACCAAAATTCAAATCAATTCAATTCAACTTAAACCAAAATTCAAACCAAATTAAGTGCTTGCATTCCGTCAATTTCATGGGGTTGTTTCTCCTATGTGTGTATGAATGTTTATTTTGTGGATGTATTGTCTTCTACTTTCAATGAATTGCTATGACGATTAATCAAGGGTATTCGAGTAATCTCGATGTAATTAACGTCGGATCTTCGCACCATCCGACGGAGAGAGGTTAAAATCAATTTTCAAAGAACCTAACAACCTCAAATTATAATTTTATACATATCATTGACTCTAGTTAGTATTTTTACGGAATACCATCTATTTTCCTAAGAAGTCGATATTAAGGTCAAATCAAATTTAATTCAAATCCAAAAAGGAAAATAAATTTACAAACTAAAATCTTAAAAAGAGAGATTTTTGAAGTTACATCAGTTCTCAACTGGTTTTTATCAGAAATGTTCGGATGTTATTAAAGTTAAATTTATGTTGTTGAATAGTGAATTTGAGAAGCCCCCCCTTTCCCCAAAGTATCAGATATTTGAATTTGGCATCTCTGGTTCTCTTACCAAAAAAGTCATTAGCAAAATTACACGTCATACATTGGATTTTAAAATAGAAGCAAGTGGCCCATGACCCTTATGAAATTTAACATGATATGGCATGGAATCTAAACTTATGGGTGATTTGACTCCAAGTTAATCATTATATCCTATGTGATGTTATGATTCAATTAGATGCTCAAAGCAAGAGTTGATATGCGGCAGACAGTGACCTGGTGTCTAAAATACTTCAAATTTGAAGAACTAGCCACGGCTAAGTCACCAGGTGTTATGGGGGTAATGATTCTTAACTCTTCAACATGGTTTTGAAGTAACCCCAAAATACTCCAGATATGATGGATCAACTAGGACCAAGGATTCCAGAATCGGAATCAGTAGGGACCATAGTTGTCAAGGCGACAAGGTGCCCAAGGCGTTGAAGGGTACCGATTCCGTTTAGACGATAAGGCGGCCGCTTAGGTGTCGCCTAGGCGGTCAAGGTGGTATTCAAGGAAGGCTGGGTCGGAAGTTGTGATACCTAAAAATATGCATAAATATAATTATATTTTTACGTTATAATTGAATATGAGTGTTTTATCTATGTATATAAGTAAATATGATGTGTATATGAAAGAGAAAGGAGTTAAATAGATTTTTATAAAATTTAAGTATATAACACATTCATAATTATAGAATTTATATATGTGTGATAGTATAAGTGATAGTGAAATATTGTTATAATATTATTAAATGGGGGGCGCAGAGTAGTCGCAGATCGACCTGCGCGGTCAGGTCGTGGGGGTTAAAGGGCAGCGCCCCTTGTGGGGGGTTGTCAGGGGGGCGAAGTATTTATTTTTGGATAAAGAGTTAATCTTAGTAAATTAAGTGAGACAGAGAGAGAGAAGAAATAGTTGAAAAGAACTTAATTAAGTATATAATAAATATTTATAATCATAAATCTTAAATATGTATGATAGTATAAGTGATAGTGAAATAATTTAATATATTCAAACTATCATTAAATAAGTGTTCCTTGTGAGAGATATTAAGGGGGCAAAATCTTATTTTTTTAATTTTGTAAAAATACCCAAAATGCCTTGCCTGGGCGCCTTGGGTGCCTAGGCTGGCGCCTTGGATGTCTTGGGCGCCTTTTTCTAGACAAGGCGCCTTGGCAATGCGCTGTTAGAAAAGTGCCTTGTTGCCTAGGCGGGCGCCTTGACAACTATGCTAGGACTCCTTACATTTTTTTATATTTTTATTTTTTTAAAAGATCAAACTCTCATCCCTATGGTACATTAATAGTGTTGTGTGAACCTTGATTTTTTTTGAATTTTTTTAAGTTTTGGAGAATATGGATGTCCCGGACTTATCTAGGAAACTAGGTGATGTCCTATGAAAATATTAGATAGGCCGATAGTATTTTAAAAATATTAGAACCGAGGTTCAGGTTCTTTTAAAAATTTTGACTTTTGACCTTTCTCTGCCGAATAGTGTGAGCATTCGGCATTGACTTATATCGAGCAATTGCTCGAACACTCTTGATTAAACGTCGTAGCAACTCGAATTTGGAGAAATCGTGCACATCCAAGACATGATATAATACTCGAAAGGGGTAGCGGCCTTTTGTGCCCGATGGGATGCGAACCATTGGTACAAGATTGATTTTTTTTTGAATTGATTTGGGTTTGTTTTATTTGGTTTGACTTTTTTTTATTTGGTGTTTTGATTGATTTTGGTTTTGTTTGAATTAAGTTTGATTAGTTTGAGTGGTTTCGGTTTTGGTTTTAATGTGTTTAATATGTTTTATTAAGCTTGAAATTTGGTTTGATTTGTTTAATTTTAAAGCCTCAAATATATTTGACAATCTGATTTTTCTTGTTTTATAAGTTGGTTTTTGCTATGTTTTAAGTGTTGGAGTGTTGTTGATTTAGTTTTCTTTGGAATTGATTATTTGATGCTTGGTTAGGAATTTAGTTTGACAAGGTTTACGTTGCTTTTAATCGAATTTCCAGATTGTTCAAATCTTATTTTTATATGTATTTTCAGATCTGTTAAGGTCTAATTTTTTTAGTTCAACGTTTGGTCTTTGAATGCTTTTGGTTATGGCTTGATTCCTATTGAACGTAGGAGATTTTTAATTGAGTTTTCAAATCTGTTTTAAATCTTTTTTTTTTTTTTGCTTAGAGACAGGTTTTGGCGTTTGGCTTAATGCTTTGGATGTTGTTTAGGATTTGGTTCACTTGTTATTTTGTTTAAGGGTTTAATTGTATTGGATTGAACACCTTTTAATTGAATTTCCAGATTGTCATCAAAATCTGATTTTTCTTGTTTTATAAGTTGGTTTTTGCTATGTTTTAAGTGTTGGAGTGTTGTTGATTTAGTTTTCTCTGGAATTGATTATTTGATGCTTGGTTAGGAATTTAGTTTGACAAGGTTTACGTTGCTTTTAATCGAATTTCCAGATTGTTCAAATCCTATTTTTATATGTATTTTCAGATCTGTTAAGGTCTAATTTTTTTAGTTCAACGTTTGGTCTTTGAATGCTTTTGGTTATGGTTTGATTCCTATTGAACGTAGGAGATTTTTAATTGAGTTTTCAAATCTGTTTTAAATCTTTTTGTTTTGTTTTGCTTAGAGACAGGTTTTGGCGTTTGGCTTAATGCTTTGGATGTTGTTTAGGATTTGGTTCACTTGTTATTTTGTTTAAGGGTTTAATTGTATTGGATTGAACACCTTTTAATTGAATTTCCAGATTGTCATCAATTTGGTTTTTTTATGTTTTTTGGTTGTGTTTTGATGCCCAATTGAAGTTGATTTGATTATCTTGGGTTCGCTCCCCATCCGGTCCATTGGGCCACTATTCGATGTCCGACTTCATCCAATTTGAGCAATCATTTGAACATTAGTTCATTTTATAAGTTGGGATACAATGATTTGAATAACGCCGTATGGAGAGACCGGTGTTCCTTCCCCCGATGTAAATTTTTGTAAGGTTGGAAAATTTTGGCATTACGACGGCATGTTGGTTTATTCCAACTGATATGGAATTTACCCATTCAAGATGACAAGTGTTTGGCTTGCCATATCGAGGGAAGGATTGCTGGCTACGGCAGTGTGCCCATGTTGTTGTCCGGATTGACATTCCGAGACGTACCCGGGGGAGCCGTCCAAAAGGTGGAGTACCCGTGAAAGGGTGTTTCACTCTTTATTTTAATTTGGCATTTTGTTATTTGATTTTCTTGGTCAAGACTATTTATGCTGGTTTTAGTTTCATCGGCATTCTTAGCCGGCCTTCGGTTTTCTTGGGCTTAATGGGCCCATCTTGGACTTCTTGGGCCGGAAGGGTTTGCTGGACTTCGATATTCTTTACTTCTTCAATCAGCTTTGCTGTAGGGTAAGGGCCTGCCTGGACAAACGATCAGCCCGTCATATGGATTCCGAAAGGGTCCGAGATATCACTCCCACCCACTGTCCACCGATGTTGCAAATGACATATTTATACACTTTTGTTGAGTCTCACAATGCTCTTTTTTTTTTGAAGCTTAAGGGGCTACTGTGCTCTTTGAAGGCTGCAAGGGAGCTGCTAAAGGCGACCTCAAGTTTTTTTGAAGGCAAACAGGACCTGTTTAAGGGCTGTTCGGCTGTGCTACAAAGGGGCTAAGGTCTGGTCCCAATGGGACAGGAAACTGGCCGAATGGGGGGGGGTGTTTTGGGGTTTTGTTTAATGGGCCGCAAAGGGGCTGTCGAGGGAACCACCAGGTGGTTGAAACAAGACCTGTTTTAAGAGGTTCTGGATGGACCTGATTGGGGTCTATTTGGATACCGGATTGGGGCCTGCGCAAGGGGCAGGAAGTGACCTGCTTTGGGGGTCCAGATATGGGTTGTGGTGACCTGTTTTCTTGGACCTATATAGAGGTCAAAACTAGAGAGATAAGGGGCCTGTTTAGGGGCTGCATAAAGGAGCAAAACAGGCCTGTTTAAGGGGTGTTTGTGTGGTCCGAAAATGGGACTATGTAGGTGCATGTTGGAGGGGAGATAGTGACCTGCTTGTTTTTTAGTGGACCGGAATGGGGGCGAAATGGGTGCCTGTTTGGAGGGCTTTCAGGTGAAATGGGCAGGGGCCAAACAGGGGGATTTGAGGATTTCTTGTTCTTTTTAAGAGCTACGAAGATGACCTGCTTGGTGGTCCCTAGAAGAGCCAAAAGAGGGGTCAACATGAGGGGCAAATAGGACCTCTTTTGGGGCTATTTGTATGGCTGAACATGGGCCTGGTGTGGGAGTCAAGACAGGTGACAGTTTAGAGATCTTCATGGAGGGCTTTAAGGGCTACCCTGAGGGGAGTTTAGGTTGCCAGATATGGGGTTGAACAGGGACCAAAAATGGATCTTCTAAGTGGGCCGACAAGGGGTTGTGGGTGACCTGTTCTAAGACCTGTTTAGGGGTCTCCTAGGTGAGCCGATAGGGGCTGGAATAGGGACCGATTAAGGGGAGCCAAACAGGGGTCAGACAAGGTTTTTTTGTTTGAAAATTTGCATGGGTCGACTGGGCGTTAGATGGTTTTTGAGTTGCCAATGTTAATGAAGGTCGGTTTAGGCCATTATAAGGGTTGAGAAGAGAATTTGGAAGATGTGAAAGAGCTGTCCATAAAGGACTACGTAGCTAACATATATATATATACTTTACCTACTTGTTTTTTTTTTATGTTGGATGCAATAGGGATGAAGGATGAAGGATGAAGGATGAAGCTGTGAGCACCCTTCCACCAAGGGGGAGTGGTGCCAAGGAAGCTCCTTCTCCTTCTTCTTCTCTTCTTCTTCTTTCTTTCTTCTGGTTGTGGGCAGGTGGGAGGATCAGGTGCTCCACCAGCAGCCTGTCGGCGTCCAGAGGTCGGTTCTCTTTCCCTTATTCTCTTGGCCGCGGGCAGGTGCTAGAGAGGGTGTGTGCGCAGGAGGGCCAACAGTCGATGCAGCAGCCTGTCAGCATCTCCAGCTGGTGGTCTTGGCCTTGGCGCACCCTCCTTTTTATAGGAACAGGTGGAGGGACAGCAGAGGAGTCAATGTAGAGATGGCTGTTGGCTTCTCCTAGGTAGTAAATTGAGCTAAGCTTCTTGAATTCTCTTAGGATTTCAATGCCTTGACCAGTCCCTTGAGTACTCCCATATTGACTTGTCCCTTGGTTTTCCCATGTCATCAATGGTCAAGGATGAGGCGGTGGCTGAGTTGGGTAGGGCAGTGGGGCCAGCTGACATGGCTTGCTGAGGTATCTATTGACCGGGTCTGTTTGGGCTGACTGTGGCCCAGTTCCCTCCTCCTATGGGCTGTGCGCAAGTGGATCTTCAAGGATGGCTGGGAAACAATTATTTAAACCAAAATTTGGGTTAGGCTAGCTGGGCTTTACACTTATGGGCCTGCTGGGGGTCTGATTTGTATCAATTGAGGGTGGGGCCAGTTTGTCCTTGGTCCGATCCTCTTTTTTTGCCTTTGCCTCTTTTTTTTTGTTTGTAAAAACTGATGCCAACAAGTGTTAACTCACGTAAATTTGAGCTTCACATTCCAATCTGACTCCCAATGTCCATGTAAGTGAGGCCCGCACTTCCTGTGGCGAAGGAGATGCTTCTTCATTAGGAGACAGCAAAGTGACCATTACCCGCTGTCACCTCTGTTGATCTGCACATTGGGACTTAACTTCATAGTGCATTGTGTGTTGCGCTGTAGGTGACGAATGGCCTTCGAGACTGCAAAGGAGGCAGCCACACAGCTGGTTGGCACGGGGCTGAAGAAGAGAACGTTGTGGCAGATCCCTATGGCCATCTATGGGCAAGGGGCTGGCTTCCCCGCCATCGAGTTGCTCTTATGCTTGGGGGAGTTCGTCAACAGGGAAAAGGTGCGGGTGTTGTCTCATTGCAACCATGGTTTCCACGTTCGTTGTATCGACACCTGGCTAGCATCGCACTCATTTTGCCCCACTTGCCACTGCTCCCTTCTCAACCACATAGCCATTGTTGGTGGCTGTGGAGGAGGGGGGTCACAGCGGAACAACTCCAACCCGACGGAAGGAGCTGCTGTTGCCATGCTTTGGGTGGGCTCGGCAAAACATCGTGTTGCCCATCGCTTGAGTTGGGGTTTTACAAAGCGTATTGTGACAAATAAAAAAACTACAATAGATGTGATAACTGAGGAGAGGGGAAGATAATACCCCTCAGTCATAGCACATAAAAAAAGTCTAACAATGGTGGGACAAAAGAATAGGACTGCCATGGGACCTAAAATTCAAACCTTTTTTTTATATGTTGTTGTTTGTATTCATCTTTTCCTATTTTTTTAAGCAATAAATGACTGTGCAAATTGTCATCTAAACAAGGTGAAAACAAACTAAATTAAGCCAAACTAAGTAACATTGACTGAACTGAGCTTAAACTTGCCTCGAACCAAGTTAAACTGGTTGGAACCATATCTAGACCCGTTAAAACTGGACTAAATGGGTCAGAACTAGTAGTCTAGTAGGAATTGAGGTGAATTGGGCCTTGTGTTATTAAAGACAAGCGAGATGATCATCCAGGCGATGAGGCAAGTTGAGGCTTCAGTGTCTTGCTCTGGTCCTCATCACCTAAAGTGGCTGACATTCCCGCCTCCAGTGCTGAGGCGGGGCACCTTTGGCACCTCCACAAGATTCTTCTGGCATTTGTTTAGGCAAGGAAGAGGGGATCTACATGATCCAATGGAGAATTCGTTGACCCAAACGGGAGGATCCGCGATAAACGGGAGGATCCGCAACTTGAGTTGTGGACCGCCCCTATCTAATTGGCGTTTCAACACTTATTTGTACTGGACCACAACTTTAGCTATGGATCCGGTTCATCTGGGCTTGTGGGATCTAATAGGGGATCCACAAACTTCACCTTCTCCATTGGAAGATGCCGTGGCGATGCCGCTTTTGTAAGCTTCCCTACTTGTCCACGTGGTGGTGCTAGAGATTGCCTTCATCATTGGAGGTGATGGGGCGATGCATTTGGGGTGAGGTGAGGGGTGCCTTGCCTCAACCGTCTTATGCCTTTGATAACATAGTTTGTGTCAAACCGACTGATTTGGTCATGTGTAGGCGGTGGTACCGGCTGAACAAGGGGAATTTGGTGTCGTTCGAGCATTCTTTGATGGCTCGAACCTTGTATGAGCTGGACCACTTGACTGGGAGGGGGGAACTACATCGCATTGGATTGCATACATGGATGGCTGGGGTTAATGAGTGAGCGGCAGCTTCATGGTGGGAAGATAGAGGAGCGATGAAATACACTATTTTTTTGTCGCAACGAGTACTATTCATTCATTTGCAGGAGAACAGGAGAAGGGAGAGGTTGAGTTGGGAGGCATCATCGTAGGGATGGAGTGATGGATGCAAGGGGGCTGGTGATTAGAGTGGAGGTCAGCAGTGATGGTAAGTTGGGGAAATTTTGGAAGGTCTGGGTGTCAGTTGAGATCATGGAATGCCATCTCGCGAGATCTCGCCGAGATCTCGGTCTCGCCAAGGGGGCCGAGACCCGAGACTGCCGAGATCTCTCCCCAAGTAGCCTAGTCTGAAAAATAATTTCTTCGGGGGGTTTTGCCCCCCCTGATACCAAAAAAATTTATACATAATATACCAAAAAATTCCTTTCGGGGGGCTTTGCCCCCCTGACAACCCCCCACAAAGGGGCGCTGCCCCCTTGACCCCCGCGACCTGACCGCGCAGTCGATCCGCGACTACTCGCGCCTCCCCATTTACGATAGTGTAAACATAATAATATATCTCACTATCACTTATACTATCGAGATAAAAATGTGCTACAAGTTTAATACCATATTAGTATTTAAATAAGATTGTATACAAGATTAAATCTTTTAGAAACACAAAGATCATTTTTTTGATATTAAGAGTACTTTGTAATTGTTCATTCACACAATTGATGTATAAATGTGTTATATATTTTCATGTAAATTCATTGATGTACTCCTATCTTTATAAGATATTATGTTATGTTTCATACATATATACATTTTGATCCGAGAATCCGAGATCCGATCTCCCGAGATTTTTCCGAGATCTCTTCTCTTTCACCCTCCCGAGACGAAGCCGAGATCCGAGATGGCGAACCTTGGTTGAGATAGAAGGAGGGGAAGAGAGAAAAATGATGACACAAAGTGAAATGAGAAGAGGACGGCACTTGTATCCAAGGAGACGAAAAAGAGGCCCGAGGTGATAATATAGGCTCTAAATGTGATGATTATGTGGATTCAAAATCATTGGAGTTAGTTGTGCTGGATGACAGGCAAATTGGGTGGCACAGGACTTGTCATTCCAGAGTGTCAATACACCCCATAGGTTGTGCCTCCAGTTGATTGATGGCTGGATGAGGAGGAAGAAGCTACTAGAGACGTTAGACTGACCTCCTGTAGTTTGAAAGGTGGCTTCGGCAGCGAAACAACTGATTTGGGAAGATACTGCACCATCGGGAGGACCAAAGGAGGACAATCGTGTTACTTAGAGATTCTTTAAGTGGAGACCGCTGGATTGAACTACATTGTTGGATCCATTCATGTACTAGGTTATGAGAGGTGACAAGGGTAGGCAAGGCAAGTGGTTCTTACCTCACATCTTCAGTGATTGCCTTTATTGGCAGTCGAGGCAACGTAAGGCATTTGCTTTGATTGCTTGCTAGCCCGGATTTAGGTTTTTAGCCCCCTGCAGGCTTCTCTTCAATGCCCTAATGCCCGATGCCTCTCTCTCCCTCTTTGATCTTCGCTTACCCATGATGCCCTCGAAAGCCCTAGTGCTCTCAGACGCCACCCGTTAGAGGAGTTGCTGCCATTGCTAAAGCATCTTGTCAAAGAAGCCATCGCATTGGAGCACCTCGTAGAAGCTCACTGTAATAGTTGGATTGCCTTGGAGAATGATTTGTTTTTATGTTGTTTTCTATTTTTTTCTTTATTTCTTATTTTTTTTATACATACTTCTTATTCACATCACTTTGTTCATCTTCGTCATAGAAGTTGCCACCATCGGGGCTCACCACGGTCGCTGGAGAAGGGCACGCTATTTTTTCCTTTTTTTCTTTCTATTATTAGTCTTCTCCTAATACATTCTTCTTATTGATAGTTCCGATTTGTTTCTCTTCACATCGGTGTTAAATTTTCTTAGATTTGCACAATCCCTTGAGGTGAGTTTGATAGTTTTGATTTGTTGTCTTGTTCTATTTCAACTTTTGGTAGTTCTAGCATACTCATTAGTTTTTTTTATTGTGGCTATAGTAAACAAGTTAGATTTGCTTAGTGATTCTAATATATCATTTAGGTTAGGTTCTAATCTATTTTATTTGCTACTTAATGACTTAATGTTTTTATGAAGATGTCTCAATGCATGTTGCAAACTCATGATTCGGGGACGGGGTCAAACACCTAATTGGCAAATACAATGTCAACCGTTGATTGCAGAATCGGCTAGATCTAATCGAAATTGGCCGATTCAGGAATCAGATCGATCGATTTTGATCAAATCCATGGTTGAAGGACCGATTCCTCTTTAGAAGGATTCGGTCCGAATCGCTTGAATCGGTCGATCTGACTGATTCCACCAGAACATATAAGTTCCGGATCCAACCGGACCTAGAATCAGATTGATTTCGGCTCTTATAGGGCCAAAATTGAGCCCGAAGGAAGCTCTTATGTACCCCCTCCCCCCGTCGATCCCCTCCTCGACAAGGCGATTTAGTGGCGATCCTTTGCCGGAATTGATCGATCCAGCCTGGATTCGATCAATTCCACCTATAGAATGTAGAATTGGACTGATTCTATTATCCTCGGACGAGTTCGATGATTCTTCGGCGATTCCAGCGATTCAACGCGGATTCCAGTGATCCCTTCAGTGGATTCCAGTGATCCAAGCTTTGTTCTACCTCCGTTCAACCTGTTCTTCCATCGTTTGAAGGTTGTTAATAAGATTTCTTCGTCGGAAACCCAATGCACCCATTTCTACGCATTTTCGACGACTCCGACTGTGGTTAAACCCGCTGATTTATTTTCGAACAGTTCCATTCAACCTGTAAGAATATCGATTAAATGTTCTTGGTACAGGAAAAATTCCAGAATCCCCTCCTCTCTAGTACTCGGTTTACATCGTCATTCTTTTAGTACTTGGTTTACATCGAGCGATGAGTACCTTTTTAGGAAATAAAGTGCTGGACAGATGAACATCAAACAAGCCATGAAAGGGGTGAAGGCAACATGAACGGTTACAAAGAGAACAGTTCACCACATTGTTAAGTGGTTTTTACATGTAGGTATCACTCTTAAAATGGCATGTATGTATGTTTTATTTACTTAACATTTTTTTATGGCTGATAGATATTTTTTTAACTTAATATAGGCATCCCAACACATGCAGCCACCAGCTCTTACTTTCAGAAGATGGTAGATGCTATGGTTGAGGCTAGATCGGGACTGCAAGTCCTGACCAACAGACATATATATGGTGGTGGGTTGGATGAGGAGGTGCGGGAGTTGAGAAAGTGGATGAATGAGTTTAAACTAGTATGAAATGAGAGGGGTTGCACAGTGATGTGCGATGGATAGACTGGCATTACAAAGTGGTCCATGGTTAATTTCTTAGTATATTGTTCAGAGGGCACAATATTTTTGAAGTCGGTGAATGCTTCTAGGAAGATAAAAAACATCAACTACATTTTTTCTTTGATAGATGTCGTAGTGGAGGAGATTGGGAAGAAGAATGTGGTTCAGTTTGTCACTGATAATGAACCCTCCTATAAGGCGGCTAGAAAGAAGTTGATGGAGAAGAGACAACATCTATTATAGGTGTCTTATATGGCACATTTCATTGACCTCATATTAGAGGATATAGGTAAGGAGGAGACAGTTTTCACACTTGTCAGACAAGCATAGATCATACTTTATTTATTTATTCACATTCTTGTCTGCTACATATTACGAGGTTATACACTGGAAGGCATAATCTTGTTAGTCTCGATCTTACTCATTTTACTGCGAACTTCATTGCATTGGAGAGCTTACATCGGCACAGACATGCACTTGTTAGGTTCACCCAATCCGAAGGGTATTATAATTATATGGTGGACCACCTGCATAACAAGGAAGACTAGTTGGGCAGATCACTGATAAAAGATTTTGGGAGAGGATTGCCTATTACTTAGCAATCACAGAGTCACTGGTAGTTATGCTAAGGTTGGTAGACTTTGATGACAAGAACTAAATGGGCACACTTTATGATGTAATAGACCGGGCCAAATTGAAAATAAAAGAGAAGAATCCCAGAGGTTACAAGAAATGGTGGAAGATCATAGATGATTGATGGGACATGACTTTGCATCATGATGTACATGTTGTATGTTAGTTAGTAATTAAATTCTTTGTGCTTATCTACTTTCTACTTAGTCAATAATTGTCTTGTTCATAATACAATATTGATAAATGACTGCAGGGTATTTTTTGAACCCCTGCATCCAATATGGAGGATAGGTGGTGAACAACAATGAGGCGATGCGGGGTACACAGTTATTTAGCACCTTTTCCAATCTTAGCAGGATAGGGTAAAAGTTGAGATAGAAGTAAGTTGGAGTTTCATTGAGAATTTGGAGTCAATAATTATTTGACAACTAATCAATTTTTATTTATCATTTTTCAAATGCAGAGGCATAAGATGAGGGTTGGGATATATTCAGATGTTGATATGAGATATTCTTGCGACAAAGTGTCTCCTAGTATAGTTATTTAAGATAATATTTTTATTTTCTTATCTTATAAGTTATAAGTCCACTAATTTATGTCAAAGATGGTTGATTGTTTGCTTATTTTTTTGTAGCTGAGTGGTGGGTTTAGGTAAACACTGGGAGTGGATGGAATCCACTTGCTGTTATTCGTATCAGGATACTGAGCCAGAGCACTAGTTCCTCATTGTGAGAGGATCTGGAGTACATTTAATCTGGTATATACAAAGAGGAGGAACATGTTGACCACATACAGACTGAAGAAGTTGGTCTTCTGTCATTACAACGTGAGGCTGCACATCAAGAATATTAAAGATCGACAGAAGATTTCATATGGGAGATTTGCACGGTTCGCAGGTGGTTCTTATGAGCAGAGACATGGATCAGCCACACCACCACCTGAGGAGGTCGACATGTATCAGATATTTCAGGGGAAGCATACACTTGCTTTCTGGATAGATGAGAGGGCAGCTAGAGATCATCCAACTGAGTTTGATCTTGATAACTGTGTGCATGGGCAGAAGAAGAGTTGGATGGTGTAGAGGCTGATGAAAATGTTCCACATACTTCTCAGGCTCAGACAGGCCCATCTTTTGCCTCAGCAGTTGTACAACAGCTGCCTCCAGCATTAGCCCTAGCTCTAGTCCCAACTGCAGTTATCCAGCCCATTCATAGTCCAGGCAGGACTAAAACAAAAGTGACAACACGAAAAATGGGTGAATTTTTAAGTTGAAAAAAATCTTTGGGTTGTGGTAGAACATTAGAGATGGCTGAAGAAGTTAAAAGAAGGAAGTTGGAGATCAGACAATGTTCTGTGAGCTCAGATGACAACATAGGTTCCTTCTCACACCTCAGTTGATGATGATGATGAGTATATACCAGCCACATAGCTAGTAGGAGGGGCAGAGGTGCATGGACCAAGTGCAGGTATAGCAACTCCGGAGTCATTTGATTTACGGCGGCCAAAGACATATTTCACCTTGGATGAGCAGACACCGCAATATAATTATATGAAGCCAGAATATCTAGCATTCTATGATTCTCAGTAGCCATGGATTCCTCCACCTGAGCCTACCTACGTGCCACAGTCCGATGCCTACGATTTTAATGACATGGCGGAGTCATTATTCTCTTATGGATATGGCCCCACTATGAATAGAAGAATAGGCACAATTGAGTCGTTTTGAAAGTAGTAAGATGATGAAGGCCAATTTCATGGATATTGGTGAAGATGTGATAAAATGCATATTTTTACTTTTATTTTTTTATATGATACACTTATATCTTATAATACTTTTTGTATCTTATCATGTACTTAACATCTTCTTATGTTTATTAGCAATTAGCATGTTCTTTTGTTATAATGCTACAATCATTACCATCTTATTGTTGTAATGTTACATAGGTAAGAACTAAGAAACAAGCAAAAAAATTTCATCTTTTCGGAAATGGCCAATTCCGATACGATTCGGTCGATTCCGTGCTTCAATGTATGTAAATGCGTGTTAACCTTTTTTAGAAAATTTTTTAGGCCATTTCTGAGTTTTTAGGATTTTCTTGATTTTTTTGAAGGAAAAATAATACAACTAATTCCGGCCGATTTCGGAATTGCTTTCCTTCCCAGGAATCCGGCTGATTCCGATTCCAAGGGATCGCACCGTTCTAATTCCAGAATCCTTGATGCCAACGGAGCCTTCAATTGTAAGTTATACTTATACATCAAAATATATTGGTTGGAAATACATAATTTTAGTAGATCTGAAAAATTAGGATCTAGTTAGACGAACTTTTTGCCAAAATGATTGTAAGGGTGGCATCTAGATTGAAGTAATATATTGTTGATTTGTGAAAGTTGCCTACAAATGTAACAACTTGTAAGAAAGCAACATGGGAGGCAAAAGAAGAGATTAAGGAACATATGTAACAAGGCAAAAAGGCCCGATTTGAGAAGATTTTTATGATAAAAGAGATAGAAGGAAGAAACAATCTTTTTGGTGTCTCATCCGCACTTTCAGATAGAGAAAAGCACCGAAGAAATATGTGAGTGATCTTTGCTTTATGCCTCCATGTATGAGACGCCTTATGAACTGATTTTGTACACAAAAGTGTTCACATGCAAAAGTGTGAAGGATAATAAACACTTGAAAGAACAAAGGGACAAAATTGTTTAATACATTACTCCATGAATGTACCAATCGTGTATTGCTTTTAACACTGTACATTTGAATAACTTTTAAACAATGTTGGAAGCGGTTGGCCAATTTGGGCCAAGTTAAAGGGTTCAACTTATCACAAATTTTGTGAAATCTACTTATAAAAGACATTGAAGCAACTTGTCAATTAGTTGAGAAAGAAAAAAGTAAGGTTGGTGAAGTTTGGATGTAATAGACAAAAAATGTCATTAACATTGTTACCGATAATGAGGCTAATTATGTAGCCCCAAGGAGGTTTTCAATGCCAATGCATCCTTATTTTTTTTGAACACCATGTTGATGGGGATCCGATCCGGTCCATTTTGGGGTTTATTTGCATTTACGTCCATTTGGACATGTTTGTAAATATTTGAGTTTTATTTGTTGTCTTTTCTTTTTATTTGGGTCCTCAAGAGGACATGTATGTAATTAGTCATTTATGATGTCTTGTTTGTAATGGGATCCTTTATTTAAGAGGGCCACTTGTTGGCATGGAGAGAGAAGTTTTTAGTGTCAATTTTTGGAACCCTAGAGGGGCTGCCCCTTGTGCTGGGGCGCTGCCCCTTCCCCTTCACCCCCTCCACGATGGAGGTCTTCCGACTCCACCCGCGGTGAGGACCGGTCTCCTTCGCGACCCTCTGGCGAGAGTGCCTTCTCCTTCTCCTCCGTCCAGCGGCCTCCGAGCTATTCTTTCCCCTTCCCCCTTCACCGGTTCGATTTGCAGCCCTATCGACACCGTTCACCCCCGTCTCCGTCCGTTTCGACGTCTCCGACGGCATCGATCTCCACCCCTCCGTCCACCCCCGCCTCCGGCGATCCCCGGAGTACCTCCACCCCCCATCCCGGTGCTGGAAACCCTCCCTCGAAGCCCTATCAGACGGAGAAGAAAGGAGGAAGAAGAAGGGCCGCGTCCGCGGGCCCGCCCGTGCGCAGCTAGGGCTCCGGCGACCGGCAGTTTCCCCCCTCCTTCCACGACTGCAGGGCTCCTCCGGACTGCCTTCCATCGTCATCCAGTGGAGGGGCCGACTTCCGCAAGACCGTCGACGGCTCCAGCTTCCGCCGGCTCGACCCTCCCTTCCACGCGCATCCGGCGCCTTCCGGAAGACCCAACGCCGACGAAGACGACGATGGAGGGAGAGGAAGAAGACGCCGGCGCCGAGGATGACCTTCTCCCCCTCCGGCGACGGTTCCGGCGACGGCGGCTCCGCCCTCCTCCGCCTCCGACCTCCCGGAGCCCTCGCGCGGCGGCCGCGGCCGAAGCCCCTCGGGCCACGGAGGCCCTTGCGAGCGGCGCTCGCGGTCGAGACCGGCCGCGTCGCTTGCCCCGCCACCAACCACGGCGGCCACGGCCCCCTCCCCAACTTAAGTCGCGCGCGAACCGGCGCCGGTTCGCCTCTGCCCGGCCGGCCGGCGCACCGGCTCGCACCTCCCGCCCGCCCAGTCCTCCCGATTCGTCTGGGCCAGCCGCGGTTCGCCTCCAGGCTGGTCCGATCGCCCGGTTCAGCCCGGTTTAGGCCGGTTCAGGGCCGGTTCGGCCCGGTTCGACGGTCCAGAGGCCGGTTCAGGGCCTAAACCGGCCGGTTCTGGCCATTTTGGGCCGGGTCAGGCTGGTTCAACAACTTTTGGGGCCGGTTCAGGTCCGTTTTGAGCGGTTCAGGCATGATTCGACACATTTTGGGCCCGTTTTGACTGGTTTAAGTCTGGTTTTGTTTTATTTCATGCATTTTAGGTATTTTGAGCCTCTTGAAAGCCCGCTGCAGCGCCACGTCGCTGGTCCGTCCCGCCTCGTCCCGCATCACATGTGTTGTCAATTTTCTCATCTTGATGTTAGATGACATTTTTACGTTGTCTGCAATCAAGTTGCGAGTACCTTAAAAGATTTGTTCGTATTATCACTTTCCGGACTATTTAAGAAAATATGTGATAACTTATAAATGTATTAAATAGTCTGACAATATGTTTTGAAAAGAATATAAAACTGAGATTGTCGGGTTCTGTGAAAATTTATTGTTTTGACTTCTCCCTTTAAGATGGTGTGTAGATCTTTTGTTAGATTATGTTGAATAACTACCCGAAGATGCTTAATTAACCGCTATAGCAATCTATTTGTTGAAGGGGCAGTAGCTTTGTGGGCTTGATGAGCTTTAAAATATCTTGCTTTAAGTTTTTTTTATGTTGATTTTATTTGATTTGAATTTTGGGTGAGTTGAATTTTATTTTCAAGTTTAATTATTTTCTTGTTTGTGTTTTAGATTTGTTTGATTTTAAATTCCGATTGACATTATTTTGTTTTGGTTTCAAATTTAGTGAGCGAATTGATTTAATTTTTATTATGTTGTATGAGATGTTTTAATTATCTCTTTCTTATGTGGGTTTGAAAATTGATGTCGGCTTGGATATGTTCGATATGTTTTAAGTGTTTTGAATGTGTTTTTGAGATTTTGGTTTGTATTTTGTTGATTTTATGATCTGATTTTTTTCTCTTGATGATTGTTTTGGTCTCTGTTACATGTTTTGAATGTTGTTTCTTTAATTTCTTTAGAATTATTTAATTGTCACTTAATTAAGGATTTAATTTCAATGAAATGCATTATAAGTGAATTCTCAGATTGTTAATTATTTAATTTTTTGGGCATTTTCAGATTTAATGAAATATATTTTGAAATTTTTTATCTTATTTTATTTAGTTTGGGTTTGCATCCTATCCGATTCATTGGGTTAGTATCGATTATCTGAACTCAAATATTGATGTCGGCACTTGAAATTTCTTGCATTGCATTGAATAAGTGCATCGGTTTGGCATGTAAGTGTGTCGTCGACATGAAAGAACACGATCCGGGATTGGTATGATAGCGTTCCTTCCCCTGGGTATATCTTCATAAGATCTAAAGGAAGGGTCGGCATGATGACATGCATGATCCACCTTTGATCGAATGAGATTTACTTTTTTTGTAGTTTAAGTCTTTCGACTAACTACATCGAGGGAAGGATGCGTTGACAATAGCAACTGGCCCATGTCTCCATCTAGATGCAACATATTGGGGCAGACTTACAATAGCCGTCCAAGGTGGAGTGATCAAGAAATGAGGTAACTCCTTAATTTAGTTTTTATTTCTTGTTCTGAATATTTATTAAGTTTGTTTTGTGTTCATTACCCAATGGGCTGGTTCATGTTCTCTCGACCTGGTTGGCCTGTCATCTTGTCTTATTGAGCCCTGCTAGCCCGCTTCACACTTCGTGGGCTCGTATGGCATGTAGCATGCTTCAAACTCTCCTTGTGCAACCTGTTTTGGATAGGAGATTGAGAGCTCACCCGGGTTTACACTTGGCTGTTGGATGGATTCCAAGAGGACGCGGGCATTTCCCTCACCTAAGGGACTAAGGGGAGGTGAAAGTAAGGTTTTTAGGACCCGTTTTGGGTCGGTTTAAGGGGGATGGAAACCGCAACTGTGTGGGGTCCGGCTGTGGGTTGGAGATGGGCTGAAAATGGGTTTGAAACAGGGGGCTGTTTAGAACTGTTTTGGGGAACGGACTGGGGGCTGTTTTGGGGTCCACATGGGGGACTTTGCAGGGGCTGATCGGGACTTGTTTGGGGTCTAAGTAGGGGGCTGTTTCAAGGGAGTTTGGACCAGGCTGTGTAGGGGACCAGTTAAGGGGTAGGAAGGGGTTGAAACCGGGCTGTTTAGGGACCGGTCTTAGTACTGTTTGAAGGGCTATCTGATCAACACTGTAGAGGGGCTGATGTAAACAGATCTAATCGGGACTGTGTGGGGCCTGATCAGTGGCAAGGGGCTGTTTTAAGGGTAGTTTTGGGGGAGGGGTTGTGCTAAGGGGGCAGAACAGGGGTCTGTCAAGGGGTATGCGCAGGCCTGCTTAGGGGCAGTTTTGAAGTTCCGGTGTAGGGGCTTTAAGGGGTGTGCAGAGGGCAGGTTGAAAGGCTGTCAAAGGGGGCTGTTTGTGAAGGGTTTTTGAGGCTACGCAAAGGGCTGTTTGAAGGGTTTTTAAAGGGCCACAAAGAGGCCTGTGTGCAGGGCATTTTTAAGGCCATGTAAAGGGGTGGTCAGCAGGGTGTTGAGGGCTGCGCAAGGGGGGCTGCGCACAGGGCCTGTTTATGGGCTGCAAGGGGGGTTTTTGAAGGCTGCGCACAGGGAGCAAAAATGTGGCATCGTCAGGGACTGTGTAGGGGCAGGCCAATGGGGTGAAAAGGGGATGCCGATGGAGGTGAAAGGCCAGTTTAGACCATGAGAGGGATAGATAAAGAGAGAAGGGGAAGAGAAAATGGTAGTTTTTAAGGTCTATATGGCTAGAGTGTCTCCTTACCTTCTTCTTTCTCATCATCATCTTCTTCTTCTGCAGGTGGCTGGAAGGAGAGCGTGCTGTTCCTCTCTCTCTCTCTCTCTCTCTCTCTCTCTCTCCTGCGACTGGTGCTGCAGAATGTGAAGTCTCCTTTTTTCTTTTTGCTTTCTGTATAAGATGGGAGAAAGAGATGATGGGGAGCCAGGATGTGTTGGCATGTGAGATATTCTCTTGTTTTTTCTCTCTTTTTTAAATGGTATTAAGTGATAGATAAATGATTTCCTATTCTCTCTTTAATTGTAGCATCTTATCTGGACAATGACTTGGCCTTGAAGCAACCTATGACAGCTAAGGATTTAGGTTAAATTTAGCCTAATTCTTATCCAGATGTTGTTGATCAGACGGTAGAAAACATTTCTCACCCAAAATTTCTTAAAATTTTCAAAAATGACCATATAATGCCCTGAATGTGCTTCGATCATCGTAGATCGGGTGCTCGATTAGATGTACGGTTGATGGTTTTCACTTTGCATCAAAATCTTGAATTCGGTGATTTTTCCAATCGGTATGATCTTGGCCTTTGATAATTACAAAAATTATATATAGAATGCAATTAAATAATAATGTGCTTTAATTATTGTCCTTTTCTCTTGAATTGACCTATTCTAGATCTGTTTGGACCATTTTGCCCCTAAGAGGATTGGGGAAAGAGTCTCATCCAAATTTGATTTTTTGATCATAGCTTTCCGACCTTTGTTGGATTTTCGATACGATTCTGGCGTTGTTCAACTTTAAGTTGGGTGGATGTTATGGTGGTGTCACATTTTTATTGGGCCACCTCTAAGTTGCTTAGTCCAATAAGGATAAAATGGTCATTTTGCTATCCGAAGTTAGTTTCTAACTTTTAGGACATTGTTGTGGAGGCCTCGACTGGTATTGGCCCTTGGGCCCATTATCTTATCATTTCGGGCCCAATAAGCCATGCTAAGATTGTCTAAAAGTACACTTTCATTGTTTTACTTAAATTATCCGATATGGGTTAGATTTTCGTTTAGACTTTGGCATTCTTCAAGTTTAAGATGAGTGGACCCATTGTTGGTGTCAATATGTTATTGGGCCGGGGTTTAGTTGATGGGCCTAATAAAGCTTATTAGACTTATTCGGTCCATCAAGCACAAATGCAGAGCAAGGCGGGTCCGCTCTTTGTAATTGCGTTCTTTTCTTTGCTATGCTCAATACTTGTATACATTGGGTGCCATGAAATTTTTAGGCACCAACACAAGCTTATAATTAGTTATACAAAATATATGACTACATTTATTTATGTGGATACAAAGGTACTTGTAATGATGAAGTTCATCAATGGCAAAAGTTTGGTAAGAGCAGCTATCACTCGATTTACAACAAACCATCTAAACTTGGAGAGCTTAATCAATTATAAAGATGAGTTGATAAGGATGTTTGCTTTTGAAGAATGGATACTTTGCAACAACATATGGACAAAACAATACGAAGGCAAGAAATCATGTGAAATTATTTTAAAAATTACTTTTTGGAATAATGTAACATATGATTTGAACATTTTCAAGTCTCATGGGCTTGTTTTGCGCATAGTTGTTGACAAGAGACCTACTATGAGCTATATTTATGAAGTAATGAACTGTGCAAAGGAAAACATAAGAAATGTATTGGAAAACAAGTTGAAAGTTATGAACCAATTTGGGACATCATTGGTAGGCGGTGGGATTTTTAATTTCATCGTCTATTGCACGCAGCGAGTTATCATCTTAATCCCCAATTCTATTATTCAAATATTGATATTGACAACGATGATGAAATAAAGTAAGGATATGATTGCATTGAGAAGTTTGTTGAATTCCGTAAAGAGTAAGATTTGATCTTTAAGCATTTGGCAATGTACAAAGATTCTTAGGGGTTGTTTGGAGACATGGCAATGAGACAACAAAAGGCATCCACTCTAAGTTTTTTTTTTTCTAATTTGACACTTGACATATGGCGTGTTTTTTAAACTTTATAATTTATTTTTCTCATTGTAACAAAATTGTGTGTAGATTGGGCAAGTAAAGTTCCTCTATTACAAAATATGACAATAAGAATTTTTGAGTCTTGTAGTGTATTTTATTGTGAGCGTAACTGGAGTACATTTGAACAGGTAACTTCGACGATTCTCAAGTTTTCTTTTATGGTTTTTATGACTCTTAAGCGTTTAAATTTTGATATATTTCTTATAGGTTTACATGAAGAAAAGAAATAGGTTAGAGCAAAATAAAGTTAAATGATCTTGTGTACGTTCAATATATTCAGAGGCTTTGGGATCACCATTTTATGATGGAGAAGCTTAATCTTGATCCAGTATATTTGGTTGACATCGATGATGTCATTGAGTGGATAATTAGAGAGGATGACAATCTTGTGCGTGAAAATGAAGACTTTATGTGGATTGTGGAGGGATGTGAAACTAGTTGAAATTGACAAAGAGGGAGGTCCAGTCACCAGGACAGTTGCTTTTAAAAGACAAATGGTTAACAAGGGAAAATAGTTGGTGGCTATTGGTGAGGATGACACCAACTCAGAGGAGGAAGAAATTCATATTTATTATTTAGACACCAATTAATGATAGTTATTTTATGTTGTTGACCTAGAGATGGAGAGTTCTTTTAGATTGTTGATAGTTGATATTTGTTGTTATTTAGTTATTTACATTTGTTAATTATTAACTTGTTCCAATTTCATTTGTTTTAGATTGTAGTTCATTGTTATTGATCTTTTTTCGGTGTAATTGTTATGTTAGTTGTTATTTATTTAATATTTTTGTAATTTTTTGTTATTGTATTTTATGTATTTGTTTTCAAACATAGTTATCAACTTGGTGCATTCATTTCAATTTTTGTGAGTATTTTCTACATTTTTTTTCATTTTTTTATAATAACTATATGCGTTATTAAAATTAATATATAATTAATATATATATAAAATTTACCTTAAATGCCTGGGTGAGAAGAGGGATCCTTCACCTCAAGCGTCTCGTGCCTCTGACAGCATTGGTTGTGCAAGTGACTAGTGCGAGGCTCACACAAGTTTAATCATTTGCCGGAAATGTTGACGAGGAACCAAACCAGGTGCCAATTCTCTGTTGAACAATGGAGGAGTAAAAGAAAGCCAAGCTCTGAATGCTTGTGCCTAACTAGAACATTGAATAACCAAGAAGCTGGAGGGAACCAAGAAGGGAAGGGGGACAAAGGCACCAATGCTTATCGGGGATGAAGGCCTCCTTGGCCGAACATGGGGGGGTGGAGAAGGATCTACAGGGGCAGCGCCTCCCATGGGATGGAACCGATGGACTCCAAACATTCTATTCTTCCACTTTTTTCGCGAGTACAAGAGATGCTCTATTTATGGAATTAATTTTTGACAATTAAAACCCTTAGAAAAATATTTTCAAGCATGTCTTTAATGACATAACAACAAAAAATAACTTTTGTTATCACATACTTCTCGTCCTTGTTTATATGTAGCTGGATTATTAATTATGAAAGGTTATCTAGGGCTTGTAAAATGGTTTAAATGTGTAATAAACAATCAAGATTGTTGACAACCACGTTGGTTACTGCATAGATCCTCTTCTGGATTGCTTTGGTTACCAAGGGATGAAGTTTGTGCTTTATCTGTTGGTTATTAGGCTTTATGACTCATGGTGTTTTTGTCCAAGATTCTATTCTTTTCTTGTGATGAGGGGTGATGATATTATGCCTAGGCTTACCTTTTTTTTTTCTTGGCTTTAGGAGTAATATGCCTTTGTGATGATAATGATATAGCCTCTTTATTACTGGTTTGGAGGATATCGATACATGACTTGATGCGTACACCAGTACTGTGAACATCTGGGGTCATCTTTGCATTTTGACTTGTGAGAAAATAACACTGTTCTCCCATTGAAGTGGTTACTGCCCAAGGCATGCTGCTTTAAGTGTCATGTTGACAAAGGTAAACGGGAAGATGCTATAGTGATGTGCCTTTGGCAGACTTACAGGATCGTCTCCCTTAATATCATTATAGTTGATCATGTATGCTACTTCAGAAATTCTATCATCAAATGGACGTGGTATCCATACTTAGTGAGGGTCCCATTTCACCATGAAGCTTAAACTTTATACCCTAGTGGGGGGTGTAAACAAACCAATGCACTCAACAAGTGGCTTGAGACTCGGCTTAATAAAAACTCTCTTCTACTCAGCAAATTTAAACAAGAAAGAGTACAATTCTGCTTGACTAGATAAAGCTCACGAGTAGCTCATTCAAGTAGATCATGTGTTTGATTAAGTGTTCATTTAGGGGTACAAACGGAATCCAATAATCTAATAATTTGATTCAATTCTGATAAAAATTTAACAAATTTGAAACATGTTTTATATCCTATAAGTTTTAGAATCGGATATTTTGATAGTTTATCAGAATTGAAAATAGTTAATTTTTTATCCCTTTTTCTAATTTTGATAAAAATAATATATATTAATGCTATAGTAAGTAAAAATGTATAAGTTATTAAAATTATAATATATTAATGCTAAAAAATAAAAATAAAAAATTTAAATATATTATATAAAAATAATTGTAAAATGATATTTGTTTGCTGACTTTTTAAAAAGATAGTAAAAACTATAGAATTGGAAATCATTGGATTATTCCGATTTCGCTAACGAAATTGAAATCGGAATGTCATGGTTCCAATTTAATATTTACTATAAACTTCATGTGACTTTAAATCAAATCGAAATTGTTTCAATTGGAATTGGAATTGGAAACAGGTAACATTGTTACCAAATCCAACCTATTTGCAGCACTAATATTTGGTTATCTACTTGATTAAAAATTCAATTATTTACTAATTTCAAGAATTAATTATGAACATTCAATTAATCTTATAATTTCAATTAAAACTATTAAAAGAGCTGAAATGGATTCAACCTGAGCTTGAACTCAAGCTTAAACCAAGCTTGAGTTTCATAAATAATTTCTGACTAAACATGAATTTGAGCTTCGTAAACAAGTTCAGACCAAGTTTGTACTCAAGCTTGGAGCTCGAGTTGAGTTCTTATCTGAGTTCATACTTGATTTGGCTCGATCAGACAAATGAGCAACTCAATGAGATGAGCTCAAACATAACATGATTGTAACAAGCTTGAACTAGGGTCTAGCATGAGTCGAGTATTCAGCTGATCTTTAGCACGCTCAAGTAAACATAAAATGAATCCATCCCTAGCACCTTCTTGGCTCATTTGCGACTGCCATTAGTCTTTCATAGGTAGATATTGTTTTCTCTTGATTTTTTTTAACTATAAACTTCATGTGATTTTAAGTTTTGAAATAACCTTTCTTAATGTTTTCTATATTACTCTTGTTTTTGGAGAAAGACGAATTTAGGTAGTAAATGTCATATTGCTATGGCCAGGGTGACACTTGATGAAAGGACTTTGGCTTATGGGTAACATGTTAGAGAAGATTACCCTTGACCTTAAGTCATGAACCTCAAGGGGTGGTGTTTTTCTGAAGCATTTAGATCATTTTTATTATATAGTCTGAATGTTTTTAAGACTTTTCAGCAACTTCCAGTCGTTGGGATGTTATAATTTTTATATATTTTCTTTGAAGTTCTGGTATTACTTACCAAGTCATACTAATTACATGTCCAAATCTACAGTATATGTCTAAGCTTGCATTTTTTTTCTCTCTATTTTCTTCGTGTACTATTATTTCAAGGTTTTGTGGGATCAGGAATCAGGAAGGTATTTGCACTAATTTTTTTTTCATTTTCCAAGGTTCCCTTCTATCATGGTGAGCTGACTGAAAAAGTTTCAGGAGATGACAGGTTACAAGTTCTCAAGGTTTCTCAAGACCAGTTGAAGGTTACATTTTGGTGCATAAAGTATGTTTCCTGCATTTAGCTAAAATCATTGTCTATCTTCTTAATGGATGTTGCTATTGTACGTTACAGGAATTCATTTCATCATGCGAGGCACTAGATCTTGTGCCTGAAGAAGAGATAGAAAGTGCAGTTCAGGGTGGTGGAGACATAGCTACTAGAAGGGCAAAAAAGGTCAGATTTAAATGTATTTTCTTTTCATCTTGAACGTTGAGATAAGTGCCTTTAGTGCTTGAGGAAAATATCATTGACAAGATTTTGAAGAATTATTTTTTCGATGGCATGCTCGTTATTTGGCTTTCCTTATCAAGTTCCTAGCTCAAGTCGGTTAATTTGGGTCATACATCTTGTTATGAATATATATGACCTTTTCAGGGTGTGAACTGAACCAACAAACAAATTCTGGGTCAGGATCTAGATTGGCCAAAGTTGATCAGAGAGAATAAAAATCTATCCTATATTGGTTCTTCAAAAAACTGAAAAAACAAGAAAAAATGTAAAAAGAAAGTCCAGGGTGAACCCACATCGTATCTGGCTGCATTGGGCTCCCCCTCCTGATCAGGTTGACAGGCGCTGATCTTGATCTAGATCAGCCAATTTTGCTATTCATGGACTGAACCGTCGTGCAATTTGTCTATCCAACACTAACCTATCAATTTTTCTTATTTTTATTATCTTGATGTTATGCGCTAGGTTTTTTTATTCTTATAAGATATTTCTATGTTTATGGTACAAGTCATAGTTGCAGGGAAACTCACTTATCCCTCCATTTCTTGCATTTTTTCTTCCTAAGATTAAACTTTAAAAGTTCAAGCATCACTAAGTTTCTTCCTTCACTTCTTTTTTTTGTTGCAAGTTGTGGTATAGAATACCCTTAGTGCATGAGAAATTCATTCTTTAAATTTTTCTTAAAGTGGTTTGCTACTGTCTAATTTAATAATATGATAGTATCACTCATGATTCTATCAGCTCATCTTTGGTCTATTAAAGTCCATGAATGTCATGGTGTAGTATGAGGTAGTGGTGGCATCGTTATTGATGCCACCACCATTATATTCCTTTGTATATTTTGGCTCTCATATTGATGAGTTGCTTCCTTTGTGGTGCCCTGAAAATAAGGGTCTTGTATGAGGTGTTGGCTAAGTTGAGTACGTTTCTGGAGGGGCTTGTCCCAGATAATATAATAAATCGGTTGCAGAAACCTGTCTTTTCATATTCCTTTGTTCATAGAGAAATGACGATTCGTTTGCATTCACGTGATACAACTAAATACACTCGTGATACAGATCTTAGTTGTTTTCTGTTTTATGTATTCTAATTTTGTCCCTTTGTGGGTACATTTTATTGATGGGGACCCGGTCCGGTCCATTTTGGGGTTTATTTACGTTTACGTCCTTTTGGACTTCATTGTAAAAATTTGAAGTTTGTTTTAGTCTTTTCCTTTAATTTGGGTCCTTACGAGGACATGTATGTAAATAGTCATTTAGGGTGTCTTATTTGTAATAGGCTCCCCTATTTAAGAGGGCACATTGTTGAATGAAGGAGAGAGAAGTTTAGTGTCAATTTTTGGAACCCTAGAGGGGCTGCCCCTTGTGCTGGGGCGCTGCCCCTTCCCCTTCACCCCCTCCACGATGGAGTTCTTCCGACTCCACCCCCGGTGAGGACCGGTCTCCTTCGCGACCCTCTGGCGAGAGTGTCTTCTCCTTCTCCTCCGTCCAGCGGCCTCCGAGCCATTCTTGCCCCTTCCCTCTTCACCGGTTCGATTTGCAGCCCTATCGACACCGTTCACCCCCGTCTCCGTCCGTTTTGACGTCTCCGACGGCGTCGATCTCCACCCCTCCGTCCACCCCCGCCTCCGGCGATCCCCAGAGTACCTCCACCCCCCCATCCCGGTGCTGGAAACCCTCCCTCGGAGCCCTATCAGACGGAGAAGAAAGGAGGAAGAGGAAGGGCCGCGTCCGCGGGCCCGTCCGTGCGCAGCTAGGGCTCCGGCGACCGGCAGCTGCCCCCCCTCCTTCCACGACTGCAGGGCTCCTCCGGACTGCCTTCCATTGTCATCCAGTGGAGGGGCCGACGTCTGCAAGGCCGTCGATGGCCGCAGCTTCCGCCGGCTCGACCCCCCCTTCCACGCGCATCCGGCGCCTTCCGGAAGACCCAACGCCGACGAAGATGACGACGGAGTGAGAGGAAGAAGACGCCGGCGCCGAGGATGACCCTCTCCCCCTCGGCGATGGTTCCGGCAACGGCGGCTCCGCCCTCCTCCGCCTCCGGCCTCCCGGAGCCCTCGCGCGGCGGCCGCGGCCGAAGCCCCTCAGGCCACGGAGGCCCTCGCGAGCGGGCGCTCGCGGTCGAGGCCCCCGACAGGGTACGCAGCGCCAAAAGGACCGGCCGCGTCTCCCCGCCCCGCCGCCAACCACAGGCGGCCACGTCACCCCCCCCCCCCCGGTAAGTCGCGCGGCGGTTCGCCGACCCGCCGCGACGGTCCGCCCGCCTGGTTCGCCTCGCTCGCCCGGCCAGCCCACCCGTTCACTCGAGCCGGCCGCGGTTCGCCTCCTAGGCCGGTCTAACCGACGGTTTGGCCCGGTTCGACGGTCCAGGACCCGGTTCAGGGCCTAAACCAGCCGGTTCACGCTGTTTGGGGCTAGTTCAGGCCGGTTCAAGTCATTTTAGGGCCGGTTCAGGCCCGTTTTGAGCAGTTCGGGCATGGTTCGGCATATTTTGGGCCCGTTTGACCGGTTTAAGTCCGGTTTTTGCTTAGTTACTGCATTTCTAGGTCTTTTGAGCTCCTTCACGGTCCGCTGCAGCGCCACGTCGCCTGTCCGTCCCGCCCCGTCCCGCATCATGTTTGTTATAGTGACTGCAGTGCACCACCATGTCGAGATGAAATTTGGTAATTGAAGTTGCCACCTTTCATAGTTGTCAAGGCGACAAGGCACCCAAGGCGTTGAAGGGTACCGATTCCGCTTAGGTGGCATGGTGGCCGCTTAGGCATCGCCTAAGCGGTCAAGGCGGTATTCAAGGAAGGCTGGGTTGGAGGTTGTGATACATAAAAATATGCATAAATATAATTATATTTTTACGTTATAATTTTATATGAGTGTTTTATTATGTATATAAGTAAATATAATGTGTATGTGAAAGAGAAAGTAGTTAAATAGATTTTTATAAAATTTAACTATATAACACATTTATGATTATAAAATTTATATATATATATGTGCGATACTATAAGTGATAGTAAAATATTGTTATAAGTGATCTTATATATGTAATTATGAAAGTGTGAGTATTTATTTTTGGATAAGAAGTTAAACTTGATAAATTAAGACTTAAGAGAGACCGAGAGAGGAAGAAGAAAGAGCTGAAAGAGAACTTAATTAAGTATATAATATATGTTTATAATCATAAATGTTAAATATATATGATATTATAAGTGATAGTGAAATATATTAATATGTTCAAACTATCATTAAATAGGTGTCCCTTGTGAGGGGTATCAAGAGGGTAAAACTCCTCAAAATTATTTTTTTAATCATGTAAAAATATTCAGGGCACCTTGCCTGGGCGCCTAGGCGGATGTCTAGGTGGGCGCCTTGGGCGCCTTTTTGGCCCCAGGCAAGGCGCCCTGGCAAGGCACTACTGGAAAAGTGCCTTGCCGCCTAGGCGGACGCCTTGACAACTATGCCACCTTTACTATTGTATGAATTATTGAATTTTTATAGTTCCTTTTTAGTTAGTTTTTTAGGCTGTTATCAATGTCACATGTTGAATTGAGTTAAGTAACATGACTTTCACCTCTCTGTATGGTGAAGCTTGGTTGCTGATGTGGAGCAGCTAGGGAAAAGGGTGGGAGGAAGATGGCGAATGGGTAAAGAGGCCTCACACCTTAGGGCCCCTCACCCTACCCCTCTCGGACGGTTGCTTTCTCATGGAGCCTGTATAACGTGAATCACTTCTTTAAAAAGTCTTCACTCCATTTCATTGATAATTGACCATCATCACACACCATCGGCCCTTTATAAAGTGGGAAATGACATAATTTCAGAAAAAAGACCTCCATAGATGTCTACTGTCTAAAATTATAGAATATCTTATTGATTCTTAAATTTTAAATAAAAGACAAATACATAAAATAGCTATAAAATCATGTTGAGGTTGTCTTGTATGGACCTGACCATGTTGAAATTCTTTGATCGTAAATGTTTTACAACAATTAGCAGAATCTAAACTGCTGCCAATGTTGTATCTTGTGCCTGACCATGTTAAAATTCTTTGATCGTAAATGTTCTGCATCAGTGAGCAGCATCTAAAATGCTGTCGATGTTGTACCTTGTGCCCGACCATGTTTTAATTCGTTGATCATAAATGTTCTGCTTCTACATCAGTCAGCAGCATCTAAAATGCTAGTTCACAAGCCCTACATGTGAGGATTGTGATTCTCACTTACTGTTGTTTCAATGACAGATTGCTCGGTTCAAACGTCAAAGATCTGCTGAGTCAAAGCTACAAGAAATTAAGGAAAGGAAAGAGAGGCGTGGCAGGTCACTGAGAGCAGCTGCGTTGTCCACTCCTGTGGAAGCTGGGGAAGAGGATATGCTAGATGATAGTGATGGAGAGGAAGAACGAGAGGTTAGATGCTAAAAAAGTTTTTGGCTAGATTTTAATGGTTAAATGAAACATGTAATTCATTACCTCCGTAGGAGTTGATTGTTCGTTTTATAGTGAATTGCCTGTTAGGATTAACTGTTGTCAGGTAAAATGATTCTCTCCAGTTTTTAAAGTTTCTGTTCACAGGGATTGTCTCATTCAGCTGAGCCTAGTAGACTCATGGATAAAATACAATTGCACTTACTTTCAATCTTGCCAAGAAATAAGGGCACTTTCTCTGTTTTTTTATCTATAAATATGCTTGGATGTGTTATGTAGAACATCTTAAAATTTATCTCATTTTTTGTGTTGCTTTGCAGGCGTGGCTGACTACAATCTCCTTGGAGCTCTGTAAGGTTGGTGTTGCACTTCCTGTGCATATTTCACATAATATGCTTTTCTCATTTCTTTCATCCATCTTATAGGCTTTTGATATGCTGGAAATGCTCAAGAAAGAGGAAGAGATGCTCTCTGCAGTGAAGGAAAAATGTTTGGAGGTACAATGTGATATCTACTTTATATTTGGATTATAGCTGACACTGAGTGGACGGTAGGCATGTACTTCTGCCGAGAGTTTTTTGTTCAGTCATCCCCCACTTAGCTTTTGAAACTGATTTCCCTTTCGGTCAGTGATGTTTTTGCCTCGTACATCTCTATGAAGCCTGTACCTCAGATGTCTCTAATATTTCTCCATGCAGGCTATGCAGCCCATCCAGGTAGGAATCTAGGATCAGTATGGGATCAGCCCAGTCCTGGGCTGATCTTAGTAAATCCGGATCTGACCTGGATCCAACCCAGACCCATGTATAATCCGAAATTAGAAAAAAAAATAAAAAATAGGAAATATTGCATAAAATTGACAAAAAATATATAATTTTATTTCTATTAAAAATTTACATCTCGGTCATATTCTACAACATTAATGTACTCATTTCAAGGTATTTTGGTTTGAGTACGTGATACTACAAAAGTACACATGCTCATTGTGCTCGTCTCTCTTGTTCAATTATCTTAAGATTTAAGCTGAAAATATTTTTCTGTCTTTTTTAAGCTTCACATCCGTAGGTTAAATACATACAACTTGTAGATGAATCCTCTTTGGAATTGAAATAAGGCTTTTGTTGATACGTAGGATACCGAGAGTTTTGAGATACTTTAATTTCTTAGGGATCTTTTGACGCCCTCTTCTATCTTAATTATCTTCATTATTTGTCGGATGATCATCGCTATTCTTTGATGTTGAATCATGTTGTTTAATTTTGGGTATTAATATTTGACTCCAACATCCCTTTACTTTAGTTTTTAATTATATTTATATCTACAATGTTGGAAAGATCAGTTAGAACTTGTTTATCTTTGACTCTTATCTTGTTTTAGTGATGATTTGATCTTTTACCCATTTGACAAGTTAGGAATAATTTTGAATTCTTCTGACAATGGTACATTATCTATTTCTTTTCCGCTTGAGCTCAACCTTCTACATTGAACTCGGGTTATCCAACTCCTTTTTTATTATTAACCCATGTTTGTATGGCATTTTGCTCTTCAAAAATTTCATCTTGATTGTATATCTTTCTCATCTATAGTTATAGTTTAATGAGCCTGACCACTAGCTTTATCTCTTCATTTTTGCTTCTCTTTTTGTGTCTCTTAGTCTTTGTAAGTTGCATGTTGTTGTGGCAGTACATGGTTGCACTAGTCTCATAGAAGTCAACATGCTTATTTACTTTAAGTGCATCAAGTTAAAGTTGATCAATAATGTTCACATCTTGAAGCCAATATAGTTCGGATGAAGATTTTAACTGCAACCAGAACTAGATCTTCATATCTTATTGTTTTACTATGATACATCCATCAATGAGCTGTACACATCCATCCAGAGGTTCTCCTTGGTCAACTACCCTCAGTCGGCCTCCTGTCAAAACTAAGTCTTGGCTAGTTAGATTAGAGGTCTCATGTTAACCCTATGGCCACCTACCAGAGAAGAAACAACGAAAGATCCCAAGATGAACGAGGAGGTCGGACTCCATACTTTGAAAAGATCATCTACTTTGAGGGCGAAGAACCCAGTCCGGTGCCACCCGCAGTCGCTATGTAGCCTCCAAGACTGACAATCACTATTGTCTGGCGAGGAGGAGATTGCACCCGATACTAGTGCAGCAACATCAATGGCATCAATTAGTGTCTTATGAGACAACCACGCAACAGACCAGTCAACTTGGACCCTCTTAGATGTAGCAACAGTCAGAGGAAGACAAGGCCCTAAGCCCTTCTCAACCTTTTTCGACATCAGACTCATGAAGTGAGTAGCTTGAGAATTCGTTGCTAAGCAAACTCTATCTTTTGACAGAGGTTAAGGGTAGGATTGATGGCAAAATCCTCCTATAGCTAAAGAGACTCCCCATGAGTTTGAGAATGTGGGAAGTTGTCTCTGAATAAAGAGCTCCACGAGACCTTGATAGTAGTCTTGCAGCAATCCATAATGTACGAGGCTTACATCATCAAGCTAGGCTAGTACGAAGTCTATGCAGCCTCTGTCTCTTTTACGGAGGAGGATATGGTGTTCTCTTTCACCTTTCTCAACTGGGCATGGTACATGAAGGGTATAATCAATGGGTACGAGATCAACCAGATCTTGGTTCTACTTGCAATCTTTTGTCTGTGAGGACATTCAGGGTTTTTTTCTTGATGCTGTATCTTCAAAAGGCCCCCCGATTCACCATATCTAGTTTTAACCAAGACTCCGAGAAGGTGTTGGGCAAGGTCGAGATGGAGTTAGCTATAGATGGTCTCAAGTCCAATACCACCTTCTATGTCATTGACGCCAATATGACATGTATGTCATTGATGCCAACACGACATACAAAGTGCTGCTGGGATGCCTATGGAAATATGCAAACTTTGTCATGCCATCTACATTTTGCCAATATCTCAAATACAAGGAGGGGAGGCAGTTCAGAGTTGATCCTGACTAAGTCTCCTTTGAAGTTGTAGAGTGTCACCTTGTTGAAGCTATGCCCTACTTCTAGGCCACGTCATCAAAGCCTATAGATGACAAAGGGAAAGGGAAGATGGTAGCTGAAGATCCCCCCCGAGGATGAGGTTACAGTTGATGAAGCCAAAGCTAGGATGTTTAGGTTGACACTGAGGTCATTGGGTCCTTTCACCAAATGTACTAAAAAGAATGACACTCAGTCCACTTTAACACCAACTCCATTACCTGAGAGATAAAGGATAACATCATCATGTCCCGAGATCTGTTATAGTTGGTAGAAGATTGACAGCTACGCGTAGCGTAGAAATTGACGATCTTCAGGGTCTCCTATTTGAGCGGCCATAACTGCATCTTCTACAAGGTAAAGGCAGTACAAAAATGAGCTTGAGAAGATAATTTTGGGCAATAGGGACATTCCGAGTCCGACTTGGTGCAATTGCTCCATTGTTGGGGATAGCCCCGAGTATGCTTCGAATGTATCAGAATATGGGAATTCCCAGAAATAGCCCTGAAAGAAGGCCTGGATGTTTCGTATGATGTGGTATCTATGAGAGGGGTAGAATACGGAGAGCATACACCCTGGCTTGGCATAGGATTCCGATTATGAGGCGCTAGTTCATTATGTCGTGAAGATAGTCGGTATACAGAGTGAAAACGGTGGGCCCTTTGATACAACTCCTACCTTCGTAAACTCATCCAAGAATGAAGGAAATTGGATTGAAAATCTAGTGACAGCTTCGAGTCAGAATTCTGCTAGCACGGCAGACTAATGTTGGCCTAGAACAAGCATAGACTTTTGATGTGGAAAAAATAGTGGAGGATGACGTTGAATTCATAGACCTTTGGCCAGCCCTTGAGGAAATTGAAGATGGCACTCAGGCCATGGTTGACAACCACTAAGATTGACCTAGGGACTGTAGATGACCCTAGGCCGACATTTCTCAGTACCCTTATAATTGTAGCTAAGAGAGATCAGTATAAGGCATTGCCGCACAAGTTTAGGGACTGCTTTGTTTGGAGCTACAATGAAATGTTAGGGCTAGCCCCCAAGGTGGCCATCCACGACTTGGCCATCCTCCTGACGGCCAAGCCGATCAAGCATGCATAAAGACGGATGCGGGTGGACATGGAACTGAAAGTCAATGCAGAGGTCGATAAGCTAATGGACAGATTTTATCAAGCCCTGCATCTATCTTGCCTAGCTTGCAAACATTGTCTCTGTGAAGAAAAAGAACATCTAGATTTGGGTGTGCATCGACTACATGGATATGAACAAGGCATGCCCTAAGGATGACTTCTCTTTGCCTATCCTAAAAAACATAGTGGATGTGACCATGGGACATGAAGCCTTGTCCTTCATGGATGGATCGTCTGAGTACACAACCAAATTATGATGTCCGACGAAAACAAGAATTTCATGGCCTTCTGTGACTCAAAGGGCATCTTCAACTAAAAACAGATACCGTTTGGTTTAAAGAATGCATGGGCAGCCTACTTTTGACGAAATGTTGCACAGTTTGGTCAAATGCTATATTGATGATATGGTGGTCAAGACTAGGAGGGCAAGAGGATCACCAAGGTCATCTGAGGATGGTCTTCGAGTGTCTCCGCCTCTACAAGTTGAAGATGAATATAATAAAATGTGCATTCGGTGTTTCTAGTGACAAATTCCTAGGATTCATAGTCTGATACCGCAGTATTGAAATAGACTTAGAGGAAATCAAATCAATCAGGGAATTGCCTCCGCTTTTGAACATACGGGAGTTGAGGTCCCTCTAGGGTAAGATCGCTTACATTCGGCATTTTATCGTCCAGTGTCCACCTTGCCAGTAGATGTTAGTCTTTCTCTAGACTAGCCAAGAAGGGCACACAGTTCTATAAAGATGATAGCTACCTTTCCTAGATGGGCTAAAGCAGTACCTTCTCAACCCCCATTGCCGAGGGCACCGGTCCAGGGTTGTCTGCTGATCCTATACATCATGGCTCTCGATGCCTCCTCAGGGATAATGCTGGCCTAGTTAAACGACAAGGGGATAAAACAACCGCTGTACTACCTCAGCAGAAGGTTGGTCAGCCCCGAACATAAATACTCCCCTATGGAGAAGATGTACCTGGCCTTGGTCTTCACAGCAAAGAAGTTGAGGCATTATCTCTTAACTTATGTGGTTAGCTTGATATCTAAGTCCGTTCAGTTGAAATTCATGTTGAAGCAACCCGTCTGTACCGGATGCCTAGGAAAGTGGGCTCATGCTCATGGAATTTGACATTCGATATGTTTTCTAAAAGGCAATTAAAGATCAAGTGATGACGAATTTCCTTGTCACCCATCCAATTCTAAAGGACTCCCCCCTCTATCTCCAGTTACATGATGAGGAGACATTGAGAGAAGAAAAATTCGAAGTACAATAAATCAATGTCAAACATTGATAATTTTTCTTTGACGGGGCAGCTAGTGTGGAAAAAGGGACCAAATGGGAAGGCCATTCCCAGGGCAAGGGCAGGCATTGTGTTGATAAGTTTTGACGGGGGCATACTTTATGAGTCATGCGTCCTCTCAAGAGTCTATACGAACAATGAAGCCAAGTAATGAAGCACTCGTCATCGGGTTGGAGATTGCCATTGACATGGGCATCTGATGTATCAGGGTGTTCGGAAACTTGATGCTTGTCATATAATAAATGCTCCGGGTATTTAAGGTCTACAATGATGAGCTGGTGTCATACCACATAGTGGTCACCCACCTCTCAGAAAAGTTCTCTTTTCAACATTAAGCACATCAGAAGGGGACAAAGCTCACAAGTCAATGCATTGGCCAAGCTTGCTTCTGTGATCAAGTTACTGCTCGCTAAGAAGCTTAAAATCATAGTAAAGCATTGATGGCTCTCAATAAGAAACAAATGAGAGAATGGTCACACTACTTTGGAGGCAAATGCCGTAGAAGACAACGAAGATGGCCCTAAAGAAGTCGATTGATGGCATCCCATCATTGATGTAAAAAACAACAACCTTCTTGAAAATCGGGCTGAATGCGTATATTTGGCAAGAGGGCAGCCTCTTATCGATTGATCAATGGAGAGTTGTATCATCTCATACCAGAAAAGGAAAGGGCCGTCCACGCCAGGTGTATGTCTAGGAAGGAGACCGTTCAAATCATGGAGGTACACCGCGGGTTGTGTTGGGCTCATGCATCCGGACCTAAGATGTAATCGCTATTAAGTTGAAGGGCTACTATTGGCCAATCATGTTTGTTGATTATGACAAATTCGTCAAAGAGTACTATAAGTGCCAGGCTTTCGAGACCATTTTCAGGCGCCTGCACATGCAATTGCATCCAACTACCCAACGCGGTCCTTCATCAAGTGGGGAATGGACATAGTTGGCCCTTTCAAGCCGTCCTCTTGGGGTTGTAAATTTATCTTGGCTGCCATTGACTACTACTCCAGATGGGTCGAGGCCATAGTAGCCAGGGAGGTCACAGGCGAAGTGGTGTCTTGCTTCGTTCGACAAAATATCATTTACAAATATGGTGTTCTATGTCGGATTGTGTCAGACAATGGACCCCATTCAAGAATTAAACAATACATAAGATGGCGACCAAATTCCACATTGATTGGAGGACATCTATTGTCTACAACCTATAAGCAAATGGTCTAGCAGAGGCCTTCAATAAAACCCTCTGTAAGCTCCTGGTCAAGGTGGTTAGAAATAAGACACAGTTGGGATGAAAAGATGTAGGAAGTGCTCTGGGCATACTGCACAATGTACAAGACACCCACAGGCTACTCTCCCTTCTCCTTCATTTACAGGAGAGAAGCAGTGATACGAGTGAAAATAGAGTTAGCCTCTTATCGCGTTGCGGTCCATCATGACCTTCTTTTTGATAAACTCGATGAAGTCTACAGGCTGTTCATGGAACTTGAGAAGTTTGAAGGCGAGAGACTCAAAACTTATCAGCATCTAAAAGTCTACCAAGCTAGGATGTCTCATGCTTACGACAAACTAAGAGAAGAGTTTTCTAAAATAAATTCCTCCTAAATTGGCTTGGTCCCTATGTTGTCGATGGGTCTTTGAAGGCGGTGCCTACACGGTGTTAGATAGTAAAGGGGAAGTTCCATTCCCACCACTTAATGGCAAGCACATCAAAAGGAATTAAGCTCCGGATAGTGAATTACAAGAAACTACCTTATAGGGTGTTTGGAAGTTCTTTTAATTTTGACACAACCTTTTTTTTTGAATTCAAGATCATTTGATTCCTCAGTTTTGAATTTAAAATCAGAGAAGTAGAACTCTGTTGTGTTTGGTTTGATCGTCACAAATTTTAAAATTTATGTAATAGTGTTTGGCTATATTTTAAATTTCAAAATTGAGAATCACACATTATAAATCTTGGAACAAACAAGAATCATAACTATTTAAAGTGTTATACATCTTACAGTGGGCTTCATCTACACCCGCCAGCCACAAAGAAGGGAGGGGGAGAGCAATCCAATTTCTTCACGCCTCCACCTGTAACCTCTCATCAGCTCTTCATCCCTCTCCCAGAGCACCCCTGCTGCAACGCCAACCAGGAAGTGAAAAGAGGCATCGCACGTCAACACCCAGCCTCAACCAACATCGAGGAGGGAGGGCAGCAGTGCAGCAGCCCTTCTGCAGCAACCAATGACCAGAAGAAGAAAAAAGGAAGCTATCGCCTTTCTCCCACTAGAATGGTGAAGCGGAGTTTGGGTTTTACTCCCCCCCCCCGATCTACGCGCCGTTCTCTCCCTCGGCATGCCGGTGGGGGGCTATTTTCTTGGATTGGTAGAATGCCCCTTCTGGATTGCCACATCAGAGCAGCCTCTGCCTATGGGCCTCACTCGACCTCCCCATCGCCGCCATTTCAGTTCATATCACACGTAATGCCTTCTGGCCCAAGTCCTAGGGTGCCCACCTGGTGAAGCCTGAGAAGGCCTTCCACCTGGCTAGATCAGCACTCCGTCGGGTGTCGCTCCTCATTCCATTATTCGACCATTGCTATATCCCGTGCAACTCCAGTCTCGCCGGAAATCCAGTCTTTTTCGTGGATGAGTTCTGTATTCTTTGATGCGGCCTTGACGTTGTCAACTTCTTCGAGCACGAGGCACTCTTCTACTACCCTCTATCGTTGTCGACTTCTGCCAACTCTTTCGCATATCTTGTCCTGCTCTGTTAGAAATCCGTTGATTCGGCGGAGAAGTTGCCACCGCCCCTCCCCTATTTGCGTCGAAGCATGAATTCCATCTCTGGTAGGATACCACGTTGGATCGAGTTCTGAAGCTACGCGGCGTGTAATCTCCGATGCCGCAACTCATCCTTGTCCTCAATATCAACGACATGCACTCAAACATGTTGGCGGCGAGCGCCTGTTATGACGGTGGAGGGAAGCATGATTTGAATTTCAAGGGCGGCAAGCCGTGGATCGACTATGACAACGCCGTATAAGTGCTCAATGTCACTGTTTCCCCTTCCTCCAAACTCAACCAAGAGGTGTCTACACGTCCTGCCCGCGGACTCTCACCTCCCGCATCTATCTCAAAAATAAAACAAGGGTTGTTTTGTTTTCAAAGGAGTTTTAAGAAGAAGGATGTAGTGTTTTTAAAAATAAGGAATATCTAAAAAAATGTAACCAAACACCTTATCTTTTTTACTTTTAAAATTTTGGTTAAAAAGGGATAAAAACTGTAGCCAAACACCCTATTAGGGATGGGGGCTAAATTTTACACACCCTCATCGGAAAAAAAGGAAGAAAAAAAGAATTAGGTTAAAAATAGAGATGCCCAACAGATTGGGGCAACTAAGCACAACAGTTGGCTAGGGTCAAAAGTGTTAATAAAATTCAATTAAAGTGAAAACTCGAGTGGGCACCTCTAGCAAAATTAGATAACCTCGCTGTGTGAAAACTCCACAAAGAGTCGTATAGGCAAAATACAAAGGGGGTTAGCTTGGGTGAAAATACTGCGAATGACAGTCTGGCTGATATAAAAAAATCAATTAGGACGAGTCCCCAACCTACCAAGATGGGTGGGCTCTTTCCCCTAACTTTTTAAGGAGGAGGTCTGAGTTGTCGATGACGAAACAATCCCTTTATTTCTACCTTGTAGTAGAGTTATATTGGGGGACCCTACTTGAGGTGACGAGGAGATCACCCTCCGTTGCAAAATTCGGGGGAAAATCCTACATACCATCTTGAAAGAGATAAGGGCAAAACCCTATCCTTCCAACCCCTTCCTACCACTTCAATCTTTTCGACCTTGGTGGTCTCAAACAAATTATGACCATCCTAGTCATTATAAATCTTCATCACCCCAGTCTATCCAAACCCAGTGATCTACAGAATCCTTACCACCTTGAGCACTCCAATCTGGATGGCCAAAAAAGTCCCTACTACCTTAATCTCTCCGGACTTCGTCTACAAAAATACACATCATCTTGACCTCTCGATCTAAATGGTTTCAAACAAAACCTGCACCATCACCTCGATTTCTCTAGACTTGGTGGTTCACAAATTCCTAGCCATCTTGACCTTTCATCTTTTGATGGTCCCATAATTCACACTATCCTGACCGTTTCGGTCTTGAAGGTTCACAAAACATCCTCCACTGCCTTGATCACTCCGATCTTAATGGTTCACACAAACATTCTCACCATCCTGATCACCTCAATCTTGATGGCTTATACAAAAAAGCTCTACTCTCTTGATCGCTTTGATCTTGGTGATCTGTAAAAACCATACCATCCTAACCTTGGTCTAGAACAAGGAAGGCAGGGACGGGGGTCGGCCTGGGGTTGGTCGGCCCCAAAACCGACTTAGTCGGACGGGGTCGGATAGGGTCGGATTTTTATTTATTTTATTATAAAAAATATAAAAAATTATATAAAAATAAGAAACAAATAGAAACAATAATGTTTATCTCATATATTTATGTATACATAAATATTTTTATATTTTTATATTATAATTGAATATGCATGTTTTATCTATGTATACAAGTAAATATGATTTTTTTGTGATTATGTTGTATTAATACATGTTGGGAAAGAGTTAATCTTAAGTGAGAAGGTAAAGATACTTAACAAACAATTTTATAAATTTTAAGATGTATCATATATTTATAATTATAAATTTTAACCATACATAATAATATAAATGATAGTAAAATATTGTTGTACAATCAATAAATGGAACACTCAAAAAATAATTATTCTCGACAAATCTGATGTGTGTGTGAAAGAGAAGAGAGTTAAAATAGATCTTTATAAAATGTAAGTATACAACATAACACATATTTTATGATTATAAATCTTATATATACGTGATGGTATAAATGATAGTGAACTATTGTTATACTATTATTAAATGCGGCGTAGGGTAATCGCGGATCAACCTAGGCCGGGTCACCGGGTCGCGCGACCCGAAGTTGGGTCGCGCGACCCCCCGCCAGGCCAGCTTGGAGTCGGCCCGGCGGGGTCGTTTCCGGGCCGGTCGACCCGAAAACCGGCCAGGTCGAGCGACCTGGCCAACCGGGTCACTGACCCGGCGAACTATGGTCTAGATGGCTTCAAACAAGAAAACTTCTACCACCTCGATATTTCAAGACTTGGTGTTCAACAAAACTCTCACCATCTTGATAACTCTGATTTCGATGAACCACCAAAAATTTTGTTGCCATCTTGATCACTTCAATCTTGACGGTCCGTAAAAAAAATTCCTCACCATCTTGATGCTCCAATCTTGATGGTCCACAAAAGAAATTCTCACAATTCTAGCTATCTCCATTCTTGGTGGTTTACCAAAAATCCTTACCATCTTAGCCCTTCCAGTCTGAATGGTGATCTTAAAACTATTTCTTAGGACCTCAAAACTTTTTAAGACCCGTATAGTGAAATTAAAAGTTTTATGAGATTCGAACCTTTCCTTAGAACCATAACAACTCCTTCGGATTTATTCTTAGGGCCCTAGTAGCTCATTCGGGCATAAAATTTTCCTTAGGGCCACAATAACACATTTGGAAGCTAAACCAATATGTAAGGTCACAACAACTCCTTTGGATCTGTCCCTAAGGCCACAATAGCTCATTCAGATACAACTTTTCCTGGAGACCCCAAATGTTCCTTAATCCGAGTGAGCACAAGTGCTTCTCGAAACTAAAATCTTTTTTTAGGACCACAAATATTTCTTAGGACCCATCCGGTGATCATAAATACTCTTTAGAACTAAAAATCTTTTCCATAGGACCTAAACACTTTTTATAGACCACATCCGCATCACAATCTATGAGTCAGGTTGAAATCCATATCTAGCTTGACTTACCATTATCCTTCGTATATGACTTGAAGGAAGTCTCATTTCCCTACAAAAAAGAAACACACACACAAAACATAAAAAGTAGAAAGAAAGAAAAAGAAAGAGAAAAATTAGAGGAAAAAGAAAGGGATGAAAATTAAATCATGCATAGAACAATGAAAGAAGAGGGGCCACACCACAAGTTCTGACAAAAGAAACTAATTATATTCTAGTGAATATCATATAAACAAATTGCAGACAGTAAGGAGGGGACTTCTCAAGACAGGCCTTGAGAGTTATCCTTATTTGCTCAATATAGCACAACAATAATGGCTAAGCAAAAGGGTTAGATCACTGGCTGAATGTTTGTCTAAAGTGGCCAACTGGGTCCGAACGTCAAGCTCCTCTAGTTTGAGGGAAGAACACTCGTCTCCTAGAAGCTTTGCTTGCTTGGTCAGATGATTGTTGTAGAGGATCGCGATGCCAGCTCAATCCATAAATGAGCCACATGTGCTCAAGCATCAGCCATGTTGCACTAAAGCCGCTCAAGGAGTGACCCCACTTGAGCATGCTCATCGACAATGTCCTTGAGATGTGATAGCTTCGCCTTAATCCGAGGATGGTGCACAGTGTCCCATTCATCACACAAGAGCTTCTCCAACCACAGAGTGTAGTAATTGGCCCACAGGACTTTGATGATTGTAATTTAAGGGGTCATTAGGCAGCCCATCAAGTGGTAGTGCGAGGTCATAGCTCGACTATAGGGAGTGGATCTAACAATGTGTCCAAAGTGATGATCATGCCTCCCTTATGAGGCGGGGGTCCTTCAGACCACTAGTCAACTTCTAGGCCCAAACCAGGCCCAACCTAGGAAGATGGATGTCACCACTTGAGATCACATCTGAAGAGTGAAGCCCGCTCATCAATGACACCACCACAAGAGAGTCCTCTTAGTCTCTCTTTACAAAAGGAATTGGTAAGGAAGAAGGATGGGGTTCAATACGAAGACAAGTGGGTTCTCGGGATCAACAATTTCTTTCACTAGAGGTGGATCTCCCGAACTTGAGATAGAAAGTGAAGAAGTCAGTTAAACTACAAAGGCTTGGGCATCGCCTAGAGAGTAATAAACACAAGCAGTTTACTCGTAGGAGACCTAACATGAGCTGGTGCCACATCGTCATCTAGTTTCATGGTGAAGGATGGTGAGAGAGGGACCTCATTGGGCACCGGTTCTACAGTTCCCTACAAGCTGTCTAGCTCAAACTATGATTAGAGAATGGACCTTCTCGCATGCCTTGTGCGGATCTACTGCAACCTCATCCAACACCACCTCCTCGTACAGGGTGTCGTGTATTGGCAATCCATAAAGCGTGTGAAACCCCCATAAGTCTAGGAAGGTCTCACCAAGGATTGTGGGATTGGAATCGGTCATGGGATTGGTGGGGTCCGATCCGATCCGGATCGGATGAGATCAGTCTAGAAGTTAGACCAATCCAGAATCAGCCTAGATCGATTTTTTTCTCTTTCAGAAAAATTTTGAAAAAAATGCCAAAATTTTGAAAAATTTTAAAAAATCGAGAAAAAATGTAGGAAAGAAGAACGTAAGTAAGTATTCTAATCATGGATATTTTCACAACTTTAAACAACAACTCCTCGGGGGGCATACTATCACCCCTTCAGGGGTGACTGTTCATCTTCGGGGGTACAACTCCCAAACCCTCCCTCGAGGAGGGGCATACTATCAGTTCTTCGGGGGTGCAATCCCCCCCTTGGTGGGACATACTGTCACCCCTTGTCACCCTCGAAGGGCTCCCAAACCCCACCCTCGGGGGGCATACTGTCACCCCTTAGAGGGTGACTATTCATCACCTCCAAAGGGGTGATTAGCACCTATTCAGGGGTGCAAACCCCCCTAGGGGGGGTTGGGTGACCCTGTTGAAGCCGGAGGGGGAAGGGGGGATCGGAGGTCCCCTACCCCAATTACATGTTGTAGGGTGGATCGGCCCTTCAAAAGTCCGGATCGCCTTTGAAAATGGAGGATCGCCGGGGTGGGGAAGGAGGGAGAACTCTAGAACTCTAAGGGGTGGCGGAGGAGGGTTGAAGGAGGTGGGAGCAAGTAGAATCAGACTGATCTCCCCTAATTTGGAGGGGATTGGACCTTAAATAGGTTCGGAATCGATTCCGGAATCGGATTGATTCCGGACCTTCCAATTTTTAGAGGGATCGACCAATTCCTGGATTGATCCACCTAGATCGGTCTCAGATCAACCGATCCAGCTGTGAATCCCAGCTGAATCAGTAATTCAATGAGGAATTGTACATATCCGATTCTAGAATCAGACGATCCAATCCAAATCGACCAATTCTGCAATCTATGGGTCTCAACTTGGGCAGTGACGATTCCATTGACGACTGAAATGCTCTGCCAATGCCTGTATGTATCTCTCTTGGCGTGGGTGCTCAGAGTGCAACGTTAACTGCGGACGTCAGACTAATCTTCTCCAAGCGAGAGAAGAAGTAGCTAAAACGTACTCCAGCCACTCACTGGCACCAATCCTAAATTGGTGCAAGCACTGTACAGATAGCCACCCGTACCAACTATCGTTCTCCAACACCAAGAACCCGTCGAGTAGACATCGATCATCGAAGCCCTCTCCACCGCAACGAGGGTAGCTCGACCCCAATAACAGACCTGGCCTACCCGAATTAGTTGCCGAGTCACACTATTGGTCCTATCTCCAAATCCTTGGATGGAAATCACACATTGTGTTGAATGTGTCAAGCAAATCGCCAATCAGCCCCATGGAATGTCGAGTAAGAAGTTGCAAGTGAGGATGCTCCAACCCCTATGGGAAGGAGGGGTAGGAAAGTTTTATAATACCCTACAACAGGTCGTATCGCCGCACGATAGCGCACTCTAGAAAGCACCACTCCTCAAAAGACAACTGCTTTGTAGCTAACCTTGGCATTGGGTTAGGAAGTCAAATGAAGTTTAGCAGTCCCTGTTCTGAAGGATGGTTGATTGGATAGTCACCCGACCGGTTGTACTGGAAGTAGCCATCCTGACGAGAATTTGGTCAAATATGGCTGACCTAATCTCTAGCCACCATGGGATTACTTCTAGATGAAGCTTGTCTGGATCTCTTAATTGGAGAAGGCAGAGAGAATCTCTCTCTCTCTCTCACACACACAAGCGCGTGCGTGCGTGCACACACACATCCTAGCTGCCAGGATCCACGCCGCCAACGGCAGCACCTTATATAGAAAACAAAGCAAAAAAGTTCACAAGGGCATCCATGGTTTTGCAGCTGGTCCACCAATAAAGAGAGAGGGAGCAGTTCCTGTTTCAGCCAACAATAGAAGAAGAAGAGGAGGAGGAGGAGGAGCGCACGTTTACATTTCCAGCCGCCAGCGCCGGAAGAAAAGGGGGAGAAAGCAGCACCTGCTGCCACGCCAGGCCAAGGGAGGAGAAGAAAAAAAGAGGAAGAAAGTTATGCATACATCATGTGTCCTCATCCCATCTCTACGCTTTCTTCTCTTCCTTTCTCCATCTCCCAGCCGCACCACCCTTCTCCATTCTTTTTTTTTTCTTGTGGCCTCCCCTTAAATCCCTTAAGCCCCCTGCCAATGCCCCTTCTACAGCATCCTTGTTCTCCGTTGCCGATGGTCCCTTAAATTCCATTCAAATCTCAGTGTCGGACCTGAAGCAGACCCCCTTAGATTAGAGCCCTCTGTTCGGCCCACTGCAGACCCCCTTATACAGTCCCTCATCAACCCCTATGCAGCCCCTTAACCTGGCCTACTGCAAAACATCTGCAGCACAACCAAGCTCCTGTTCAGCCGACATCCATTCCCTACTTCTGCCCCTTGCACAGCCCTTAAAGAACCCCATGTTTGGCCTACCTGATGCACCCTTTATTAGGCCCCCACTTTGGCCCTAGCTGCAGACCCTTAAAGCCCCTGTTCAACCTACCCTTGACCCCTTGCCGAACAGCCCCTTAACCAGGTTGAAACTGCCCTCAACCTGACCCCTTAAACAAATCCTGTCGGTTTCCTCTTTGCCCACCTGCTGCACCCGTCAAACAGGCTCAAAATTGCCCCTATTCTTCCCCTTGTGCAGCCCTTCCAACCAGTCACCAAAACAGCCCCAACCCGATCTCTCAAACAGACCCGATAAACCCCTTGCTCTGCCCTCATTTTCTCCCTTTAATTCCTCCGTCGGCCACCCCTAAACATTCTGTCGATGGCCCACTGCAGACCCCCTTTCATCAGCCATGGCAGAACCCCCCCCTTTTATCAGCCCCTGTTTGGCCTCCTCCTGAACCCCTGCCAACAGCCCTTATCCAGTCCTGGTTGCACCCTTGTTCGGCAGCCTCTATAGTCTTCTGCCGCAGATTCCTTCTCCACCCTCAAACAGCACCCGGTTGCAGCCCCTTCCTACCCTTAAGCAGGCCTTGCCGACACCCCTTTAGCAGTCCCTTTGTCCAGCCTTGTTGGGGGGGATGATAAGAGGATCGACATTCGGATTCTTACCCACAGCATGGATTGAGGGACCCCTCGAATGGGCCTCCATTCTCTATCCTTTAGCAAGCTCTTATTTCAACCTCGGAAGGAGTCTAAAACTGGTCCAAACAGCTCCTGTTTGCAGCCCTCAAACAATGCGATATCAAATCTGGAAGTTGCCCTTTGCAGCAGCCTTTGCAGAGCGCTTGGTGGGGGAGGTCGACAATCTGATCCCTTTCCCATAGGATGGACTAAGGGACCTCCCGATTGGGCCTTCACCCTCAGCTCAAAAACAGGAAGATGAGCAGAAGGTTGGAGCAGCAAAAACAGGACCATCCAGCCCATGAAACTCAATGCGTGCCAACCGGGCCTATGAAGACATAAAGCCGGTCTTATTGGGCCATGAGACACAGACTGGCCCATTGGACCTATTGGACATAAAATTAATTTCAAATCAAATCTGAACATTAATAAAATACTCAAATAGTTAGCATCACATCGTGGGCACTCCACAATTGAGCAGCTAGTCTATTGATTGTAGAATCGGCCGATTTAGATCGGGATTGGTTGATACTTGGTTCGGATTGGTCATGACTGATCCGACTCTTAGCAAATCTACCGATCAGAATTAAAGATCAGTCCGGATCGATGTTTCTGGATGGAGTTGGTGCCAAAGTTGACCGATTTAGTCGATTCTGGATCAATTTCGGTGATTTCTCACTGGAATCGACCCAAAGACCGCCGCGGTGGACCTCTTGCCACCATGGCTATGTTCCCCTCCCTATCGGGCGGGGAAGACACAGCTACTGGGTCTATCACCTAGTAGCAACGGAGTCACCAAATTCGTTTTTTTTAAACATATCCGGTCCATTGGACCCGATATGATAAACCGGTAGGGAAAGTCACCGGATCTTGGCCTTACCAGGCCTGACGAACCCAGTAAGGCCATCTTCCTCACCCAATTGGGTGGGGAAGACCTTGTGGCGGTGAGCAGACGTCGTGGTGGTGTTTCCAGGTTTTTTGGGCTCGAAATCGTCCCAAAATGAGCTAGATCGAGCTCCTTGTTTAGTATTTTTTTGTTTTAGGGTCTTTTTAAGGATGATGCCTTATTTATGCATCGAAATCTCATGCATTCAATGCATTTCAATGTAATAAGAATAAAAATTTATTTATTTTTTATTTATATTATTTAGGAATAATTTTTTGTGCTCCCCTGGGCTTGATAATGCAAGGATTGCGGGATCGTGATCGGACCCTGGATCGGTAGGGTCCGATCTGATTCGGATCGGATCGGATCGGTCCGATCCAGACCGATCCGCCGGGAGCCAAACCGATCTAGAATCGGTCTAGATCATTTATTTTTTTGCTTTTTGAAAAAATATGTAAAAATCACAAAAAAATTAAAAAAATTACATAGAACTCAGAAAAAATGTGAAAAAAATGTAGGGAAGAAGAACATTAAGAGATTGTTCAACCTTGGCCATTTCAACTTTTAAGACAACTTTAACATTTAACATTGTTAAAAGAGATACATCATACATCAAATAAAACATATATTTGTATCAAACAATCAATCATACCCAATCACACAATAGTGCAATACATGTTCTTCATAACACTCATATTATATTGCGTTAAATAAACAAACAAATACATATACCATCACCACCAACTATGGTAATGTCCTGAGTAGGATGGATCTGGATCTCTGTCCTGGTCATCTTGATTGTCTTGAAATCTCCATTGATTTGGGTCAGTCATAGTTGGCCCGTATCCGTAGGAAAATAAATACTGGGCCATGTCGCTAAACTCATAAACTCCATGATCAGTCGGAGGTGGAGCTGGAAAAGATGGTGGATAGCAAGGCTCAGTGTCTGAGGCAGGCCCTGGATAGGAAGTTGCAAACTCGTCAAAAACATTCATTCTCGTCCAACGTCCGCTGCCCCTGCCACTCGAACATGAGTGTCTTTTGTCACTCAAATCATCTAAACTTGCTCCACTCGTGCGTGCACTACTAGTAGAGCCACCCTCACCTGAGGCGCCGCCTCCTCCTATGCTGCCACCCCCACCTCAACCTCCACCTTTACTCTTTGTACACTGTTGTTGTGTGGGTGGGACAAATTCTTCTTCGTCCTCATCTGATGAAGGTGGCTGAGTGGTCTCGGTGTCAAGGAGATGATGTCGCCGTTTAATACATGTCTTCTTCTTCTTCAATGTAGGATCTCCTTGACTACTTTGCTGTGAAGGTAAGCAAACTTTCTTTAAAGCCCTGAATAATCCACCATTCTTCTTGGTGGTGGTGGTGGTAGATGAACCCGCAACTGGAATCCGAGCTGGAGTTGTAGCGGCCGGGGGGGGAGCTAGATGTCTCTCTGGAGAAGCTATAGCCCGGGGTGGATCAGGAAGTGGAGCTGTGCACGGAACTTGACTTTCTTGACATTCCTGCATGTCTTCATCCTCACCAACGACGTTGTCAAGCTCTCCTTCGACCCATGATCTGTCATTTGGGTCGAACTCTGGCTCTCCCTCAGCGTCCTTGTCTTCCACCCATGTTGCAAATGGATGTTCTTCTTGGAATAGATATTCCAAGTCCACATCTCCCTGGGACAAGCCCTGAGTAGCTTGGGCTTGAGCTCTTTCTTGGTACAATCCACCTACAAACTGTGCAAATCTTTGCTCGGATGTCTTCTGCCTATCTTTGATATTCTTGATCCTCAGCCTCATATATGGCAATAGATAAGTTTCTCCAATCTTTCTGTCTTCAACCTATTTCTCCTCTTCGTGTGAATAAAGTTGAAGGTGTTCTAATTTCTCTCGCACTGGGACGAGAAAGTGCTTTGACTTAGCACCCGAATTGCAACGGATGCGAGTGGATTCCATTTAGTTTTGTTGGTCACCATAATCCACCACTCAACTGTAATTGTAAAGAAGACAATTATATGCATCAGTAACCATAGTTATTAGAGGCGCTCGCCGCAACCGCCTAGGCGGTTGAGGCTGGTGAGGCGCTGGCAAAACGCCTCGCCTCGCCCCAAAACGCCTCGCCCTACCTAAGTCAAACAAATCTGGTCAAACATGATCTATTTCTTAATTTAATTATGATATTTGTCTTCTTTTGTTATTGATTTCTACTCTGATTAAGTTGTTATGCTATGTTATGCTGATTTGTACTCTACTTTTGTTAGTTGTTATGATGTTATGTTTGTTATTGACCTTCTTTTATTGTTATAACATTATTTATTGATAGGTACAATATATAGTTATTAAAATAATGTATTTATTTCAATATTACAAGTATTTTTTTTAGATTTATTTCAACTATTTGTATTAGATATATGTATTATTTAAATTAAAATAATTAAATAATATTAAACGCCTCGAGCGCCTGAGGCGCCCGCCCCAGGCGCCTGAGGCGAGGCGTTAGGTCCCTCGCCTCGGGCGCCTCACGCCTCGGATAACATAGTCAGTAACTGATTTAAAAAATTCAGGTAAACAAAAGGACTTTAATTCGGGTAAGCAAATTACTAGGGGGGACCCTATTATGTGAGTATTGCAAATCAGGATCCCCGTACACCCCAATCTTGTGCCTGTATAAAGTCATTTGAAAATTCAAAATAAATCAGTTATCTTCTCTTCTTGAGATAAAGTTCTAAGTTTAATAGATATTAAACGTATTACCTACTTCAACCTTAGCGCAGGTTCTATCTTCTTGGGTCTTACAGAGTTGCTTAATTACAGATAGTGTGCCTGAGAATACCTCACCATCATTGCATACTTGGCCACCATACTGTATCCCCGGGTTCAGGAAGTACCATGTAACAGTATTAAGACTCAATTAGTATAAAGACAGTGGGGGTAATACACAGAATATATAGTTGTAATACAATCAATTTACACTACTAAAGTATACCTGCAGCATGAATGTCGTGGTGTAGAGTTTCGTCCCATCTGTTATCAATCACTTTTTACCACTTTTTGTAACCCTTGGGATGCTTCTCTTTAATCTTCAACTTAGTTTTATCCATAGCATCATATAGGTACCCCATCTGATTTTTATCATTTGAATCCACCAACCTAAGTACCTGTACCAAGGGCTCTATGACAGACAAGTAGTATTGCACCTTCTCCCACCACCTGTTATCTTCTATCAGCTGCTCCATCTTTAGCAGTACCTCATACTGATCTAAGGAGCTCCTGTACGTATCCATGTACTCCTGATAAGCAGCAGAGAGGATGAACCTTTTCAAACTAGCCTTGTACCTGTAAAGGCTCTCTAAAGCAATAAAATGGGTGGCAAATCTGGTGAGACCTGGTCTGATCAAATCATGACCATCGATGTGCTACCTCATGATATGTAAAAGTCGTGGATGGCCATAGATAAATGAGGTGATCAGCTGTCCTTGGTTGACCAAGGACTTGACATTAGGATCCCTACCAATGTCTTCCAACATCAAGTCAATAGAATGTGCCGCACAGGGCACCCAAAGCAAGTGAGGTCGAGCCTCCATGAGCTTCTTTCCTGCAGTCTTATATGATGCCTCATTGTCTGTGACAAACTACATAATGTTGGCTTCCCCTATCTCGTCCACCACAGTGTTCATCAACCCAAATAGATAGTTCGCATTCTTCACCTGACCTGATGCATCAACAGACTTCAGGAATACGGTACCCTCAGAATAATACACAAGGAAGTTTATAAGTGACCTCCTTGTGATTCCAGTCCACCCATCGCACATTACAGTGCACCCCCTCTCCTTCCAGATGGTTTTGAATCCATCTATCCTTAAGGTCAACTCATCGACTTCCTCATCCAAGCCTGTCTCATATATGTACTTTGATGTGGGGGCTTTCAACCCTGTCCTAGTCTCACCAATCGCATCAACCATAGTCTAGAAACATGGACTCGTGGCTGCATGTGCCGGGACACCTACAAATTCAAAAACAAGATAAGAAGAGATCGTTGTTAATAGAAATGTGTATCAACAACTTCATATCAACAATCAAATGCTAACCACAACTTCATCAAAGATTTACCTGCATGTAGAAAGAACTTAACCATATGCTTTAGGGCTTTCTTTGCTGCCCCAGTCGAGGCCTTCACCCCTTTAAATGCTTGTTTTATACCCCTCTGACCTCTACCACTCTCCATATACATGGCGGTGTATCCCGTCAGCCGAACAGAATGTGTCATCCGGAATTCAGGCTCTCGAACAGGACGTGTGCCTGCCCCCACATCAGAACGTCTGGCAGCCGAACCTCCTGCTCCTCGTCTTCGTTCCTCATCCTCACGGGCCTGAGCCCTACTCTCGTGTACAGCTTTCCTAACCTGAGCCTCTTCCTCATCTGATGAAGATGAAGAATCAACTTAGACTCTTTCATGTGCTGGTCCTTTCCCTTTCTTACTCTTTCCGGCTATAAGATCGGTGTCTCTTCGACCTAGCAACTCGTCATGTAGGTATTGTCTCTGACCAATTCTCACCTCCCTCTGTGATGCCCTTTTAGTTAAATAACCCCTCATCTCCTTCCTAAGCTCAGCCAGTACTTTATCACATTTCTTTACATTGCCACCCATCCCGGTTATATGTTGCTTTAGTCGATACACACCTCATTCATATCTTTCTAGCACCACTTGCATCTAACTCTCTTCTTCTTTGAATCAAGGAGATTGCCATGTTGCTATCCAATGTCACGAAATTCCGCGAGGCCGGTGCCATGCTCCTTGTCCGACATCTTATCTACACCACATAAAAACATACACAATATTAGGCCAATTAAATCCACCCCCAGCCCCAGGCCCAAGTGTAATTCAGCCCCCGTTGGGGGGTGAAATAATCCCCCCAATGAGGGAATTAAAATTTAAACCCCGCCCAATGGGGGGGGGGTCTGTTCAACACCCCCGAAGGGGTGATTAGCACCCCTTAAGGGGTGCAATTCAACCCCTATTGGGGGCTGAAATAATCCCCCCAAAGGGGGAATTAAAATTTAAACCCCCCGCCCAATAGGGGGGATCTGTTTGAACAGTCACCCCAGTCACCCCTTCGGGGGTGACTGTTCAACACCACCGAAGGGGTGATTAGCACCCCTTCGTGGGTGCAATTCAACCCCCATTGGGGGGTGAAATAATCCCCCCAATGGGGGAATTAAACCCATGCACTGCAGGTCGTGCAGTGCTAGACCGGGGGAGGGGGAAGGGGAAGGGGAAGGAGGGCTTGGGGTGGGGGAAGGGGGCAGGTCCGCAAGGGGAAGGGGGGATCGGAGGTCCCCTCCCTTACAAACCTGTTGTAGGGGTGGATCGGCCCCTCACAAGCCTGGATCGGCCCTCACAGCCCTGGATCGCCGGTGAAGAGTGCCTTAGATCTCCAAGGGGACTTAGGGGTAGAGGAGGAAGCAAGAAGAGGGCTTCTGGGGGGAGGATCAGTCTGATCTCCCCCAATTTGGGGGAGATCAGAACGGTCCGGAATCGATTCTGGAATCAGATCGATTCCGGGTCTTCTGGTTTTCTGGAATGGACTGATTCCCGGATCGATCCGGGTGGATCAGTCCGGGATCGACCGATCCGGACGATTCCGACCGATCCAGCCAGGACTCCCGACTGGATCGCTTGTTTGGTCTGGAATCGGATCCAGCCAGGACTACCGATCCGATTCGATAATCGGCCGTTCTCGATCCGGATCGACCGATTCTGCGAACCATGTGATAATGTAAGCATAAAATGAAATAAAACAAATATTAATATATTAGAAATTATTTAAAAATAATTGATGCAATATTTTAAAGAACCATACAAGTAAAAATAATTAAAATTATAATAAAAAATAAACTACCAAAATAATAAACATGTAATTAAATAATAAAAAACTGATTAAACAAATAATAAATGGCTGAATAAAATTAAAATAAGGAATAGAAAATAAACAATAAGAAAAACAGAAATAAAGATTCAGCAGAAAATGAATAAATAATTGGGTCAATAAACCAGAAACGGATAATAAAAAATAAATAAGTTAATAAACCATAAATAAACTACAAAATAACAATTTAACGTATCAATTAGCAATAAATGAACCAGAAAAGAAGAAAAGGAGAAAACAAATAATACAAAAAAATAAACACCAAAGATAACCCACAATAAAACAGAGCGCATTAGACAACAATAAAAAATAAAAGTTTTCAATAAATCAATTGGTCAATAAAACTCCAAATCAGTTAATCATAGCCCAAATCAGGAATAAATAAAATAATAATGCAATGAATGACAGCATAACATATAAAAGAAATCAAATTTCATCAACATACAGAGAAAGAAACTAACAAATAAACTATGCAAAATTCACAGTTCGTATAACAAAAAAACTTAACAAAGAAAAAGCACAGGTGAATGCCCCCTAACGTCTTTTGCTTATGTTAAATTGAATGTTTGGTGTGAATCAATGGCCTTATACCATACATTGCTATTGTGTTTAGTCAAAAGTATTTGAATCATTGCTCGATATAAATATATAATTTACCAAAATGATTCAATTTCGGTGGAGGTACAATTATATTTGTTATGAAGTCACATAATAACTTCAAATATTTTTCAAGAGAGCTTAAGTGTTCTGAGTGATGGGGAATATGTCTTTATATTTATGATTGACTCTTTTGAATCTGAATGCATCTATGAGTACTCTCGGGAAGTTTAGGAATCAATATATTTTTTCACAAATAGACATAAAAGAGAGGTTTCTACAATTAGACAATAATAGGTGTTTGGTGATATTTTTGTGCAATTGTGTATCTAAATGGGTTTATATGCAAAAATCATGATTTTAGCCCAATCAATTAATGGAGTATATTAGTGCATTAAATATAGTTTTATCACATTTTCAGTATCAATGTGCTTACATAAACTGATCTATATTTTACTTGATAATTATGCGCTTCTTTATCACCTAAGATAACAAAGTGGCTGGTGTGAAGAATATCAAGTAAACTCTAGCCTTAATACCTGATTATTTAAGGTTGGCCATATAGATTCTTTTTCTTGGCTCACTTCGATTTTGAGTTATTTGTTTAAAAAAATTTAAATTACTCAAATTATATTGAATTATGATTTTTATACGTTTGCATAAGTCTACCATGACCTTATATTTTGTTTTTACTATTTTGATATTTTTTACTTTTTAATGAGAGTTTTCTTATTCTTTTAGGGCCTGTTTGGCACCAAATTTTTTTGGGGATAACCCAGGTTTATCCCCTAAATTTTGGGGATAAACCTAGTTTATCTTCAAGTTATCCTCATACCAAAACATTAAACCTAGTGTTTATAATGTTTACAATTGTTGCTACTTGTATATCTTTTCTAATATGTTCACTACACATTTTATTTTATCTAGTATGACTACATATTTATCTTAACATTCTCATTTCAACAACACTTATTTTAGAAATTTTGTTTTTAAAGTGACCTCTTGTTTTGCAGCCTACGTTCACAAATTGTATGCACTCTTGCCGAGCTTAAGCACAAGGATAAATCTTTTTTGAAGGGTAAAGATTGATAAAATCTTCCTGATTAATATCCTTTTACATGCCAAATATTAGTAAATAAAAGTTTGGGTCTCAGAAGAGAGTTGATGAAGTTTGGAGGTGGATGCAAAATGATAATATGCTTGCCTTGGTTCTGGCCAAACATTTCCACTGTTTTCTGCAACACTTAATTTTGTACACATGGTTAGTTTTTGGTTTACCTTTATGTATTTATTGTTTTGGTGGTCAACATTCTCATTGCAGGAGGGAGATAAGCAATTTGATCTAGCAGCTCTGGATGAACGCACTAGAAAAGCTGAGACCTGGCACCGAAATGCTGTAGTTCAGGCACAGTTTTCTAAACCGGCACAACCGATCACATGTGCTACATTTGCTCAGGATGTGATAGAGGGAAGGGCAACGGCATCTGAATTTCACGAACATAAACATCAGCCTCTGATATTTGGACCAGCCAGTCTTATTGGTGGAAAAATAACTAGTGAAAGGGAAAGAATGGCAGCACAAGCTTTTCAGCCTGGTTATAGGTATGCTTTACTTTAATACCTTGTTAGTAGCATGTGGTCATGCAATTTATAGTTTATAATACTTATTTGTCTATTCAAGGATTTATGGAATCTGCATATGGCTGAAACAGGTAGGAGAAAAAAATTCATTTATAGTTAGAAATTGTATTTTTAACTCTCTAAGATTTCAAGTTGGAATATGAAGCCAAAACCATTTTTTCTTTTGCTTCTACTTCAGAAAGTTGAAAGAGAATGATTCTGTTTGTGTTGAGAAGTAAACAACAAGATTATTTAAATGATACAAAACGTCATGCACAGAGACAGATCTAATGGTTAAGGGCAGACTTTTGCAACCACCCCCTAAGGAGGCTGGCAGTCTTTTAGACATGATGAACCCTCATTACTTTTCTAGGATCGCAGCCTTGCAGGACTGATTACGACCCTGGATTAGCTGGGCCTAGGGTACAAACAAGCTGAACCGAGTCAAGCGGAGTGATGCTTACCTAAGCTCATTTGTGTTTACTTGAGCTCAATACTTGATGAGCAGGCAAGACCCAGTCAAGCTAGGCTCATTATGAACTTGATATATTTAGGAGACTTAAAAGTGCAAATGTGGGTTTCTGTAAAAGCCATCTACTGTTGCCAAATTGCATATGGTTGAAGTGAAATAAAATTTGGTTTAGCATAAGTCCTTCCTGCACCTTCTCTCTCCTCACCCCCTTCTGTTAGCTCCTGTCCTCTCCTGCAGCATCCGATGTCCATCGTCGATAACATCAGTGATCCACAATTTGCCCAGTAGCACTCTTCCTCACCTCTACCAACTTGATCCAATGCAAACACACCGTTCTCTTCTCCTTCACCTCCCCTCCGTTGTGCAGTTGGCGGTATCACACCGGTAACCTCAGTATCTTCTGGTTCTTCAGCTCTTCCTTATCTCTGGTTCCACCCCTCCCGGCTACTCTTCCTCACCTCCTTAATTATCTCTGATTTCCTTCCTGTTTACTTCTTCCTTCTTGAACTCCAGTTCTCTCTCTCTCTCTCTCATCCAACCTGTCTTTCGGACTCCGCATTCCCTGATTCGAATCAGTCTTCTGTTGTCTCTGATTCTAGCTTCATACTGGATCAACATTATTAACATTGTGCTGTACAATATTGAATCCAATGTTCACCGTTGAAACCTAAAATATGCATGAACGGAGATTGGCTCCCTGCACAGGTCTCTCAGTGCTGAGCTCCCGATGGCGGTGCTTAGGCAGTTTTCTAGTGCTGTAAGTGGGCTAAACATCTCTAAACAGAGGTCCAGTCAAGATCTGCGAGATATTCTGGGTCAGTCCCTTGGTTCTGAGTTCCGGACAAAACGCTGCCCATGTTTCCCAGTGGCAGAGCCATCCTACGTTGTAGGACCGTAGTCATCTCTAGACGACTTCGACAGCAAGGTCTGGTTACCTTAAGTGCACAAGTTTGAACATGAATGAAGTCATTGGTATTCAGATCTGCTGAAGAATCGAGAAGCCCTAAATCTGCCTTCGTGTGCTCATGAGCCAGTTCTTGCTTTTTAGGGATAATGAACATTTGAATTGGATGAAGCTTGAACCAGTTGTTACCTGTGCCTGATCTGCTCATCACCCTTGTGGACCGCATTGGCAAACCATGTCGCTCCAAATTCTATAGGGTTCAATCATACTACATTGTCTAGTCAGGTGGCTTGATTGAGCTGAGCAAGACTGATTAACTGAGCCGTCTGCTATATATACAGGTTATTTTGGTCCATAGTTCGCAGGATCAGCCAATTCCTGGATTGGATTGGCACTTGCCGGATCCAATTCCCCCCCTCCCCCACAGAAAGGCTGACACCTGAAGGAATTGGCCCGAATCAGATATCCAGTTGATTCCATGGGAGCCCAAAAAGATTGGAATTGAGCTCAATTTTGGGCCCGATTTTGGTCAAAGTGGCTTCTGTTTGGACCAGAATCAACTGAATCAGTCAATTTCAAACCTATTTCAGTGAATCTTTTGCAGGAATCAGGGCCCCGGGGGCCACGGCGGTGGCACTTTGCTGCCATTGCATCTTCCCTGCCCTAGCAGGAGGGAAGATGTGGTTACCGGGTCCATCAGGATCGTTAACCACATACATCACCGGATCATGATATGCGGTGATTGGAAGTCACCAGATCTGTTGTTACCAGTCCCAATGGATCCAGTAACCATGTCTTCAGGCGGGAAGACGCAGCAGCAGCTAAACGCTGCCTTTTAGGACTCGTTTTGGGGCTGATTTTGTCTCCAAAAAAGCCTTGATCGGATCTAGGTTTTTTTTAGTTGTTTTTTTTTCTTATTTTATGGTCTTTTTTAAGAACAAATATGGACTGGTTTTGGATCAGTTTTTCTTCTAGAGGATCAGCCGATCCAATCCGATCTAGGTCGGATTAGGACCCACCAATCCGGGTCTCGATTCCGATGTGATACTTGATTTGGTATAATCTTTTAGGATTCGATTCCACAATCCTTGATTTGGTCTAATCTTTTAGCCGACCCAATAGGATTACATAATTATGTTTGGTCTATCTGATTGAGAAGTTTGAATTTATGGTTATACGATCACATTCTAATTATTTGTCTTATATAGTAGTGGAATAGTATATGCCATAGATTACATAATCGGCCGATCTAGATAGGGATTAGTCAATTTTTGGATCAGATCGGGTGGGCCGATTTGATTCCGGGCGGAACTAGCAATCCGGACCTGAATTCTGGCCGGATCAGTCAGAATTGATAGGATCGCCTAGGATCAGTTCGATCCAACTGGATCGGACCATGGATCGTTTGATCCTAAGCGATTCACCAGACTCCAAAATTGTCCAGAATCAGGTCTATCCGGAACCTGATTCCAGACTCATCCCCCCCCATAAGGGGGAGATCGACCCCCTTGCGGCCCTTGCGGACCTTACGATCTCCTCTTTTTGGTGATCCTCCTTGATGACCACCGATCTCCCCTTTCCAGCGATGAGCCCCTCTAAAAAAGGTGGTTTTCGGTCCCCCTCTCTGATCCTTGCTTTGGGCTCCTTGCCTTTCCTTTTCCCCGTCGGCCATTTTAGCTCCCCTGATACCACCATAAAAAATAAAATTCGGGGGGCGTTGCCCCTGATACCCCTCACAAGAAGCACTGCTCCCTTGACCTTTGCGACTTGACAACAAAAGTCGATCTGCGATTCTCAAGTACCAATTTATGATAATATAAACATAGTAACATATTTCACTATCATTTATACTATCACATATTTATATAAGATTCATAATTATAAAATATATGTTATATACTTGAATTTTATAAAGATCTATTTTAGTTCTCTTCTTTCTCTTATATGATAGTTTGTACTTATATAATAGTTTTTTGAAATGAACTTGTTTTGTATCACATTGTTTGGTAGAATGTCATCCATATTTTTTCTTATATTTTTACTCATTCTTGTGATTTTTCATAATTTTTTTAGAATTTTCTGTTTTAAAGAAATAAATTTTTTTGGCCAATATAGACCAATTCAGGATTGCCCTTTCATCTAGAGGTTCAGTCGATTCGGACCGATCCAAATCTCTGAAGGAAAGGGCGATCAGTGGTCACCGATCCCGGATTCCCAATCCCGATCCTGATCTCGCACCTATATGCATGTGGAGCAATAATTGTTTTTTGTTGAGTCTTTTTTTTACTTGCTAGTCCATCTGGTGGTTGCGGAGTCGAAGAATTGTTTAGGACCTTTATCATGACCTTTTCTTCCTTCCTTTCACATGTTGGCATCTTGATATGGGACATCATGGAGGACCGGGTTGAAATGCTGCAAAAACTAGATTATGTTCAAAACTAATTTAAAACAGACTTAAATGAAGCGGGACAGGCTTAAATTGGTCTAAAATAGTTGAACCGACCACTAAGATATCGAACTGAATTGAACATGCCATCTTATTTCTTGAACTAGCTCGAATTGGTTGCTGCCCACGTGTGGGTTGGCTCGACATAACCAACCTCGTGGCACACTGGTTGAACCCAACATGGGGTCGTAGAGGCTAAAGGATGTGAGGCGATGAGACCCGCTACTGTGGTAGCACCCGCAAGCATAAAGAAAACCTACCAGCTTCATTGAGCGTGCATACGGCCCACAAGGATGTGAAGAAGAGTTTTCCGGGGGGACGTGGAAACTTTTGGGTGCTTCTTGTTGAGGGGGTGTGGCCACTTCTCACGGTATCCATAGGTGCATAAAGGGTCTCGCAGAGTCGAGATAGTCGGGGGCTTCTTTGTCACCTCTCATCCTCTTTAGTCACCCTTGCTGCACTTGTTGTTTGGATGGCAAGGTGCAGAGGAACAGGCGATGCAGAGATGGTGACATATATACGTTCGACTGGAGGTGTTGGGGAGAGGGAGGTCCAGTGGACCTGTGCAAGCTTGTTTGCCATCATCTTCATCTTCTTCTTCCTCTTCATCGTCTTCTCTTCCTTCGTCTTCAATGTCGTCATCTAATGGCCGAGTGAAGCAAAGGGTTTAGTTGCATGGGGGCTAAAGTGGGACAGTGAACAAGGAGGAGAAGGCATAATAGATGGAAGTCCAATGGCGGGTGAGACTTTTCTGGTGGATCTGGAAGAGGCAGACGAGGGCAGTCGAAGAGGAGGAAGGGGGTGATGGAGGCAGGGTTGGATACGATCAGAATGAGGTGGTCGCTCATGTCCGAGGGCTTTGAATTAGGAGAGGGTGTCGGAGGGCTTATGGTGCTATCATGGGAAGGCTCCCAGGAGGTTCGGAGGAGCTAGTTGGGAGAATGCCTCCTGTCGACGGTCATCTTGTGCATGGATGCGGATAATTGAAAGGGAGCTTAGGAGTGGTCCGAAGATCACCGCAGTCTCCATGAGCTTCAATGGTGTTGTCATGCTGAGTTGGGGTCAAGGATTCCTGGAATCGGAATCGGTCGGCCGATTCCTGAGAAGGAAATTGATTACGGAATCGGTGGAATCGTTTTTTTTTTGAATTTTTTTCTTCGTCAAAAAAATTCAAAAAATTTAGAAAAAAAATTAAAAATATAGGAAATGAGTTAGAAAAATTTTTAAAAATAAGATTAGCATTTATCCACAGGACCACATCGAATAATTACTAATGAACTCCACTTGAAGTTAAGTACATATTCCATTGATTCAAAAATCAAAGAGTTGATACATCATGAAAATAAAAAAATATACATTTACATCATATCAATCTACTACCAATATCTAGGATATAGATATTGGTCTTCCTCCTCTCCCTACTACTCTCGATGCTCCTCCCTTGTGCTCGGTCTTGTATACTATCCGGGGCCATATCCATATGAAAATAATGCCGATGCCATGCTATCAAGATCGTATGGATCAGACTGCGGGACGACCGGGACGTAAGCAGAGGATGTTGGAGCTGGTGGTGTAATCCACTGCTGGTCTGCCTGGCCAAATGTTGGATATTGTGGCTCCATAATATAAGAATGCGGTGTCTGCTTATCCAGCGTGTAATACAGCTTTGGATGCCGTGAATCAGGAGACTCGGCTGCTGCTGATGGCTGCGTCGCTGGTATGCACTCTTCCTCATCATCAACTAAGGAGTGAGAAGGAGCCTGCGTGCTATCATCTGGGCTGACAGGACGCCTGACCTCTAGCTTCTTTCTCTTCACCTTTTCAGCTATCTCTGAAGTACCAGAACCCAAAGATTTTTTAAACTTTGCAAATCCTCTCATTTTTCGTGCAGTCGCTTTTATTTTTGTTTTCCCCAGACTGCGAATGGGCTGGGTAACTGCGGCTGGGACTGGAGCTGGGGCTAAAGCTGTAGGTGGCTGCTCCATAGCTGTTGGGGCAGAAGAAGGCCCTGCCTGAGCCTGAGCCTGAGAAGTAGGTGGAGGTGGAGCTAGAGCTAGAGCATTCTCCTCGGCTTCAACACCATCCAACTCTCCTTCAGCCTATGCATGATTATCGGGATCAAACTCGGCTACATGATCCCTGGCTTCCCTCTCCTCTATCCAGGAGGCAAGTGCATGCACCTCCTGGAATATCTGATCCATGTCCACCTCCTCAGGTGGTGGTGTGGCGGAGGAATGCCTCTGCTCGTATGGACCACGTGTGAATCGTGCAAATCGCTCCTCACTGATCTTCTGTCGATCCTTGATATTCTTGATGCGCTGTCTCATGTTGTAATGACAGAAGACCAGCTTCTCCAGCCGGTTTGAGGTCAACCTGTTCCTCCTTTTTGTATGTATCAGGTTGAATGTACTCTAGTTCCTCTTACAATGGGAGGAACTGGTGCTCTGGCTGAGTATCCTGATACCAATGGCAGCAAGTGGATTCCATCCACTCCTAGTGTTCACCTGAACCCACCATTCAGTTGCAAGAAAAAAAAAGAGAAAAGGTAAACAATTAGCCCATCATCTTCCATAACTTATATGAAAAGAAAATAAAATCTTCATCAAGCTATTACTATACCAGGTGACACTTTGTCAATTGAATATTTCAAATCAGCATCTGAGTATACGTCGACCCTCATCTTATACTTCTGCCTCTGAGAAAATTAAAAAAAAAATATTAGTTGCTTGGTAAGACTACTCCAAAGTATTGAATAAACTCTAATTTACTTCTATTTCAGCCTCTATACTGTCTTGCTGAGATCGGTAGAGACGCTGAATAACAGCAAGTGTACCCCGCATCACCTCGTTGTCGTTCACCACCTGTCCTACATATTGGATGCGGGGGTTCAAAAAAATATTCTGCAAGAATTTATTAGCTAACATTATAAATAAGACAATTATTCAGCAAAAATATTTTTTTAACCAACTAACCTGCAGCATGGACATCGTGGTGCAAGGTCTTGTCCCATCGGTCATCTATGATTTTCCACCAATTTTTGTAACCTCTGGGATTTTTTTATTTTATTTTCAATTTTGCGCGGTCCATGGCATCGTACAACGTGCCCATCTGGTCCTTGTCATCTGAGTCTACCAACCTCAAGACAACTACCAGTGGCTCAATGATTACCAAGTAGTAGGCAATTCTCTCCCAAAACCTCTTGTCAGTGATCTGCTTCTCAGACCTGACAAGAATTTCCAGTTGATCTTTCTTGTCATGCAGGTTGTCCACCATATAGTTATAATACTCCTCGGACTGTGTGAACCTAACCAATGCATGCATGTGCCAGTATAGACTCTCCAATGTAATGAAATTCGTAGCAAATCGAGTCGGACCAGCCTAACAAGATCATGCCCTCTTGTGTGTGATCTCATAATATGTAGCAGACGGGGATGCGAATAAATAAATGATGTGATCGTCTGCGCCTGCCTGACAAGGGTGGATACACTCTCCTCCTTGCCTATATCCTCTATGAGATCAACAGAATGTGCCGTACAGGGCACCTAGAACATGTGCTTCCTCTTCTTCATCAACTTCCTCCCAGCCGCCTTATATGAAGGTTCGTTGTCAGTGACAACCTGAACCACATTGTCCTCCCCGATCTCCTCCACCACCGCATCCATCAGAGAAAAAAGGAAGTCAGCATTTTTTATCTTCCCAAAAGCATCTACCAACTTCAAGAATGTTGTCCCCTCAGAACAATACACCAATAAGTTTATTATACTTCTCTTGGTGATACCTGTCCACCCGTCGCACATAATTGTGCAACCCTTCTCCTTCCACACCAATTTAAAACCATCCATCTACTCCTTTAACTCCTGGACCTCCTCATCCATGCCAGCGCCGTATATATGTCTGCTGCCCGGGGCTTGCAAACTCGGTCCAGCCTCACCCACGGCATCCACCATCGTCTGAAAGTAGGGGCTACTGGCTGCATGTGCTGGGATGCCTACATCAAGTGAAAAAATTTGGGATCAGGCTAAAATTAAGTTTAAGTAAATAAAACACACAAATGCCAATTTAAAAGTGATACCTGCATGTAAAAATCACTTCACAATGTGGCGAACGGCTCTCTTTGCAGTCGTTCATGTTGCCTTCACCCCTTTCATTGCTTGTTTAATCCCCATCTGTCTAGCACTCTGTTTCCTAAATAAATACGTAACTCTTTAAACATACCCAATGGTGTGTTACTTGGGCCGTCTGCTTCCCGAACAGCGTCTAAAGCAATTTTTATATGGACTAATTATTTTTAGTGCATTGTTTACAATTTTTGCAGATATAAGCAATGGCTGATCAAGGTGATGCAGCAACAACACGTGCTTCCGACGTGGGTTGGGAACACGGGCACATGGTAGACCCAGTCAGGAAGAGGGTACAGTGCAAATGGTGTGGGAAGGAGATGAACGGGAGGGTGTTCCGGCTGAAACAACGGAATTTCATTGCGTTGGAGAGTCTACACCGGCACAGACATGCATTGGTTAGGTTCACACACTCCGATGAGTATTATAACTATATGGTGGACAACCTGCATGACAAGAAAGATCAGTTGGAGATTCTTGTCAGGTCTGAGAAGCAGATCACTGACAAGAGGTTTCTGGAGATGATTGCCTACTACTTGGCAATCATTGAGCCACTGGTAGTTGTCTTGAGGTTGGTAGACTCAGATGACAGGGACCAGATGGGCACGTTGTACGATGCCATGGACCGGGCAAAGCTGAAAATAAAAGAAAAAAATCCCAGAGGTTACAAAAAGTGGTGGAAGATAATAGATGACTGATGGGACAAGATCTTGCACCACGATGCCCATGCTGTAGGTAACTTGGTTAAAAAATATTTTTGCTGAATAATTGTCTTATTCTTATTCATAATGTTATCTAATAAAATCTTGCAGGATATTTTTTGAACCCCCGCATCCAATATGGAGGACAGGTGGTGAACGACAACGAGGTGATGTGGGGTACACTTGTTGTTATTCAACGTCTGTGCCGATCTCAGCAGGACAGGATAGAGGCTGAGATAGAAGTAAGTTAGAGTTCATTCAATACCTTGGAGTAGCCTTACCAGGCAACTAATGTTTTTTTTATAAATTTTTCAGATGCAGAAGTATAAGATGAGGGTCGGCGTATACTCAGATGCTGATCTGAAATATTCAGTTGACAAAGTGTCACCTGGTATAGTAATAGCTTGATGAAGATTTTATTTTCTTTTCATATAAGTTATGGAAGATGATGGGCTAATTGTTTACCTTTTCTCTTCTTCTTTTTTCTTGCAGCTGAGTGGTGGGTTCAGGTGAACACCAGGAGTGGATGGAATTCACTTGCTGCCATCGGTATCATGATACTCAGCCAGAGCACCAGTTCCTCCTATTGTAAGAGGAACTGGAGTACATTCAACCTGATACATACGAAAAGGAGGAACAGGTTGACCTCAGACCGGCTGGAGAAGCTGGTCTTCTGTCATTACAACATGAGGCTGCGCATCAAGAATATCAAGGATCGACAGAAGATCAGTGAGGAGCGATTTGCACGATTCGCAGGTGGTCCATACGAGCAGAGGCATTCCTCCGCCACACCACCACCTGAGGAGGTGGACATGGATCAGATATTCCAGGAGGAGCATGCACTTGCCTCCTGGATAGAGGAGAGGGAAGCCAGGGATCATGCAGCTGAGTTTGATCCCGATGACCGTGCATGGGCTGAAAGAGAGTTGGATGGTGTTGAAGCCGAGGAGGATGCTCCAGCTCCACCTCCACCTACTTCTCAGGCTCAGGCAGGGCCTTCTTCTGTCCCAGCAACTATGGAGCAGCCAACTCCAGCTCCAGCTCCAGTCCCAGCCGCCGCTACCCAGCCCGTTCGCAGTCCAGGGAAAACGAAAACAAAAGTGACTGCACGGAAAATGGGAGGATTTGCAAAGTTGAAAAAAACTTTGGGTTCTGGACCTTCTGGTACTTCAGAGATGGCTGAAGAGGTGAAGAGAAGGAAACTAGAGGTCAAGCGTCCTGTCAGCCCAGATGACAGTATGCAGGCTCCTCACTCAGTTGATGACGAGGAGTGCATACCAGCGACGCAGCCATCAGCAGCAGCCGAGTCTCCTGATTCACGGCATCCAAAGCCGTATTACACGCTGGGATTCGGATACACCGATTCTTATATACGGAGCCACAAGATCCAACATTCGCCACGCCGACCAAAGAATGGATTACACCACTAGCTCTACCATCCTCTGCTTACGTCCCGGTCGTCCCGCAGTCCGATCCATACGACCTTGATAGCATGGCATCGGCATTATTTTCATATGGATATGGTCCCAGGCAGTATACAAGACTGAGCACGGGGTCCGAGCATCGAGAGCAGCTGGGAGAGGAGGAAGACCAATATCTATATCCTAGATATTGGTAGTAGATTGATATTATGTAAATGTATTTTTTTTTCATGATGTATCAACTCTTTGATTTTTGAATCAATGGAATATGTACTTAACTTCAATTGGAGTTCATTAGTATTTATTCGATGTCGTCTTGTGGATGAATGCTAATCTTATTTTTAAAAATTTTTCTAACTCATTTCCTATTTTTTAGAGTTTTTTCTGAATTTTTTGAATTTTTTTGACGAAAATTTTTTTTACAAAAAAAACCGATTCCGGGCCAATCCGGAATTGGTTCCCTTCCCATTCCGGCCGATTCCTAGAATCGGAATCGGAATCAGTTCGATTCTGATTCCGATTCCTGGAATCGGAATCGGAATCGATTCGATTCGGATTCCGATTCCGGAATCCTTGCTTGTAGGTGCCTACGAAATTGAGCTCTGACCTTCGGCGGAGTCCGTGTGCAAGGAAGAACGTTTTCCTTCGTACCTGCAAGATGAAATTTTAAACGATAAATATCACCGAATATTACTTTGTCGCAATATTTACATTGCACTTTTCTCTCCGCCATGGAGTTCGAATTACAATGTAACCAAGCCGGATCACTCCGGGTCGCGCCGGTAGTTTGGATTGTTTGGCTTGGAGAAGACATTTTTGTTAACAAAATAATTACTTAAGTAAGTAATTAACTATTTAAAAAGCTAATGACGTTAATTAGTCACTACTAGTCTAAGTAAACTTTTAATTATGTAAAATAAATGACTAACTAATTATATAATTAAGTAAGTAATTAACTATACCTTCCAACTAATGATGTGTTAAGTAACTACTAAACTAAATATCTAACTAATCTTCTAGCTAACTAACTATGTAAGTAAGTAAATAAGTATTAAAAAGAAGAAATTACTTAACTAACTAATCAATGAAACAAATATTAAATAAATATACTAAATGAAATAATGAAATGCTTAATGAAATAATTAAGTAAATGAAAAACAAACTGAGAGCAATGAGAGCAAAATGAGAGCTTGAGAGTGAGAGGGGGGGTGGGAGTAAGGGGAGCCCCTTGGGGGCTTTAAATAGCCCCTTGGGGGCTATAGCCCCTTGGGGTCATTTGACCGGGGTCGCGCGACCCGGTCGCGGGGTCGCGCGACTCGCGCGACCCCTGTGCGACCCCGCGACCCGGCCGAGTGAGTCGACCCGGCGAACACTGATTGAGACTTTCGGGTGGCTTCCAATTGAGGGGGACCGTGGCTGCTTCTCATGGTGTTTGTAGGCATGTAAAGGGCACCGTAGAGCTGAGACAGTTGAGGGTATCTTTGTTCCTCACATTCGCCTTTGTCACCTATGCAACCCTCATTGTCCGGATGGTAGTGTAGAGGAACAACAATGCAAAGATGGTGACATTTACAGGATCGGCTGGAGGCAACGGGGAGAGGGAGATCCAGTGAACTTGCGAAAGCCCCTTTGCCATCGTCTTCATCTCCTTTCTCTTCATTGTCTTCTCTTTCGTCTCCTTCATCTTCAATGTCGTCGTCGAATGGTAGAGTGGAATAGAGGGTTTGGTTGGAAGGGGGCTGGTGTGGGATGGTGAACAGGGTGGTGAAGGAAGCGGAATAGGTGGTGGTCCAATGGCAAATTAGACTATTTCAGTGAATTCGGAGGAGGTAGACAAAGGTGACCAAAAAGGAGGAAGAGTGAATTCGGAAGAGGCAGACGAGGGTGGTCAGAAATAAGGAAGAGGCCATGGAGGTGGAGCTAGAGACGTAGGGTTTCCAATGCTGTCCTAGGAGATCTAGAAGAGCCGGTTGGGTGAAGGTCTACAGTCTATGGTCATTTGGTGCCATAGATGTTGGATGGTCAAAAGAGAGCTCGGGAAGGGTTTACAGATTGCCAACCTCTGTAAACTTGAATGGTGTTGTCGTGCTAGCTCGAGGTTGCCAGACCTCTTCTGTGCTCCAAAGTATCTAATCAGAGATAAAGATATTATGGGGACAAAATAGATTCAAGCAATTGTCACAGCGGGACTAGGGAAGGTGAAAGAAAGGACATGGAGTCTGACTTGAGGGAAAAGGATGGAGATATTGGAACCGACCTCTTGTTAGAGGTGAATCAGAGATGGTCGATGCTAGAGATGAAGAGAATCTCCCATTGGACTACTAGGGGCCAAGACCTCTACACATCAACGAGACCAAGTGTTTTCCAAAAATTCTTCACTTGTTTCTCATTCCAACTTGTAGATCTCTTTAAATAGAGGGTCATCCATTACAAAAAGAGACCTTTAAAGCACTATTTATTTACATTTATGTCCTTTAAGGACAAAAATTTAAAGGACTTAAAGGTAAATTTAAATATTTACAAATAAGTCTACTAGGACAAAAATATAAAATGACTCCCAAGACTTGTTGAACTGGATCCCCATCATATCTTTGTCAAGGATTGGTTCTTCGCCCATTCTAGCCTCCCATCGGATCCTACCGTCTTTGGTGAACATACATTGATTTCGAAGAGGTTTTGTACGTAGTTTGTAGCTTTTTGGGTCTTTTCTTCTCCCATGTCTATTACCACCTTCATAGAGTGGGTGGTTTTGTCAACGTTTGAGTGTCATATTTTTTTTACTAGTGTGTAATCTTTCATTTCAATATTAATGAATTGTGACTTTGTCACCTCTATCAAAAAAAGACCCATTCTGGGTCACCACATGATCATTTGGTTGGGTTAATTGAGAAGATTCAAATCAATTTGCTCCTAATCAACCAATTCAATCATTTTTCTCCATCCAAGTGGTTTTGCCTATTTGTACATATAGATGGCTTAAATTTATCCGCATTAGTTTGATATTAGAGTCGGTATCAATTTGTTTCAATCATAGTTGTCAGGGTGTCTGCCTAGGCAGCAAGATACTTTTCCAGTACCACTTTTCCAGGGCATCCGTCTTGGCGCCCAAAGCATCTAAGACGTTTGGCTAGATGCCCAAGGTCTCATTCATGACTTTTTTTTCTTTCTGAAGGTTTTGCCCCCTGAAACCCCCCACATGGAACATTGTTCTCTTGACCCCCGCAACCTGGCCATGTAAGTCGATCCGTGGTTTGTAGGCATGCGTTTAATAATATCGTAAACATATTTTATTATCACTTATACTATCATATGTGATTAAGTTTTGTGATTATAAGTATATGTGTGCTTAAACTTAAATTCTCTCTTAATCTTTTTTTCTAATTTTTTGATATTAGTTATTTCTCATAAAATATATATCAATTCATTGATAATTTAAAAAATTAAAATTATATTTACATAAATATATATATACATGTATATATGTATAGATAAATATATATAAGATTAACATCTAGTTATATATTTTTGTATATATGCATATACATATATATATATATATAAATATAAACATCGATGCCACCGCCTTGACCACTTAGGTGGTGCGGCTATCTTATCGTGTAAGTAGATTTGGCACCCTTCAACATCTTGAGCGTCTAGTTGTCTTGACAATTATGATTTCAGTGATCCAGGATCTATATTGTGCTTGGAATTAACATTTTAATTTTGACGTTACGGCCACATAAGGTACCCAACTACAACATTTCTATTAGGAAGTTCAGGCTACTGTATTTGACGATCTCTCTCATATGATAGCCCTAGAATATTAAGCTATCAAGAATAAATTGCTTCTGTCTTTGCATGTATTGTCAAAGGCATAGTGAGATCATGGTCTATTTGATACGTAGAAGGTACCTGATACAAAATTATTCTACAGTCATTATGTCATCCTTAGGTACACGATTGGCTAGTCGATTGGCACATCAATTTGGACATGTTTATCCGAGAGCTACACTGCAGACAGAGTTCTTTTCTATTCTTTTCTTTATTCTGGTGGCAGCCAGTCTCGTCACTACAACCTTTTTATTCACGATAGATCCCTAGCCTCTCTGTTCCAGCAAATAAATTCTCTTGGTGGTTTTTGGCAGATTGCCTACCATGAGCATAGAAGAAGCTGGTTTACGTGAGATGGAAATGATGAAGAAATGGCAAGAGAGAAACACCAGACTTTTTGAAGAAGCTAATTCATCTTGGCATAAAGATAAGCTGTCTCAGAACGATGAGGATGAAGCTGCAGAAGAGAAGGCAAGAGCATGGGACGACTGGAAAGATGATAATCCTCGTGGTGCCGGTAATAAGAAGCTTACTCCTTGTGGGTAGATCGCTAGAATCTGCCTCTTTCCTCCCATTCCTAGCTGGGAGGTGGCAGATGCCCAAGCGACCGATGAAATAAAGTACGACATTTTTCTTCTTGCTCATTTAATCTGCTGCCATGGATGAAAGAATCGATGAAACGGTTTGCGCGCACTTACCTCTCCCTGGTCTATGGCGGGTGCAGGTAGTTTAGCAGCTTCAGCTGACTAGCCGAGATCATGTTTGCTGCTGCCTGACGTGCGGATATATTTCAAAACCGTTAATCTCGTACTCGCGACCAGCTCTAAAGGTCCTGTGTTATATTTTATTCTTATGTTATATTTTATTCTTCCCCTTTCTTATTTTCAGCTCTCTTCCTTACTTCTTCATCCTTGTTAGTTAATCCTTTCTCGGATGTTGCAGTAAACTGTCTAATTGTGTGATACAGTTTCTTTTCTAGTTTAAACAAAGATTTAGCTTTGTTTCTCAACTTATTTGTGCCTATTATTTATTTGAATTATCGGTACATGCGTTGTTTTTGCCGTTTCTTTTTGATTGCTTTCTTGAATCATGGCGAAATATTGGTGGATTGCCATTTTGGGCTCTTGGGCGTTTATTTCTTTGCTGCCTTTATTTGTGATTACCGAGTGCCGTCAAAGTACCATTTGTTTGGTTGAATTTGGGATGAGTGCGTGGTTTGGGTTTTGAAGAAAAAATTTCTAATCAAATGCAACCAAACTTGCCTTTCAAATCAATAGAAGGGAGCTATTGTGGTTTGGGCTGGGCTCAAATTATGTTTGGTTAAACTAAGCTCTATATGTCTAGTTGATTTCATTTGGTTTCGCATATAATTTATTTTGTCAAGATATAATATAAATAATTTTATGTTGGAATAAATCTGTATAAATCTTACTTTTTTTACTTTTATTTGAAATTTTTTAAAATGATATTTAAATTCAAAATAGACATTCAATCTCAATCAGGTCATCTCATCTATCAAGATTTTCCGGTCATCTCGTGTACGCTTTCAAGTCACTATTGTTGAATATTGTCATTATTTGCATTTTTTCCATAGCTCCATCATAGAGTATAGTAATATTTAGGGGTGTCAATGGGCCAAGCCCGGCCCGGCCCGCACCCAGACCGATTAAGGCCCGACCCAATGAGGATTGGGCCGGGCCGGCCCGGCCCACATTACATTGTTGGTTCGGCCCGACCCGGCCCATAAAACATATTAACTTGGCCCAACCCAGCCCGGCCCGGCCCAACTCAACACAAATTTTATCTCATAAATATATTATTATCATATTTAATAGCTTAATTTAAAATATATTTTTAATTAATAGAAGTGATATTTTTAAAATTATAAATATTTAAAATATAAAAACTTATTTTTAAAAAAAATGAGACTCTTAGAAAGTTAACACCGTGTTTAGAAAAATAGAAAAACAAAAAAAAAGTTGACAACTAAAAATTCAATTAAAAATGACTAGAAGTAAACATTTTATATGGTGTACCGGTAGGGTTGTAAACGGATATGGATAAAATTCGGATTTGCTCCAAATTCATATCCGTTTAGGCAGATAATATCCGATTTTAGATATACGTCGAAGCGGATATTCAGATATAGATATTATCTGAATGTTAATAAGAGTGGACACGGAAATGTCTACTCCACTCCGGACACGAAAATGTCTACTCCACTCCGAATCCATATTTAATAATATATGTATAATATATATAATTATATATTTAAAATCATTATATTTACAAATATGATTAAATATTCTCTATTATATATTAATATACTAAGCTAATGCTAATAAATATACGATAAATTTTTTATTTTATACTTTTATTTCTATGTATTTGTATATTATTAAATATATTAATTAAATAATATTTAATTAACATTTTGAAGCGGATATTATCCGTATCTGCTCCGAATCCGAAGATTATCCGACTTATAATATCCGATCCGTATTCGTAGCCGATTCAGACTGCATACGGATTATCCGAATAGCTAAACAAAGCGGATACGAAAATGTCATATCTGCTCCGTATCCACTTCGTTTACAGCCCTACGTATTGGTACACAATAAAATGATTTTTATACAAATAGTTCTATTGCAAAATTTGTCAAAATTAAATGTTTCATAATCAAGATAAAAGTTTGATTTTTTTAGAGTTTCTTATTGGGAAAAAAGGTAAGTCATTTTCTTTATTTTTTGTGGTCTTTCATGTGTGTTTTTTGTAAATGCTCTCCCCCTTATAAAATATCACTTTCTAAAAAATGCGATAGTTTAAAGTTTTAACTATCCAAGATTTTATTTTAATATATTATTTTATCAAAAAATTTAAAAACAATCATAACATTATCAAATATCTATTAATCTCAAAATATATTATGTTCTATTATAATTCACGTTTTACAATTTCTTGACAATATTTCATAAGTCTTGTCACTGTGATCGATGAAGAGCGATGAGAATAATAAATTGCCACATTCTTGTACAGACAACGTAAATAACAGCAAACTGAAAAAAAAGAGAGCGTAGACAACAGTGCTGCAGGCCCCACAGCCCGTTGGACGGCCCGCTCGCAGCCTGCGGGCTGAATTTGAAGACCCATGTATTAACTTGAAGTTGGCCCAGCCCGTGAACTCGCGGGCCGGCCCGGTCCATTGCCATCCCTAGTAATATTAAGTATAATTTGAATGGAATTAGTCATGGTAAAATGTGGAAAACTTTTGCAACAGTCGATTTTATCTTTGATTGTAATTGTTAAAGTGATGTTTGGTTTGTATCGAGTCGAAAATTGTATATAATAAAACAAAAGTATCACGATAGAGGCATTTAAAACACGACTATATGCAGGGTGGTAATTAATTAACATAAAAATTAGCCTTTTGAATATATGTATTAATGCCACCGTTGATAGATACATTTAAAACACGACTGTATCCTAGATCGTTCTCTTTTACAAATCTCTACTTGTTGATTGCATTTCAAGTGGGTTGTAGGTGTTGGGTTCTTCTTTCTTCGCCTTCTGCCCGCCCGGCCAGAAAGTTGGGGTTTCTCTGACAAATTGAATTTATTTCTTTATACAATATTTTTAAAAAGAGTCACGGAATCGACGAAGAATATGTTATCAGAACGACCAAAGTAGTATAGTACCTAATTCTAAGATGAAATTATATAAATCACATAACAAACTGCATCAGATCTATCAGAGAGTTAGTTTGATGCGAAAATTATCTAAATAAATACGTAAAAGTTTTGAACAAAAAAATAAATGCTAATCTTTACTAGATGCTTCATGCATGTACGTGAAAGCTCACGAAATTTTGTGAAAAAGATAGAGACGTCGTAGAAATTGGAGTCGTCGAAGTGGTCGGTGTAGAAGCGCCAGAAAAATGAGAAAATGAATTTAGGGATCCAAAACTATGTTAGAGAGAGCTCAAACATAATCCAAAACCGAAGCCTTCACTGCCATTCGACGTAAAGAAAAAAAAAAGTAAATAAATTGAATTTCTATAATTCTGCTAATTACTTTTAAAGACCATAGAAGGAGGAAATAAAAATTTTCAATCCATGGAAGGCCAGTTGAGATGTCGTATCAGACACCATGGTGATCACAATAGCACATGAATAGATTATGACTACACATCACATATGAATCTTGGTGCTCCAAGAAAAGCTGTCTTCTCGCAAGCGCATAGAATCATATAAAATGACGTAGTCATTGTAGATTTCGACAGAGACTCCAATGTGGCTTCAATACCATTGCAAGAAATCAATGTAGTCTTATTAGAAATTGATTTAGACTTTGATTTCTTGACTTCATCATTATTCGGACAGAAATTAAACTACCCTTTGAAATCATATCCGAATGGAATCGACTTTACTTTTGTAAAATTTGTGAAATCTCTTGAAATTGAATACAATCAAGCATAAGACAATCTAGGCTCAGTCGGCATGCACCACCTTGAGTGATATCCGCACAAACTTGATCTATCGATAGTCTCTCGTGCACACTAGAATTCGTGACTCATCCTCATTAGAGCTCCACCGCGTGTTGGAGGTCGTTGTGTTGAGAGAAGGTGTTGGAAAGAGAAGGGACCACTTCCATGAAACCTTGGCTTTGCTTGGGCATAGTTACTGTAATGTCCACCAAATAAAAAAAAATGAAAAACTCCTCCCTTTCGCCACTTACCCCCTCCTTCGCCGCCTCCGCCTGCTGCCCTTCTTCCCCCCCCCTCCTCTCGAACCTTCTCTCCTCCACCGTCGTCTCTCTCTCTCTCTCGAACCGTCTTCGCCACCGCCAATGTAATACCCGATTAAAAAAATATTGATTGAAAAATCCTTTTTCTGCCACGTACCCCCTCCTCCTCCACCGCCTTCCCTGCCCTTCCCTCTCCAGAACCCTCTCTCTAGAACCTCCCTCGTCACCACCTCCTCCGTCTCCCAATTCCTCCGCCCCCTCCAGAATCTTCGTGCCTCCACCACCTCCCCTTCGTGCCTCCACCGCCTCGCTGCTCTCTTCTTCTTCTTCTTCCTCTGCCGTTGCTAGCGTCGCCGGGAGCCGCCGACTCCATCGCCGTCGTCGCCATCGCCGGCGTCGCGCTCCCCTCTCCCGCGTTCTCCCTCGGTCTCTCTCTCTCCCCCCCGGACAACTCTCTCTCTCTGCACCCGCGGCCATCCCACCCCCTCGCGCCGTCTCTCTTTCTCTCTCTATTTCTCTCCCACGCCGCGCCCCGCCGTGTTGCCGTCACCACCGCGTGGACGCCTCCGACGCCACTGTCTCCCATCCCCCCGGTGCGGCCGCCAGTTCCCCCTCTCTTCTTCTTCTTCTTTTTCTTCCGCCGCCGCCGACGTCGCCATCGCTCTCGCTCTCTCCTTCCCCCTACTCTCTTCTCTCTCTCCCGTCGCCGTGCCCGACGCCGCCGTGCGGTCGCCGTCGTACCCCCCCGGTCGCTCCTCTTCTTCTTCCCTGCCCCGTGGTCGTCGCCACCGCGCCAGTCAACCACCGTTGCCGCGGCCGTCTCCTCCTCCTTGCTCTCTTCTTCTTCTTCTCCTACAGCATCCGACGTCTCCTGCCGTCCGCGCCATCGCCGTCGTCACGGTCGCTGTTGCGGGCGCAACCGTCGCCACTGTTCTCCCTCTCTCCTCCTGCCGACGCCGATGCCTCCCTCCTCTTCTTCTTCTTCTTCTTCTTCTTCTTCTTCTTCTTTCCTCCCCTCCCGCCGTCGCGGCCATCGCCGCACCCTGACGTGTCGCCGCCGTCGCGTGCCTCGCCGCGCTCCCCTCTCTCGCTCCCCCGTTCTCTCTCTCCCCCCTCCCGCTCTTTTCTCCCCGCCCAGCGGGCTTCCCCGCGCGAACCCGCGCGCGCGGGTGATGCCGCGCCTCCGCGCGGCCACGCCGTGGCACCTTGCGCCGCTGGGAGGACGGCGCATGCGCCGTCTGTCCGTCCACCCCCCCTCCCACCTACGCTCTCTCTCTCTCTCTCTCTCTCTTCCCTACCTCTCTCTCCTCTTCCCCCCCCCCCCACATGCTCTCTCTCCCCCCTGTGCGCTCTCTCCCCTTCCCCCCCCCCATGCTCTCTCTCCCCCCTGTGCGCTCTCTCCCTCTCACGCTCTCTCTTCTCTCTCTCCCTCTGTCCGCTGCTCTCTATCTCACTCTCTCTCATTTATCTCTCTCTCTCTCTCTCTCTTTTCTTTGCCTCCCGCGCCCCGCGCGAACCCGCCCGTGCGGGCGTCGGCCGACTCCGTGCGGCCTGTGCGCCAACGGCATGCCGTCATACCCCGTCGGCGCTATGCGTCGCTGTCTTCCTCCTTCGCCTCCGTGTGCGCCGTCCCGCACGCATTCTCCGTGAACCATTGTCGTGTCAAGCTCCCAGCCGCGTTGCCTTGACGTTGCCGTGTGCCTGCAGCCGTTGCTGGCGCCATTTTTCCCGTTGATCCGTCAAGGTCAGTCTCGATATTTCTAGATTCTATTTTATTTTGAGATATTTAGATATATTCACAATTTATTAATTATTGATATCCTTCTAGTTTGTCATCGTCGTCTGTTTCTACTGTTCTGTGATCATCGTCCAATCAGCTCCTTTGGACTTAGGATAATGGTTATCTTGATTGAGGTAGGCATCCCAACTCATCCTTAGCACATGATATTGTAATTAATGTGTTAAAATATGATTATTAGATTATTAGTTAGAAAATGATGAATAAATGATGGTTATGTATTTAATTGTCTGCATGTTATTAGTTAGATGTTTATCATGTCATTCATGCATAGTTTCATGATTTGCATTAGTTAGATATAATTTTGAATTAATGTGGTTTAGTAAATTATTAAATTAGATATATTGTGATGATTAATTAGATTGGCTGTATTAATTCATAAAATTAGATTTATGACCTGTTATGATTATATTTATACCCGATTTATGTTATGAATGACATGAATTGTTATATGGAAATGATTTATGACCTTTTATGATTATAATTGTATCCGATTCATGTGTAGAATGATCTTAAATCATTAATATTTATATTGGAATGGAAATTGATGGCATGATAATTATGGAACATAGTTAATTAATATTATTAGTTGTCTGACCATGTAAAGTGCATTATTTGATTAATTGATTTGGAATTGTGATTAATTGAAGTTAATATGCCCAATTATGTTGCATATTCTTTTCTGATTGGGTCTATTACATGAAATTGTGAATCATGGTAATTTGTTCTGCATGACTTGGTATATTTGCATGATGTTCCTGATTGGGTCTATTACATAAATAGTTGAAATAATGGAATGGTTGTGCATGACTTGATAATTGGCATATCTGGTTGATTGAATTGGTTTTGTCTGAGTAAATATATGGCTTTTACTTGTTGAGGTCCTCCAGTCTACATTAGTGGTCCAGGGGCAGCAGATGACGTAGTGAATCCGGTGCATCCTTCGATCCCGGATACCACGGTTTATCCTAAGTACGCCCTGCCTAGGTGTACTAAGGATCTAGCTTACTATATGGTACTTCTTATATATATTTAGAGCTGGAGTTGAGAAGTCCAAGTATGGCATATGATTTACTCAGACACATGGAATGGAAATGGTATGGAAGCATGCACAGTTGGCTCATGCAGGTCTAGATGGCATACACATATAGTTTAGTTTAGTTAGTAGCCAAGTTCATGTAGAGGCATGTTTAAATGGGAAATTTGGTGAAAGAAATCTCATTTAAATAAATAAATAAATATGATAATTAGCCTATATAATATTATAGCAATTGATGAGTTTGGTTTATGCCTATAATTAGCAGTTAGATTGGTTAGTATATTAGGATAGTTGGGTATAAGTCCTACTGAGTCTGTGTGACTCATCCCAAATCTTTTAACATTTTTCAGGTAATCAGGTAGCGCAGCAAAAGCGTAGTGGATCAGGTTTAGTGCAGAAGAGATTCAGAGAATTTAGTTTATGAATTGTTTATATTGAAATCAAGGTATGATATATATTTAGATTGAATCAATTTTTTATGAAATGGGACTTGTGATTCATTATTTTTCCAAACCGACGTAGTTTTGGGGTTAACTCCCCGGTCCCGTCTCCGGATTAGTTCCGCTGCGTGTTTGAAAATCCGGGGCATGACAGTTACTATTATTTTATAAAAATTAAAATTTTACAAAAAATAAAAAAATATCAAGTACAAGTGAATAAATGTTATTATGCGAGGTTTACTAGGTCCAATATCCTATTTAGTTTGAGACTTGATAAATTTTTTTATTTTAGATAATTCTATTATCCAATTACATATTTAATCAATCTTCTGATTATGTAAGGTATAAATCATTCCTCCTGAACCTAAAAATATTGGACATAAAGTTATCTTCTTTAGTGAGTGTTTTCTGCATCTTTTATTGTACTAATATAAATGCTTGTTCATCAGTTCCACTTTTGGATAGGGGCACGGACAACATTAGCCGTCAAATCCCTTGATAATCCGACACTTTATGATTTTTTCTCAATCAGATCAATTAAGAAACACTTTTTCTGTTTATCCTCTCCACCCTAATCAAAGATTTATAATATTATATCATAAGATATTCTCTTTATTAATATCTTACTTTAAGTAAATGATCACTTATTGTGTACACAATTATCTTCACTAAGTTTTTCTTATACCAATTTTCTTGAATCTACTGGACCTTTATATTAATGATGCATAAGTCAATAGGCAAAGTATATGATATATTCATATAATATATTTGATAAAGTAGCTTTGAGATTTAGATTTAGGTCAAAGGTCCAACCATGTCGATGATAAAAAATTCTTGATTGATAACTATATAAGATAACGATAAGATTTAGGTCAAATTCTTGATTGATAACTATATAAGATTTAGGTCAAATTCACTAATGTTAACATTCAAAGCTTCTAAATTACATTAATTCAATGAACTCATTTATATAATGATCATCTATAAATGTATCTTAGTATCCTCATACTATGGACCAATATAATTGACCATCCTCGTCTTGTGAGAAGTCATCATATGTACTAGCCTATCAAGATCTTTAATCTTCTATCTCAAAGATATTATGATTAGAAATATTTTCATCATACACCTCTAAATAATTAATTTCATTATCACGATCTCATCATGATTTAATCATCATCACATATGAACAATGACTTTATTACGATATACATATCCAATGATACTATACATTAAAGAAATGCCATTTTGTTAATATATTAAGTATGATACTTACAAGAAAATGCGACATGAAATATGATTGACAGCATGCATCTATATCACACTTGGTACATATATACTATATTTACTCATCCTAGTTTATACTTAATAATCTAAATGTCATGCCTCTTTATATGTGAACATTAAGGATATTGGTTCACGTCCCTTGTCTTAAGAACATCCACCAATCTATATCAAAAGTTTCTATTCCATATACCTTAATTCAGACCATCCAACGTAATCAATTTGGAAGTAATACATTACTGGTTAGGAGTGTAAACAAAATCTAATAGTCTAAAATTTCAATTTGATTCTGATAAAAATTAACAAGTTTGAAACTTGTTTTTGTTTCCTATAAACTATCAGAATGGGAATTGAATATTTCAATAGCTTATTAAAATCGTAATTGAAATCAGTTGATTCTATTTTTGTAAATCTGATTTTGATAAAAATTAAATATATATGTAAATTTAATTAAAATAAAATTAAATAAATCATAAAATAAAATACATAAATAGATAAAATGACAAAAATAAAGTTTTAAAAAAATTATATTAAAATTTTGTAATTATATGTAAATTATAAACTAATTTTTGAATAAAAATTAATATTCAACATGTATTTTGAAAATTATCAGATTTAGTTCTGATTCTTGGAATCAGAACTCTTAACCATTATTAGAATCGAAATTGGATTCAGAGTGATTTCACTATCGAATTTGACCCATTTACAGCCCTACTATTATTCACTAAGAAAGTTTTAAGAACATCCACCAATCCATATCAAAATTTCTATTCCATATATTAGAATTCAGACCATCCAACTCAGTTAATTTAAAAGTTATACACTACTAGTTAGGGGTGTAAACGGAATCCCAAAATTCTGATTTGATTCTGATAAAATTAACAAATTTGAAACTTGTATTTGTATCATATAAGCCATTTGAATCAGAATTAGATATTCTGATAGTTTATCGAAATTAGAATCATAATCAGTTGATTTTATTTTTATTAATTCTATTTTTATAAAAATAAATATAATTACAATTAATTAAAATGAAGGTAAATAAATTATAATATATAATATATAAATTATTAAAATAATAAAAATAATGTTTTAAAAAAATATATTAAATTTTAATAAGTAGATGTAAAATATTAACTCATTTTTGAATATAAATTAATATTTAATATGTATTTCAAAAATTATCAGATTTAGTTCTAATTCTGATAACAAAATTGGAATTGGAAGCTCTTAACCCTTATCAGAATTAGAATCAGATACTAATGATTCCATTACTAAATTCAACCCATTTACAGTCCTACTACTAGTCATTTGGAAAGTTTGACCTCTAATTTTTAAAGAGGTATAAGTCCCATACAATTATAATTTACATTCATCTAATAAGTAACATTAATTTCAACGACCACACCTTTTGATGTGTATTTGACAATGAAGATTATATCTTTTATTTAAGAACAAAATATAGATATGTAAAAACAAAAAATATTTATAAATTTATATTTACAATATAAATAATTTTAATGATGACTGAAATTGTTATATAAATGTCTCATGCCTTAAGTCTAAAAATATGCATAAACAAGTACATACAAATTTATTAAACAGTTAGACATGTAAATAAAATGTATATAAAAACTGTCAATCAGGTATAAACTAAATTAACATAAAATATGTATTCAAAGTATATGAATGATGCTTCCTATATTCGTTTAATAATTTATTAATTTTTTTTATCATAAGGATATAAATATAAATTGTAACTTGTGAATCGAACCACAGTTGAATATACATAATTAGATTTCTTTTTTTAAATGCTATTTATAATAATATAAACACTAATGGGGTGTTTGGTTGCATGATAATTTTTTGTACATTTTCATGATAAAAATTTATATTAAAATAAAAAGTGAACCAACTCATGACGTAAAATTGTCATGTTTGGAGGGATGTGATGACAAAAAAGAGTAACTACCATTCATGATCAAACAAAGTGGGGGACCACAAGAAAAAAGAATGAGGTGAGACCCACTTTTTTTGTTTAAGAAGAAAATCACTTTCGAAACATAAAAATGTCAAGGTTGCCAAACACCTCTTTCAACAAGTTTTCTTACATTTTTTAAAAATTAAAATAAAAAGCTTTATTGTCAAACAACCAAACACCCCATAATAGATAATAAATAGAGTATAACAACAATCCATAAAGACTTATATATTTGAATCACATTGCTATCATCTTATAAAGATATATAAGCAAGTGTTCTATCAAAACAGTATTCATTTATATTTTTCCTTACGTTCTTCCTCTTTCAATTTCACGATACCACATACCAATCTAATCTAACTTATATATAGAAGTGCGAATGTCTTTTTTTCATCCTCTGTACCTGAAGTTATGGTCGTCTACATACTGATTCGCCACGTCCTTTGCCCCGCAACGTCTCCATGCTTCTGAGATTCCGCCCTGGGCCGCCTCCTCACCCAACGCCGCATTCATCACCCAGCAATGCCTCCATGCAGTTTCGTTTCTTTGGCCTCAGCCATCGATTATGCATTGGATAACTTAATTAGCGGTCCATCATAGAAAGTGCCGTCTTTTTTTTTTGGAGAACATATCTTTAAAGGTGCAGGAGAAGGGCAAGGTAGCGATGATGGGATTAGGCCTTGCATTTTTCTATTTCCTTTGACTTCCCATAGGTAAGATTGCGTTGCTGATTCATGAGAGTATGTAGGCAAAGAGGACCGCCAAGAGGGCCAAAACCAGCATAGAGCATAGCGTCTGCAAGCCCACGGCGGAGATGAAGTGCCGCTGCATTCACGTCTGGGCTTGTTGGGACCTGGCGACTGACAACCACAGCTTAGTAGGAAGGTAGCACCTTGTTTGCAATATGTAGAGGCAGCTCTTCTCGACACCAAAGCTCCCTGGGGGTGGTCGTAGGTAAGTGAGTACCAAGATTTATGAAGCACATGACATATTCTAATTCAATCCTTCCTTCTTTCCCATGTCAGGGACAATGATCCACACCATTGCCATGGACGTGGGAGTGCTGACGTGGTGCCTACAAAGGCAAAGACGAACAATGTTACCTGTGGAGTCCAGAGTAATGAAAATCGACTCTTTAGTGGTCTCTCTGTCTTAGAATTTTGTTCCTATTTTTTCTTTTTTTTATACTCGATATTTATGGTCAGTTTCCAATTTTCTTTATCCATCTGAACAGGGTGTGTGAGTGTATGCATTAATTATTTGTGAGATAGGAATTTACGAAGACACATGTGCCACAAAATACAGAGGAATGTGTGATAGATCTTGAATTTTTTTGTTCACTTTTTTAGATAAACCATAAAATATAAAAGTTGGTCTTGTGAACGTAGGTAGAAGAGACATTCTGACATAATAATTAATAAATACTTGTTTGTTTCATTATGACTCTCTTATTTCAAAATCATCTATTCATATTCTTTTTTAGTTTTAAAAGAAAAGTTTGTCTTCCATTGAAATTGTAAAACATCTGAAAAGTGAAAGGGTGATCTTACGTACAATGTTCTTGGTTTTTTTTTCCACCCATGTTCTCATGCAACTTGCAACAAGAAATATTCTTTTTCCAAAATACATTATTCTACATTAACACAAATAATTCAAAATATCGAAACAAGTGCCCTGAAACAAGTGCCCTGTTCTACTGAATAGAATCTTTCAATCAACAAACAAATGTAGGTGGATGAGGCACACTTTTGCAATTAAAGTTAGTAAGCTTAGATGGAAATAAAGTGGAATACTTAAAGTTGATCGACAGATGAGAGCATCTCTACTCTCCGGTACTCTTGGCCTAAATTTAGGATTTTCCATGATTCATTATTTATTTCAAAATATTTTAGGCACAAAGCCATCTTTATTCATGATCTTTGTAGGCACATGCGGTTGTATTTAATTTTGGTGTCCTTGTTAGTTCTAATGAGCATCTATAAATTCTATTTATTGGCCATAAACTGTTTATATATGCATAGAGGATGGTGGAATTGTAGATCTTTAGTGCTATTTTAGAAAAAAAAATATTGGTTGATACTTGATAGGTTTCTAATTGTTATTTGATTAAGGAACGTATATGAAATTGGAGTCATCTACATCCACACTGAAAATTTTCTATTTTGTAAAATATATTTATTAATTTTAATAATTTGATTTTTAATTGAATTACTTTACTTGAATTTCTATATGTTTAGGAGTAAAATTGAAGTAGGACTTGAATTTAGGTAAGTGTTTAATTAGGTGAGTCAAGTTTGAATAGAACATAGAATTGAGTCCAAATGAAGTTAACATTGGCCTTTTATTCAATCATTGAGATGACTTTTAATATTTTCTCTTGTTTTTTTTACTGTTGGATAAGTCCACATCATGGTTGTTAACTACTTAAATGGAACTGGACGTAGAACTTTATCTTATTTATGAAGCATATTTTTAAAAGAGATTGATAAGCTTAATTGTATAGGAAGTTGTGACCAAAAAAAAATTGTATAGGAAGTTGTGACCAAAAAAAATTTGTATAGGAAGTAATGGGGTGTTTGGTTGTATGATAATTTTTTGTACACTTTCATGATAAAAAATTCTATTAAAATAAAAAGTGAACCAACTCATGACATAAAATTATCATGTTTGGAGGGATGTGATTACAAAAAAGAGTAACTACCACACAAGACCAAACAAAGTGGGGGACCACAAGAAAAAAGAAAGAGGTGAGACCCTCTTTTTTTGTTTAAGAAGAAAATCACTTTTAAAACATAAAATTGTCATGGTTACCAAACATCTCTTTTAACAAGTTTTCTTACAATTTTTAAAAATTAAAACAAAAACTTTCATTATCATGCAACCAAACACCCCATGAAAGTTTTTCTGAATATTTAAAATGTTTAAACTATCTTTACATACTTTTTATTACTTTCTTTATCTCTAACTTTTCCAACAACGCTAAATTTTGTGTGACCTTTATTTTTTTTACAAACTTACATTTTCTTTGCAAAAAAACATTTCATACTTTACCACAATTTCTAATGGACATTTAAGGCAATTATAATTTATGTCTTTACAATGCTAATTCGTCGAGAACATTCATTGGCCAATGTCCACGCCCGGTTTAGAAAGTTATTGTTATCAGTGGTCCACTATATATATAGTTGATGCAGCCATCCACCCAGGCTCCTTAGGTTTTTTATTACCAACATTAGAAGAATTTTCAAGCAAGATTGAAGAACATTGTCATGATCATTAGTATTCACTTTTTCACAATTTGTAATGTATTATGTGGAGATTACCTACTCTGACAACTTGTTTTTGTGTTCTTTGAAGATACCCAAAACTTTGATCATGCTGGTGCAAACTTTTGCACTTTTGCACTTTGACTTGAATATATAATCCCATTTGAATGGGATTATAGACATGGTGCTATGTGATCTTTCGTCGATGTACGTGGTGAACAAAATATGTAGCTTCTGTTTATTTACATTTTTTTCTTCTCTCCTTGATCGCCAATAAAAATTAAACTTTTTTCTAACATAAAATTTTGAATGTTCTCCTTTATAATTACTTAGCCTTGTTTCTCTCATCTTAAAGAACTTTCATGATTTAGCACATTTTTTCAGATTCCATTGGCCTTGTTGAATGCAAGAATGTCTATCAAATCTTTCAAACTTTGGTCAGAGCCAATAGCATGATCTTTAATCTCCTTGTTGCTGTCAAAAAGTTTGCTTATTGCCCTATTGGCCAGGACAAACTTTTCTTTGTTTTCTTTGTTTAAGTTCAAATAATCATTTTTTACATGTATCAAAGTACAACAGAGGTTGTTCTCTATCAACTGTTACAGGCATCACCATTCATCATCAACATTGCCAGTGATCTATAGTGTGGTCAACTTTAATGATCTATAAAATTTATCCATACCCTATTAACAGGAATTATAATGCTAAATTTTAGACATGATTTACTTTAATGTTGTCCCCCTTATCATGCATTAGATGTTTAATTTTTTTTTATTCTTTTTTTGTAGATTCTATGGTATACATGAACTTTTAAGATTATTTACTAATTACAACATGTGTATGACCTCCATAAAATATTTTATAGAAAGTTTAATGGTGCATTAATTTTCTACTTTTGTTCAGCTGAAGGAGAATTAAATATAACCGGAAAGGATCTTACTTGGTTAGAAGATTTAAAGATATGTCTTGCGAATAGACCAATCTAGTTGGCTTCCTCTATTCATAATGGCAAAGGAAGTGGTAAGCCTTTAGCTCTTTTTTCTTGTTGGCTATACATTAATCTTGCCCTCTTTTTCCATTCCACAGTTTCCATTTCTTAACCTTTTTACTGTCTAAGTGGAACACATTTCTGTTGTCTATTTATGGATCATGCTTCTGTAGTATTTGTCAGCCAAAAGTTTGTTGACTTTTTTTTTATTCTGAATGATGTTGATTGTGAGTAGAATTATCGCAAACTATGCTCATTCATCTTGCATTATTTTGACCATGTGACCAATTCTGGGACCTTTTGTTTCTACTTGATTAAACTACTATGCACCTTTAGCCGGTTCATGCACTATTTAGGCTCTTTGGCAACAAACAACTTGAATTCTTAGACACTGATTCTCTACAAATTTTTTTGGGCCTTGAATTTATAGGATCTAAGTTTTTTGAATGATCGAATTCTTAAATTTATTTTTTAACCCTTAGCATTTTCAGATATTCTGACTTGCAATACTTTAGAGATTTTTGTTTTGTTGAATTTGATAGCTTTATGATTTCTCAAGTCTTGGTAATTTGCAGATTTTTCAATCTTCCTGGTTGCTTGATTTTTGTTTTTTGATTCCCTAACTTGTGTCAATTTTAAGGTTTTCTCTTTGGAGGTCTCAAATCTTCTAATTTTTTAGATATCAAAATTCTTTATTTTTTGTGTTCTTGGATTGTTGATTTCTTTCGACAGATGTTTGTTTCTGGACTTTCGGATCTTATTGACTTATGGGGTGTTTGGTTGCATGATAATGAAAGTTTTTGTTTTAATTTTTAAAAATTGTAAGAAAACTTGTTAAAAGAGGTGTTTGGTAACCATGACAATTTTATATTTTAAAAGTGATTTTCTTCTTAAACAAAAAAAGAGGGTCTCACCTCTTTCTTTTTTCTTGTGGTCCCCCACTTTGTTTGGTCATGCGTGGTAGTTACTCTTTTTTGTAATCACATCCCTCCAAACATGATAATTTTATGTCATGAGTTGGTTCACTTTTTATTTTAATACAATTTTTTATCATGAAAGTGTACAAAAAATTATCATGCAACCAAACACCCCATTAGGTATTATTTGGAGTTTTTTTATCCCCAACTTCTCATAGTTTTGGTGTCCCTAAATTTCCTTTGGAATTTTTAGGTTCACCGAGTTATCGAATTCTCTAAACTTTAATAAATCTCTCAGCCCTAAGTCTATTTAGAGATTTCCCATTTCTAACTTCCAAGGTGTCTTGCATTTTTTATGATTTTTTGGGACCTTACTGGATTCTACAATTCTCAAACTTTTTGGGTCTTGAACTGGTTTTCTGGGATTCTTGGATCCGTGGGACTTTCAACTTCTGATTTATAAGCCTTCGGATTTTATGATTTTCTACATTGTCACCAGTTCTCTTAAATTTATAGATTCACATAGGCTTTTAATGTGAAAAAGTAAAATGTGCTGATTTTTTTGAATAATACTTAATATTATGTGATCAAATCATATAATTGTCACAAATGGATAATGTAACAAATTCATTTGGCCTAGGTGTATCTAATCTTAGTCATCAACCAACGGAAAACAAAACATGTTCTTATTCAATCCACAAATGTTCAATGATCTACCACATTGGCGAAGATAAAAAACATAAGTAGGAAATGAGGCATTAAGTGAAAGCAAGAAAGGAAACTCTAATAAGAGAACACCTTTCCACAGCTTCAGAAAAGATTGAATCTGATATACCTGCTTCAACACAAGGTTTGATTTTCTCATCATATCCTAAATTAAGGCCTTTTGGATACAAGGAACCCATTTTCGTACTTCTTTGTGATGGCAACAGTCCTACTAAAATATTTAAAAATTGAGCTTAGACTTAAGACTTGATGTTTAAACATACGAGTAGTACCAAATGGCCTGAAACATTTTTAAGTTTCTTCTACTTTGAAATTGCTTCAACTAAAGCTAGATATTGATCTCTTGGCATCACAAAAAGATTTCTATATGAGTAATTTTTAGCTTTTTATATTTCAAAAAAGCACCTATTAGAATGTATAGTTTCATAATGCATTAGAGTTAAAATTTTCAATGTGAAATTTTCAGTTTTGAGTTTTCTGAGTGGTCAAATTCTTAAATTTTCTAAGCAACATAAATCTATTTCTGAAATTTCAGGTTTTCAGAGTTTTCTGAACCTACAGAACTCTCAAATTCCAGGTTTTCAGATTATTAGACTTTCAGATGTTCAGATTTTTTAAAAATCCTCAGGTTTCAGACTCTCAAATTTTCTATTTTTCTCTGGGATTTCCAGTTGTTTTGAAATTTCCTGTGTTTTAATTTTCATTGGTTTCAAAACTTTCTAAGTTCTCCGAACTTTCAAAGTGCCCAGATTTTTTATGTTTCAGAATTTTCAAAACTTGTCATACTTCTGATTGTTTTATTTCCAGGTATTTTAACTTACAACAATTTTTGGATTTTATGATTTTAGAGAACTCTGAAACAAAATTTAATATTGTTAACAAACAGGTTACAAAAAATCAATGAACCATTGTGGAACAATGCGATAATGATTGAATGAAGCAAAAATTTGACAAATACAATATCTGACAAATACTTACCTTAGAACAAAAATTTTATAAACTAATTACTAGGGTGTTTGGTTTCGTCAACAAATTGATATTTTTTTACAAAAATGTGCCCTTTCTTTGTGGTTCCCCACCTTTTATAATTATACTTTGTCTTCACTTTTTATCATCTCAAAAAAAATGATAATTTTTTTTACTTTCTCTATTTAAGATTTTTCTAATATAAAATTGATTTTAGTATACAAAAATTTATTATGCACCAAAACACTCTCTAAATCTACTGAAATATGACATTTGGCATCAAATATTTACTTCAACTAAATTATATTTACATATTTATAAAATAAATATATTTTAAATAAAATATTTATAACGTTCTCTATCTTTTACCGGTCCACGTGCGTAGCACATTTGTTTGACTAGTATATATATAGGGTGTCAACGGTGGCATAGGCCCATAGCGGCCAGAGGATGGCCAATCAACGGCAATGAGGGCAGCTTGAGGGGAGATAGTGGGGGTGGTTGCTACATTGGCAGTGACATAAGAGATACTAAAGCAGATGATCCCGGTACTAATTTAGACCAAGACTCTTATTTTATAAAAAATACTGAAGAATTTACAAGCATCAATCAAGAAGAAATCACAATTTACGGATTGGGGTGTGCATCTTTTATTCCGCCAACATGGAGCGCCAGCCCATGGCACATGGGCCCCAATGTGCTCTTTGAGCGCGGCGCACATATAGTTGATGAACAATTTGAAATTTTAAACCCATGAGAGGTTAACCGTTAATTAATATGGTCTTCTATCTATGTGCCTTGAGACGAGGGTGCATCCGCCAAATTAATTTTGATTTCTTGAGGATCTAATAGGATTTAATTAACTCGAATCCAATGCATCCTAGGTATGGGACATACCGCATTTAATGCATCCTAAGCTGGAGCACATCAATTGCATGTGCATTAGACCATCAATGAGAGGAGATTTCACTTTATTTAATAGTTTATCACGAGGTTGAAGACTACCTATATAAAAGGGGTTGACCTTCTATGCCTCAAGGCTTTGAACTTTCATACCATAGAGTGTGGGAGTGCCATTTGGTAGATCTAGTTCACCCTTATTGTTGTTGCATCCAGCTGGCACACCTTATGTAATGATTGATTAAATCAATTGATTAGCTCAACAACGTTGCTAATTAAGAGCCTTCCCAAGTGGTCACCTATCCTCGGCTTACTCTCAATAGAGCATACTTAACTTCAAAGTTTTTTTCAACTCAACTTCCGAAAAATGATTAACAAGTGTTGTTGTTAGTCCATTGATTTAATCTCTTAACATATTCACAAATTGAGGTATTACACCCTAGCCATAGACCACATCTATGATGGAGTATGCTAACTACAATTTTATGTTTTCTTTATTTTCATGTATTTTTAACTTCATTCTTGCACACATTTGGTCCCTTTTATTACATTTTTACATATAAAAATACTAAAAATAGGGGCTAGGATCTAGATTCCATCCGGTTCATTTAGATCCATTTGTTGTTTATGCTCATTTTCTTAACAGATATTATACTTATTTTGTAACTTTAACCATCTATCAATTTTGTTTGTTATTTTGTGTGTTTCAGATAGATAGATGCCTCCCAAGCCATACCATATCTACTAGAAGCACCCTAGGATGAACCATGTCTACAACTAGAAGCATTTTCAAGCTCCTCATCCTCGGCTAGCCAAAGGTGAAGAACTTGAAACTCATATTTCATCTCATCTGGTATGCAATCAATATCAATTACTTTTAAATTGAAGCATGTAGTTTATGGTGACCATGACTTCTCATTTCCGAATCTAAAGCTTCCAAACATACCTTGCAATGCCTAAGTGATGTCAAATCTGTGTCCACAAGGTTTGAGCATCTGTTCTAAATTGTGCCCATAGGACTCTTTAACCTCAATGCCATGATTTTGGAATTTTAAAGATGACATCAGAGCATGACAATGACCTTATCATAGTATTTGATTATCATATGGGGTGTTTGGTTGCATGATAATTGAGGTTTTAATTTTAATTTTTAAAAATTGTAAGAAAACTTGTTAAAAGAGGTGTTTGACAACCATGACAATTTTATGTTTTGAAAGTGATTTTCTTCTTAAACAAAAAAAGAGGGTCTCACCTCTTTCTTTTTTCTTGTGGTCCCCACTTTATTTGGTCATGTGCGGTGGTTACTCTTTTTTGTAATCACATCCCTCCAAACATGATAATTTTATGTCATGAGTTGGTTTACTTTTTATTTTAATACAATTTTTTATCATGAAAGTGTACAAAAAATTATCATGCAACCAAACACCCCATTAGCTTTTATTTCCATCTCCTATCTTGGCAGTGAGGGGAGTGTCGAAACAATAGGGTTAAGTCCCACAATAATGATACATGAGAAGGTTTAGTTTCTTATATATCATACGCCCTTCAATCTCAATTCCACAGTTTTGGAGTTTGAAAGAGTGAAAAACAATGGAGATAGTGGTGAAGACTATGGCACATTGGTGATGATGGTATAGTAGTGACAAGAACAAGATAGCTATGAAACCAATGTTGGAAAAGTGATTATAAGAGATGATTTTGATTGAAGACCGGATCACCTCAGTTGGGTGACATGAGAGGGTGAGGACCCAACATGTTACATGCTCATTCATCCTTTCTCTTGTATAATGAACTGGCCCCACCCTCATGTGAGAGAGTGAAGACAATTGCCTCAATCACGTGACTGACGTATCTAGTCTCCTTTGGTTGAAGTTGCTATGGGGATCCAATTATAAAAATACAACATTAAATGATAAAAATTAAAAATAAAAAGTATCATATCAAAGTTTAACAATTATATAAAATTTATTAGTTTTTTAATTATAAAATTATTAGATTCAATTTTTTTAAATGAAATTTATTTTGAATCTTTGATAATGAAATTTGAATTAAAGCAAAGTTAGAATATCATAATTTCTATTTAATTATAATCAAATATTATGAGAATCAACATTGAAAACATGTAACAAAATCTAACTTATCTGAGTTTTAATATTGTTATGAGATTTTTTTTGATAAGTTGAACATTGTCAAAACAATAAGTAGGATTCATCATCACTGCATTCTTTCTTCCCTCTCCTATAAAATGTTATGTTTGCATTACACATATTATTTGATAGGTATTTATCTTTTACTCTATCATCTAATGTTGCATATTTTATTATAGTATTATAAATGATACCATATTAATTTTAATAATGACATTTCAGGAAGGTAGAGTATGAATAACAAAGTTGATAGCGATGGATACTGTAGACACACAAAATTCACCTACTTTAGCGCATGAAACTCGTGTTCTAAAGGGTAGATGTTTCTCTGAATGATGGCGACACTTTTAGTGTTGGTTTAGAGCTTTGCCAAGTGTATTTGGATGTTTTCCGAAGGTTTTCAAGGGAAGCCATATTTTCCAAGTGAAAGCCGCACGTTAACTACAGAAGCATGGAAATCAGCTTGTTGACCAAAGCTTATTGATGAAACATTGAAGGCTATGATCAAATCTTTATTATGGATGTGTTTTGGTTCATGTTGTGTCTTTATAATTGTCGTTGGGTACGTTTTGACCGGCATTGGACCTTCAGTTCACTGCCCCAACTTCATGATGAAAATTTGAAGTTTTGGAGCATGTGCCAGCTGATCACCACTGTATGAAGCTTCTTTGGCCCGTTATCTTTTCAACACAACAAGTGACATCGAACTATGAGTTTGTGAGTGCCCATAGTAGCTTCCGGAATGTAGGTCCACAGATGTAGGGCCATGCACCACGAGGCCAAGACACATGCGCCCTCCCTCGGGGACACATGCCATGCGCCCTCCCTGGGGGGCATAGTGCCATGTGCCCTCCTAGGGGGGCACATGGTACCGAACTCTGGTTTTGATTCTAATTCTGATCTTCAATCTGAAAGCTTTGTTTGGATAAATTTTCTATTTTTTTTTTGAGATCATCATATGAATTTCCACGTGCCCCCAATCAAGGGCATGTGGCCATGTACCCAAGGGTGGGGCATGTGCCCATGCACCCCAAAGGATGGCACATGTGCCCCGACCTAGGGCACATGGCACCAGCCTTCAACTTTGTTTCTAATTTGGACCAGATAAGCCTGAAAATCTTGTTTTGAATTATTTTTGATTTTGTCTCAAATTTTCTATGTGCCCCCGATTGAGGGCATGTGGCCATGCACCCCAGGGGTGAGGCATGTGCCCATGCGCCCCTAGAGGAGGGCACATGCACCCTCGACCCATGGCACATGGCACTAGTTTTCAACTTTGATTTTAATTTTGACCTGATAAGCCTGAAAATCCTATTTTATATTATTCTTGATTTTTTTGAATTTATATATAAATTTTCATGTGCCTCGATCAAGGACATGTGGCCATGCACCCCCAGAATAGGGCACATGCACCCCACCCCAAGGCGGTATGGCCCAAATTTTTTAGGAATTGATAGACACTAGTTTCTTCTATAAATTAAAGCAATCTCTGATGTTCCAGAGGTTAGAACACGACCATCCAGGCATCCCAAGATGTCCTTCTACCCTCCTATTATTTTATGGTGATTTTTAGAGAGATAAATTTATGTGTTTACAGAGAAAAAAGTAGATTCGCACACATCTAGCTAGGGCCGCCATCTTCAATCTCTACAGAAGCGTGGAGACATCTACTACCTAAGCTGTCTGAAGTAAAGTTCTTACTCTCTCAATTTATTTTCCTGTGTAGTAGATGGCATGCAATTCCAAGGTTATGGCTGGTCATGTTGCACAGGAAATCAAGCACCCACGTGTTGAGAACTCTTCTTCATCGGCCAACCAAAGAAGGAGAAGCTAGAACCCACCCACTTTCCTGCTAAGGTACACATGCTTAGTCAATCTCTTATTTAATTCCATTGCATAAAGCTAAGCCTATGGTTCCTATCGATCACATTCCTTATTTTCATACATTAATTTCTTTCATCATTTCTTACCCACATGACCCGAATAGTCCCTTCAACATCCTAGTGATGTCGAATATCGAGTATTCAAGAATTAATGTGAGTATGTGTAATGAAGGGATCTCCTCCTCCCTCTCTCTCTATCTTTGAGGGGAGTCAATCTGGGAATTTCATTTCTGGAGTTGACAGATACTTCTATTACAATTTATAACTTGTTTGAACTACAAATTTCAAAATTTTATACTTGGTTAGAGTATCAGAAATGATATTCAATAGCTATCTTATAAGCCCCAAGGGGGCTTGGGGGCACTCCAAGCACCCACATCCCCAACAGCTAGCATGTGGCTAGTGATTGGGCTAGCTATTAGCCCGATCATTAGGTTGCGCAATCCCATGTGACCCGGCCTAACCAATCTGATAGAAGCAATGAATTAAGCAATTCAAGTGGATTTGGGCCAGTCACCCAAAAATATGACCAGGTTGGGTTAGGTCAATCAATCTTGCTTCAACCCAACATTCCATGATCTTAGATGATAAAAAGGTTAGTTACATTTTTTCTATCAAATAATCAATTTAAATTAAAAGAATGAGTTCATATATTAAATGTTAAATCAAATAAGTTATTAGAACTAATGGTCACATGTAATAGAACATATCAGTTTAAATATGAGGTATGAATGTAATTTATAAAAAATAAAGTTTTTATAAAAAAATTAAATTTCTATAAATGATAATAACCATGTACAAAACTTGATAGTTGAGAACTCTGTAGCTATCATCCTCTCTCACTTAGGTTGCGATCAACAAATAGTGAGCTTTGATAAGGACAATTGTGGAGCCTAGTGTGTGGGAGAAATTATCTAAAAAGAAAGTTTTCGTGGAAACAACTAGAGACCAGATGCATGGGTGTTTTAGTGAGTGTAGATTAGTCATATGCTTCATTGTCTACAGTTTTTGACGAACTTGTCGAATTCCAAATACATATTTTTTGATAACATTCAAAGTTGGTTCTCATAGTGCAATTTGGATTTGATCAAGACAATGACTATAAAATTGAAAGAATTGGAAATTTTGTTATCCAAAGATTGATTTCTTATATTGGTATTAGAGCCAAGTTGAAATTTCATTCTGAATCAGTATTGTTTCATTCTCATTTCATGTGATTTTGTGTTTATGTTTTTTGTGCAAAGTTGACTTTTGTCAGAGCAATCATGGTGCATTTTTTATATGTATATGTGATTTGTTACTTGATGTTGGTTATTGTGACTTAAGGCTTTCTAATACCACTCTCTATTCATCATTCTATTCACTAGAGTATCCAATATAGTGCCAAAAAGATCAAGATTCAATTGGTTGTGCACCCTCGAAGGATAAAAAATCTGATTTTCTCTATCTTTGGCATTGTGGCAAGCCTTTAGGCTTGGTAATGTAAGAAATTTAAATTTTAAACATTTTCTTAAAAAATAATGGTGGTAGAGGAAACATTTCATGCATTTTTGACAGCAACATGCTTGACAACAATGGTAACTCTCCACTTTCTGAGTTTAAGAGGGTCTAAGGCAACCAAGGACTAGATGATAGCAAGGCACTATATTCAGTTAATTTGTGGTGCTTGATAGAGTGTTTGGTTGCACATTAACTTTTTATACACTTTCATGATAAAAAGTTGCATTGAAATAAAGTGTGAACTATTTAATGATATAAAATTGTCATGTTTGGGGACAAGTGGTAACAAAAAAGATTAAGAGCCATATATGACTAGTAGTAGGGGACCACATGATACAAAAAAGAAACTCACATTTTTTGTCCAAGAAATAAATTTATTTAAGAAAATAAATTTTTAATGACCTATAAACACCTCCTTTAGCTAGTTTTGTCGTAGAAATATAAAATTACAGTAAAAACTCAATTTATCATACAGCCAAACACCCTGTTAGGGCACTACTACCATGGTTACCTTGATGTGAATCAAGTTAACAGTCCATAGAACCTAGATTAGATTTGAGAAACCATATTTATTTATTTTTTAATGATTTTAAAATCATATACAACATAAAATTTTAAAAAAACTAAAAATTCTTAAACATTTTAAATATATATTCAGTAGATTATTAAAGCTTTCAATCATCTTATATATGGTTTTAAATGTAGTAGTCATATTCAATTATTTGTTTTATTTTACCATTATTTTAAAAAATAATTATTAAATTTAAAACTTGAATTAATCTTATAAAATAAGACTTTATATAATAGTGATTAGAGCATTAGTTTGATACTCTTATTAAGTTCATGAGTGCTCAAATATTTTACATAGTTTAGATTTACATGTTTATTGCATATAAATTATTTATACGTTATTTCATTTTCTATAATTTATGAAATGAAATAAAAAAAGCATGAACTTGAACTATACAAACTAATTTTGTTTGGTATATATCCCACATAATTATTCCTTACTTACAATGTATACATGTAATGTTTACTTAATGTAATTATCATGTGATAGTAATTAGTTATTTAGATGCATTTATTGGGGCTTGTTTGCCTGTCTCTATTGAATTCTGATGGCAAACTATATCTCCCTTCATGTGATGTATTTCACTTGGTTAAAAAAGATTTTTTATTGAGTATTACGGTGGAGAAAAGAGTGAAACTACTTGAATAAGTATTCTCCGAGAAGTGAAGATGTGTCTACATCAACATTAAATGTTAGTTTTTATGCACATTGTTATGACTCTAGTGTTGTATGAATAGAATTAAAAGTCCTTGATCATCCATTTAATATCTTTGCAATTATATCTTGTATATGTGATATTCCAAATATATATACATATATAGCTCATGTTTTAATGAGACCACAATAATAAAAATCTCTTCTTACAAATATTAGGTTAATAAACATGAGACAATAAAATAACCCATGTAGCCTTCTATTACTATAGTATTGATTAGCTAATCATAGATTAGATGGGCTTGTTATACTTTTACAACATTTATCAATGAATTAGTGATCATGTACAAGGCATTTGCTAAACCGTTGAATAGACAATTGCATGGTTTTATCATCATGTCATACAAACTATGTTAAAACTTTATTTTCATAATGCAACAAGAAAGTATGGCCTAAGTAGAGTACATGATTTGCTAAATATGTATATAAGTTACAATGATTGCAATTTACAAGAATTGTCTACCTATTAAGTATAAAGTGATTTGTTATATGGGCACAAGGTCATCAACATAAGGTGAATAAGATTTTAATCCTCACTAGGATATCATATATCCTATCTTTACATAATAAGAGTTATGCAAATTTGTCAAATTTTAGTGGGAATGTAAATTTGGATAAAAGACTACTTTTTAATTTTAAAAGAATATCTACAATGTTATCATATACATTGATATCTCCTTTGTAAATATCATGGTAACTATCTATTGAAGGTATATTATATGTCAACAAACTCACTGACCTAAACTTCTCTAGTTGGCTCAAAATTTGAGAATTGTTCTCATAGTTAACTAGATAGCATATGTGTTTTAAAGCCAGTGTCTCCTAAACTATCTGATGGTGCAAGAAAAGATAAGATCATTACTTACTATAAGCACAAAGAAAATGTTACTCTTGTCTAATGCTATAAGGTAGCCTCTATAAGCAATTAGTTTTAGAGACAATATGAGAAGGAGATAAAATAATAGAAGCTACTTATTGGTAAGACCAATGAGAGGAGGAAGTATCAATATTTGAGAAAAAAATGCCATGTAGAAAGGAATAAAGTGGCTAAGCTATACAATGGTCATTGCTTCCATCGTCATAAGGATGGATACTAGAAGAGAAACTACAAGTTGTATCTTGCAGAGAAAGCAAAGGTAAAGCTTAGAGAACCTTCATGCATCTAGCATTGACAATAACTTATCTTTTAGATCATCACGTGGGTATTATATCTATAATAACTTGTTGATGTTGACAAGTAGAGAGCTCAATAAATGAAAGGTTGGCATACAAATAGGAAACAATGCAAAAGTTGTGACATTGATCATGGGAGAAGAAAACTTAAGTTGCCTTATAGAGATATCCTTGTTTCCAGATACCACTACTATGTTCCTTCCATTATCAAAAACATCATTTCTACTTCTTATTAAAAAATATGGATTTATCATGAGCTTTGAAAATAATGGTTGTTCTTTAACCCAAAAAGGGTTTAATAAGTAATTTTTTATATTAGATATGGAAGCTCATGATATGTATGTGGATACTCATCTTAAAATAAAAAAGATGATATAGATCAAACCCCTCTTTGGCATTATAGACTTGGCCATACTATTAAGAAAATACTTAAGAAGCTTCATGAGGATAGATGCAATAGGATAAATGATTTTGAATTATTACCGACATGTGAGTCTTGCCTTGTGGTAAAAATGAACAATTCTTCATTTAAAGGACATAGAGAGAGGAGTAATGAGTAATTAGAACTTATAAATTTAGATTTATCGTGACTACTTAGGCCAAAAGTAGATATTCTTACATCATCACTTTCATTGATGATTTCTCCATGTATATATGTATTTAATGAGGTAAATAGTGAGACCTTAAAAAATTAGAGTTTAAGAGTAAAGTAAAGAAATAAATTAAAAAGAGTATTAGAACTATTTGATTAGATTGAAGAGAGAAATATTTGAATACAAAATTTACACGATACTTAAAGAATAATATAATCATATCTCAGCCAAAACTTTCTTATACTCCTCAAATTAATAGATTAGCTATAAGGAGAAATCTACTTTATTGGACATAGTACGATCAATGATGACGTTTGTAGAATTTTCTTTGTCTATGCACCTGACACTACCACATATATTCTGAATGAGGTATCTTTTACATTTGTTTTAATTACTTTATATAAGATATGAAAAAAAAATCTGACTTTGAGTGCGTTTATGTTTAAGAATGTCCACACAACTCATGTTAAAAGGTATAACTCTGATAAATTGGAATCTAAAACAAAGAAGTTTTGTTTTTGAGATATCTTAAGAAAAAATATATTATTTCTATCACCCAGATGATCAAATTACCAAAATTGCCAAGTGTGTTGCACTCTTAGAGGAAAAGTTCCTTAAATAAAATAATGAGAGCAAGGTAAGTTAAAATTTTTCTAGTTTTACCACCTGAGAACACTTCTACTAGAATACCTATTGAGAGTGACATACAGATGTTGATAAAAATCTATGCCCTACAATTCAATCATATATAATTTATTTTGACATTTCTTGTCATATTTCATTTAATTAATTAGCATATCTTTTACTATACACTAATTAGATGTGTATATTATAATCATGTTTTATCACATTTGCAAAGATCATAATGAAGTCTTTGATTGCATGCAATGATGATTGGATTATGATGAAATCAAGATAATGAGATCAATCATTTAGAGCTATGTAATCTAAAAGTTCCTAGTTGTAAGATCTTTGAAAAGAGATATTAAAGATCTAGATAGACTAGTGTATATGTCTTTTCATAAGATCAGGGTGATTTATTTCATTAGTCATTAGTGTAAAGATAATAAGATACATATACACGTGATCATTAGTGGAATGAGTTCACTAAATTATTATGACTTATAAATCCTGAATAGTACCTTTCCTAACTGTCAATTCGATATTTCTATTATCTGATCGTACGTTGGACATTTGACACAAGTTTCCAAATATGTCTTATCAATACCTTGTAATTTAGCCATTGACTTATGGATCAATGATTCAATGGTCCAATATAGTTAAGAAATTGAGTACAATTAAGGAAAACCCAATGAAGATAACTGAGTGGACAACAAGATATCATTCACTCTTGATAAGTAAGAAAGAGAATGCTCTATGTGATAGTACTCTAAATTTATAGGTAGGGTTGAAAGAATAATTGAAAAAAGAGTTTTCTAATTGATTTAGTTTTGAGTACATGATCCCAAAGTGTCAGTATACTAAGGAGTTGACAGTTTTTGTCAGTACACTGAGAATAGTTTGAAGCATCCTTTAATGTCATATATTACAGTTCAATCTATGTACATCCCTACCTAAATGCATTATGGCATTTAGCTTAGCTATATTGTTACTTCTATATATGAAAGATTTGGTGCTAGTTCTATGACATAGCTACAATGTCCAAATGGTGTATGTGTTCTACTCAAACTAATCAATGATTTTATTTGTACCAGGAGATATAAAATAGAAAAATTGATAGAATTGTATGTCCTACAAGTCAATCATATATGACATGATTTGACATTTCTAAAAATATCTCATTCAATTAATTTGGAAAATCTTCATTACGAGTTCTTATTAGATGCGAATATCATAATGAAGTTCTTGAACACATGGAATCATGATTGAATCATGATGAGATCTGTAAGGAATCGTCCATTAAAATTTGGTGCAGCGGAAGCGACGATTCCTATGTGTTCCTTTAGAATCCGTCTCAATCAGAACCGAACGACGAAAACCGAAAACCGATCAAATCGGGTTCGAATATACCTGATAGGGATTCATATAATCCCATGGAGAGGAAGGAGATGAGCTTCTCAAGCTCTCCAAACCGTTTAAGCGTCCGGTCTCCAGCAGTATCCACACGAACTTCATCCACAGCAGGTTCTCCCTTCGCGCCGGCCTCGAGAACTCTTCCCGAACGGAGCTCCATCGACCATGGACACCTTCTAGAGAGAGGAGGAGGTAGGGAGGAGGCTATGGACGTGATTTTCACCCTTGGCTTGATGGGGTTTGGCTGAAACCATTAGTATTTATAGAGAATTATGGAATTTTTCATAAAAACCCAAAATCTCTATAAATTACGTCCTTGCCCCTGTACTTGTGGATAAGTCCTTTTGTGTGTGACCCACTAGGCCCAATAGCCTATTTGGTTGAGGCCTAAATAAAATAGAACAATTCTATTTAATTTAAATTAAATCCGTTATCCGATAACAGATTAATCGGCCTATCGATCATGAAGGGTACAAGCCACATCCCATGATCCCAAATGGCTATGGGGATAATTTCATCTCCATTGAGCCTTTCCATCATCAGTTACCACATGGATATAAACCCTCATCCATCCAATGTCCCGGTCGGAAAGGAGTACGGCATCGGCTTGTCAACTCTTTAGTGTACTAACTCTATAGTCATGTACTCAAAATTGGATCAATAGGAAAACTCATTTTCCAATTATCCTATCTACTCTAGCTAGAGATTTAGAGTACTATCCCATAGGACATTAACTCTCATTTACCGAGAGTGGACAATTCCTTATTGTCCACTCAATTGTCTCCATCGGGTTTTCATTGTACCCGATCCATCGCTATATAGGACCATCTAAATTGTGATCCATAAGTCAATGGTCAAAGCACAAGTTCCACCCAACAAGGCATCTTTGGCGACTCAGGTCAAAGGTCCAACCATGCAACCGTGATGATAGAAAACCCTGATAGACAGTTCGGTAAGATACCATTCAGGGTTTCTAATTCGGTCAGTTCAGTGAACTCATTCAACTAATGAGCACCTGCATGTGTATCTCAGTGTCTCCACACTAATGACCAATGAGATCGGTCGTCCTCATCACATGAGAAGACATCACATACACTAGTCTATCCGGATCCTTGATGTCCCGTCTCAAGTATCCTATGACTAGGAACATTTAGATCAAATACCTCTAGATGATCAATCTCATTATCATGATCTCATCATGATTTAATCATCATTGTATTTGATCAAGGACTTCATTATTATATTCGCATCTAATAAGAGCTTATAATGAAGATTTGCCTAATTAATTGAATAAGATATTTCTAGAAATGTCGAATCATATCATATATGATTGGCTTGTAGGGCATACATTTCTATCAAGATCATGCATAATAATGAGATTGATCATCTAAAGGTATAAGAACTAAATATTCCTGGTCATACAATTCTTGAGACGAGACATCAAGGATCTAGATATACTAACGTATATGATGTCTTCTCATATGATAAGGATGATTGATCTCATTGATCATTAATGTGGAGACACTGAGATATATATACAAGTGTTCATTAGTTGAATGAGTTCACTGAGCTGACCGAATTTGAAACCTTGAATGGTATCTTATTAAACTGTCATTCAAGGTTTTCTATATTCACGGTTGCATGGTTAGACCTTTGACTTGAGTCGCCAAATATGTCTTGTTGGGCAAAACTTGTGTTTTGACCATTGACTTATGGATCACCATTCAGATAGTCCAAGATAGCTATGTATTAGGTACAATGGAAACCCAATGGAGGCAATTGGGAAGACAACAACGGATCGTCCACTCTCGGTAAGTGAGAGTGAATGTCTTACGAGATAGTACTCTAAATCCCTGGCATGGGTAAAGAGAATAGTTGGAAAGAAAAATTTTACAATTGACCCAATTTTGAGTACAAGATTTTATAGAGTTGGTATAATTAGGAGTTGACAGTCGATGTTATCCTCTTTTCCAACTAAGGCATTGAATAGATGAGGGTTTATACCAATGTAGTAATTAATGATAGAAATGCTCAATGGAGATAATATTATCTTCATAGTCATTTGGAATCAGGATATGGCTTGTACTTAAGGATATTCATTGTTTGGTTCAACACAAAAAACCAAACCAAACTAGTAGTTTAGTTCAGTTTGGCTGGGTTTGAACTACCGAATGGTTTGGTTTGATTTCTAGGACCCTTGAAACCAAACTAAATTGATAAACCAAATAACTTAAATTAGATTAAATATTTTATTTTAAGTTTATTTAATACAATACATATGCATCTTCTTTTATAAAAACAAATTTTTTTCAAGAGTTTTTATGATAAAATTAATGAATTGATACATATACACTAAATTTTAATAGAATTTTATTTAAAATAAAAAATGAAAACATATATTGACATATCTACTATACATTAATAAAATATGGTTTGAACCTAACCAAACCAAACAAAACTAACCAAACCAAATTGAGTTAATATGCTTTGGTTTGGTTTGAAAGATTGTTTGGTTTGGTTTGGTTTGAGAAGAAATACTCCAAAACCAAACCAAACCATTAACACCTCTAATTGTACTCTTCGTGATCACTAGGTCGATTAATTTGTTATCAGATAACAGATTTAATTTAATTAAATAAAATAGTTCTATTTTAATTAGGCCTCAACCAAATAGACTATTAGGCCTAGTGGGTCACATATAAGGACTTATCCATGAGTACAAGGGCAAAAGCATAATTTATAAATATTTTAATTTTTTTATAAAAAATTTAAATTCATTATAAATATTAATGGTTTCAGCCAAACCTTATTAAGCCAAGGGTGAAAACTACGTCCTCAGCCTCCTCCCTACCTCCTCCTCCCTCTAGAAGGTGTCCATAGTTGATGAAGCTTAGTTCGAGAATAGTTCTCGAGCTCGGTGCAAAGGGAGAACCTGCTGTGGATGAAGTTCGTGTGGATACCGCTAGAGACCAGATGTTTGAACATTTTTAAGAGCATCATAAGTTCTTCTCCTTTCTCTACAAGGGATTAGATGAATCCCTCTCATGTATATTCAAACTCATAGATATCAATTTTTGATTTTTGTTATTCAGTTTTGCTTGAGACAAGATCAACATGAACCACAAAGGAATCATCACTTCTACTACACCAAATTTCATAAGATGATTTTTTATAGTGGCATCTGAGCTAGTTTAAGTATCGGTCAAAGACAACATCAAATCAAAGTTATTTTATGTATTTTATGCTTTCTCAAATTAGTGCAAACGTCTATATTGTCGAGATCGCAAGAATCTGTATATGACGTAGATCAAAGATTGATTGAAACTTGAAGAATCTCATGATATTTCTCTTTCTATTTCTACAAACCATTTGAATTTTAAACCTCTGTAGAGTCTAAGAGGAGCCTTGAAAGTTGGTGATTCTGTCATGCTTGAATAGTCACCCTAATTTGGCGATTTTGTGAAATCTCCATCTGTAGAGCGAATTGAAACCTCATGAAAACTTTATAATATAGGCAATATGATTACCTAACTTTTTTCCTATGATTTCATGCTTGGAACGGTGGCAACGAAAGAAGAATTTGTATTTTTTCGACGACAGAAGCCCTAATGGCGTGGTGCCTTGCTCTCGTGATTGTCATCTTTCGCCTAAGATTCAAGGGATAAGGATGGATGATTTACAATCCCTGTTTGACAAGGATTATATCTGGTACTTTTTGGGATTTTTCTTATGTATGGAATGTCCAAAATGGACAATGAAATCCAATGAGGACCTATTTTAAACTCCAAAGGTGCCATCTCTGTTCTTCCCCTATTTTTAGTCTATTGATATTTTTATTGAATATTGTGATTGATGATTTGGAATCAATGTTTGGCTCTAAATTTTATTTTGGAGGAATTTTCAGCATCCAGGATAAGGAGTTATTCTCCTAGAAAGATGGGTGTCATGTACTCTGTTCTGGCAGCACCTCCCTCTCTTATTTCCATTTCTCCTTAGATTAAAATTTTCTTGGATATAAATCTAATTTTTTCAAAAACCTCATTAGATTAGGATTCCAATGCATATTTCTCTAGAAAAGGAGATAAGGGCCTCAAAACTCAGGGCATCAAAATTGCACCCCATGGCACCCTTATCAAGTGAGGAAGAAGGATTCAGGGCCAATTTAGACCCAGATTTGGATATGTCCAAGGTGGATCCATGGGCTATTGGAGGCCGGTGCACGTGGGCACACCCCAAGGTGGCGATGTGCACCATTCTATGTGGCACAATTCACGCAAAGCTTTATTGATTATTTATTTATGATTTTAAATTTTTTACAATCATAAAAAATCAAAAAAAAATTGCCATAAAATTATATAAAAATTATAAAATATAAAATTATGGATTTTAAACCTTTAATGGCTTGCTAGATGATAGTAAACCTTATTGACATAGATTCATTCATAGTTAATTTTTAAAATTATTTTAAAAGCTTAACTTAGTTAATTAGGGTATTAATTAATTCTAAAAAATAGAATTTATAAAATAGTAATCAAGACAATAATTTCTAACTTTGCATAGTATTAAGAATGCATAAATGTTTTAAATAATTTAGATGTGCTTGTTTATTTTATATAAATTGTTTTTATGTTGTTTCCATGTTATTTATTTCATGAAAAATTCGACAAGCATAAAAATGTAGAATTTCAAAATTATAAATTATATTTTTATGGTATAAATGTTATATCATATTAACATCTTGTATTCTCACTATGTTTATGTGATGTTGTATTGTATGAATGCATGGAGATCAGACTTAAATTTAATTATTATGTGATGATAGTTACTTATGTGGATGTGTCTAATTGAAGCCTATGTGCCTCCTTGTCTCTTTTCAATTCTAATTGTAAATTATACTTTTTTTATTAATGTACTTTTCTTGGTTATAACCATGATTTCTTATTAAATTATGCACATTCGTGGGTCTGTGTACCCTCTAGTCGCTTATAATAGTTAGAAGCCAGTTCATGGAGGAGGAGAGATCAAGGCCACTTGAAAAACTTTTCTTCTAGAAGTAGAGACATACCTACATTGACATTAGATGCCAACTTCTTTAGTTGCACACCATTCTGGCTCCGGTGTTGCATGTTTTGGTTGAATCCATGATCATCCATTTTATTTATTGCATATGTGATATGTGGGTATGTGTTATAGGTTATATCTTAGATATATATGATATTTCAAAGGTATATATTATAATTAGAACATATTATTTATGAGGCTAAAATAAAATTTCTCCTCATTTTAATTAGGTCGATAAACATAAGACATTAAGAATGTCTCATGTAGTCTTCCATTATCATGTCCAAGGCATTTGCTGAACTTTGGGGTGGACCATTTGCTTGACTTTGTTGTACTACCACAAAAGCTGTGTGAAAAATCTATGCTCATAACGTAACAAGGGAGTTTGACCTAACTAGATTATATGGCTAGTTATGCTATCGCAATATAATAACTCTAGAAGCTGAATGATTGTGAGTTGCAAGAGTTACAATTGACAATAGTTTCCTACCTATTACGTATGGAGTGATTTGTTGTGCTACCACAAGGTCATCACCATAAAGTTAATAGGGTATTAGTCCTCACTAGGATTTCATTGTGATATCTCGCCTTTGCATAATAAGGGTCATGCAAATTTGTCAAAAATTAGTGGGAGCATAAATTAGGATGAAAAACTGTATCTTAATTTTAATGAATATCTAAAATTTTATATTAATAAAATTATATTATAATTGTAAAATATCATGATAAGACACTAATAGTAAGGCATACTAGATGCCAAGTAGTATAATGGTGAACACTTCTTAGATTGGTTTAGAATTAAGAGAATTATTTTCATTGTTGACCAATTAACTATCCTACTTGAGACCATGGTGCCTCATAGAGTATCTAATAATACGAGAGAAGATAAGATCTTATCTTATAAAATAGTATAAAGAAGATGCATTGTTTGTCTTATACTAGATGTTAGTCTCTATGAGATAAAAATTGTAGAGGCACCATGGATAGATGGATATGAGATCCATCATAGCTCATGGTGATTAGCTAATTAAAGGTAGGTTAGAATAAAAATACATCTTAAATACTTCTTGTTGGTGAGACCAATAGAAAGAAGTAATATCATTATATAGAAATAGAAGAAGATAGTTAAATGTCAAAGAAAGAGATCAAGATAATAAAAGCTAAAATAAGACATAGCATTCTTCCACTATCATATACTAGTAAGTGGAAGAGAAAGTGCATAGCACATTGCACATAATGCAAAGATGAAGCTTGAGAAACATCATGCATTTATCTCATTGATATTTACTTGTCTTAAAGATACACTTAATAGTATTATATACTATACATGTATATCATAATATTAGATAATATAGATGTATCTCTCAGTATAAGATATTGGATATACATCTTATATCTACAAAGAGTTGTATATGATGACAGGTAAATGAATGCTTGATAAAGAAGATGTTGACTTACATATGAAATGGTGCAAAAGTTGCATCATTACTATAAGAGATACAATTCTTTAATAGCTTTATGAAGATGCCTTAATCATTAAGATTGCTATCATATCCTTATACAAGAACATTATCTATATTTCCTACTTGAATAAATGTTGATTTATTATAAGTTATGGAAATGATAGATGTTCTAAGACATTGAATGGTAAAGTGTTTCTAGTGGGAGTTTTGTAAATTGTTTAATTATATTAGATATATAAGCTCTCATGATATATGTGAATACTCCTCTTAAAAATAAATGGGTTGATTTAGATCAATCTATTCTTTAGCTTAATGCAGACATGGAAAATGGGCTAATAACTTGTTAGTGCTTATACATCTAGGTGTATGTTAGCCCATATCTATTAAGGCTAAAAGAGAATATTTCTACTTAATTATTTTCAAAGATGATGTCTCTAGTTATGGATATATGTATTTATTGAAGTAAAAATATAATACCTTTGAGAAATTGTTTAAGATTAAAAATAAAGTAGAGATACTAATGGAAAGAGTGTTATAACTCTTTGATAAGATCAATGAGGGGAATATTTAAGCACATAATTCACACATAATTGAATACTAAGAGGATCTAATTTTATTGAACATCTTTTTGCATATTTTAGCTTAAATGAGTAGATAAAATAAGAAGCCATATTGTATAGGACATAATACGAACAATGACAACTTTTGTAAAGTCTTCTTTGTCTTTTTAGGGATAAGTACTTGATATAACCATTGTATCTTCAATTGATATCTTCTAAGTCTATTCTAATTATTTCATATAGGATATGGAAAAGGGTTAAATCTTGATCTTAAGCAACTTAAGATTTCAGAATGTCTGGCTCAGGTGAAGATGTATAACCCTGACTAGTTAGAATATAAGACTATGATGTATTATCTTGTGGGATATCCTAGGCAATTTATATATATTAATTCTACCACCTTTATGAATAAGCGTATATGTTGCTCAACTCACTATATTTCTAGAGTAAGAGTACCTTTTTAAGAAAGATAGTAGGAGCAAGGTATATATGGAAGATGTTCCATTCCCACAACCTGAGGGCACTACTAAGATACTAGTTAATAATTACACATAGGCAATTCATATGTCATTACTTGTATCCATTCAACCTAAAGATATGCGGGATATATCTTTGATGGAAAAAATGAGACACAAGATAGTAAGGATATTGATCCTAAGATCTATATAGAAGTAATATGAGATTGATTTCAAAATGAAATGACAATAAAATCTTACATAAACTCTATATATTCTAATCAAGTTTAGAACTTGATAGATCAACATGAACCCATAGGAATCGTCGCTTCTACTGCACCAAATTTCATAGAATAATTTCTTACAAAAATGCTAGAAGTGGGGTCGCTTTATATGTTTAGATCCATGTAGTGATTTGCATATGGTAACATGTTAATTATGTTAGAATGTCATCAAAAAGTCTATGTTTGAGTAGTTTAGAATGCATTTGGTTGTCATGTTGAGTTAACTAAATATTTTGTATATCCTATGAATTATAGCTTCATGCTTGAAAATAATTGTCTAAGATGATATGTGACTAAGTAAAGTAGTAGAGAATAACCTCACATGTCTAATTAAACTTTAAGAATTAGATATTTATAAGCTAATATGTAGCCCAACTCAATGTATGAAATATCTATTATCATTTAGGAATATTTTGTACTGTATGGGTAAGAGAAGGTATAAGTCATACTGAGTCCCATGTCGGATTGTAAATGGGCTGGGTCTGGGTCAAATTCTACAAGATTCAGATTTGAATCTGATTCTGGAAGATCTGATTCGATAAGAGATATGATAGTCATCAGATCCAGGACATTACCTAGATCCAAAAATAGATTTCTGATCTGGATCCCTTTAAATTGCTCTTTACTTAATACTTGTTTTACCTATTAAGATCAGATGCATTGCCTAATTTCAAATCCTTGCTATTTTATGTTACCATGGTCCATCATTACTATGATGTCCTATCCATTTAAGAAAATAGATTTTGGATCCCTTGGGCTTTTGCTTTTGATAGGTCCTCCCTTCGATATCCTATCATTTGATAGGTCCTCCCTTATCCATATGAATCACCATTTAGATAGTCCAATCTAGCGATAGATTGGGTACAAGGGAAATCCAATGAAGATAATTAAGCGGACAACAAGGTATTGTCCACTCTTGGTAAGTGAAAGTGAATGTCCTATGAGAAACCTAGTCAATGTCGTACTCCTTTCCAATTAGGATATTGAATGGATGAGGATTTTTATCCATACAGTAATTGATAGTGGAAAGGCTCAACAGAGATAATATTATCCGCATAGTCATTTGGGATCATAGGATATCGGTTGTACCTTTCATCATTGGTAGGCTAATTAATATGTTATTTAATAACAAGTTTAATTAATTAAATAGAATTGTTCTATTTTTTATGCCTCAAAAAAATAGGCTAATGGTTCTAGTGGGTTACACACATAAAGACTTATCCATAAGTACATGGGCAAGGGCTCAATTTATGGAGATGTTGAGTTTTTATGAAAATTCCAAATTTTCTATAAATATCAATGGTTTCAACCAAATCTTATCAAGCCAGGGGTGAGAACTATGTCCTCAACACCTTCACTACCTTCTCCTCTCTCTAGAAGGTGTCTATGGATGATGGAGCTCTGTTAGGGAAGTGTTCTCGAGCCGGTGCGAAGGGAGGACCTATTATGGATGAAGCTCGTGTGGATATTCTAGAGACCGGACATTTGAACGATTTGAAAGACTTAATAAGTTCTTCTTATTCTTCTCTAAGGGATTAGATTAATCCTTAATAGGTATATTTGAACCCATTTTGATCGGTTTTCGATTTTGTCATTCGATTTCGATTGAGACAAGATCAACATGAACTTATAGGAATTGTCGCTTCTATTGTGGTAAATTTAATAAGATGAGTTAAAGTTAGAAAATGCAATGTTATATTTCGACAATCACTGATATTCTCTTATACCAATGCAAACTAACAAAGGTGGAATCTTAAAAAAAATTAGAGCTTACCCTTTAGCACAATAATAATAACCCTGTAATAGATAATGAATATCTAGTATTCTAAGATCTCATTTGAAGCAAATTAATATATTATGACGACCAGATCTTCTTTTGCATTGATATCTCTTTTAATTCATGTATTACATAAAATTAAAGATGTTATAAGGAGAGTGAATTAATCTAAACCATTAGATAGAGTAAAACGAGAGAGGTAAAGTATCTACATATTTCATTGGTATACCTCTAATTATCTAAAACTAAATAAATTTTTATACAAACTTATGCTTTTTAATCCACAGCTATGTGCTCCATTTGAAAAGAAGAATAAATTATTCAAATATTTAAAAAGTTCATGTTAAATAATATAAACAATCATGCTATACAAGAAAAATAAGATTTAATAAATAAAAATAGCCATCAACTAATCTAAGAATTAAATATATGCCAAAACTTTTATACTAAATAAAAGCAATGATACCAAGAATTTTTATAATTTGTTTGACACTAAAAACTGGATGGTAGCAACTGTGAAATCATAAACATATCGATATAGAAAGATAGAATAAAATAGAGTGAGTGAAGCACATGGAATAGTTATAATAAAGATATTACACTACCTCTTGATAAAAGCATCAAACTCAATAACACCGAAGTTCTTATTTGACAAGGGTTGAATCAAAGCAATGCCATGGCTATAATTTGGCCATGAGAACATAGCTAAAATGCAACAACTTGCCTTCCTCAAATTTGGTAGAGTTCAAGTCTATGTTGATTATCCTTGATGTCCCTAGGATCCATGCCCCTTTCACTGCTCCCTTGTTAAAAGCAAGGCCCACAGCTCCAAGTCCAAAGATGTCAAATGTGGAGCCATTCTTTGGCTTTGCAAGGTTAAGTGTGCACCAAGACCTTGCACTAGCAAAGAGAACAAATCCAGTTAGGAAAATCCTCAAATTGAAGATGTTGCAGCTGTTAGATTACACATGCCTACGAAGATGTCGCAGCTAAGGATGCAGGTCTTGGCCATCAGGGCTGACAGTGGAGATGTCACAACTAAGATCTTGGCCAAGCAGTCAACGTGGACAACGTTGTACTTGCTGAAGGTGGAGATGCTGACGAAGTGGTAGATGGGCTTCCCATTAATGGAGAAGAGGGATTTGTGGTATCAGTGCTGCTTCCACCATTCTATGCTAGAGCATGCTTGTGTTGTGAATAGGGGTGGCAATGGGGCGGGTTGGCCCGCGTGCCCTAGGGCTGGGCGAGCCTTGGGCCTTGATTTGGGCCAGAGGAACAACTCGCGGGTTGTTGGTCAGGCCAAGAGAGCAAGCCCGCGGGTGCTACCAATCTTGTTTTTGTGAAACCGGCGCTGACGAGGCAACATCTCTCTGTGGTGGTGTAGCTTGGTGCTGTACAGGAGCCCATAAGCCTATTTGACAAGATGTAAAGAAGACATCTTAATAAATTTTCAACAGGCTGGGCCAATGGGCCTATACGAATGTATATTTATTTCCCATCCCTGTTATAATTTTTATAATGTGAATTTAATTTTAGAAATTTTATCACCGTATCATCCTAATAAAACTCAATGACATACTTTGTTGCCGGTGTCTATTTGAATGTGTCTAAAACATGAGAGTCTAATTTAGATTTTTTTATTTCCAGTGTTTCATGTTCTCTGTTCAAAGTTTTTTTTCTAGTATTTGTCTGAAAAACAAGTAGTTTCCGAGCCAAGAATCAATCGAATAATTTGAATTAAGCTAAATATTTATTTTAAGTTATATTTACGAACAGAATTTATATAAAAGTTATTATAAAAATATATTTATTTCAAGAGTTTTTAAAGTAAAAATACTGAAAATATATAAATACATCCACTAAATTTTAATATAATATAACTTAAAACATCTAAATAAAATTATATATCGGCATATATATATATTGTACCTTGATAAAATATGATTTAAACGGATTGAATCAACTAAAATAATTAATTTACTTAGTTTGAACTAGGATTGTAAACGAATACGGATAAAATTCGAATTAGTTTCGAATTCGTATCCGTTTTGACAAATATTATCCAATTTTAGATATCCGTCGGAACGAATATCCGGATACGGATATTATATGAATGTTAATCGGAGCGGACACGAAAATGTCAGCTCCGCTTCGTTTAAGATCAGTTCCGAATCTATCTTTGCTAATATATGCATAATATATAATTATATATTTAAAATCATTATATTTACAAATATGATTAAATATTCTCTATTATATATTAGTATACTGAGTTAATGTTAATAAACATGTGATGAATTTTATATTTTATATTTTATTTCTATATATTTATATATTTTTAAATATATTAATTAAATAATATTTAATTAACATTTCAAAACGAATATTATCCGTATTCGTTCAGAATTCGAACATTATCTGACTTATAATATTCGATTCGTATACGTATTCGATTCGAACCGGATATAAATTATCTGAATAATTAAACAAAGTGAATATAAAAATATCATCTTCGTTTGGTATTCGCTCCGTATACGGTCCTAGTTTGAACGGGTACAGAAGATAATTTGCATCCCTGGCTCCAACTTCTGCGTACCCACATTTCCGCGCAGCTTCTCCGGACTTCAATGCGGCTGCTCATCCGTCACAAGGCGCGCGGCGGCGAGCCGTTACTCCTCCTTAGCGACGAGATTAACAGCTGTCTCTGCATTGATTCGGGCGGTCCGCGCCGCACCGCCAAGCGTGTTGCCCCCGTGCCGGCGTTGCTGACTTGTCTCAAGGCTGTTGCTTCGCGCTCACGGCTGACACCCGGCGGAGGGGAGGCCGTGGCGGACAGTCCAGAACAAAAGAAGGCGCCGTGTCCGAGGCGGCCACGTGGGTTCGCAGCTGCCGGCCCATACGGCGCTCGCCCGCGGGAGGGGAGGCCCTCCGAGCCACCGACGCGGCCCGTGGCAGGCGAGGCTCTGAAAAGGCTGGGGGCAGAGCGCCGGGCTGGGTCAGAGATGCTGGCTGGCGCGCTCGGCGGGCGCAGGCGGTAGGCTGGCAGGCGCCAGTCCACTCCGCCCGCGCGCCCGCCCACGTTGTTCAGTCAGACGTCGATGATGATGCCCGTCCGGCGCGCTTTTCACTCTCTCTTCACCCCCTCTGCAACCTCGTACGGCCTCGCCCAGCCCACTCTTCGCACCACGGGTATGCAACGTGCTGTCAGCCTTCCCTCCGACGGACTGCCGTCCAATCCTCGTTTTATCACCGTACTCGCGTTGATGAAAGCTACGTTGGTCGTTAATTTCGTTTGTCTTTTTCTTTTGAACACTCTTCTTCACAGTTGGGTTTAGGCTGAAAAAAAAATTTCTTCGATTCCAAACTACACGAATAATCTTAACTGATTAACCAAATTAATTTCGTTTTGGTTTTATTTAAATTATAGTTAATTAATATATATTTAAAATAAATTTGGTAAAATTGTAATTTATTTTTTTAAAATAATTTCATGTTGTCCTCTAACTTAACCTGGTTCGGTTCCGAACCAATTACCGAACATTCCTATATTTAACCCATTCTATACGTGTAAGAATTGAAACCATATATTAAATCCACGTTTTTCTTTTTAGTTTTATCCAGCATTTTAAACACACTTAAAATCATGATGACATTTTAAACATATGTATTATGTACATCATATTTTTCGGGCGATATCTTTTAAGAGACAATCAAATACTTGTTTGTCATTGATTAAGAAAAAGTGAGATAATCGTTTTCAATGATACTTGTTGCTTGACAGACATTCGTTTTAACTCAAGATTGTAGCTCCGCGGTCTGAACGACAAACCAGTCACGAGTTAATCTTACCCGAAGGTCATCATTAACTCCACCAATAAAAAGATCACTGGCCACAAGTCAATTCTTTGTCCACTTTTTTATTATTAAAATGCATTAGATTTATCTTGATTTATGGATGTTAAATATTGAAAAAGTGAGTTAAATTTTAGTTATATAATTTTTTAAAAAATAATATTGTATAATATTTGTTATTCTCCTCCAAGTACTTAATTTGTATGTATTATAATACGTACTTCTTACAAAAATGTAAAGATCTACGTTTTATATCATCTTCAAAGTACTTATATCCGTGTTTGCACTTATAATTACTTCTAGTGTTATCTTGTAAAGCTTAGTTTATTCTTTTATTCACGGCCACGTCGTTTTATGATTTAATATTAATCTTGTATGCAGAATCGACATTTAATTCTAGGTGTGATAACTCAAAATACATTATTCAATTTCTAACATGTAAATATTTATAAGCACCTTATAACCTTATATAAATATTTGTATACATGCATACATAAACCTTCATATTTTTTTGTCCTAATATTATATTCTACTTATTTACCATTCCATATTCTACAAAATAAGAAATGTTTGACCAAAATATTGATCCTACTTATAAAATCAAAATTTCTTCTATACTCGTGCCTACGGAATTTTTGTCATACCACATATAGTTAACTATGGGAGGCAGTCGTCCCCGAAGAACGACAATCACACTATTACCACATAAGACACCACATTTATATAATAAAGTGGCAAATATTTACATTTACACAAATTCAAACAAAACGAGAAACACCCAAACACCATATCCACACCCCCTGATTGCTCAGCTGGCCCACCCCACCCGGTAGTTGTTTTTCATCTCCTTCTAAGCTCAAAAAAAGAAAAAAAAAGAGAAGAAGCGCAGGGCAGCATCCCGGATTAGCCTCCCGGTCTCGTTTATAATTGGAAATGGACAACGAGGCAGCAACCTAGCCATCCAAATTCTAGACATAATAAAACCACAACAAAAAATGTGGAATCAGATCCTACCGCACTGCGCCCGCTGGCTGTCAGGGATCGGCATGCCTCCCCCTCCCTTGCAATTGCTACTACTGCTCCTGTTTCATGTCGGCGCACGCGTCAACCACGACGGCTGGACGGGGACGCCCACCACCGCCTTCGTCTTCTTCGTCGTCGAATGGCAGAGAGGGGAGCTTCGTCGTTGGCTGCATCATCCTCACCTCTTCGCACGTGTAGATGAATATCTTCTTCACCATCTTGCAGAACTCCCTGCGACGCGCGAGAGGCAGCTGGTTATAAGCAAGATCTCTCCTTCCTTCTCATTCTGGGTGAACGGATTACGACGAACATAACAGATGAAAAGGTGGAGTGGGGGAGCTTACGGCCAAGGGTCATCGCCCACGAGCATCATGTCCCCTTCGTCGTCCGTGAAGACCAGCTCCCACTTGCTCCTGTCGCCAAGCTCCCCTTTGATCTCGAACATCTGCTCCAATTCCGCCGTCAGCTCCGCATATCCCTTAAGCGCAGACAGATCCACGGCTCTCCCAACCGCCACTCCTTGCATGTGAACCTTGGTCACGAGTAAAAAAAACAGATGCGTTATAGCCCTATGGAGTGGAGGCCCTGTTCATGTCTGTACAAACATATCTCGGGGCTGCACGTTTCTACCTTGGTGCGGCTTCTAGTGGAGGAGGTTTGTTTGCACGGGGAGTCCCTCTGAGCGGCTGCTATTTTCTGCTCGGTGGAAGTTTTCGACAGCCATGACTGCTGGTCCGAGTCTCCAGCCGACACGGTAGTGGTGGCGGCGGCGGCCATGGTTGCATCTGTAGCGTGGGCATGTACCTTATAAGTGGTGACACTGGTCACGTTGACCGGAGCCGTTGTTTCCTTCGTCGGAGCTAGGGCAATGGACTTGCTGACCAACTCGATGCCGAACAACCGGTAGCCACGGTTGACCTCGGGCTTTGCCGGCTTCTCCAGGAGGCTTCGAGGACTGATCGAAGATTCGTCGGGCGAGAAGCCAGATGATGCTGTAAAAGGGATACGGGTGTACAGTCTCGGAGCCAACAATAACTTCCCGGAGGTGCTTGAGAAAGACTTCTTTACCGATATCGGATGATGACTTCTTCATGGGAGTGTGACGCCAGGCGTCCAAACCGGAGGCAACGCTCATGGTTTCCTTTCCCTTCATTTCTCGGTAAACTGGAGGCCTCAAGGCCATGATTTCTTCGAAGGAACGTTCATCAGTATTCATTTTGTCTAGATCATGAGCCTGGGTGGCTCCGGGATACCAGAAATGCTGGCCAGCATCTGTCCATACGTGGATTTGGGTCAAGAAAACGATGCTAAAAATAAAATTAGTTGAACAGTTTTTAAAGCATTTTTTTAAAATTTTAAACATGGGTAGTACCTAGTACAGGAGGAGGTTCAATCGCCGGCCGAGGCCTCTTCGTCTTCACTGCAGCTGGTTGAGGCGTGTTCAAAGTTGGGGGCGAAAGAGTGAATGGTTCTATTTCCCATGGTGAAACCCTGTCAGGTCGCTGGATGGTGGTACCTTCGTCCCATTGGACCTAGGCATGTCATCTCCGGTAAACAACATGAAACAACAGAGAAAAAGCATGCGCAGAACAATACAAAAAACATGACCAACCTTCAAAGATCTCCACTTTGAATCAACCCACTGTGGACAAATATCACCAAGTCCTACAATTGTACCCGCGAACCTAAGAAACAGAGAAAATCATGATTATACCTGGAATGAATTCCTATTTCCACAGCCTAGACTATTTGCAAATGGTAGAATCTCCGGAAAGCTGAAGAAATTACCATTTTTCTGGGGTATCTTCCCCTTCGAATCTCATCTTGAATCTCATCCCCACGGCAAAACCTTGTTTAACAGCATCCAAGTATTTGTTCAAACTAACTATGAATTGGCTAGTCCTAACAAAAAGTATAAACCGAGTGGACCATCAGAGCGACGAGCAAGTATGATGACCCAATTCCAAAGAGGGGAGAATACTGCGAACCTAGGCTTGTAATAAACAGTGAAAATAGTGTGGGTCATGACGGCATGAGATGCAGTGGCGAGCACTCCGAGGTGCATGCTTTGACTTGAAAGCACGGAGGGCGGCATCGTGCTCTGCTGCCGGACAAGGCGCCTAACTCCGACGCGGAGCTCCCCGTTCTCCCCCCTGTTGAAAGAACCAACTTGTTCATACGGCATGGTAAAATTTTGCCGTGAGATGGATCCAGAAGTAGCTGATGAGATCACCTCATGAACACAAACGCGTCTCCCGCAACCAGTCTCTTCGATGTAACGAAGGTACTCCAGCCAGTCGTTAGCAAATGCCTCCGGGGTTGACCTGCAATTAAAAATTTGTGCATAGTAATCGACAGTGTAGTAGAAGGAAAAAAACTCTCTTTTGGGAGGAAAAAAAAGAAAAGTGACTGAGTATAGAGAGAGGCGACTTACCCCTAAAGATGTGTTTGAATCGCCATTCCAAGCCGTGGAGGTCCCTCGTGGCCAGCTCCTGAGTCGGTATTTGCTGGGACATATCCTGGCAATTGTGAGAACAAAATCAGCATCATGCAAAGATCTTCCGAAGTGCTACCGGGGAGGGAGGGAGGGAGGGAGGGAGAGAGAGAGAGGGCGAGACCAGCGGAGGAAGACACTCGTTTGCATGCCTACGAAGGACGGAGAAACCACCATGGGTGCTTGTGTCGGATGCAGTCAAGATCTTGACAAAAGAGTGAACGGCTGGCCTTGGAGATTCAGAAACGCATGCTTCGGGGCTCGATGACTCCGTTTGCTGCGAAAGATTTTACGGTAAAGGGCATCCATCTATGAAAAGAACAAACTCGCAAGAACAGACAGATTCATACATCTTGCTCGGGTTGCAGGGTGATCTGGGCGAAGACCTCATCCGTCTCCGGTTCCGCCTGTACCGTCAGAAAGGGGAAAGCAAATAACGAATCAATAGACGCGAGAAGATGCAAAAACAAGGGAATCAATCAGGCGTACAGAAAGGAAAAGAAACAAACAATAGAAGACGAGATAGTCTCCACTCACACGAAGGTGGACGTGAATCACACGGCAGAGTATCTTGGTAGGGAGGTTGAACAGGGGAATCTGCTGATCCAATTCCTGATTCGTCGATGCCTCCAACTGCGAAAAATGAAACTCATCAGCAGAAAATTGAGAAGTGCTCAAGGATAACTGCGTAAGCCCTCACGACATGACCAAGAATGGGAATCGCCTCTTTTAGAAAATGCCATCTCCCACCCTGGCACCATCCCCCTGTGAGCGATGTTACTTTCCTAACCTCACCTGCTCCATGTGGCCCTGCGGGAAGTAGTAGACTCTGCTGCCTTCCTCGGGCACCTCCACCAGCGGCCCCGCGCACGTCCTCCATAACTCCCCGTAGAGCTCGTCGTCCTCTGGGCTGCATCCAGAGCCTAGAACCAGAACCAAGAGAAGACTTGCGATTAAACGAGATTGACATATTCTCTCTGGCCAGAGCCTCGAGCATAAGCGCCGGCGATGGTACGTGCTAAGAAAACAAATCCCACCCACCTGTGGCGGACCTCTCTCCGGGTAAGCTCCCCATCACCGCCGATCCGTAGGCCATTGCAACAACCTTTCAAGTCAACCACCCCTAAGTCGACAACCAGATTGCAGATAAACACCACGCCGTTCAGATGCTTCAACGAAATCCAACGCACATTTATCCAGCGGACGCCGTGATGAACGCCGAGTCCGCGGCGAACTAAACACCCTCAAGCGGGCGTCCCTTCGGCTTTCGTCCTCGATGCCCCCAACAAATGCCACTCCGCCGCCCGCTAGCAGCCCTCTTCCTCTTCGGAAACGCTCGCCCTCGCCGGCTGCGCTGCCACCGTCCGTCTCGACCTCAGCCGAAAACACAGAAGAGAGAGAGAGAGTGACGGAGCCGTTGTCAAATCCCTAAAACTGCGTTCCTCGGCCTCTGTTATAGTGTTTCATAGCCTCCGTCCTCCTGCTTCCGGGGTCCCAGAGAGGCGCACGAGGCAACCTAACCCTGGTTAAGTTACTTAACCCAGCAGCAGGGGAGGGAGGGCATCGGTGGTAGTACGGTCGGGGGACACGGGCGCAGACGGCACAGTAAAGTGGGCGCGGGAAGAAAGCGAGCGGCTGCGAGCGAAACGTGAACAGAGCTCGACGTCGACCGTCCGCGTCGACCCGGCGGCGGCGCAACGACTCCAGAGTCCAGAAAAATAAACTGATCCCGCGGGCGGCGCCTCTGTGTGCGGGGTTAACGGCGGACGTGACGGCAGCGAAGAACACCGTCAGCATGACGACGCCGTCGAGCGTGAGGATGGAACCGGGGTAACGCTGCCGGCTCTTCGGATCCCCGCCCCCCACCATATTAATTCACATCGAGATTTATAGTTAATTTTCGTACATTATTATGTTTTCCTTAAAGGAAAATAATAACAGAAAACTGGGGACCGAAAATACTGAGGAGTAGGACTCCAAGCAGTAGAATTGTTTGTAATTAATTCGATTTTGAAGAAAATTAAAATGTATTTAATTTTAGTTTTAGTTAATTTGATTTTATTATTTTTTATTTTTAAAAAATAAAAGCATAGCTTTTAAAATACATATATTTTTATTTATTTGTACATAAAATAAAGTAATAATTTATAAATAATTATTAACATTGAATATTTTTTTATTTTTAAAATTTAAACATCATATTTTTAAAATAATTTATTTTTATTTTATTAGTTTTAGCAATATATATTAAAAATTTATCAGAATCAAAAAAATAGAATTTTGATAAGATATCACAATATTCTATCATTATCTTTGAAACTTATAAAACTTTTCATAAAGCTCTAAATTAATTAAATGTCATTTAAAAATAAATCAAAATTTCGAATATTTTTTTTCCGACGGGTAACATTTGATTTAATCCACGGGGCTCGGCGAACGGCTTCCAGCTTCCAGTCTCGCATAATCCACGGTGGCACGGGAACTCCGTGGTCTTAGCCGGTCGAGCTCCCCCCCCCGTTCCGGTGCGCCCGGAACCTCCCTCCCGGCCCCCCGGGCGCGGCCGGGCGGGCCAGCGACAACGGGTCCACGCCGCCCGACCCGGCTGCCGCTACCCGACAGCGGCGACGCCCGCCCGGGGCGGTCGCCGTGTGACGCTGGGAGGACATCAGTTTCTCTCTCCCCGGCGATCGATCTCGGCAAGGACGGCGTTCCTCGGCTGCAGGGATGGCGGAGGTGGAACCCACCGGCCTCTGTCCCCACGCGCATCCGAATTCTGGTTTCGTCTCCTTCCCTCTCCTTCCTCCGCCCGTCCGCGGTCCGCCGCCCGAGCGTCTCCTTCCGACGGGCGGTCGACGGACGGAGGGAAGCGAAGACTCCTCTTTCGGAGATGGCTGGAGCTGGGGCGGAGGTAACCTCGCCGTCGGCACCGACTGTCCGGCGGTCGGGTGGGAACGAATCAATACACTCACATAAGCAAGGGTCTGTCTGTTTGGGTGTAAAATGATTGGCCTGAGGTTGTTTTCCCGATAACTAACCCACAGTTAGGGGTGTAAACTGGTCGGATTCGATAGCGGAATCATAGAATTCGATTCCGATTCCGATAAGGGATAAGGTGTTCCGATTCCGATTTTGATAATTGCGAAATCACCATGTTTCGATTTCGATCCGATTCCGATTCTATTATCAAAATCGAAATCGAATCTGATAATTTCCGATTCTGATAATAGATATTAATTTTTATTCAAAAAATTATTAATAATTCACATATATTTAATAAATTTTGATATAATATTTTAAAACTTTATTTTTATCATTTTATCCGTTTATATATTATATTTTATGATTTATTTGATTTTATTTTGATTATTTTTACTTATATTTATTTATTTATTATCAAAATCGGATAAACGGAAACGGAATCACCTAATTCCGATTCTGATAAGCTATCGAAATATCCGATTCTGATTCCGATAGTTTATAGGATACAAAAACAGTTTTCAAACCCGTTAATTTTTATCGGAATCGAATCGAAATTTCGGATTATCAGATTCCATTTACACCCCTACCCACAGTTCGTATTTAGCAAGAAAACAAGGGGGGGTCAATGAAAAAGTGATCTGTTGACTACCTATTTCTTCCATTTTGGCATCCACGTATTCAGTCCGGTGCCGTTTTCAAGATCAAATGAGGAAGGCTAATAAAAATAATTATAAATATGTTTTAAAATTTTGAATAGTAATGCTATACAATTTGAATTTTGAAAAAAGATTATAATATATTATATCTTAGAGCGATAATATACGATAGATAGAATCTATAAAAGATATTTTATGGGGTGTTTGGTTGCATGATAATTAAGGTTTTTGTTTTAATTTTTAAAAATTGTAAGAAAACTTGTTAAAAGATGTGTTTGGTAATCATGACAATTTTATGTTTTAAAAGTGATTTTCTTCTTAAACAAAAAAAGAGGATCTCACCTCTTTCTTTTTTCTTGTGGTCCCCCACTTTGTTTGGTCATATGTGGTTGTTACCCTTTTTTGTAATCACATCCCTCCAAACATGATAATTTTATGTTATGAGTTGGTTCACTTTTTATTTTAATATAATTTTTTATCATGAAATTGTACAAAAAATTATCATGCAACCAAACACCCCATTAGTTAGCCAGTGTATTATTCTATAATTTATTTTATATCAAATTTTGAAACATAAAATTGTTAACAGAAATTTAAAAGCATTCAAAAATAATTTATGAATAGTTAAATAAAATTATGTTCCCAAAATAATTACGTGTAACCAAACAATGTATTTTATTTTCTATTTCTTCAAAGAAATTATTATGTAAAACTATTTTACTTGAAACTATTTTTGCATGAATCCCAATAAACTCTTACTTAAAAAGTAATTTTTAAAAAATAGGTTACATGAAAAAATTAAAATTTATAACTATTAACGTATTGAATTCTAAAACATGAAAGTTCGAAGAATGATTTGGAAACATATAAATGAAAACAAGTTTTTTTATAAAAATAATTTACATAAAAAATAATGTACTAAAATTTATATTTTTTTAAAAAAATGTCTAAAAAATATTTTACTTTGATTCTACTTTTTATGAAAAATGATATACTAGCATCCAAATGATGAAAACTGATTTCAATCTCCATGGAAAAGTTGTTTTGTGAAAAGTATATTTAAATATTTTATTTTTACATAGAACCAAACGTATCATAATTCAAAATTATTTTTGATAAAAATTAGGTTTAACTTATTTATTATGTTAAATAAAAATACTTACAACTTTTTCTTTATTTATATTCACTCGATAAAGTTGAATGTGAATATTTAATATTATATATTGTTACTTAAATATATAAAATAGATTAAAAAAATTTACTTTTTTTTAATTTATATTAAGTTTCGTATATAACTTAAAGTTAGAGTTTCATGAATAATTTTGATTAATTTTGAGTCTTATAAATGAATTTGAAGTTGAACGTGAATTAAATTTGAAAAGTTTAAGTAACAAATTAAATTTGAATAAGAGTTTAGTAAATTTGTTTTCTAGCTTGAACTTGCATCCTTGTAAAATATATGAAGCGAGTTTGAACAACATATTACCGACTTGTTTCCACATTTCTTCTCTAATTTCTGGTAATAAACCATTTTACGTTGTCGTGGACCTCTGATTGCCAAAACCGTCAGTTTGGCATTAGATTTTGTTGTCGAAATACAACTCAAGAATCACTTACTTGAATATTTATGTAATATCTGGTATTTAAAAAAAAAGGAGTTGAAAAAAAATGATGAAAATTTCTTACCTCCTTCCACGTACCCCTCCACCGCCTCTCCGTTGCCGCCTTCCCGTCCCGTTTTCTTCCACCGGACGCCGCCTCGCCGTCGCCGTCGCCCTGTGTCCCCCCCTCGGTCCGGCTCCTCTTCTTCTCCATTTCTTCTTCTTCTTCCTCTTCTTCCGCCGTAGCTGGCGTTGCCGTGGGCCGCCGTCGACATCGCCTTCCCCTTCCCTCCTTCCCGCGGTCGACGCCGCCTCTGTCTCCTCCCTCTTCTTCTTCTTCTCCTTCTTCTTTTCCCCTCCGGCGTTGCGGCCAGCGCCGCACCCCCCCTCCCCGCCGCTCTTCTTCTTCTTCTTTTTCCATCGTCGACGTCGACGCCGTCGCCGTTGACCGCTGCCGCCGCCGCCGGTGTCGCCCCCACCTCTGCCGCTCGCACCCCCCTCCCGCTCTCTTCCTCCCGCGCCCTTGGGCTCTCTCTCTCTCTCCTGTCTCTTCTCTCTCCCCCCCGGTTAACCGCGCCACGCGCGTGGCGGTTGATGCGTCGCGAGGGGGGCGGCGCTTTGCGCCGCTTCCCGTCTCTCTCCTCCCCCTGCCGCCGCACCCTCTCTCTTCTCTCCTCTCGCTCTCTCTCTCTCTCTCTCTCTCTCTCTCTCTCTCTCTCTTTCTCTCTCCTATCTTACTTCCTCTCTCTCCTTCTAATTATTTTATTAATTAAATTGGGTGAGCTAATTAACCCTTTTATCATTTTAGTGCCAATAGGATTGGAGGATACCCTAGTGCCGCAATCGACTCGGTTACCTCGTGATTAAACCGACTTGGGTTTCCTGGATTCGAAAATTATCGACCTCATCGAGGTAGGCATCCCAACTTATCCTTAACATACCGATATGTTAATTAACATGTTAAAATGTGTTTAATAGATAAATAGTTAGAAATTAGTGCTAAATGGTAGTTTAATTATTTAATTGTCTGCATGTGATTATTTAAATACCAATCATGTCATTCATGTGTAGTTGCATTCATTTTCATGAATTGGATTAGTTAGTCATAAATATGATTAATTATGATTTAGAGATCATATAAATTAGTTAAATATTGTGTTAATTAATTACATTGTTTGTATTAAATTATGAAAATAGAAATTATGACCTCTTATAATCATATTTACATCCGATTTATGATCGATGTTGTTCTATTAAAAGTTAATTAAAATGATTTTGGAAATTATTTGATAGTTATGGAATATGATTAATTAATGTTAATAGTTTAATAAATATGCCATGTGGATCATTTTGTGGATTATTATAAAATCATGATCAATTCAAGTTTAGCATATCTGTCCGTGTTGCATATTTCTGATTGGGTCAATTGCATGAATTGCAGTATAATTGAATTATGTGCATGATTGCATATTGTTCCGAATTGAGTTTGTTACATTGGAAATGTGAATTGAGGAATTGTTCTGCATGACTTGATATTATGTATATTTGGTTCAGTGAAATGACAAATGTGATTCAGTAATTCTGGTTATTTGTTCTGTTGAATTTATAATGTCTGAGTAATTATATGGCTTTTACTTGTGAAATATTATTGATGCTATGATGCACGTAATATAATATTTACTCCTCTGGCCTATTTTAGTAGTCCTGGGGCAGCAGATGAATTAGATTGATCCGGTGCATCCTTTGATCCCGGATACCGCGGTATATCCTAAGTACACCCTGCCTAGGTGTACTATGGGATTTAGCTTACTATATGGTACTTCTATATATATTTAGAGCTGGAGTGGAGTTCTGCCAAGTGGAGCATATGATCTACTCATACAGATGGAAATAAATAAACACATGTAGGTCCAGGTTGCATGGACATGTAGAGTAGATCAGTTAGTTTAGTATAGTTAGTTTGGTTCATGTAGAGTTTGGTTAAATCGGTTAATCGATTTTGGAAAGGACCCAAATAAATAATTGAATCTTGATAATTAGTTTAGTGATTATGATATAATCTGATTTGTGCTGATTTTTATCATTTATTGCTACCATTTAGGTTGATTAATATAATAGAAAAGTTGGGTATAAGTCCTACTGAGTCCGTGTGACTCATTCCAAATCTTTTAACATTTTTCAGGTAAACAGGTTTAGCGCAGCATAAGAGTAGTGGATCAGGATTAGTGCAGAAGAGGTTCAGAGAATTTGGTTTATGAATTGTTTATATTGAAATCAAGGTATGATTTATATTTGGATTGAATTATTTATTTTAATGAACTGAGACCTGTTAGTATTCATTTTTTCCAAACCGACGCAGTATATGGGTTAATTCCCTGGTCCCGTACCCAGATTTATTCCGCTGCGCCGGTTAGAAAATCCGGGGCATGACAATTTATTTACCTAATTCTTTTGAAATTTTCTTTCTACACTTTATCATTATATTTTCAACCGAAGTATATTTGCACGAAAAATATCCATGCTTGTCCGCACAAACTTGAAGTTCATGCTTACCAAACGTTTATTACCCCATATTCATCAAAAATTGGCACAAAAACCAACCAATAATAATACCTTTTTATCAAAGAAGAAAAAAGCCACTCAAATAGAGCCTGTTTGGTAACCCTACCAGGGCCCATCTTGACTTGTTGGACATCACAATTGTATCTAAACCTACGGCGTGTAATGTACTCTATGGACCTAAAGAAAAGCATCTAATTAATTATCAACTTAGAACATGACATACCCGCCAGTATCGTAAAAATCAAAGCAAAAGATACAATGAGTGCCCACATCTTGTATATCAACCTTGCTACCTCCTCTTGACAGAGCTTGAGCTGCAAGGAGCACTCAATTGCTTTTGGATGTTTGTTTGTACTTAACTTTCACTATAAAAACATGCTTATTGGCTATGTCTCTAACTCATTGCTAACAAGATTGTAGACGTCGCCGGAATGCTTAGGTGATGGCTTTAAAACTATTGCAAGCCTACCACTAATCACTATTCATGATGGTTAATGGCAACTCATTGTCATTGGAAATTGAGGAAGTGTACCTAAATCCATCGAGAATGATCTATTCGAGACAACCACTCGATCCACGCGGGCCCGAGCGAGTATGAAATCTTCCTTCTTCATGTCTCATTGTTCAGGCTTAGAGTTGATAGGGAACTTTTAGGCCCTTTTCTTGAGTATAAGAGAAACCAAGACTCAATCTAGTGCATAAAGAGTCAGCCCATCATGACTCAAGTCTTTTAAAATATTAGACTTGTAGATATATCATCTTTAACACTAATGGCACTTTAAGGATAATATCAAAGGCCTTTTATTTTAATTAGGTTACCTTACATGATAATTCTAATATTAACCTAGTGATCCACAAAAGTAATAAGTTTATATTTCAAAACAAACTTTGGATTATCATTTTAAAATCAAATTCCATAAGTGTGCACATATTTGAGAAACATTCATGTTAACTTATTTACCATTCACCTTTCATGCTTAGGTTAAGAAAACCTATTAATATAGGCCATGGCAATTATACATAATCATTAATATGCTTCCTTTCTTGAACCATAATATTAACAAATTCACTTAATTAAGCTTTTAATCTAAATACACATAATGTCCTATTTTAATGTTATGCAAACAAGTTCTTCCATTTCAACTACAATTATTGACAAAAGTCATAATAAAATGGAAGAGAACACAATCATTATCACAACAATGAGATCTTTATTATATTAATTATTTTATTAACTAATCCCGAACAATAAAACTCATGCTTATTACATATCCTAAAAAGATCTTAGGTGCTAGGACCTTAGTCATGAGATCAATCATATCAGCACCATTAGCAAAACTAATTGATAGAGGATGATTGCTTATCCTTTCTTGTGCAAAAATGTAATTAATCTCAATGTGCTTGTTCACATCAGTTGACCTACTATAATTGGAGAGAACACTTCATAGGAATTATCATATTAAACTTTGATGGGTTTAGAAATAGAATCCACAATTGTAAGCTCCGAGATGAATTTTCTCAACTATAATGTGTGTAAAGATGCTTTATGATAGCCAGTAAATTCATCTTTCATGGTAGAGGTGGCCACTATATGCTATTTGGTACTTTTTGATAAAACAACTCCTCTAACCAATAAGAACACAACTTAGCTAACTTCTTGTAGTTAGGGTAACCTATAAAATCTACATCTAAACAACCAATCACCTCTAGGTGATCAGTCTTGCCGTAAGAAACCTCAAAATCTTTAGTCCCTTGGAGGTATCTCATCACTTTCTTTAAAACTTTCTAGTTCTCTATTCCTAGATTGCTTTAGTATTTTGCTAATATTCCTAATACAAAGCTAATATAAGAACAAGTGCAAACTTGAGTAGTCATGAGTTCTTCAAATCCAGTGCTTCTCATCCATCGGTCTGATTTTACTCCAATCAAAATCCTTCTCCCTAGGTTGCAGGTTTGTCTACTCCACCATCAACAAGTTGGAGCTTGCCATTGTCTTCACCTTCGGCTTTCCTTTTCCTTCACATTCAGCTGCTAGTGACATTGGTGAGGCCAACATGCTGGTAACATTGGTGAGGATGCTCTTGTTTTAACCCCTTTGTTGCTTGATCTGCTCTGCTCTCCATCTTTGCATTGAAGTTGACCCGAGTCGTCTAAGCTCTCCTTGAAGGTTCTCTTTGAAGGGTCTGTTGTGGTCTTGACATGATCCCCTTGCTTAGACTAGTAAGAAGACACTCCCTTGATTCTCTTCTCTTCTTTTGGTCATCGTCTCAAAACCAATTTTTTTCTCACTAATATGTCCTATTCCTTTTCTACCATACGAGAAAGGGAAGCCAACATCTACCAGCTTTCTTACCAGACCTTCCTAGCTCCCATGCTTAAGTTTCAATGCCATGTCTATTGTGCATTCATCAGCTTGCTGATTTCCTTGGGGTTGCTAGCTATTTTCAGTTTTTATTCAACTGAGAGCTCTACTAGTAGAAAATAGTAAGGTTGCAAACCCCACTATAGATACTTTTGTTGTAATTAGATTCAGTTCTTCTTTGTATGTTAGTCATTAAATATGCTCACCATAATCTCTATTATATCCATTTAAAGAGGACCTATTGCTCCAACCTTTCTCCATTATTTCTACCTTAAGTTGTATAAAATTTATTTGTCTCTTTCATGCATATTTAATCAGTTGTCTATCATATATTGTACTTGATGTTGTTGCCATCTCTTTAGCTTAGAAAGCTGTATATGTATTCATTTATGTTGTTTATAGGCAAGTTATTTCTTTGTTACCCTAAATAAAATTGATCTAAGTAAAAATTCAAAATTAGATTTATCTTGAACCTTTAAGTATTTTTGTCTATGCTAATTAGCTGAATTAAAAAGTGACTAACTTGTTAGAGTGATTTGTATATTTAAATAATTATTTATTTACTTTATATGTTGTTCTTAAGTTGCTTATTCATTATTTTTAAACTTTTATAAAATTAATTCTTAAGAAAATATATTTCTTTTTATAGCAATTTAGTTTAATAATTTAGCTTGGTTAGTATTCATTTTTATTCTTATTCTTATTCATTTTGAGTCACTTGCTCTATATTATGTCTTCGTTATTTATAGGTGTCAGTGGCTTTATGCTTATTGTATATTTATTATTATTTATTAGTTAGTTCTTTTGCCATCGCCAATCCCTAGTCTAGATGAGAAAATGAGAGGTTGCGGTAGGTAACAATTAGCATAAAACTAATGTCAATTCTTTTTTCATAGATTTGAACCTTATTTTTTCTTGTGTCAAGCTAGGAGGGAGCTCAAGGGTAAGGGGTACATCAGTTGGGTTAAGGTGAGACCCACCCACTTAACTACGTTTAGGTCCAGAGTGATAGAAATGTATGCTCTACAACCAATTATATATGATTTGATTTAACATTTCTAGAAGTATCTCATTCAATTAATTAGACAACTCTTTATTATTATCTCTTATTAGATGCATACATTGTAATAAAGTTCTTGATCACATACAATGATGATTGAATCATGATAAGGTCATGACAATGAGATCAATAATTTATAGGTATGTGATTTAAATGTTCCTAGTCATAGGATCTTTGATATGAGATATCAAGGATTTAGATAGACAAGTATATGTGATGTCTTCTCATATAATGAGGATTACCAATCTCATTAGTCATTAGTATAGAGACACTGAGATACACACAGGTGCTCATTAGTTAAATGAGTTCACTAAACTGACCAAATTAGAAACTCTAAATGGTATCTTATCGAACTATCAATCAGGATTTTCTATTATCACAGTTGTATGGTTTCACCTTTAATCTGAGTTGCCAAAGATGCCTTGTTGGATAGAATTTGTACTTTGACGATTAACTTATGGATCATTGTTTAGATGGTCCAGTATAATGATAGATTAGGTAGAAGGGAAACTCAGTGGAGGCAAATGAGCCTACAACAAAAAATCATCCACTCTCAATACGTGAGAGTGAATGTCATATGTGATAGTACTATAAATCCCTAGCAAAGAAAAAGAGAATAATTGGAAAAGAAGTTTTTCAATTTATATGATTTCGAGTACATGATTCTATAGAGTTGATAAACTAAGGAGTTGACATTCGATGCCATACTCTTTTTCGACTAGGACATTGAATGGACAAGAGTTTATATCTATGTGACAATTGATGACGAAAAGGCTTAATAGAGATAAGATTATTCCCATAGCTATTTGAGATCATTGGATGTGACTTGTACCCTTCGTGATTGGTAGGCCAAATAATCCATTATTAATTAACAAACTTAGTTTAACCATATAAAATTATTATATTTTAACTAGGCATCAACCAAATAGGCTATTGGGCCTAGTGGGTCACACACATAAAAACTTATCCATAAGTATAAGGGCAAAGGCATAATTTATAGAGAATTTACGTTTTTATGAAAGATTCTAAATTCTGTATAAATACCAATGGTTCCAGCCAAAACCTATCAAGCTAATGGTGAGAACTATGTCTTCAACCTCCTCCCTATCTTCTCCTCTCTATGGAAGGCATCTATGGGTGATGGAGCTTTGTTGGGGAAGAGTTCTCGAGCTCGGTGCAAAGTAAGAACCTGTTGTGAATCATGTTTGTGTGGATACTACTAGAGACTGGACATTGGAATAGTTTGAAAAGCTTCAGAAGTTCTTCTTATTCATCTCCAAGGGATTAGATGAATCCCTATCAGGTATATTCGAAGTAGAGATTAATTTTTAGTTTTTGTTGTTTAGTTCCGATTGAGACAAGATTAACATGAACCTATAAGAATTGTTGCTTCTGCTACATGAAATTTATAGAATGATTCTTTACACAAAGTAGAGTTTTTTGGGGTAAGCTTTTAGGGTAGGGAGGGTGTTGGATTAGAAAGAGTGGGGCAGACCTAACCTCCCATAGTCGTTAGAGAGGGAGAGTGCACAAGCTCAACCCTAGTCCGGTTAAGTTAGAGGCAAGGTTACATATTGGTACTTAAAATATAGAAACCTAATAGGTAGGTTGATAGAGAAGGTAGACACAATGGAGAGATGTCAGATCAATATTGCATGCATTCATGAAACCAAATGGAAAGAGAAGAAAGCCAAAAAGTGAGAAATTTAGGTTGCAAACTTTGGCACATAGGGCAAGCATCAAATAAAAATAGAGTAGGAATTATTTTGTATAGTACTCTCAAAGACAAGGTGGTTTTTGTGGTTTGAATAGAAGATAGAATCATTCTAGTTAAGGTTATTATTCATCGAGAGGTAATCAACGTAATTAGTGCTTATGCACCACAAATAGGTGCCAATAGTGAGCTGAAAGCTCAATTCTAGGAGGACATGGATGGTATCATGTGAGGGATACCAAATGAGAAACATATCCTAATTGGTGGTGATCTCAATTGCAACATTGGGTCCCATGGAAGTGGATTTGAGAGTGTCCACATGGGCTTTGGATTTAGGGAGAGAAAGGAAGAGCGAAAAATTATTTTGGAACTTGAGGTGGCCTACAACATGATTCTAACGAGCTCCCACTTCATCAAGAGAGGCTTCCACCTAGTAACGTTTAAGAGTGGGAGAAGCAAAACCCAGATTGACTTCATCCTTTTTAAGAAGGCTAGCTGAACTCTTTGTAAGGATTGCAAATTCATACCTAGTGAAGCACTCATAACCCTGCATAAACTCTTGGTCTTAAATTTTAAGGTCCTAGGATAGTTGCAAACAATGTAGCAAATTGGTGCACCTAGGATCACATGGCATAAACTAAGGGGAATTAAGAATAAGGTATTTAGGATCAAGGTCTCCAAGCTTAAGGAATGAGATCTAAATGGAGAGGCTAAGTCAATGTAGGCTAGTTTGACATCAAAGATTAAAGCAATAGAAAAAAATGTTGTTAGCGAGTACTAAGGGGTTCCTTTCCCAAAATCCTTCTGGTTTTCATCCTTTGATTGGCTAGAGTTTAGCTTTGATTTGGTTGGTCCACCCACACCCTGGGGGGTTAAGAATGAAGAATTGATAGGAAGTTCTTGATAGGCTTTGGAGTTGTCTAGAGGGATTTCTACTTGCACCCAATTGCCTATTGGGGTTCGGCCTCTTCAAGACTTTTCTTCTTTATTGACAAACCTATTTTTATGGCACACATTCGCACAAGTGTTTTGACCTATGGGGTCATTGCCCATCTTTTAATGCCTTTTTTATTTTTTACATTTTGGGTACTTATTAAGATAGGCTAATATTTGTTTAAACCTGTGGGGCTCATTGCCCATCTTTTAGCACCCATTTTCATTTCTTTTGAGAAGTTGGACCTTTGAATATATCCTCCTACTAAGGCGGTGAATTCTTTCAATACTCTCCCCCTCTAGTCCCCTTTGCCTATCTTGGACCGAACAGAAACGGGTTCCGGATCGGCACCTCAAGAGAAGGTGAAAGATAGAATGGGGGAAAAAGGGGAGTGAATCGAAAAACACTCAGAAAGCAGTAAAAGGTCCTCACCTCGGTCCCACACTCACAATGATCCCTGAACTTTCATCTCACGGCGTCGCTTGAGCATCGGAGACGGTTCGGGTCATGTGGGAGGAGAGAGAGGAATAAATGACTTAATGCATGTGAATATTGACAAAGTGGTTGCCAGGAGCAGTAAAAGGTCCTCACCTCGGTCCCACACTCACATTGATCCCCGAACTTTCATCTCACGGCGTCGCTCGAGCATCGGAGACGGTTCGGGTCATGTGGGAGGAGAGAGAAGAATAAATGACTTAATGCATGTGAATATTGAAAAAGTGGTTGCCAGGAGCCGCGGGTTCCGCTTTATGTATTGAAAATAGAAAGAAGTTGACCGTGTGCACCTTAGCATGGGAAAGAGTGTGTGAGTTCAACCTTCTTCCTCTTCGGCCGGCTGATGGGGGAGAGTCCAACCGATGCTAGCTTGATGTACCTGTGCCAGTAGTAGACAAAGAAGAAAATAAAACAAGTGAAGGGAGGATTAGAACTGTGTGAGGTGTAGTAACTGTAAAAACAATAACACAAAATGGCAATTGGAAGCAAACTCACCGGATTCAGGGTTAGCCCTAACCCCTTTTTTTGGTTTTTTGTGATATATGAAATGATAAAAAATAGAATAAAATGATGCTTAAATATTAACTAAATGATTTGAATGAGGAGTTAGAAAATATAATATGGACGATTAAAGATAACACAACCTAGGCAAAGTGGCAACCGGGTTGGACAGATTCATTGAAAACTGGTGTGACTCTGATGTAGAGACCATAATAGACAGCACCGAAGTCAGAATAGAGTGCCATTTGTTTCAAAATAAAGATAACTCACCGAGGGTGGTTTGATATGAAGACAAGTTTACTTGAATCTTATGATAAGTAATCTGAATTTACCTGATAAGCCGGATCTTGGACAGTGAAGTTCTGGAAACTCCGAGCACAATGTCGATGTATGACATGTTATGGGAACCCCAGATATCTGAATTGAATGATTCTTATTGTAAGTAAAATAGGACTCACCAGGGAACAATTTCTATGAAGGATGTATAGGCTGAATCCACCATTAAATATACTAAAATTGACTAAGAAAATGATGACTTAGAAGAGAAGACTTCGGATCTCTCTGTGCAGCGCCGGTGTTGAAGCCGTAACAAGCCGAGGGAATGTCAGAATTGATCTCTGTTTGTTGGATATCAAATATATCTTGATGAAGCACACTTCTTATGAAGTAAGTCAGGCCTTAAAATGACTATAAAGATCTTTAGAAGCCAATGATCAGCAGTGTAGCACGTCGGAGCATAGACCGGCTTCTTCTTCACTTTGGGATGATCTCCGGGCACCGGGACGAAGATAGAATGATTTGGGGAGGTTGGGATGAGCCTAGGGTGGCTGAAGGATGAGGATAGGAGTTATGGAGGGTGGGGATGCCCTTCTTAGGTTGTTCATATGAGTCTCCCTTTATAGGGGATGAAAAACATGTCAAAAATAGCAAGTTTTAATACATCCGACCATAGGTTGGATTTCCTCCATTTAATGTTGCTGATTTTCATCCTGAGGCATCTAGAAACTTACCCAAATTATTGACAGGGATTGGAAACCGTGGATCACCTTCCCCATGTTCAAAATATGTCTCCACTTGAAGAGGAAACAAATCTAGTCTAAAAATGTCAAGTTTTGATGTATAAGAAAACAAGTTGGATTGCCATCATTTGATGATGCTAATTTCAACCATGAAGCTTCCAGATACTATAAAAAGTGATATTAAGAAGAAAAAAGGAAGTTAAGGTCATGAATTGGTCAGATATGTGCCCAATGGGCTGGGCTTGCATGCAATTGTGCTTGATCGGTGCTGCGTGCGGACAGAACTGCACGTCTGACTTCTAAAAGGCGCTGCGGACAAATGGTAGATAGGAATTGAATGCCATTTGTTTCATTGAAAAGAGGACTCAAAGAGGAAGATTATTTATGTTAAAAACTTCTTAATTAGACGTTCATATAATCCTATGAAAATTTTTAAAGTAGAGAATATGCTGGGAAAAATATAATTTGGTACACAACCAAGGGGCGCGACCTTGGTGCAAAGACCACCAATAGCAACATGAAAGTTAGAATGGAATCTTTTTTGGGAAAAATGTATTTGATTAGAGATTAAAAACTCTTCCTTAGATTTTTAGTGAACTCCTCGGCTTGTCCAAAAGAATGATTCAACTTGATTTTGATGGTTTAAAAGAGATGTTGCCAATGGAATAAGGGTTTAAGCCCCAAATAAGGCCAAATTGGCATGTCTACACCTACAATAGGCTTCTCCTCAGGATGTTCTATGGAAGAGAGCATGCCTAGTCTAGGGGAATCCAAAAAGGTAGAAGGGTTTGGTTCAATCTGCCATACTGGCTGACTTTGATATTGAGATAGAGCAATGACATTATGAGAAGTTGATTCCTCTGCCAGGGTAGGAGTACAAATGGTTGGAGTGATTGATTCCTCTGCCAAGGCAGAAACATGAAGGGTTGAAGTGACTAAATCATCTACTGTAGTAGGAGTAGGGATGATCATAGTAATTAGATCCTCTGCCAGGGCAGGAGCATGAATGATAGGATGACTAGTTCCTCTACCAAGGCAGGAGAAATAGAAGAAATAAGGGCTTTAACCAACTTAGGGTGAACCCTATTCTGAGGGGTTGATTAAATAGCCAAGGGTTGTTTAATTGGTGTCGGCATAGAAGTCAGTTCGGGCTGAGGAGCTGTTGGTAAACATGATGGAGGAGTCAAGGCTTAAATGGTTGGCTGAGGGGTTGTTGGTGGAATAGGCTGAGAAGCCAAGGGCTGTATGATTGGCCGAGGGGCCTTTGGAAATGTTGGTGGAGTCAAAGGCTGGGGAGCCAGTTTGGGTAATGAAGTATTTGCACAAGTGACAAGAGGAACTTGATTGTGTATAGTTGGTTGTGCCATTAGCAAGGGTTGCATGACCGGCTGAGGTTGGGGCATGGGTGGCCTAATCAACTGGCGTCGAGGAGTCGGCCGATGATGATGATCTTAATGGGATGGGAGGGCTCCTATGTTTGTTCATAGCATCAATGATCCTCTCAGCAGTGGGGCTTAATTCATCATGATATTGCATTAATTCCATGTCTCCTTTTGCTTCCCCAATTATTGAATAACCCGGTCCATATCGTTGCAAGAATTTGGCTTTGACAATTTTGAAATCCCATGCTTCTATTGAGCCTAGCAAAATAAACCACTCTTGGGCTACACCATCTAATGATCGCCTAAAAAGAAAAGCAAGGGCCTTTCGATCATCTTGCCATCTAGATGATTTGCTCAAGAAATCATTAACATGGGTGAAGGGATCACCTAAGCCATTGTAGCAATGGTAGGTTGGCATTTGTGATGAAGGGATGTAGATAGTATAGATGGGAAATTCAAGGGTTTCCTGATCCCTGGCAATGGGTGGAGAGAAATTCATCAGGGGGTGTGCACGTGGCACCACCAATTTGGGAGGTGAAGCAGCTCAGTTGACTTTGGCTAGTCCTTGATTAGTTGTCATCTTGCCCTTTGTGGGGGATTAGATGATTGAAAAGGTCTTGGGATCAAGATGAAGAGATAGATTCTTGGGAGATTGTTCTATACTACGTAAAGCAAATTGGCGGAAGGATTTTGCACCTTGGGTTCCTGAATGGCATTGTCATGGCCCTTTGTTGGGCCATGGATTACTGAAACTCATAGTGACTCGTCTTGTACTCTTGTTGCTTGAAGTAGTTTGACATCCCGACGTGTCTTCCAGACCTTAGCATCACGGGTATCCTGTTGAACTTCTTACAAAGAGGAGATGAAAAGGAAGATGTTTTCAATCAAGCAAGTTGAACACAAGATCTTTTTGGTTATTTTGGTGTTTTGAAATTTTTTGTTGTTTTCAATTTGGGTTTGACAAACAATTTTGAACACAAAATTAAAAGATTTTTTTATTTTGGTGTTTTGAAATTTTTTTGTTGTTTTCAATTGTTGTTAACAAACAAGTTATGCAAAGACTCTTGAATGATTACACGATGATTTTGTTCAAACCTTAGATTAGGTGGATTGTTAGCAATTGTTCACTTGAATTTAATGGGTTTGATTCCTATTGCTCCAATCACCAAAGACCTATGGTTTTCATGAACACATCACGAATAGGTACTTGGGTTCTTTGGAGTTTTGGGGTGAATGGTACAACCAGCTTGATCGTGTGAAGAGGGATTCTCCACGGATGGGGACTTACATAGGTCTTGATGAAAACAACCAAATCAACTAGGAAGAAATATCTCAGAAGAGAGGTTAGAATCTACCAAGAGAGTGTTTGGAGGATAAGGGTGTGTTGGGAGAGAGAGCCCCCACCTTGAATGCCCTACGGATGGAACAAGTCTGGTACCCGATGCTAAAACCTAATACAAAAGTAAAAATAGAGGGTAAGAGGAGAAGAAGCAATCAATATGCAAGAACATGAAATTAAAGAAAGTAAGTCGAGCATGCGATATAAGGACGAGACAAGCAACCATGCAACAAAACAAACAATCCAATGAATAAAGGCGGTTCACCAAGAACTGAATCAGAATGAAACTAATTGCACAAACAAATCAAGCTAGCAAAGTTAAAGACGTTGGTTGTCCCACCGTGGTCACCAAAAAGCTATCGACTCTGAAAATGGGTTTGTCGTATTCCAGATAGCCACCTCAAGAAAGGGATGAGAAAGATAGGAAGGAAACACAAAAAACTCTTACCTCAGTCTCACACTCACATTGATCCCCGAACTTTCATCTCCCGGCATCGCTTGAGCACCGGAGAGATGATTCGGGTTGTGTGGGATGAGAGTCAGGATTGAATAAACTTAATGCATAAAGAAATAAAAATAAGTTGTCGCCAGAAGGTGCGGGCTCCACTTTATGTAATGGAAATGGAAAGAAATTGACCGTGTGTACCTTAGTGCAGGAGCTTGATGTTCGAGTTCAACCTTCTTTCTCGTTGGCCGGACGATGAAGGAGAGTCCTTAACCGATGCTAGCTTGATGTACTTGTGTAACTAGCTGTCGACTCCAAAAACGGGTTATGGATCGGCACCTCGAGAGAAGGTGAAAGATGGAATAGGGGAAAAGGAGGAGTGAATCGAAAAACACTCGGAAAGCGGTAAAAAGTCCTCACCTCGGTCCCACATTCACATTGATCCCCGAACTTTCATCTCACGGAGTCGCTCGAGCACCGGAGATGGTTCGGGTCATGTGCGAGGAGAGTGAGAAATAGAATAACTTAGAACATGATAAGAGAAATTGTGGTCTCCAGGAGCCGCAGGCTCCACTTTATGGAATATAAATCAAGAGATGAGTTGACCGTGTGTACCTTAGCGCGGGAGAGAATGTGTGTAGGTTCAACCTTCTTCTTCTTCGGCCGGCCGATGAAGAAGAGTCCAACCGATGCTAGCTTGATCAACCTGTGCAACTAGAACAATAAACCAAGTGAAATAAGTCGATTAGAACTATGAGAAGTGTAGAAACTATAGGAGAGGAGGTGGAAGAAAGAAGCAATTGGAATAGAACTCACCGGACTGGGGCGAGCCCTAACCCCTTTTTTGTGTTTTTTAATTATGTAAAAATGATGCAAATGAAGTAAAATATGTTCTAATACAGTAAATAAATTGAATGAAATGAGTTAATAAGGACTTATGAAGTGTGTGGCTTAAGTTGAAGCCAAGTTGGTTGAAGAAGGCCGGTTCGGGTAGCTTTGCACCCTTCTGGCATGACTTTGGTGCAGAAAATGTTAAAGACGACCCCGATGTTAGAATCGAGTGCTTTTTATTTATATGGATGGAGAACTTGGATAGGAAGAGATCTTATGTTAATGACTTCTCTGGAATCTATCTGTAGAAGGCTGTAAATTTTTTTAAAGTGGATGGATGTGGAAAACAGAACCTGGATGCGCGCCCTCAGTGCAGCAATCGCCATGAGCAAACGTCAAGTCAGAATCGAGTGCCGTCAGTTGCAGATGAAAGAGGACGAAGGTAGGAACAACTCACATTTTCAAGACTTTTGCATAAAAAGTCTCAGATTTTATGAAGAAGTTGATTAAGTCGGTTGATGCAGAACGCACGGATTGAGCATTCTCCTTCACTTCGAGATTGATCTCTCGACGTTGGATCGGCTTTGGACGTCGGGACGGCCTTGGGAGAGAGTTTGGACGACCTCAGGACGAGCTAGATACGGGGATTAACCTTGGGTTGTTGAGAATGACCCTCAATTTATAGAGGATGGAAACCGGTGCAAAATATGGAAACTTGACCGACCGTGCCCCCACCTTTCAAAGGAGGCGAGGGCGTGCAGGGCGTGCCCTCAAACCAGGGGCGCGCAGGGTGCGCCCTCAACCCAGGGGCGCGGTCTGCGCGCCCCCCTATTTCAAAGGAAGCGGGGGCGCGTTACGCATCTCACTGCTAAAAATTGACGGAATCTTCCGGAAATTGCTAAAAAATCAACTTGACAAACGTAAGGCGCCCCCGAACTGGGGGCGTGGTACAAATAATTGAAAATCATCGACGGTAACTGTAGACACGCAATTTTGGCCTAGTTGGAGAGCTCAAATTCTTGTTTTCATGAAGAATATTTGAGTAACCTTTCAAGGGAACCGAGTTTTCCGGAAAAATTAAGGTCTTTGGCGCATTTCGAAGAGGGCAAAACCCTGTGTATAAGGGCTCCTGGCGCCCTACTTATAGGGCACCAGGCGCCCTATAAACAGGGCACCTGGCGCCCTGTATACAGGGGCACTGTGCGCCCTATATACGTGGCGCCCGGATCCAAATTAAATTGATTTGACCGGTTGATTTGACCCGCCGCAGTGACTTGTCTTGTCGATTTGACATATCTCATGATGCTAGCGCCCCATATACAGGGCGCTATGCCACATGGCACTGTTTTTCGAAAATGGCCAAAGTGCCCTCTTTTGGGCTATAAATAGAGCCCCATTTGAGACCAAAAGGAGGTTCCAACTCCGTGCCACCCTATAGCTCATCCAACACCACGTTTCTAAGCCATTCTCACCCCCCCAAAAGCCTCCAAATCGATCCAAAATCCTCCACCAAAAACCCTAAAACCTTCTGTTTCTGTCACCCAGAAATATGATTTTTCTCCAACTTTGAGAGCCTCTATCCATCTCTCCTCTTACATCCAGCATCCAAACCACCTTTTATTATCTTCATTTGAATATTGTCTACAAGGAGAAGCCCCTACTTCGTCCCGGAAGCCTCCCAGCACTCTGGAGCGGCGCCGCGAAGAGGAGAAGAAAATCTGTTCGGGCCAGACTTAGTGCCCCGTATACAGGGCGCTTTGACTTGGTCAACGCGCCCTATAAAGGGGGCACCTTCTCCTGGCGCCCTATATACAGGGCACCAGGAAGGACAGAAGCTTGTTTTGTTATTTTTGGATTCCGATCGTCCATTTAATCGAGTTTTTGTCTCCCTTTTTCGCTTTTGCATCGATCATCAAGTTATTTAGCACGTTTTAGAGCATCTTTGCATTTCATATACGTTTAAAACCTACCAAAAATAGGGGTTGGGATTTCGTCCCAATCCGGTTAGTCTTTTCCCATTTGCATGTTTGAATCTAAACTCGAGCTCGATGCTATGCTTTCGTTAGAACTAATGAAACCTTCACTTGTCTACATGTTTTCTTATGGACATTCTTAGGTGAATCCGATCGAGGCGGAGCTTCAACCGGATTGAAGGCAAGGGATTCACTAAGCTCTCTCCTTTCGGCCGGCCGAGAGAGGAGAAGTCGGAACTCAACAATCTACCCGCTTCCGGAGGTACGACGGTCATCTTTCTATTTCATTTTCTTTCACCCCACCATACTTTGGAACCTTTGGTTCCTGGCGACCACACCCACTAACATCCCATCCACCAAGTCACCAAGGCGGGCGTAAGGGGCCGGGAGGGGGAGATCCGCGGATGTCCCGTTCCGGGTGCTTACACCTTTTGGCGACCACGGTGGGACCGACTTTGCTTTAGTGAAATCCCACTTTATTTTCCTAAGAATGTCCATCTGAAAATCATGTTTACTTTCATTGCCATGTGAGTCATTTCCATTTCCTTACATTGTTGCTTGTTTACGTTGCTTACTTTTCTTCAAAGCGTCATCTTGTTTCTTCCAAATTTACTTGCCCTCCGTTTATCTTTTTAAAGCATATCCATCTGATTTCCAACTTTGATAATCAACTTATTTCATCTTAGTATTTTAGATATCATCTTCTTTGCTAAGTCTAGTTCTCCTTTAAATCTTTCAAAGCATGCTTAGTTAAATTAGTTCTTTCTTCCATCCTAGCTTAATTTCATATCATTGTCTTGTTCACTTGCTTCCTACAAATATCTCATTAATCATTGTATGCTTTTATTTTCTTCTTGGTTGCTTCTTATTCCTTGAAATTTCACTAGCATTTAGTTTGCATCGGAGCTTCGGGTCCGCCCGTCTCCTTAGGACATCCGAGAAGGGAGGCTCTCTCCTCCCAAAGCCCCACACATCCAAACACCCCTCTTGGTGGTTGCCAACTCCTCCTCAGGGATTCCCTCTCGGAAGGACCGGGTAGCTTCCATCAAGACCTCCATAAGTCCCCGGATGTGAAGGATTCCCTCTTCACTGATCGGGCCGGTTGTACCACTTTATCCCAAAACCCGGAATACCTATTACCCATCGTTGTGAAAAGAGTGACAACCTTAGATTGCTCGGTGTTGTGAGAGCATAGGGTCCTACCCATTTATTTGAGTGGACAATATTTCTCTTAACAAGCCATTAATTTGAGATTGAAACAAAAAAATTGCGTTAATCATTCCAAGTCTTTGCTATTACTTGTTTGCAAACAAAAACTGAAAATTAAACAAAAAATCCCAAAATCACCTAAAAAGAACCAAAACAAAAAATTTGCTTGAGGTTAATTTGCTTGACAACTTGCTTGTCCAAACAAAAGAAAATCAAAACAAAAGAGGTCAAAAATCAAAACCAAAAAAAAAATTTTTGAACTTTTATTTGCCAACCTTCTTTTCCTGTCGTGTTTATGAACTTGAGGTGAGGTCGAGTTATCGGAATGGCGGATCAAAGATGCGAGCAACTGCAATTGTAATACGACCAGTCTTATTTCTACCCTGATGCCGTATGTGCCGTCAATGAACACAGTTCTCCCTGAACCTAGTCAAACTTCTCCTCGACCCAATCCAAATTCACTTTGGGAGGCATTCTCTCATGCCGACCCTACCCAACTCCAGGCTATCAAAGCCATCCTCAAGGGCAAGTCCCCCACTGACCACATTCCTACCGAAGGTGGCCTTCATATTTCTACCCCTCGGTCAGTGGCACACCAACCCAATGTGCCCACTCATGGCCATTCCCATACCGGGCTCCTAGCCCCAATTTCTCCTCATCCGGTGGCTAATCTAGATCACCCCCATACGAATGTGGTCGTCCCTTCTAGACCACCAATTTATTCTTCTAATCATCTCAACCCTACTCACCCTTTGGTACATCCCCCAATACACCCTTCTCATCCGATCACTTCAGCTCACCAAATCCCGATCCCGGTGCACCAAGCACCCGCTCCTCCTCCTCCTCTTGGGGAACCTTCTGTCGATCTAGCTATGATTAATAAAATCAATCGCATGGACGAACAATATAGAGAACTCAGACGTTTGTTCGACGCCAAGGCAGCCCCCGCAATTTCCCCTCCTTTTCTCCCTACTTTTCATCTACCTCCTTCTGAGATGCCGGTATACCGTCGCTACAACGGAACCGGTAATCCCTTCATTCATGTCAAAGACTTTCTGTATGAGTCAGTAATGTGGCAGAACGATCCAAGGGCCCTGGCTTTTCTTTTCAGAAGATCATTGGAGGGCTCAGCTCTAGAGTGGTTTTACTCGCTTGACCCTTCGGAGGCCAGTAACTTTGAAATCGTCAAAGCCAAATTTTTGCAAAGATATCAAGATAGGGTCGGACCAACTTATTCCATCACCGACCCTCATGGCTGAAAGGATGAAGAATGATGAAGATTTTATCAGGAGTATCTTGATAGGTGGAGAGCAATGGCGAAAGATTGACAAATGCACCTTTTGTCCGAATCGGAACAAGTTAAGATGATCATCACCAACGCCACTCCTCGCTTTAAAAATGTATTGGCATTACATCACCCGCCACGATGAGCGAACTCTATGAGAGAGCACGGTATATCCAAACACAGCTCCGAGACTCTCCCATTATGAACCTTTTCGACCCTAGGCCCCGAGGTCACCAAAAAAACAACCACCACCACTTCGGGCCCGTGGATCGAAGGCGTGGTAACCAACGAACATGTCAATATCACAGGGAACCCGCCCATCAACCACCAACAAGACAATACGAAGTCCACAAGTATAGAAACCCGCGCCAAATCCAACCGGCACCTCGCCCCCGAGATCCAACCCCAACCTTTCCGCCACCAAGCGCCGAACCAATACCCCCAACAACCAATACTGAGACACCGAGTCCCCAAGAACCCAAGAGCGGTTGGCGGTACGGACCTTTACACCTCAACCTCCCCGCCAACCGACCACCTACAACCCGGGCACCTCCCCCCGCCACCTATGTACCACGAAGAGCAGGGCCTAGGAGAAATCATTACCCGCCATTACCGTACTCTCTCATAGATATTTTTAACGCTCTTATGGCGGCGGGGGGCAGATCTCATTGCGAGAGAAAAGTTGGAGTGGCCGCAGAATGCCAACACGGACAAGTACGCTTGTACCACGGATTCCCGGGGCATACGGTGGAGCCGCTTTCGGTTTAAAGATTACATCCATGACCTCCACGAGCAAGGAAGCATTGAGGGGTCAAATGGGCGAATACATCAAGGCGGTGAAAAACCAACCCCGGCCAGCAGGCGAGCACCAGCTCGACAACAACAACGGGAACCCGGCCGGGGAATTATTCGAGAACCCGCTACCCGCGCACGCCGGCAACGCACCGGAAAACCAGAGGGTTAACCCTATCTTAACCTCCACTGATGAACCCCGCGATAGAGGTCAAAATTGGCAAATAGAGGGACCTGCTTCCTTCATAAACACCAACCCTCCAAACCACGTTAACCGAACCGTTCACTCCATACCCCTAGTTATCCCCGCCAGAAGAAGCCAACCGCCGATTATCCGCACGCCACCACAACCAACCATAACACCACCAGCCATACAACTCCAACCGGGTAGGACCTTGATCCGCCCGATCGAGCCCCCACAAATACCACCGCCACTAGGACCCATCATTGTACCACCTCGTGCAACCATGCCACCACAACCCACCCGTATCCCTACAACTCGGACCATCATCACTACACCCCTGCCTAGGCCTCCTATCATCCGACCTAACCCTCCGTCTACCTCCACTACACCGACCATAACTCCCCAGCTCGCCACGGTGCTTAGAAGCGGGCGTATGTTCCAAAGAATTTTTTCCCCGAGGCCGGTCAACCGGGACGACCGCAAGAAGAAGAAGAAGAACACCCGGAAGAGCCATGCTAGGAACATCTTATGATTTCTTGAAGCACCTTGACAAAACCCCGCGCGAATTTCCATTCCGGAGCCGATTAAAAGGTCCAAAGCTCATCGAAGTGCTTCAACAATATCCGCAAAGAGTGATGGTCAATGAAACTCTCCCCCCGAGAAAAGATTACATCGGTTTTAACCCCAGAGAAGTGAACATCCTGCTCTCATTTTCACTAATGAAGAATTGGCCGAACCAGAAACAAGAAAATATGCACTATGTATCACTATCAGTATCAACAGAACATATATTGAATCTTGTCTAGTTGACACCGGTGCATCTACTAATGTCTTGCCACCAGAAACACTACAGTTGTGTGGAATCCCAGAGGAAGATATTCGGCCATCACAAATCACTGTGACAGCATACGATAATTCCAAGAGGCCCGCCCATGGCATGGTCACACTCGAAGTCAAACTCGGACCCCGGGTTGTTCTTGTCGACTTCCATGTTTTTGGATATGGATCCAACTTACAAAGCCATCCTGGGAAGGCCTTACCCGGAAGCATTAGAGGCCGTAGCTTCAACCAATCACCAGTGCATCAAATTTCCCTTCAAGGGACAAGTTGTCAAAGTAGTGAGTATGCCCGTGGATTGCTTGGTTACTCTCCCCCCTGGCTTGCCGAATCAACCAGTATTTACAATCCTCGATCTACCAAGGGATAAAAGACAATCTAGGCAAGTTTGGAAAAAGAAGAAAGATAACGCCAAAACCCTTGGGTGGCGTATGATGGAGAGTACGGGATATCAAGAAGGCCGAGGACTCGGGAAAAGAGCGCAAGGCATCACGGTAACCCATCCGGCTAGTAAAGACAACATCAAGGAATGGGGTAGGGTATGATGGGACACGTGATAATGGCCGGAAAAAACGGCCAAAAATACTTCCAAGGATGTCTGCGCAAGTTCTTTGATAAAAGAGAAACAATACAAATGATTGAAGAACAGGGAACCACAAGAACAAGTGAAAAGGAAGAAGGTGGGCGACCTAGGGGATGAGACAAATATTGACGTATCATGGTTATTTGCCGAAGAAGGGTCAAGTGATGAATCGTTACGCAACGAGCCTTCAAACGATCCAAAATCCGGGTAAGCATTCAACAAGTGTCATCTCCTCGGATCTAGAGACTCATTCCCGACAAATCCATTGTCAGTTCCAGATGGCAAAGACGGATGCCCTCTTTACCCGTCCTTGCTTGACTTGTTCCCCTCTCTATCAATATCCCAACCCGCGTTGGAAACGACAACCAACCAAATCCCCTCTGTATTTATGTTTAGTACTTCTCAAAAAGTTCAAAAAAAAACGTCCTTTTCTCAAACCAAATCTCGCTCGAAGAGACGTCCCAACTCGCTCCGAAGGACGACCCGAATCAGGAGGCCACCCGATCTCTGATCAATCTCCTTTGCCCTTCGTCAATAAATTCCACTCCATCCACCTCCTCCTCACCTCCTTATTTACCTTCTTCTTCTTCTTTAGGTTTAGTTTACAGCAAAAGCAAAACAAAAATCAGAGGTAGAAGAGTTCCAGGGAGATATCTGCATCAGTTAGCTCGGAAAAGCTTAGAATGCGCCAAGCTACCGGAGTATTTAGAGGATGCAATCCAGATAGGAGAAATTCGATATGAGGAAAGAAACAATGTTGATCCAACTTTAGGGGTCTACGAGGTTGTATCAGAAAAGGATCCTGACACCGAGGATGAAGAGGAGGATTTGGCTGATGCCTATACATCCGGTTTAAGAAGATTTGAAGAACCATCAGCCACGGTGGATGAACCGACTAAGGAACTTAATCTTGGAACACCGGAAGATCCTAAGAATATCCTCATCAATGCCAACCTCGCCCCTTTAGAAGAACAGAATCTAATGGGGGTATTGCAAGAATACAAAGACACGTTCGCTTGGACATACGGAGATATGCCGGGGGTTAGATAAATCATTGGTAGAACATCGACCGACCTTAAAACCCGAGGTTACCGGTCAAGCAAAGTTAAGAAGATTCCACCCGTACGTGGCATTAAAGATGAAGGAAGAGGTCGATAAGTTGCACCAAGCAAAATTCATTAGAGTCGTCCTCTATCCACAATGGGTGGCAAATATAGTTGATCATGAAAAAGGATGGAAAGATTCGAATTTGCATTGACTTCGGGGACTTAAACCGAGCGTGTCCAAAAGATGATTTCCCCCTTCCTCATATCGATGATCTTGTTGACAACACAATGGGGATACGAAACCCTATCATTCATGGATGGATACTCAGGGTATAATCAAATCCGGTTAGCAGAAGAGGATCAAGAGAAGACCTCATTCACTACACCTTGGGGAACTTATTGTTACGTTGTCATGCCCTTCGGGTTAAAGAATGCCGGAGCAACTTATCAGAGGGCCATGGTAGCAATATTTCATGATATGATGCATAAATTTGTAGAGGTGTACGTGGATGATTTAGTGGTCAAATCTCGAACCCAAGAGGAGCATGCTGAGGTATTGAAAAGGGTTTTGCAACGAGCCAGGGAATATAAGCTCAAGATGAACCCCAAGAAATGTGTGTTTGGAGTATCATCTGGAAAGTTACTTGGGTTCATTGTCAGCAAAAGAGGCATCGAAATCGATCCCAACAAGGCCAAAGCTATTATTGACATGCCTCCACCAAAGAACCTAAAGGAGCTGAGAGGATTAATTAGTAGGTTACAATTTGTTCGCCGATTTATCTCACAGCACTCCCAAAGGTGCAAACCTTTCTATGAGTTAACCAAGGCAAAGGCCGAATTCAGATGGGATTCGAGATGTCAAGAGGCATTCAATGGTTTGAAGAAATATTTGTCAAGCCCCTTTGTGCTCAAACCTCCGGTTCCCGGCAAATCCATGATCTTATACATGTGGGTCTTGGGAGGATCCGTGGGAGCAGTGTTGGGACAAGGGGATGATGAAGGGAAAGAGCGAGCAAGATACTATACTATCGTCCAAAATCTTTGACCCTTGTGAGCAAAAGTATACAACCATGGAGAAAACCTGTGCCGCCTCGGTTTGGGTGGTCCGAAGCTCAAACATTACTTTACGGCTCACGAGGTTAATCTCATTGCTCGCATGAACCCCATCAAATTTCTCCTTGAAAAATCTATCCCGACCGATCGTTTGGCACGCGAGTTTCCTCTCCCAATTTGACATCACCTACACCCAACGAGAAGGCAATCAAGGGCTATGCAATTGCCGAGCACCTTGCCCATCATCCTATCCCAACCTTTGACCCTATCCAACAGATTTTCCCGATGAAGAATTGATGTCCATTCAATCTTCTAATCTGTGGACTCTATATTTTGACGGGGCATTGAACTCCCGAAGGGTAGAGGGATAGGGATTGTTCTTCTCGTCTCCCGAAGGTGTCACCATTCCACGAGCTTTTCAGGCTCCATTTTCCACAACAAACAATATAGTGAGTATGAAGCCTTGTTGGCCGGACTGGAGGCCGCTCACTTCTATGGTGTCACTAAACTAAGGGTAATCGGTGATAGTCAGTTGATACTTCGCCAGGTACTGGCCAAATATCGCACATCTCATCCTGGGCTCAAACCATACCAAGAACTCACCACGTGTTATATCAAGCTATTCTCCAAACTCGAATTCATTCACGTTCCTCGTGCTCAAAATATTCTTGCCGACGCTCTTGCCTCTCTGGCATCTTCACTATCTGTCCCGCTAGGCAGACAGGTTAGGACGATCTATGTCCGCCGACGTACCATTCCGGCAGTAGAAGATGCACGGTTCTTGAAGGTTAAGGAGGAGTTTGAAAGGAAAGAGTACATTGAGCAAAATGAGGAAGTATCTTTGGTCGAGTTGGAGGAACTAGAAGAGGGTGAGAAACCATGGTATCATGAGATTGCGGGTACGTCGGGATCGGACGTACCGCCAGGGATCAATCGCCGAAGAGAAGAGAGCCATAAGGAGAGTCTCCCGAGAGATACACCATCTTAGGCGGGGTGCTTTACAAAAGGAGCTTGGCCGGTGTTCGTTAAGATGCGTAGATGAAGGAGAGGCCGAGTTGGTACTCGGAGAAGCACACTCCGGGGTATGTGGAGGCCATGTAAATGCTCAAGCCCTCGCCAAGAAGAAGATCATCGGGCAAGGTATTATTGGCCTACTGCGGGAAGAAGATTGCTCGATCTTTGTCCGGCAATCGTCATCAATGTCAACTCCACGCCGACAAGATTCACTCTCCCGCATCTTCCCTTCATCCGATCCACGCCCCATGGCCTTTCGCTATGTGGGCTTTTGATGTTATCGGACCCCTCGGTGACCCAAACTCCACAAACAAAACCAAATCCTTCATCCTAACTGCAACGGAGTACTTCACCAAGTGGGCGGAAGCGGAAGCATATGCGGAAATCAAGGCATCAACAGTCTGCACCTTCATCAAACGCAACATCATTGCCAGGTTCGGGATCCCAGGCGACATCATCACCGACAATGGACCACAATTCATCTCTCAGGAGCTACGTGACCTTTGCAACAGGTATTGCATCAAATTGCATCATTCATCTCCATATTATCCTCAAGGCAACGGTCAAGCTGAAGCCACCAATAAAACCTTGATAAAAATCATTAAGAAGACTTGTAAGTCTAGCAAGTTAGATCGGCCAGATAAGTTAGTTGATGCTCTATGGGCCTATCGCACTTCTATTCGAACCCCAACAGGTCAGACCCCCTATGCCTTGGCATTTGGGATGGAGGCGGTAGTTCCATATGAAGTAATCATTCCTTCTCTCCGAGTCCAGATCGATCGAGATATCCCCGATGGATGAACGTCGAGATTCTCTTCTCACGCAACTCGAACTCTTGGATGAAAGGAGGCTGGCCGCTGCCGAACATGCTAGATCTTACCAAAATAGACTTAAAAGGTTTTATCAGAAGAGGGTGGTGGAGAGAAAATTTGAAGTCGGTGAGGTTGTGCTTAAAAGAATATTTGTTAAGCCGGGCGGACCCCGCTCCAAACTTCAACCAAATTGGGAGGGTCCTTATGTTATTTCGGTCATTTATCCCGGTAATTCATATAAGCCGACTAATGCGAAGGAGAAGAGCTAGCTCATCCCCTGGAATGGTGTCTACCTCGAAAAATATTTCCCTTAGAACAAAAATCACAAAAAATCTATAAAATCCAAAGGTGTGAAGTATAATGATAACATCCAACGCTTGCTTGCTCGGTACACCAACTTGTCACCTAGGGGAATAAGGATAAGGCATCATACTACACACACTACACGCCGAGTCTTGAGATCGGATGATCGAGAGCCAGAGAGAAAGCTAGGCAACGCTTGGCAAAGGAAGGTCAACCTAATCCCATTCCCTTCTTGTTTCAGTCCAGAATAGATAAAAGGGGTTAGAATGAGGAGTATCGAAAATGCCCATTGCCTTAGTTGGAAAATGCCTCTGAAGGCCTGACTTCTTATTAAAAGAAAAGGTGCCAAAATATGGGCAATGACCCCTCAGGTCAGCAAAAGAATAGACCTGTATGAATGTGTACCAACAAAAGCCCAAGAAAAAGGCTCCGAAAGATGGGCAATGAACCCCTCGGGTCAAAATCACGCAAAAAAGAAGAAAGACCTGTCTGAATGTGGGCCATCAAAGAAAATGGGCTAGAAGGAAGGACCCGAAGAGGTCAAAACCCGAACGGGCAATGTGGGTATTAGTAGAGAAACAAGTTCGACACCCCTGAATTCTACTAAGGACTTACCACCAATCATCTTCCTTCTTTAACCTCAAAGGATTAGGTTGACCGACTAGGTCCAAGAAGAGCCATAGCCTATCGAAGGCTAAGGTCGAGAAGATCTCGGACTAGGCACTTTCTTACACGTGATGCCTACTCTTAACCCCATGGGTAACAATGAGAGGCCCCTACGGCAAGCAAGGCAAAGGATGAGATGGTCGTGTCCTTCACACCGAACACAAAAAAATCGAATACTTCAAAAAACACCAAACAAAATCTACAAAGTCAAAAATCTTAAAAATTAAATATTCAAAACACCAAAAAATCGTAAAAGTTCCAAAATACCAAAAACATTATAAAACCATCAAAACCCTAACAAATCAGAAATCCCAAAACACCTAAAAATTTGCTTTTTAAATTGGCTAGCTGCCTTTGCATTTATGTTTAATTTCAGTCTTGCATACTTTCTTTTGTGCATACTTATGTTTTTCTGTTATCTTTACCTTAATAAGGCCGATGTCCCTTGACAAAAGGTCAAGGCAATTTCGCCCTTTTCTTGCAAGGGACTAAGCCTGAATAAATTTCTAATCGCCCTTTGAGTAAAAGCAGGGAGTCAGGAAAAGAAGTCAACAACCATCACTATGGAAAAACAAAGTACATCGAAGATAGGAGGGGGTCGGCACATCACAAATCGCCGCCTCCCTCTGCTGGTGCCTGATCATCCGGAGGTGGCATGGCAAGTCTCTCCTCATCTCTCCTCCTACGACTGCGGACCGAGAAGAACCCGAGCGAGCGGAGTCCCCTCGGTGTGGTCCCTCAAGAATCGGAACGGTGGGAGTGGCTCCGAGATCGCAACGCCCGCATCATCAGCGACGATGTTCAGCCTCCACCCGGTGAAGCTCTCACAGTGCTCAAGACGAAGAAGGAGGATCTGCTCAGACTCTAGCCGTGACAACTCGACCACGCGAGCCTCCAGTCTCCCGACCTACGAGATGACAAAGAGATACATCAGTTACAGAAAAAGCAGCTTAAGGAAAAGAATCAGACATGTACCTCCCGTGTCAGCTCCTCTATCCTCTGAGCAGTCTGTGAAAACCAAAAGGAGACGTCAGTCCAAGCATTTCCAGTTTAAAATCATAATAAAAACATCGCACCTCGGAAGTAGAGGAACCAGGATCCAGAATGCCTAAGAGGGGCTCGAGCCCGAGCTCCCTCTGTAGCTCCATCACCTACCGGGAAAATGTTAGGAAAGAAAGAAAATGATAACAAGCAGAGCAGAAAATTATGTACCTTGTCCTGAAAACCCAAGGGATCATCAGTTGAAGGCGGCTGAAAACCTGAGGGATCACCAGTAGGAGGCGGAGCACCCCCTTGTAAAGATCGAAATCCTCGCCCAAAGATCCTTGTTCTACAAAAGGGAAAATGTTAGAATCAAGCAAAGCGAGCAAGAGAAAGTCAAGGAAATTCACCTCGGTAGTAAGGACCTCCACCCAATCCTTCACGGGCAATACCGCAAGAAGAAAAGAAGATTAGCAAGGCAGAAAGAAGAGGATATAAGTAAAAGCAGTAATCACCTCAAGAAGGAAGCCCGTCTCAGAAGAACTGCTCCCAGGACCGGTAGGAATGAAGGAAGGAGGGGCGACCGGTAAAGGAGGAGAAGGTAGCTCGGGACCCGTAGGCTGACCGAAGGCGAACGGCTCAAAGGGAGGCTCGGCAAAAACCGACGGCTCAGGGGCGGGCGGCGGGGAACCCCACTCCAGTTCGGCCACGCGCTCACGAAAGCCGAGAGATGCGAAAGAAGTAAAGGAGACAAGTTAACAACATTCATTCATGGAATTAAAGAAAAAAATAAAGAGTGTTACTGTCGGCGGGGAACCTCGGTAGCGACGCGGACCGAAAAGAAAGAAGAAAGGAAGAATCGGTTAACCAACAATGGAAAGGTGCAAAGTACAGAAAAATACCTGTCGCTCCAACTCGGCCCTCCAAAGATGCCGTACCGCCCTCAAACGAGACGACTCCGCACGAATGCTCGAAAGCAACATACAGTTAGACATCAAAGCAAAGGAAGGACAGTAGTGACAACCACAAGTGCCTACCTCTCCGCCCTCGGTGAAAAGGTGGGTGAATGTCGCCACATAGCGCCGCAGATAGTCATCACTATCAGAAGCACTGGAAGTCAGCGGGGTGCCACCCCTCTTCCGCATCCGGACAGCAAGCGGCCTTCCTTCTTCCGAACAATCTCATGGATCAGGCCGCGAGTAGAACGACCCAGGTGTGGGTAAGGTGGAAGATCCACCCACTCCTGGTGCAGCCCCAATGAGCGCATCGTGAGACACACCCAAAGTGGCTCCATCTCGTTTAGGTAGATCAAGAAGGTGTCACGGCCAAAAACCGGACGACCCTCCAGAACCCACGGCTGCCGATCCAAGTGAAGGTCTGAAAAAGGTTGCCATACCACCTGAAAAGCAAGGCAGAGCGGTAAACAAGAAGAACCAAAAGTTAAGAAAGAGGAAAGTAACAGAATACCTCGTGGTGAGGGAAGCAGAGCGGCTGCCTCCTCAGGTTCTCCACCTGGTAAGGATGGGAGGAAGCAGACCGGTGTAGCAACCCGGTTTGCCAATGAGAGGGTACTCGGGGTCATCCTTCAGCGTAAACACGGCCCGGGGGATGTAATAGTAACTCCATACTGTCCAAGTAAAAGCTCGGTTAGTCACCAAAAGAGACAAGGCAGACTAATAGTGAACAAAGAACAAGGCATACCTGAAGGAATGGAGTAAAGCCGGCTACCGAAACCGGACCGCTCTCCATCGCCCGGCGAGGAGAACAGAGATGAGCGCATAGCGGCACCCCACGCATACTCACCAACCTTCGACAGTCAGCAAGAAAAGGGAGGAACCGCAAGTGCACCCACGACCTGCCCGTCTTCGAGGCTAGAAGAAGACGGGTGAGGAAGAAGAGGAGGAACCGGCGGAGATCCCGGGTCGGCCTCAACGGTTGCCCTCCTCACCGACCGGGGATCGCTCGACGCGTTTCGTCAACTCGTCGAGCACAACCGCCACTACGTCATCCTTACCCGCCTTGGCGTTGCCCGAGACCGAGCAAGTTCCCAACGGCCGTACGCTCATAACGCGCAGTCCGCCGGGGCAAAGTGTGGGACCGGGATGACCCCGGAAAATCCCGGACCATGGCCGAGTAATCGCGATAGGTCTTGCCGGTGACGGCACGACCGTGACGAACACGAAGACCCGTGATCCGGGAGACATCCTCCAAGGTAGGGACCATATGCCCCCGGGGGAAGAGGAAGGAATGGGTGGTGGTGGAGTCCCATCTCTCCCTCAAGGCCTGAATCAAAGGGAGGTCCTCCTAGAAAGCCGAGCAACGAAGCAATGGGCCAAAACCCATTGCATCAAGCCGTACCTTCTGGAAGTCCTTCAACCCCTGGTAGGCATGGAAGACCATCTCCCAGGATATCCAGGACTTGATCTTCCCATGCACAATCAAACAATCATGTTAAAAACAAAGCAATCATAAATAAATTCAAGAAAGGGAAGGTCGAGATTCGGTTACCGAGACGGTCGGAGGAGGATGGAGAGTGGGCAGCTCCGATGAGCTAGCACCGGCGGAGGAAGAAGCGCCGGAGAGGAAGAAGCGCGGCGGAGGAAGAGGCCCCGGCGGCACACTGCGTCCAACGCGAGACCTCTTCGTCATCTGCAAAGCATTATAGTGGGTCAAGAAGCAAGAACGGAAACAATGGGGGCTGGTGACCGGGTGCCCCATTTATGGGGCGCGGGGGCCGGCGCCCCATTGATGGGACGCCTAGCGCCCCATTGATGGGGCGCCAGGCAGAGCCTGGCGCCCCATCATAGGGGCGCTAGGGGGCTCAGCCCCCTTCTCTCTTCCCGTTCCAATCCGGAACGACTCCGGATCGGTTCGGTCCCTTCTGCGAAAATGAAGATAACGGAATAAATTACAAGTTTGTAGTTGGAAGGAACTTACTGTGGAATTCGCACGGTGCGCTGCGCTCCCCGGAAATGTCCCGCCCAATAGAAATAGTAGAAAAAAGATGATGGTGAAATGAAGAAAAGCGCATGGGTGAAAATATAAAGCGCTTTGGTCAAAATTTTCAAATTTCTTAGAACGTGTCCACAAGCAATCTTCTTCATGAAAAACACAATTTCACTGCCAAAACATTGATATTCTATTACTTTTTGCATATTTTGCTATTTTTCTGACACTGACAGGACTAGGACACAGGCGAAAAGAAACTACATCAAGCAAATCCTACGCCTACATTGATCAAGTCCTAGACACAACGAAAGCAACAAAAGCAAAATACAATCGGACACAATCAACTAACGGACACGGGTCAACCACCGCGCGGCTTCCTCGGCTTCGCCACGTACCGGCTCTTCCGGACCTCGTCTTCAGCCATGTAGGCACTTGGCGAGAAGCTCTTGCAAATTCCCCTGCATCGCAAGGATGCTGCGGCACTCCTCAACATCCGCCGCCGTGCCCGTCGACGATCCTTGACGGACGGGATGTGAGAGAGACGAGGGACCTTGAGCCGCGGTTGGCCCAACCGAAGAGGACATCGGTGAGGGTTGTAGATGATGAAGGAGGTACCGGTAATCAACCGGAGATCCACCCACTGGGGTGGGAGAGGCACGGACATTCTCGGCGCATAACCGCCTGCGTAGGACGGCGACAAAGCCGCCGTGCTCATCGCCGAAAAGTACAAACGCCGGTCGGCCGCGGGTCTTCACCGAGGGGCACTTGTTCTCAACCTTATATTCCATGCAAAGGCGGTTGGTGAGAGGCCGGAGGGGGCTCCGAGCGAAAAGCCGGGAAGCCGTGGCCGGTCCGAAGCACACGTCAAACTTAAAGTGCCGATCAACCCGGCACACGAACAAGAGAATGCCGCCAAACATGGCACCGCCGATGCTAGCAGAAGTCAGGCCATCATAAAGGTAGCCCAACACCGAGTGAGCTATGCACTCATTGGACCAAATGCCCTGAATGCAAGGAAGGCAGGTAGGATCAAGCCACCCGTCCTCACACGGGTATAGGAGCACTGAGGCAAGGCAAGCGGCGACGCCTTTGGCACCGGTGCGGCGAAGGTCCTCATTATCACCGGCACCTTGAATCACGCCAATGGACCAATCCGCCGGTGCTTCGGTGTAAATACGGCCGCCTACCATAATGGATCGGGCCTCTCCGGTGGTCATAAAGCCGCGGAGGAAGTCTCCAAACCGGTGACCGGTCCGACGGGGATAAACATGGCCCGGCCGTACCCGGGCATGGCGCGAAGCCCCGAAGCTTGACTCTACCTCCTCCGGGAGAACGGTACATTCGAAAGAGTCAAAAACAAAAGTGTGTGTATCGGGATGCCACATCTCGAGAAGCGCACCCGCCAAAGAGAAATCCCAGAAGTATTTGAGGAGGTGGTTGGCATGAACGAGGATGCCGTTGAAGCCCCACCCGCTAAGAATGGTCCGCACATGAATATTGATGGCAGCCATTAAGCGGGCTATCCATAGTACCTGGCCGTATCGGCGAGCCCCGGGAAAATTCGGAAGATCTTGCAAAATAACCGCACAATTAGAAAAGGTTCTGAGACAGAAAGAAGGAGAGTGCCTAATAAAGACACTACCACTCCCATAGACACCCGGTTTCGAATATGGCACGGCACTTCGGAGAAACTTTTCATTTCATTCGAACCGGTCGGGCGGGAGGAGGAAGAAGCCATCGAATCAAAGGGAGGGGCAAGAGGCACTGTAGCTGGTGTGGGGGAGAAGAAGGGGAGGACCCCCCTTCTTATAGAAGCCAAAGCGCACTCGGGAAGGAGCATAATTGAAGTCCACGCAGGTGCCCCACTTATAGGGCGCCTGGCGCCCTGTAAGTGGGGCGCCTGGCGCCCTGTAAATGGGGCGCCTGGAGCCCTATAAGCAGGGCGCCTGGAGCCCGGAATTTTGCATGTATTATCATATATCTCGCATGTATATCGTTGAAGACCTCGAGTCTAAAAGGGCTGAGTCAGAGAACCCCTCCAACAAAATCGATGAAGGATTCAATCACCTTTTAGACTGCGGATAAGCCAAAGTCAAATGAACGGGAACGACGGTATCTTCACGAATGTCCTGACCCGTTAAGTTTGACCTATATCTTCAACTATTTTCTTATGATTATTCCTATTTCTTTAAACTCAACACACATCATGCATTATCCATACATCATGCATTATCTTTTCCATCACCATCTTTCTATGGCTCCTCGAGAAGGTTTTTGATCTATCCGGAAGATCCAATTTTAATGGTTTCATCGAAACAAGAAGTTTTTCCATGTCAAGGCGAACCAGTATTCTTGAGTAAAACCCAATGAATTTGAAGAACCCAACCTTGGATGATTGGCCTTTTTCTCTTTACTTTTCGCAATTTACTGCATTTCTGCCGAGTCCAGCACACCATGCAGTTCGGGTCCGGGCAGGTTACAGTTCTCCCCCACGCGGGATTTTAGTTGTTTACTTCTGTTCTTCTTTTTAACCAATCAACAAGAGGAAGGGTTTCGATAAGACAAAGGGTAATCTCGGAGTTCGGTAAAGTTTTGTTTTACTCAACTAGGCCAATGAGGGCGTGTCTAAATCTACACCTTGGCGTCACCTTTTCAGTCCATTACCACTTCATTTCGCTACGCCTCATTACGCTTCGCTACATTCACCTACGCTTCATTCATGACACTCCCCTACAAAGCCAACGCCAAGGCGAGGCAAGCTGTAGACACGCAATTTTGGCCCAGTTGGAGAGTTCAAATTCTTGTTTTCATAAAGAATATTTAAAGCACGTCGTGTTTTTTCCGGACAGATCGAGTCTTAGCACATTCGAAGGTGGGTCCATCAAGCAATCGGACCAGCCGAATGCCCCAAGAATAGGGCACTGGCGCCTGTTTATAGGGCACCGGGCGCCCTATATATAGGGCACCGGCGCCCTATTTATAGGGCACCGGGCGCCCTATAAACGGGCACTGGCGCCCTGTATACGGGGGCACCCGGCGCCTGTATACGGGGCACCGGGCGCCCTATAAACGGGCGCACGGAACCAAATCCGATCGATTTGACGCTGATTTGACCCCCGCAGTGACTTGTCTTGTCGATCTGACATATCTCATGATGCTAGCGCCCCATATACAGGGCACTATGCCACATGGCACTGTTTTTCGAAAATGGCCAAAGTGCCCTCTTTTGGGCTATAAATAGAGCCCCATTTGGAACTTAGAGGAGGTTCCAACTCCGTGCCACCCTAGAGCTCATCCAACACTACGATTCTAAGCCACACTCACCCTCCAAAAGCCTCCAAATCGATCCAAAATCCTCCACCAAAAACCCTAAAACCCTCTGTTTCTGTCACCCAGAAATATGATTTTTATCCAACTTCGAGAGCCTCTATCCGACTCTCCTCATACATCCAGCACCCAAACCACCTTCCACTAGCTTTATTTGCATATTGTCTACAAGGAGGAGCCCCTACTTCGTCTCGGAAGCCTCCGACTCCGGAGCGGCGCCGCGAAGAGGAGAAGAAAATCTGTTCGGGCCGGACTTAGTGCCCCGTATACGGGCGCTTTGACTTGGTCAATGCGCCCTATAAAGGGGCACCTTCTCTGGCGCCCTATATACGGGGCACCGGGAAGGACGAAGCTTGTTTTGTTATTTTTGGATTCCGATCGTCCGTTTAATCGAGTTTTTGTCTCCCTTTTTCGCTTTTGCATCGATCATCAAGTTATTTAGCACGTTTTAGAGCATCTTTGCATTTCATATACGTTTAAAACCTACCAAAAATAGGGGTTGGGATTTCGTCCCAATCCGGTTAGTCTTTTCCCATTTGCATGTTTGAATCTAAACTCGAGCTCGATGCTATGCTTTCGTTAGAACTAATGAAACCTTCACTTGTCTACATGTTTTCTTATGGACATTCTTAGGTGAATCCGATCGAGGCGGAGCTTCAACCGGATTGAAGGCAAGGGATTCACTAAGCTCTCTCCTTTCGGCCGGCCGAGAGAGGAGAAGTCGGAACTCAACAATCTACCCGCTTCCGGAGGTACGACGGTCATCTTTCTATTTCATTTTCTTTCACCCCACCATACTTTGGAACCTTTGGTTCCTGGCGACCACACCCACTAACATCCCATCCACCAAGTCACCAAGGCGGGCGTAAGGGGCCAGGAGGGGGAGATCCGCGGATGTCCCGTTCCGGGTGCTTACACCCACAACCCAGGGGCGCGGTCTGCGTGCCCCCCTATTTCAAAGGAAGCGGGGGTGTGTTACGCGTCTCACTGCTAAAAATTGATGGAATCTTCCAGAAATTGCTAAAAAATCAACTTGATAAACATAAGGCACCCCCGAACTGGGGGCGTGGTACAAATAATTAAAAATCATCGACGATAACCTTCCAAAAATCCGGTTTAGAAGGTGTAAATCGGGACAATTTTCGATTTTCAGAAACTAACCGTGTCCCCGCGTTTCAAAAGAAGCGGGGGCGCGCAGGGCGTGCCCTCCACTTTCAAGGGGAGCGGGGGCGGTGTACACTCTCTCTCCTCTGCGTGTGTTCCGCGGGCTATAACTTGCAAACGGGATGTCCGATTCGGCTCCCGTTTGTTGCGTTAGAAAGAGGGCCTTCAACCGCACATCCTCAAGTCGGTAAATCAGTTGGCATGACTCCCGAGACATTCGCACGGGGCTTTCTACCAGTTTACCCTCTCGCGAAAAGCCAAAAACCGTGGCGGAGATCTGGAAGGGCACAGTTACGGTCGAGGAATCTCGGGTCAACTCTGGATGACTTAAAATGATGACCGAACAAGTTTGGTACGGTCAGAAAACCCGAAACCATCAAAAAATCTAAAATTAACCGGGTAAACGTGAACCGAACATCGAAAAAGTCGGGAAACCCTAAAATTGACCGAAATGGCCATATGGCCCCGGTTGATGAAATATACGGCTAGGATCGATCCGGATGACTCAGAAAGACCCAGTGATGACCGGAAAGGTCTAACACGTGGTCCGGGATAGCCGTGTCAGTACAAATTGAAAAAGCCGTAACGAAAGCCATCATTGACCGGCGACTACCGAAATGACTTCTCGGAAACCCTAAATGTTACAGAAAACATGTGGGGCTCCCGAGACCTTCAACTAAGGACTATTCAAGGTCAGTCATTGAGCTGGCTTCATGATTTCACAGTTCACGTGCGGCTCTCGCTTGAAGGTTACGGCATTATTCCGGAAATCATTGGTCCATTCCCAACTCACAAGGGGCTCCACCAGCATCCTTAGCTCATCTCCAAGAGGTAATCCGGATCAGATAATCGGTTAAATAATGGATATTGCCTATGGAATAAGAGTATGGGGCTCCGAATTAGGCCAATTTTGCGTGTCTACAGCTTGCCTCGCCTTGATGTCCGCTTTGCAAGGGAATGACGTGTAGCGAAGTGGAGTGAAACGTAGAGAAAGCGTAGCGAAGCGAGATGGATCGTAGTGGAATGTAGTGGAGTGAAATGGTGATGGACTGAAAAAGGTGGCATCAAGGTGTAGATATAGACATGCTCAACGACCAGATTTAGCAAGACGAATCTCCTCAAGTCTCCTGGTTAACCGCCATGTTTCATTAAGTCTTCCTATGTTCGATTGGTAAGAATTGGCACGAGAGAAGAATAGCCATCCCCCAACACGGTGGGGAGTCCCCGAAACATGGGTTCGTAGGTTCATCATCAGCCGATAACCCGAGATCATGGGTTCGTAGGTTCCTGTACTGTGATGGGCTAAAGTTTTAAAAGAGATTTGTTTTGAAAAAGTAAAAGAATACCAATTGAGCACATTCAGGCTCTTAGATTCATTTAAGTCTTCTAGGAGACAAGATTCAATTCGGAATGGAATGATCTTGAATTCCAAAAGGCAAATGTTGAAGCTCAGACTATGAAGATAGTGATGGTGCAAGTTCTGATCAAATAGGAGGCCCTTGGCGGGATAAGTTGACTGCCACGGTGCGATAAATAATAAGAAGGTTGTTGCAGTGGCCACAGTGGTGATAGAAATGAAGGAGTTGGAGGCACAAGGTGATTACCGAACACGGTGGGATTAATAGACACGGTGGGATATTTGAAGGGTCGGTGGGACTAGAGAACACAGTGGGATTAGAAAACACGGTGGAGTTCAAAATGATCGGAATTAGGATAAAAGATTTAGAGACTAGGGTGAGAAGGTTAAGATTATGAAAAGATGTATGCAAAGACAAAACAAAATGTAATGTAATTAATGCTATATGATGCATGTTGGGCTCAAGAAAACAAAACGAAACTTGTATAAAAAATAGTTGAAGATATAAATTGTCTATGAGGTCAAGATACCCATTTGGGAACCATCGTCCCTCACAACACAACTTTGGGCTTATCCGTGAGCACAAAGAATGACCCGACCGTTGTGGATTTTGATGAAGGGGATCTCGGGCCTAGTCTTCTTTGCATTCACGGTCTTCAACATCAATGCATAAAATAATAGTAATGCACCTAATATATGCTAAGAAAGGAAATGATAACGGTGAGTTTGCGGTGTGATAACACGCATTCTCACAAAAGAGTTCATGTGTCCTAATAAGGACACAAAGCAAAAATTTCTCGGCAAAGTTGAGGCCGGGGTAATGATGACACCTCCTCCTGAGAATCCTCATGAGAGGGAAGTGGCAAGTGTTTCCTGCAAAAAGTTTCTCGGCAAAGTTAAAGCCGAGGTTATGGTGACACCTCCTCCTAATAATCCTCAAGGGAGGGAAGTGGTGAGTATTGCCTTGTTGTGAAGTTCTCCTTGTTTGTTCTTTGTGCTTGAAACACTTAGAAAAACGAGATTAGAATGCCAATATGGCTTATCCCCTTGCAAGGTGAAGTATGTCTTGACCTTTGTCAAGGGGTATAGCCTTCTTAGGAGTGTAAAAATCAAGTAGAAAATATGCATTGAAGAATTTGAAACATGAGAGATTGAAAGTGAATATGAATGTAAAGGCGAAAATTCAAACCAAGCATGGTGATAAAATATTTTAAAAATTTTAATTTTTTTTGTTGAATTTGAAAAAGAAGTTTTCTTTCTTTTTTTTGAAAAGATTCATTTTTTTAGGTTTTTTGAAAATATTCCTTTTTTGAGTTTTTGAAAATATTAATTTTTTTGGAGTCTTTAAAGATGTTCAATTTTTTTTGGAGTTTTTTTGAAAATATTCAACCTTTTTGAGAGTTTTTTTTTTTGAAAATATTTTTTTTGGGAGAGAAAAATCAGTATTGACACAAGTTCTCATCACTTGGTTGTTTTTCTAGGTTCGTTGGTAGACACCATGTGCAAAATGGGGTTCCTTACCCAGAATTTTTCTAACCTTCAACCTTTGGTCGACTAGAATTTAGCTTTGATTTGGTTGGTCTACCCACACCTTGGGGGGTTAAGAATGAATAATTGATAAGGAAGTCCTTGATAAGCTTTGGAGATGTTGAGAGGGATTTCTCTACTCACACCTAATTGCCCATTGGGGTTCGGCCTCTTCAGGTCTTTTCTACATGTGGCACTCACTTAGACAAGTCCTTGACCTGTGGGGTCATTTCCCATCTTTTGGTGCCTTTTTTCATTTTCTACTTTTCTAGGTACTCATTTAGACAAGCCCATATTTGTTTAAACCTGTGGGGTTCATTACCCATCTTTCGGCACCCTTTTACTTTGAGAAGTTGGACCTTTCGAGATGGCCTCCTACTAAGGCGGTGGATGCTTTCAATACTTTCCCCCTCTAGTCCCCTTCGCCTATCTTGGATCGAACATAAGAGAGTAGGGTGAGGGTTTTCCCTCCACCTCTGAGCCTTGACTAGCTTCTCTCGGGTGTCAGGTCATCTAGATTCTGAGATAGGGACGTGTTGTGTGTGTAGTATGATATCTATCCTCAAATCGTAGAGAACATCCTAGGACATGTGGACTCAAGTCATACTTGTAGTTCTCTCCATTTTTGAGGTAGATTATATTCTAGAGGTGAATCAATTGTTCGCATGCCTTGCAATGTAAAGAATTTATTTTAATAAAAACAAGGTAGCGACAAATATCGTCAATCATGAATTTCTCTCCATTAAAATTGTGAAGTTCAAAATCATTTCAAAAGATATTGCCTTGCGGATGACATAATGATGATGAAAGCAATGTAATACCTGAGAGAAGAAAAAGTTCATTGCTGATGACGGCTTTGTTTGTGCTTGCCTTGCCTTGCTTGCCATGCCTTGCTTTGCCTTGCCCAACTACTTCCACTATTGATATGTTACACATCGAATCAAAGAGTAAGAGTCATACAGTGAGGTGCAAGATGTGGTAGATTTGATTTGGCATGGTGGAACTAGGATTGATGACGTAGAAGGCAAAGATTGTGGTATCACCTAAGAGATTTCTCTACCTTTGATTTTTTTTTGAAAATAAAATTTGAAAAAGGAAAGAGAATGCTTGAAAAGAAAAGTGAATTAAAGTGGGATCTTGGGCCCGGGGGTTGATAGTGGGCTTGAAGGCCTAGAAATGGTTGGAATCAAGAGGCATGTGGGCCCAAGAGTTGAAGGCGGGCTAGAGGGCCCAGTTGATGTTGATGGGCATGAGGGCCTGATGGGAGGTGATGGGCTCGAAGGCCTGATTGGAGGTTGAGCCCGAGGGACCCAAGAAAAGAGTGGGCACATGGACCTGATTTAAATGGTTGGGAGCAAGATTGTGATTTGTGATGGGCTCGCTGGCGCCATTGAAGAGTATGTGTGCGTAATCCCAAAGTTGAAGAAGTGGGTGCACGGGGGCCCGATTTTGAAGAAGTTTGGGCACGTGGGCTTGATGGTGAAGAAATGGGGGCATACAGGCCCGAAGTTGAAGGAGTGTGGGCATGTGTGCTCGAGTTTGTTGGAAGGTGGGCACGTGGACCCAATTTAGAAGAAATTTGGGCACATGGGCCCGGTTGTAGAAAAACATGGGCATGTGAGCCCGGTTGAGGTGAATTGTGGGCACGTGGGCCCGATTTAGAAAAATTAAGGGCACATGGGCCCGATTGGGGAGAATTATGGGCACGTGGGCCTGATGGAAGGAAAGGGGCATGTAGGCCCAGTTGGGGAAAAGGGGCATATGGGCCTAGTTGAAGGAAAGGGGCATGCAAGCCCGATTGATTAAAAGGGGCACGTGGGCCCGTTTGAAGAAAAGGGGCATAAGAGCCCGGTTGATTAAAAGGGGCACATGGGCCCGGTTGGATAAAGGGGGCACATGGGCCCGGCTGATGGAAAGGGGCACGTGGGCCCGGCTGATGGAAAGGGGCACATGGGCCCAGTTGATGAAAAGGGGCATAAGAGCCCGATTGACGAAAAGGGGCATAAGTGCCCAAAAATGGGGCATAAGGGCCCAATTGAGTGGGATGGGGTGTGGGCCATGGCCCTAAGATTGGCATATTTTGGACCCATGGGCCTAATTGATGGTTGTAAGAAGGATAAAGAAAGGGCAGTGGCCCTAAGATTGAGGAATTGTAGGCCCATGGGCCGGATTGTTGCTTAGGAGAAGAATGGGATAAGGGTCGTGGCCCTAAGATTGATGCTAAGGGATTTACCTGCCTAGCTGGAGGAGGTCCTAGTATCCCCTTGCTAAGGTATGCATCTCCCATCTGTAGGTTTATAGATTCCTTTCCCATTTCACTGACCAATTCAGTCTTCTTACTTCCCAGCTCAGGGGTCAATTCAATCTGACAAACTTCAAGGATCAATTCCAATGATGATGATAGTTGTTCTATACCTGAAGAATCCTTGCCTAGTCCTTGACAATCAACAAAATTTATGATCTCCTCACCTAAGCTCCTTATAGTAGGCTTCTCCTCAGGTTGTTCTGGAGAAGAGGGCATGCCTAGTTTAGGGGATTCTAGAATGATAGAAGTGTTTGATTCGACCTCCCCTACTGGCTGACTTTGATCTTGAGAGAGAGCAAGGATATGTTGAGGAGTTGATTCCTCTGCCAGGGAAGGAGCACAAATGGTTGGAGTGATTGATTCCTCTGCAGGACAGGAGCATGAAGGGTCAAAGTGACTGAATCATCTGCCATGGTAGGAGCATGGATGATCGGAGTGACTAGTTTCTATGGCAGGAGCATGAACGGTTGAAGTGAATAAATCATCTACTGTCGTAGGAGTAGGGATGATCAGATTAATTGGTTCCTCTGCCAGGGAAGGAGCATGAATGATAGAAGTGACTAGTTCCTCTGCCAAGGCAGGAGCAATAAAAGAAACAAGGGCCTTAACCGACTTAGGGTGAATCCTATTTTGAGGGGTTGATTGAATAGCCAAGGGTTGTTCGATTGGTGTCAGCATAGAAGTCGGTTCAGGCTGAGGATCTATCGGTGAAATTGGTTGAGGGGCCAAGGCTTGTGTGGTTGGCCGAGGAGCTGTTGGTGAAGTAGACTAAGAAGCTAAGGGCCGGATGATTGGCCGAGGGGCCTTTGGAAATTTTGGTGAGCTCAAAGGTTGGGGACCTGGTTTCGGTAATGAAGTATTTACACAATGGACATGAGGAGCTTGATCATGCACAATTGATTGTGCCATTGACACGGTTTGCATGACTGACTGAGGTTGGGGCACGGGTGGCCTAATCAACTGGCATCAAGGAGTCGACTGAAGATGATGATCTGGATGGGGTTGGAGAGGGCTCCTAGGTTGGTGCATAACATCAACGCTCCTCTCAGCCATGGACCTCAATTCATTATGAAATTGCATTGATAACACGTCTCCTTTTTCTTCCCAAATTATTGAATAGCCTGGCCCATATCGGTGCAAGAATTTGGCATTGACAATTTCAAAATCCAATATTTCTATTTCATTCAATGAAAAAACCAATCTAGGGCTACACCCTCTAAATATCTCCTAAAAAGAAAAGCAAGGGTCTTTCTATCATTCTTCCATCGAGATGATTTGCTCAAGAAATTATTGACATGGGTGAAGGGATCACCTGAGCCATTGTAACGATGGTAGGTTGGCATTTGTGATGGGGGGATGTAGATAGTATAGAGGGGAAATTCACCGGTTTCTTTATCCTTGGCAATAGGTGGGGAGGAATTCACCAGGGGGTGTGCACATGGCACTTGGATGGGAGGGAGGTGGGTTGGTGTGCAAGCTGAAGAATGACCCACAATGGGGTGAGTAGGTGAAGTAACATGGCAGGGCTGCCCAGGTGGGGTTACGATAAGAGGTCGAACTGCCAATTGGGGAGGTGAGGCAGTCTGGTTGACTTTGGTTGGACCTTGATCCACATGCATCTTATTCTTCACTAGAGATTGTATGATTGACACTGTCTTGGGATCAAGATGAAAAGACAATTCTTTAAAGAGTTGCTCCAAACTGTATGGAGCAGACTGATGGGCAACCCCTTGCACTTTGGGTTCCATAGCAACATTGACATGGCTCTCTGGTTGAACCATAGGTTGTTGTTGAAGTTTGTAAAAATCCGGCTCGTACTCTTGTTGCTTGTAGTAGTCCGACCTCCCAACGTGGCTTTTAGACCTTAGCATCATGGGCATCATGTCGATCTTTCTACAAGAATGGTTAAAAAAAGAGAGCAAGCAAAGCACACAATTGAAGATTTTTTTGTTATGTTTTGTTTTGTTTGAATTTTTTTTGTTTCAGTTTGATTGTTTGAAAAACAAGTTGAACACAAAATTAAAGAGGTTTTTTTGTATTGGTTTTTTAGGTGTTTTGCAAGAATAAATTTTTGGTTGTTTTCAATTGTGGTGAGCAAGCAAGTTATACAAATAAGTTCTTAAAATGACTACTCGACAATTTTTGGGTTGAAATCTTAGATTAGATAGATTGTTAGCAATTGTTCACTCAAGTAGGTATGGTTTCTATTGCTTCAATCTTCAAGACCTAAGGTTGTCACTCAATCACCACGAGTAGGTACTTGGGTTCTTCGGGTTTTGGGAAGTGGTACAACTGGCCCAATCGTGCAGAGAGGAATACTCCATGAATTGGGACGTATGGAGGCCTTGATGGAAACAACCAAATCAAATAGGAAGGAATATCCTATAAGAGAGGTTAGAATCCACCAAGAAGGTGTTTGGAGGGTGAGGGTGTATTGGGAGAGAGAGCCCCCTCCTCGAATGCCCTATGGATCGGAACAAGTCCGGTACCTGATGCAAAAGCTAATGCAAAAATGAAAAATTGAGGGTAGCAGGAGAAGAAGCAATAAATATGCAAACATGAATGAAAGCTATTAAATAAATCAAACAAGTGAATGCAAGCAAGACAAGCAATGATAAAGTAAAACAAATAACTAGCAACTAGCAACTAAAGGTGGTTCGCACGGGAACCGGCTTGTGATGGAGTGTCCAAGTGGGGACAAATCTGAAGTAAAGGAAAAAGCATAGTCCACGCGGGGACCAATTTGAAAATAAAGTGGCTCACGTGGGAGCCGAGTTTTGGAAAAGTAGGTGGTTCACGCGGGAACCGGTTTTTGAAGGAAAAGGGGTGGTTCATGCGGGAACCGGTTTGTTTGATTTGAAAAATGAAAGGAGGGCTACGTGGGGCCAATCTAAAATGGTGAAAAGGGGTGGTCAACGCGGGGACGAATCTGAAAGTTTATTGGTTCACGCGGGAACCAATTTAGAAAAGGGGTTGGTTCACGCGGGAACCGGTTTTTGTGAAGAAAGGGTGGTTCACGCGGGAACCGGTGTAAGAGTTGACAAAATAGAAAGAGGGCCACGTGGGGCCAATATGAAGGTGCTGTAAAGAGGTCATCCACGCGGGGACCGATATGAAAATAAGTTGGTTCTCACGGGAACCGAGTTGGAAAAGAAAGGTGGTTCACGCGGGAACCGGTTTATAAGAAGAAAAGTGGTTCACGCGGGAACCGGGTTGAAATTAAAGACAAGCAAATCAAGTCCACATGGAGGACAATCTTTAAAAGATGAGTAAACAGCAAGTTTAAAGGTAAATGAACATGAAAAGGTAAAGGATAAGCCGGTTCACGCGGGAACCAAGTCGGAAAACAACTAGTTGCACGAATCAAGCATGCTAGCACGGTTGAAGACATTGGTTGTCCCACCGTGGTCGCCAAAAAGCTGTCGGCTCCGAAAACAAGTTCTGGATTGGCACCTCAAGAGAAGGTGAAAGATGGAATAGGGGAAAAGGAGGAGTGAATCGAAAAACACTCGGAAAGCGGTAAAAAGTCCTCACCTCGGTCCCACACTCACATTGATCCCCTAACTTTCATCTCACGGTGTCGCTCGAGCACCGGAGATGGTTCGGGTCATGTACGAGGAGAGTGAGAAATAGAATAACTTAGAACATGATAAAAGAAATTGTGGTCTCCAGGAGCCGCAGGCTCCGCTTTATGGAATATAAATCAAGAGATGAGTTGACCGTGTGTACCTTAGCGCGGGAGAGAATGTGTGTAGGTTCAACCTTCTTCTTCTTCGGCCGGCCGATGAAGAAGAGTCCAACCGATGCTAGCTTGATCAACCTGTGCAACTAGAACAATAAACCAAGTGAAATAAGTCGATTAGAACTATGAGAAGTGTAGAAATATAGGAGTGGAGGTGGAAGAAAGAAGCAATTGGAATAGAACTCACCGGACTGGGGCGAGCCCTAACCCCTTTTTTGTGTTTTTTAATTATGTAAAAATGATGCAAATGAAGTAAAAGGTGTTCTAATACAGTAAATAAATTGAATGAAATGAGTTAAGAATGACATATGAAGTGTGTGGCTTAAGTTGAAGCCAAGTTGGTTGAAGAAGGCCGGTTCGGGTAGCTTTGCACCCTTCTGGCACGACTTTGGTGCATAAAATGTTAAAGACGACCCATATGTTAGAATTGAGTGCTGTTTATTTCTATGGATGGAGAACTTGGAGAGGAAGAGATCTTCTATTAATGACTTCTCTGGAATCTATCTGTAGAAGCCTATAAAATTTTTTAAAGTGGATGGATGTGGAAAACAGAACCTGGATGCGTGCCCTCAGTGCAGCAATCGCCACAAACAAACGGCAAGTCAGAATCGAGTGCCGTCAGTTGCAGATGAAAGAGGACGAAGAGAGAAACAACTCATAGTTTTAAGACTTTTGCATAAGGAGTCTCATATTTTCTGCAGAAGTCGATGAAGTTGGTTGATGCAGAACGCACGGATTGAGCCTTCTCCTTCACTTCGGGATTGATCTCTCGACGTTGGATCGGCTTTGGACGTCGGGACGGCCTTGGGAGAGAGTTTGGATGACCTCAGGACGAGCTAGGTACGGGGATTAACCTTGGGTTGTTTAGAATGGCCCTCAATTTATAGAGGATGGAAACCGGTGCAAAATATGGAAACTTGACCGACCGCTCCCCCGCCTTTCAAAGGAGGCAAGGGCGTGCAGGGCGCGCCCTCAACCCGGGGGTGCGGTCTGCGCCCCTCTGTTTCAAAGGAAGTGGGGGTGCGTTACGTGTCTCACTGCTAAAAATCGACGGAATCTTTTGGAAATTGCTAAAAAATTGACTTGACAAACGTAACGCGCCCCCGAACCGGGGGCGTGGTACAAATAATCGAAAATCATCGACGGTAACCTTCCAAAAATCCGGTTTAGAAGGTGTAAATCGGGACAATTTTTGATTTTCAGAAACTGACCGCACCTCCAGTTTGAGGGTGTGCAGGGCGCGCCCCCGGGTTGAGGATGCGCAGGGCGCGCCCCCGGGTTGAGGATGCGCAGGGTGCGCCCTCCCCTTTCAAGGGGAGTGGGGGTGCGGTACACTCTCTCTCCTGCGCGCGTGTTCTGCGAGCCATAACTTGCAAACGGGATGTCCGATTCGGCTCCCGTTTGTTGCGTTCGAAAGAGGGCCTTCAACTGCACCTCGAAACCATCTGGTATGTCTCCCGAGATGTTCGCACGGGGCTTTCTACTAGTTTACTCTCTCGCGAAAAGCTAAAAACCGTGGCGGAGATCCGGAAGGGCACGATTCCGATCGAGGAATCTCAGGTCAACTCTGGATGACTTAAAATGATGAACGAACAAGTCCGGTATAGTTAGAAAACCTGAAATCATCGAAAAATCTGAAATTAACCCGGTAAACATGAACCGAACATCGGAAAAGTCGAGAAACCCTAAAATTGACCGGAATGGCTGTATGGCCCCGGTTGATGAAATATACGGCTAGGATCAACCCAGATGACTCAAAAAGACCCGGTGATGACCGGAAAGGCCTAACACATGGTCCGATATAGCCGTGTCAGTACAGATCGAAAAAGCCATAACAAAAGCCGTCATTGACCGATGACTACCGAAATGACTTCTCGGAAACCCTAAATGTTACGGAACACATGCGGGACTCCCGAGACCTTTAATTAAAGACTATTCAAGGTTAGTCATTGAGCTGGCTTCGTGATTTCATGGTTCACGTGTGACTCTCACTTGAAGGTTACGACATTATTCCAGAAATCATTAGTCCATTCCCAACTCACAAGGGGCTCCACCAGCGTCCTTAGCTCATCTCCAAGAGGTAATCCGGATCAGATAATCGGTCAAATAATGGATATTTTCTATGGAATAAGAGTCTGGGGCTCCGAATTAGGCCAATTTTGCGTGTGTACACTAGCTGGCAAAGAAGACACGAAAACATGTGAAATAAGAATTAGATCTAAGTGAAGTATAGTAACTATAAAGAATGTGGCATGAAAAATAACAATCGAAAATAAACTAACCGATTTTGAGGTTAGCCTTAACCCCTTTCTTATTTTTTTATTATATATGAGATGATGCAAAAATTAGATAAAAATGATTTATAAATGATGCTAAATGAATGACGAAGAAGTAGAAACTTGAACGGCTCAAATCGGAGCTAAAATGGGTCAGATATCACCGATTTGGCATGACGACACAGGTGTGAATGTGCCCCTGACTTGAGGGCGCAGTGGGTGCGCCCTAGTTTTGAAGGTGCGGTGGGCGCGCCCTGGGTTCGGGGGCGCAGTGGCACTGTCTGGCACGACTTTGATGCAAAGCTCATCATGGGCAATCCCAATGTCAGAATTGAGTCACATTTGTTGCAATGGACAGAGGACTTGGAGAAGAAGAGTTTCTATGTTCATAACTTCTCCCCAATATGTTTGTACAGCCATGTATAAATTATGGAAGTGGACGGAAACTGGAAATAGTACCAGATTACGCAACTATGTTGTAGCGATCATCACGGAAAATCCAAAAATAAGAATAGAATCTCTTTTGTTGTAAAATAAAAAATACTTGCAAAGGAATATTTAGATAAAGACACTTTGGATGGAATCCTATGAGAATTGATCGGAATTTACCTAATAAGCCGGATGTTAGACAATGAAGTTCTGGAAACTTCCAGTGCAAGATTGATGTAGAACATGCTATGGACACCACATATATTAGAATTGAATGATTTTTCATGGAAATAAAAGAGGACTCACCGGGGAGCAGTTCCTATGAAGGATTTATAGGCTAGATTCACCACTAAGTGTACTGAATTTGAATGAGAAGATGATGACTTAAAAGAGAAGATTTTGGATCTGTCTATGCAGCGTCACTTTAGAAACCATCATGAGCTGAGGCGATGCCAGAATTGATCTCCATTTGTTAGAGATGAAAGATAGCTTGATGAAGCACACTTCTTCTAAAGGAATCCTGGCCGGAAAGTGATCATGGAGATCAGTAGAAGCCGATGATTAGTAATGCAGCACGTTAGAGCATAGACCAGCTTCTTTTCACTTCGGGACGATCTCCGGACACCAGGATGAGGAGAGGACAATTCAGTGAGGTTGGAATGACCCTATGGTGGCCGGAAGACATGGGGAAGAATCCTGGATTGTATCCCAATGGCCGAAATTTATAGAGGATCAAAATCAGTGCAAAACATAGAAACTGACCAACCGCTCCCTCGGGTTGGGGCCCTCAACACGAGGGCGCGGTGAGCACTCCCCCACTTCGGGGGCACGTTCAGTGCGTTATTGCTAAAAAAGCTTAGAAAATTGTGTAAATTTCTAAAAATAGGGTTGACAAAATGAACAGGCCCCTAACTCGGGGACACGGTCAAAATAAACGCTTTTAAGAAGAGGAAACTTCTCAAAATTTGGTTTGGAAAGCCCAAATTGAGATAATTTCCGGTTTTCGGAACAGACCGCGCCCTCAGACTGGGGGTGCACTGACCGCGCCCCCGGTTCAGGGGCATGCATACCGCGCCCTCAAAGTGAGGCACTCCACTCTCTCTCCTATGTGCACTCCGTTCGCAAGCTATAACTTGCAAACGGGAGGTCCGTTTCAACTCCCGTTTGTTGCGTATGAAAGAGGACTCGCAAACACAGTGCCCCAAATGGGTAAACCAGCTGGTACACATACCGAGACTTCTGAACGGGACTGTAACTTTCGGTTTATCCTCCCGGTGGTGCCAATGGCACCGATGGCACCGATGGTGATCCGAAACTTGGAAAAGCTAACAACAACATGGAAGATTTTGAAATGACCCAGAAAGTTGGTGGCAACCCATACAACTCAGGTTGACGACATAAAATGATGGGAGGAACCCAGAAAATTCAGAGAGATGCTTGAAAGAGCCGAGGATGACCCTAGTACACTCAGAATGACAAAAAAAGCCAACAACAACCCATACAACTCGGGTTGACGACCAGAAACAATGGAAGGAACATAAAAAACTTGGAGAGATGTTTGAAAAAGCTGGGGATCACCCGGAATGCTCTGAATGATCATAAAAGTCGATAACAAGCCGTACAACTCGGGTTGACTACCGAAAATAATGGGAGGAACCTAGAAAACTTGGAGATGTTCGGAAAGGTCGGGGATGACCTAGAATACTTAGAATGACCAGAAAAGTCAGCGACAACCCATACAACTCATGTTGATGACCGAAAATGATAAGAAGAACCCATAAAACTCAGAGAGATACCTAGAATAGCCGAGAACAACTCGGAGAACTCAAAGTGACTAAAAACAGTCGTCGACAACCCATACAACTCCGGTTGATGACTGGAAACAATGAGACAAATACGGTATGTTCTATACCACCCTGTTATTGATCAGAATGACTTGACGACAATTGGGAAACCAAATGGTAAGCAAAAAACATACGATGACTCGACGAAAAGACACGACACAATAGTCCTCACTCGATACACCCGGATTCGACCAAGAATCAACAACTCATCTTCTGATTTCCAGTAAGCTCCTCAGCTCATCTAAAAGGGTGGTTCAGCTTGATTTTAGTGGTTTAAAAGAGATGTTGCCAATGAAATAAGGATTTAATCTCCAAATAAAGCCAAATTGGCGTGTCTACAACAGGCAAGGTTTCTTAACCATCTCCACATTTATTTTATTACTTCTTATTTTTTTCCATGTTTAGAAGCCTATGCCCTTTGACAAAAGCAAAGGGCCAAGCCACCATGTTGTACTAATCAAAATCATCGAAGTGATGTTGCAGATAAAGACAAAACAAGATAACTGGACACAAACACTAATTCAGTCATAAACATGATACAAGTCAAGAGCTTGATACAAGAATACTGGGCATACAGATAAGAAATCTACTCATACCTATGCTCAGGAGAAGAAACCAAGTAGTTGGCCACACTCGGAGTCTGGCTTCTCTCGGGATGTACTCTACCTCGTGCTATGCGGCCCCGGCTTTGGTGCGAGTTGCTCTGGTGGGTCTGTGTGCTGCTCTGGTGACTACCAGTCTGATGGGTGCCACTGTGTTGGGTGCCACTCTCGTGGGTCTGGCTCTGGGAAGACTAACAGGCCATCTCTCAGTGAAAGCAAAACTCCACCTGAGCAGAAACCAAATCGATATGCGTCTGGTACTGTCTTTGCTCCATGGCACACATCATAGCATCCCACTCATAGAGGGAAGCTATGTGCTGACTCTCCACCTTTCAAAGTGCCTCAGAGTGGCAGAAGTCCCGCTCCAGTATCTCCGTGTCAAAGTCAACTTGAAGTTGAGCCATCTCGAGGGTGGGCACCTGAGTCTACAGCTCAGCCTCCAGGGCTTGGATCCTGGAAGAGGACTTCAAAGAAGAAGTGGTAGCTGATCGCTCTAGTTCAGCCACCTACAGGCAGAGGATAAGGCTTAGACAATGAAAAAACAAGTGTAATAACAACTGTCAAGAAGTTACTGTGATCTCCTTCTCCGCCAGAGACCAGCTCGTGGCAGCCATCTTGTCTCACAAGGCTCTCACCTCCTCAGAGGAAGAAACACCCTTTGAGCAGGCCATGCGCTGCAAGTATGAGAAGAAAAAGCAAGTCAGATATGTGGCAGTACGATTAAGAAACACAAGTGGCACACATACCTCTGCCTCTAAAGCTGTCCTGAGAGAGGCCACCTGCTCCTCCAACTCATGAATTTGTGCTCGATACTGGGCAAGCACACCCCGAGAATCCTGAAAAGAGAAAATTTGTGAGATAAGACAATGTAGTTTGATAACAAAGAGATGGTGGAAAAGCTAACCTGGCCAGTGTAGTCAAATAGATGATCGTAGGTAGCACCGTACTGGCAAATGAACTCTGTGTCATCCATGGCAGTTGAGAATACTATAGTACCCTCTGCCTTCCAGTCCTCCAGAGTAGATCGGTACTAAGCAACCCAGTTCACCAAGTGCGTCAAGCCCTTGGTACTATGACTATACCTAGAAGGTGGAGGAGGGCACCACTCCTGATGACCTCCAAAGGTCCTCATCACAAGGTGAACCCAGAATGGCTCTACCTCATTCAAACAATAGAGGTATACGTCGTAGCTAAAGAGGTGGGCACCCCTCTCCATCCACTCGACACTCTCAACATCTGTGGTCAGATATGGGTGCTAGCAAACCTACATGAAAAGAAGGAATCAACAATTAACAATTTGAAGCAGAGAGAGACAAGGAAACATACCCACTCTGAAAGAAGACATAGCAGCTCGCCACGCAGACAAAGGAGTTAGTGGGGATGGGAAGTGGTGTCACGGATGGCATGCCAGCGCGCCATCAGAGGCAGGTGAAACGGGTGCTCCAATCGACCATGCCCTACCGAAAGATAAAGGTAGCTACACACATGAAAAGAACACTCTATCAGTATAGGTATAACATGCAAAAGAAAGGAGGAACAGAACGCAAAATACCTAAAGAAAAGGCGTGTAGCCACCCATGAAGACAGTGCCACTGTCTGGAGAAAGGCTGGCAAACAAATGGGCCAAGACCACTGCACCCCAAGCATACTCACCAATGGTCTCCACATTGGCCAGGAGCGGCAGGTGTAAGGAATCAATACATGACAGCGGAAAAATGTTGATTCCATAAAACCATGATCTTTGCCTTGGTCGATGCCGAACGAGTAAAACTGGGAACCGAATATGAAGTAGAACGAGAGTACCTCATGGGATTTCTAAAATCCCTCACCATGGACAAAGAGGACATTCCTCCTTGCTGAAAAACCGTTCAAGTGTCTGGTCTCTAGCGGTATCCATACGATCTGCTTCAAAAGACGAGTTCTCTCTTCCTTCAGTCCTCCAGAAACCTTCCAGATCTGAGCTTGACCATGGGAGATCACCTTCTAGAGGAGAAAGGAGGAAGAGAGGATGCTTGGGACGTGCTCCAGCCCTATGGCTTGTTAGGGTTTGGCTTCATAAGCCATTTATATATAGAAGATGTATTTTTTCACAAAAACCCAAAATTTCTATAAAATTGTGTCCATGCCCTCATCTTATTGACCAGATCTATTGTGTGTGACCCACTAGGCCCAATAGTCAATTTGGTTGAAGCCTTAATTAATTTAAAAGAACAATTCCTTTAAATTAAATCAAAACCGTTATCCGATAACAGTTTTTACGGCATTCTGATCATAAAGGGTACAAGTCACATCCTATGATCCCAAATGACTTTGGGGAGTTAAATAACATCCATTGAGCCTTTCCATCATCAATTACCACATGGATTTAAATCCTCGTTCATACAATGTCCCGGTCGATCAGGGGTTCGGCACTGACTCTCAACCCCTAAGTATCCCAACTCTATGAAATCTTGTACTCAGGAATGGATCAACTGGAAAACTCTTTTTCCAATTATCCTATCTACATTGGCCAAGGATTTAGAGTACTATCCATAGGACATTCTCTCTCTCCTACCGAGAGTGAACGATCCCCTATTGTCCACTCAATTGCCTTCACCAGGTTTCCTATATACCCAATCCATTAACTATATAGGACCACAATACTAAGTGATCCATCAGTCAATAGTCAAAGTACATAGTACGCCTCGTAAGTCATCTTTGGCCACTCAGGTCAAAGATCAAACCGTGCTATTGAGATGTAAGAATAACCTGATAGATAGTTCGGTAAGATACCGATCAGGTTTTTCTAAATTGGTCAATTCAGTAAACTCATTCACTAATGAGCACCTGTGTGTGTATCTCAGTGTCCCCACACTGATGTCCAATGAGATCGGCCATTCTCATCATATGAGAAGACATCACACACACTAGTCTATCCGGATTCTTGATGTCCTGTCTCAAGGATCCTATGACTAGGAACATTTAGATCACATACCTCTAGATGATCGATCTCATTATCATGATCTCATCATGATTCAATCATCATTGCATGTGATCAAGGACTTCATTACGATATACGCTTCTAATAAAAGCTAGTAACGAAGTTTTGCCTATTTAATTGAATGAGATATTCCTAGAAATGTCGAATCATATCATGTATGATTGGCTTGTAGGGCATACATTTCTATTAGTAGGAACCATTGGTGAACTTTCTCGGTCTTGTTACCCAACAATAAGCGACCAATAAAGAAGAGCAGAAACCGACGAAGATCTTGGTCCGCCTCCACTGACCCAGGAGGACTGCACAATGTCTCAAATACCTGACAGATCAGGTGGTCCTCGTTGTCCTTGGTGCCTTCACCTCGAAGCATCCGATCCTTTGACAATCCCAATAGCTTGAAACACTCCTTCTGAGTGATTGAGAGAATAGCCTCATCATGTGATCGAGGCACGGAGTAAGAAAGCAGCGCCATTGCCATCTGAGAGTAGTCACCGTACGTATATATAGTGATAGCACGCCCATAGACTTGAAACCCGGTGATGTGGGCCACGTCCTCTAGGGTAGGGACCATGTGCTCCAATGGAAGTAGAAAAGAGCAAGTAGCAGCATCCCAGCAGTCTCGCAAAACCTGGATCAAGGCCAGGTCTTCCCAGATTGGTGTCATGTGCAAGATGGGTCCAAATCCCATCTCACCTAGGCGATGATGCTAGAAAGCAGGGAGAGCTAGGTATGCCAATCACACCATCTGCCAAGAAATTCGAGACTTGATACGTCCCTACAAAAAAAATGGTTAAGCAGCAATCAAGGAAACAGAAGAGAATTTATAGCAAATTCAAAGGTTGTTTACCTCGTGTGTGGCTGCTAGCTCAGAGGGGCCAGCCTCAGCATCATGTGCGCGCGGACGATGAACCCTCTTCGGCATCTACAAATTTTAAAATTGGTCAATTTTTCAATACCAAATCGATTAGAATAATGAAAGACATTGAAGTCGACATATGCCCAAACCAGGAGCCCATGCACCCTGGTCTGAGGGCGCATGCGCTATGGGCCCAGGGCACATGTGCCCTGAACTGAGGGCACATACCCTTGCACCCTGGTCTAAGGGCACATGAACCCTAACCTGAGGCACTGATCTTCTTCAGCCCGAAAAACTGCTTAAATGAACTGAGAATTGTGTGAAATCACAGCCAAAACAAAGAGTATAAAGAGATCTACATTTTCTTTAACTAAAGTACTAACCTTTGAATGATATTTGGGCTCCAAAAGGGTAGAGAAAGATGGAGTAGCTCTGGTGAAAAGAGAGGTTGTGGGTGGTGAAATGAGTTGATGAGGTAGGCCTATTAATAGAGGTAAAAATGTGCCAAATTCATAAATTTTTTTTAAAATTACCTTGCTATTCCTGAAATTGAGCTAATTACAATGTCACTGAAAGAATCTCAAATAGATTTCTGAATTTCTCAAAAAAAATTCGCTGAAGAGAAAGACATGTTTAAATTCCATGAAAAATTTGTTTCTTACTGCTAAATCTCATGAATCATGTTGTAAAATAGTTGTTTTTATCATACCTTATTTTGGTCATACACTACCAATTTTTTAGGCACAAGGTAAAAATTTGTGAATTTCTATTCCAAAATTGACATAACAAAATTCTTTTTTTCATAAGTGACCAAAATTATTTGACAAGTCAGGGACTGAAGAAGCAAAAGAAAAGGATGAACATGTATGTTTTTTTTTGAAAATATAATAAAGAAAGAAAAAAACTTTCCCTAGGTGCATGTGCTCTCTTTTGGGGGTGCCCCATCCCACGGGTGCATGGGTACGTGCTCCCGATTGGGGGGACATAGACAAAAAATTTGAAAATTTCAAAAAAATCCTAGAAAATCAAAAATTGTTCAGAATGTTAATAATGACATTTTTATTTAAGGAACCACCATAGAAAATATTGTTTTGATCTCCAAATGATAATTCCAATAGTAAAAATTTTAATTGTCCATTTCAGAAAAAATATGTTTCATATGACAATTATGTTTGTTGGGTATTAATCATAAATGTGCAGCTAACATTTTGAGTCCAATAGGTGAATTGGTGAGATTGACATTTCTGAATGAACATCATGTCAGCCCTGCGGCGAAAAGAAAGGAAGCGCACCCAATTGAGTATTATCGCGATGATGTATTCAATCAAAAGTCAAGATGAGGATGGACCAGAGATGTTGATGAATCAGACAATCCATGCAAGTTGATGGACTATTTTAGTGCCACCTGAAGACTTCACTCAAGCAGCAGGATGGAGCCTAAAATGTGTAAATGCACATTTTAGATGCAGTTGCAAAATCACATCATCAGTTTCACATCATTATCATCACATCATCATTAGCATTCCATTCTATACTTCACATCACTTCTATCATTTTGTCATTTAGTTATGTTAGGTTCATTTAATGTATATCTTATGCATTGATGCTAAAGACCTTGAGAGTGAAGATGACTGGGCCCGAGATCCCCTTCAACAAAATCTACGATAGCTTGGTCATCTCTTCATGATCACAGATAAGCCAAAATTGAATATTAGAGGGACGATGGTTCCTAATTAGGTCTCTTGACCGCTAATAGACAATCTATATCTTCAACTATTTTCAACATAATTTTATATTTTTATCACTGATAGCATCATTTAGGCATCATTGCATAGCATCTACCTTTTCTTCATTAACAACCTCTGGGCCCTCCTAGATCTCCCTCTCTATTCTGTTATTTTTTATGATGTTTTTTTCATCATCTCTTCTTTATTTGTCGTCATCATTATAGTGATGATGTCACATCAATCTCCTTTTCATTCTTCTTCATTATTGGCAATGTTGTCCCACCATGTTTCTATTACTTACTCTGTTATTCCACCGTGTCTGTTATTCTGCTAAGCTTTTATTCTATCATGTTTGTTTACTCCATCGTGCCATTGTCACACCATTTTTTCTTTTGTCCCATCATTTTATGTTAGTCCCACTACTATCTTTCAATCCCACCTTGGCTTGAGTCTGTTTTGTTATTTTCTGAATAATCGGGTTTGCTACCAGAGCGTGATTCAAGGTTTTTCACGATACTTGAGCAAATTTTTGTTGTGCTAAAATGAACCCTTTTAGAACTTGAGTTTATTCCACTCAGAATTAAATTGGGTATTTTAGTGAAACATGAATGAACTTGAGATTCCAAATATGATGGATTGGTATTCTTTTCATTTTAAAATCAATTTCTCTTTTAAACTTTAGCCCATCACAGTACAAGAACACCGCAAAGTTCGGGTTGCTGGCTAATGATGAACCTACAAATTCAGGAACTTCTCACCGCGCTGAGGGTTGTCTACTCCTTTATTTTTCATTACTCATTCCAATGGCATGCCTTTTATCCATCATTATATGAGGTTTTGATGGAACATGAAAGTGATCTAAAATATTCAGCGAGATTCATTTTGCTGAATCAAGTTGATAAGCGTGTCTGTATCTACACCTTGATGCCACCTTTTTAATCCATCACCATTTCATTCCGTTGCATTCATCTACACTCACTTGCATTCCATTACAGTTCACTTCAAATCATTTCACTTCAATACATGCCATTCCCTTATAAAGCTGACATCAAGGCAAGGCAAGTTGTAAACACGTCAAATTTGTCTAATTCAAAGTATAAAACTTATTTTTTATAGAGTAACATGCATGATTGATCTTAGAATGATGCCGGGTCCTTTTAATGTTGATTTGGAGCTTTGCCAAATGAAATCGGACATCTTCCAGTGTTTTCTGCACAAAACCGTAATTTCCAAGTGAAAGCCACATGCAAATCATGTAAATATGAAAATTAGCAGGGTGACCAATGCCTAATGATCATGCATTGAAGGTTGTGGTTAGATTCATGTTTCGGACAAGTTTTGTTTCATGCCGTGTCTTTCCGGTTGGTCGTCGAAATTATTTCAACCAGTATCGGATCTTCCGTTCATTGTCCTAACTTTCAGATAAAATTCTAAAGTTTTGAAGAGTGTGATGGCTGATGCATCACTGTAGAAAACTTCCTCGGCATGTTATCTTTTCAATACAACAAATGGCGTCGAATTCCATGTTCGGAAGTGTTCACAATGGCTTTCGAAACACAGACACGTGGAACCAGTCCCATGTGCTCTGGTTCCAGGGCACATGTGCCCTAGCTTAAGGACATGTTCCCATGCGCCCCCGATCGGGGGCACATGGGAACCGGTTTTCGATCAGAACTCTACCTCCAACCGGATCGGATCAAAATTTTTGATTGGATCAAGTCAATATTTTTGGCTAGATTGCTTGCGCCCCTAGGTGGGGGCGTATGTGCTCTGGACTAGGGCACATGTGCCCTGGGCCAGGGTGCATTTTTTAGGCTGAAACGAGCCAGCTGTTCTCCTATAAATTGAGGCAACCTCTAGTCGTTCTAAAGGCTAGTACATGACCCCCCAGGCTGCTCAAGAATCCAAGCTCCCTCCTGCATCATTTTGGTGATTTTTAGAGTAAGAATTTTGAGTTCTTAGAGAGAGAGAGAAGTCGGTTCAGGAGAGAGGAAGGCCGGTCTACAGGTGATCAGCCAAGTCTCTCTTCATCGGATTCTATAGCAGTGTGTGGACATCTTTAGCCCTAGCTCTCAACATTGAAGTTCTTTCTCTCTGAGCCTTCTTTTTTTAAAATCGACAACACACAATTCTGAGATCTGTGCTGGCCATGGAGAGCACTGAAGCAAAGTCATGCCTAGCAGATCTTGGACTGCTATTTGGCTTTTTTGATAACACAAATTTGGCTATATCTCTGTCAATTCTTCTCATAAATTTTCTATTTTTTTCTATCTTTTTAGTTCTTCATTCTCAATCCACCTACAATTTTTTACATTTTTTATATTAGTTTTAATATGTTAATTTGAAAATAAAAAAGGGGTTAAAGATAACCCAAATCTAGTCAGTTTCTTTTTAGTTGTGTGTTTCATGTCATTTTATTTACATATACACTACTTTGTTTAGTTCTAATTGTCTTTTCATTTATTTTATTGTCTTGTTGCATAGGAAACCAAGCATTCACGAGTTGAGGACTCTTTTTCATCGGCCGACCGAAGAAGGAGAAGCTTTAACTAGCATTCTTCCCGCTAAGGTACACTTAGTCATTTTTTTATTACATAAAGTGGAACCCATGGTTCCTGGCGACCACATCATGTTTTAAATTTTCTTATTTTCATCCTCCTTCCACTTGACCCGAATTGTCTCTTTAGTGATTGAGTGATGCCTAGGGATGAAAGTTCGGGGATCAATGTGAGTGTAAGACTGAGGTAACTTATTTTTCATGTTTTCTCTCCTTTCTTTCTCATCCCCTCTTGAGATGGTGATTTGGATCACAGTCGGAACACAAAAAGCCCATTTTTAGAGTTGACAACCACCACCTCTCTTCTTCCTTTCACTTCTGTCATAATCACCTTGAACTCCAAATGTTTGACTCTTGGTGTCACTTAGAGACTGAAGAACCGAGGTCATGTGGAAGAGGATTGGGAAGAAAAGGAGAGGATGATAGAGATTCGAAAAGAAAAAAAGAGAGTAAAGTGGTTTCTAGGGCGAGCTCCAAAAAAAAATTAGAAATGGAAATGGAGTGTAAGGTGTTTATTTTATTGATTGTGTACCTTTGATGGGGGAAGATGTGAGAGTCCCAACTTCTTTTCTTTTAGCCAGCTGAAGGTGGAGAGCCAAAATTGCTCTTTTCACCGGATGATATTGTTGATACTACACAAATCAAAGATGATAAACTAAGTAGAAGAATATTAAAACTATGGGGGAAGTGCAATATCCATAAAAGAAACAAAAGTGAAAGACAATCGAGATAGAACAGATCAGATGGGGGCTAGATCCTAACCTCTTTTTTTTAGGTGTTTTTAGAGCATAGTATGCATAAAAATAACACTTAAATGCATGAAACAAGAGCCCAAGTGCATGCATAACAAGTCTAAATGCAAATGAATATGAAATGATTCAAGAAAAGTAAAAAAATCAGCCTGAAATGGGCTACTAGAAGTCCTAAAGTTCTATAGATGGGCCATCAAGCTCCTGAGGCCAAATTTTGTAGAGACAAATTCCTTGCTCTACTCCCAACTTGTGGGTGACATTTGGTGTGTCAGTGATGCTCTTTGGGGGTCTCTTGACATCCGAGAACATGTATGATTGGAGGGAAAGCAATGAGGAGGTAGAGGTTGGAGTTGGTGGCCTTTAAAAAAGAGTAAGATGATTAAAGAGGAAAGGGAAGGATGCCCTCTTGAATGGGTTCTTTGGAGTGGGAGAGGGTGAAGAGGGTGGGGATATCCTTCAACTTCTTGAGAAATGTTAAACTCAACTCTAGAGCCTTTCTTCCTTAGAGAAGGATTGCTTTTATAGCCCGAATGAAGAATAAAAATGGAAAAGAAAAAAAAACTACCAATCTACACAAAACATCCCCCTAACTGGACATTTAAATAGGCTTAAGTAGATGGTCTTCACACCTAACATGTGCTAGTCTTGATGCAATCATAAAAAGTGGGGTTTTTTTGTAGATGTCCCCCTAGTGGGATGTTAGATGCCCCATTATCGAGATATTTGACCAGGTAGTGCTGCAGGAATCTGACACTATCAGGAAAAGAGATCAAAGTGTCTAACATCTCCCTAGGGGGACATCAATCTTGTTCTATCCTCTTCCATTCACAACAAAATGGGGTCAAATTCGATCTCCGGATTGTCCATGGTGAGTTCTGGAGTAAAGTCACGCTATCAAGATGCCCCCTTTGCTAGGCACCCAGCAGCCCTACACTCATACTTGCTGGATGTGAAGTAAGTGCGGAAAACTTGGGCCATTTTAAAAAATCCTGGGTTTCTTTGAATGAAATCATGAAGGGATCATCTGAAGAGGAAGGTGAGGACTTTTTGGTCACTCTACCCAAATGATGGGTCATAAAAAGTCCTTTAGGTGGATAAATGTATTAGTGGAGCCATTGTAGCGATGATAGACTAGAATTTCTATAGGAGGAAGGTGAAGGACTGGCAGTGATGGGATCAAGGTCTTAGGAGTCATTTGAGAGTCTAACAGGTGCTTCAATTCCTTGTAATGCTCATCCATCTAGGTGAGCTTATTCATCAAGTCCTGGTTGATAGCTGATTCCCAAACAATAGGTGGAGGAACCAAAGTTAAAGGCACTAGGGCAAGTGATGGATATGCCAAAGTGAACGGTGGAGGAAGGTGCATGGTCAGTTGGATCGATAGATGGGTTGATGTAATTGGGATTGGAATATGGGTCAGGAAATGCAGCAATGGTCTGGGTGATTTAAAGGCAGTCCAGAGTGGGTGATCAATGTGACATGATTGGTGTAAGAGTATCCAAGTGGAGTGGTAGTCAATTTTTGGGCCACTGTTCAGGGTACAGAGACAAGTTGACCCACCTCACAAGTGGATCCAAGTGGCGGATTCCGGAAACCCTAGAAAAGCGCCGACTTTCGGGCCTGATTTGGGGGGACAAACGGTGTCCAAAAAATCCGAAAAAATATGCGTTGGAATCCTTGAACAATAAGGATTCTACATATAGAAGTTTCATCTCATGAAAAATTCTATCCAACGCGAAGTTTTAGCAGGAAGATGCCACGGCCGCAATTAAACCAAAACGCAAATCCCTCTCAAATCCGGCACCTCCAAGGGCCGTTGAGTGTCCAATAACTTATTGAAACTCTAGGAAACTTAATTTCCTATCTTCCTACGTTATTAGACAGAGGTATTTGAGTTCAAATAGGTAAGTTCATCAACTCCCCCAATTTCGGCCGGATTTTCGGATATGATCATCTTAGCAACTTTCCGAACTCATTCCGGACTCTCCGGATGGCCAAAATTCATGAGTATTGCGGAATTGGAAATATCTCATCCACGAGAATCCAATGAATCTAACCAAACACAGTTTCGTATCTCATACAAACTGTGGTGATCAAATCAAAACTGCTCTGTATACAGTTTCAGGAAAGCAAGAAATCACATGAAATCAAGCCAATTTCTATTCAACTTCGACCAAGGCTTCAACCGGGCTCCGATACCACTATAAGGAATCAATACATGACAGCGGAAAAATTTTGATTTCATAAAACCATGATCTTTGCCTTGATCGATGCCGAATGAGTAAAACCGAGAACCAAATATGAAGTAGAACGAGAGTACCTCATGGGATTTCTAAAATCCCTCACCATGGATGAAGAGAGGACGTTCCTCCTTGCTGAAAACCGTTCAAGTGTCCGGTCTCTAGCGGTATCCACACGATCTGCTTCAATAGACGAGTTCTCTCTTCCTTCGGGCCTGTAGAAACCTTCCAGATCCAAGCTTGACCATGGGAGATCGCCTTCTAGAGGAGAGAGGAGGGAGAGAGGAGGCTTGGGACGTGCTCCAGCCATATGGCTTGTTAGGGTTTGGCTTCATAAGCCATTTATATATAGAAGATGGAATTTTTCACAAAAACCCAAAACTTCTATAAAATTGCGTCCATGCCCTCATCTTATTGACCAGATCTATTGTGTGTGACCCACTAGGCCCAATAGTCAATTTGGTTGAAGCCTTAATTAATTTAAAAGAACAATTCCTTTAAATTAAATCAAAACCGTTATCTGATAACAGTTTTTACGGCTTTTGATCATAAAGGGTACAAGCCACATCCTATGATCCCAAATGACTTTGGGGAGTTAAATAACATCCATTGAGCCTTTCCATCATCAATTACCACACGGATTTAAATCCTCGTTCATACAATGTCTCGGTCGGTCAGGGGTTCGGGATTGACTGTCAACCCCTTTAATAATCCGACTCTATGAAATCTTGTACTCAGGAATGGATCAACTGGAAAACTCCTTTTCCAATTATCCTATCTACCTTGGCCAAGGATTTAGAGTACTATCCATAGGACATTCTCTCTCTCCTACCGAGAGTGAACGATCCCCTATTGTCCGCTCAATTGCCTCCACCGGGTTTCCCATATACCCAATCCATTAACCATATAGGACCACAATACTAAGTGATCCATCTATCAATAGTCAAAGTACATAGTACGCCTGGCAAGACATCTTTGGCGACTCAGATCAAAGATCCAACCGTGCTATTGAGATGTAAGAATAACCTGATAGACAGTTCGGTAAGATACCGATCAGGTTTTCTTAAATTGGTCAGTTCAGTGAACTCATTCCACCAATGAGCACCTGTGTGTGTATCTCAGTGTCCCCACACTGATGACCAATGAGATCGGTCATTCTCATCATATGAGAAGACATCACACACACTAGTCTATCCGGATTCTTGATGTCCTGTCTTAAGGATCCTATGACTAGGAACATTTAGAGCACATACCTCTAGATGATCGATCTCATTATCATGATCTCATCATGATTCAATCATCATTGCATGTGATTAAGGACTTCATTACGATATACGCTTCTAATAAAAGCTAGTAACGAAGTTTTGCCTATTTAATTGAATGAGATATTCCTAGAAATGTCGAATCATATCATATATGATTGGCTTGTAGGGCATACATTTCTATCAATCTCCCACTTGCACTAAAGCCAATCACCCATCTGGCTGATCTCTATCAGCTCAAGGTGAAGCTCAAACACTCTTTGAGTATCGGCTTCAGTTAGTGGATTTGTTATGTTATTAACGGAAGATACTCTATCTTTAATTATATCTCTATCAACTGCATTCTCTCTGATTCTATGGTATTGCCATAGAAGTTTAAAACTTCTAATGAGACTTTGGTTCTACCCCATTGTTTTCTCAAAACAATATACTTTCAGAGAAAATTGGGACAATCCCATAAGCTAGATGAACAACTTCATCTACTCAGCTTCTCAAGCAATATACAGTCATTATTCAATCTACGTTAGATTAGTTGTAGAATTAGCAGTGTTCTCTTGCATGGAACTCTTCCAGCTCACTGCACCACCATTAGCTTGTCTTATTATCAGACTTATCTGATTAGAAGCTTGTGTTCATAAAACTACAAGACTTCAAGTCTTATCCTGCATACATTAGAGATATATCCATAGTGCTTCTCAAGTACTCAAGGACACATCTCTTAATTATCCTGTGACTCTCACAAGGATTTACTTGATGAATGCTCATAACACTTAGAGCATGAAGTCATGTGCGTAGCATCACAAATGTGATAGGTCCTATTGCAAAAGCATAAGGGCTATACTAATGTGATCTCTTTATCTCTCAAGAAGTCTACAAAGACATCTCTTTAAAGAAATCAACTCCACACTTCATAGGTAAGAAACCTATCTTGGAGTTTACCATGTCAAACTCTTTGACTATGGTTTTTATGCACATGAATTGGGTAAAGCCAAGAAACCTTTTAGATCTATCTCCATAGATCTTAAAACCCATATTAAGTTTGGAGGATGAATTGATAACTAGGCTCACTTATGATAACATACTTACTTCATTCTCAATGAGTAGTATGTCATGCATATATGATGTCAAGAAGATAATAGCACTCCCACTTATCTTATATGAAAACACAAGGCATATCTTCATTCTCAATGAAGTCATAAGATTTAATCTCATTAAACCTTATCTACCATTTATGGGAAGTTTTACTTGAGTCCATAAATGGACCTTATACACACACTATTTGGATGTTTTGGAACTTGATTCCCAAAGGTTGTATCATATACACATGTTTCTCAAAATAACATAGAGAAACACTATCTTAACATCCATTTGACATATCCTATAGTCATAGTGTGTAACAATCAAATCCGAATGGATTAATTCCATGGCATAGGTAAAAGGTCTTATCATAGTCAACTATTTGACATAAATGATATCCCTTTTAACTATCCTTACTTTGAAGGTCTCTACCTTCTGATATACTTCAATCTATTCTTTAGTGATCCATTTATACCCTATAGATACTAAATCCTTAGGTGGATCAATCAAGTTCTGAACTTGATTAGAATAGATAGAGTTTATATCGGATTTTATTGTTTCCTCCCATTTTGAATCAATATCTCATATTGCTTCAATATAGATCTTAGGATCATTATCCTTTTATCTTATGTCTCATTTCTTCCATCAAAGATATGTCTCACATATCTCTTAGGTTGATTGGACATAAGAAAAGATCTATAATTTGCCCTTGTGTAAATATAAGCTAGTACCTTACTCCCACTGTCTTTCTAAATGAGGGACTCTTCCTCTAGAAATATGGAGAGATGAGCAACTCATACCCTTCTCCCTATGGGAGGCATTAATATCCTTAAGTTTCCTTAGGATATCCCACAAGCCAACACTTTGTAGTCTTATATTCCAACTTGATAGGGTTATACTTCTTTACCAAGTCAGACATTCTAAAACCTTAACTTGCTTAAGGTCAAGCTTTAATCCCTTTCCATATGGAATAATTGGAATAGACTTGAAAGGTACCGATTTAAGATCAAATATCTGTATTGAGTGCTAACCCCTAAACAGACAAAGAAGAATTTTGCAAAGGTTGTCAATGTCCATATTATGTCCTACACAATATGGCTTCTCATTTTAGCTGCTCAATTAAGCTAAAATGTATAAGAGGTGTCCATCAAAATTAGATTATACTATCATTCCTTTATGTGTGAATTATTACTTAAGTATCCCCTCTTTGATCACATCAAAGAGTTCTAATACTCTTTTCATTGATATTTCTTCTTCATTCTTAATCTCAAATAATTTCTCAAAGGTTTTGGATTTGTACTTCATAAAGTACATATGTCCATACCTAGAGAAGTCATCTTTGAAAATTAATGAAGTTGAAATATTATCCTCTATCATTAATAGATGTGGGCTAACATGCATCTAGTTGCATGAGTTCTATAAACTCTTTAGCCCTCTCTCCATGTCTAACAAATGAAGAGTTGGTCATTTTGCTTAATAAGATAAGACTTACATATAGTTAATGATTCTAAATCATTTACCTATATGTTACTATCCGAATAGTACTCCTTAAGTCTTTTCTTATAAATATGACCATACTATTAAACAATAGATTGATCAATATCAATCTACTTCGCCTAATGAGGATTTTTCACACATATTATAAGAGCATACATATCTTATATGAATAAACTCTTTATTATGCTCCTATTGGTAAACACTTTACCTGTTATCATTTTCATACCATAGAATAAATCTCCATTTATTCAACTAGGAAATGAAAATAATATTCTTATGGAAGGATAATTAAGACAACTCTAGAAGGCTATAGAAAATTTGTATCTCCCACTAGTAATGATGCAACATTTTGTACCATTTCATATGTAGGATAACAATCTTCTTTAAGTCTTCATTTACTTGCTATTATCTACAACTCTTTGTAGATATATGATGCATATCTGGTATCTCATACTATTATATGCACCCCTAGTATCTTATACTAGAATACACATACATAGTATCTTATACTATCAAATGTGTATATAAGACAAGTAAATATTAATGACATAGATACATGGAGCTTCTCAAGCTCCACCTTTGCATTATGTGCAATACACTTTGCACTTCTTCTTCTACTTACCATCATCATGATAGTAGAGGAATGCTATGTCAAATTTGGGTTATAATATCTTTGACCCACTTCTTTGACTTTTAACTATCACCATCTATCTCTATCTAATGATCTTACTTCTTTCTATTGGTCTTACCAATAAGAAGTATTCAAGATGTATTATTCTTCTTTGCCTTTAATTAGCTCATCACCATGAGCCATGATGGATATCATATCCATCTATCCATGTTGCCACTACTAATTTTATTTGATAGAGGCTAACATCTGATATAAGGTAATTAATACATCTTCTCGATGAGATAAGATCTTATCTTCTCTCACTTCATTAGATAGTGTAGGAGATACCTACTTCTCAAGTAGGATAGTCAATAGGTCAACTATGAGAACTATTCTCTTAGTTCTAAACCGATATAAGAAGTGTGAGCCATTAAAATACTTAGCATCTAGCATGCTAGATTAATGGTGGTTTATAATATTCAACAACAGAGATATAATTATATTAACATTACGGACTTTCATTAAAATTAAGATATGGTCTTTCATCCTAATTTATACTCCCACTAACTTTCGACGAATTTGCATAACCCTCATTATGCAAAGACGGGATATCACGATAACATCCTAGTGGGGACCAAGACCCTACTAACTTTATGGTGATAACCTTGTGGGAAACACAACAAGTCATCCCATACTTAATAGGTAGGTAACTTTTACCAATTGCAACTCATGGAATTCTTAGTCATTCAGCCTCTAGAGTTATAACCTTGTGGGAAACACAACAAGCTATATACTCTAGTTAGGTCAAATCCGCTTGTTACGTTATGAGAATAGATTCTTAACATAGCCCTTGTGGGAAACACAACAAGGCCATGCAATGGTCCACCCCAAAGTTCGGCAAATGCCTTAGCCATGATCACCAATCCCTTGCTGAATGAGTCTTGTGGGAAACACAACAAACCCATCCAATCTAAGATTGGCTCATCAAGACCATAACAACGGAAGGCTACGTGAGTCATTCTTAATGTCTCACGTTTATCGACCTAATTAGAACGAAGAGGGATTTTATTTTAGTCTCATCAACATAGGTGATACATATAAATATTAATATACCTTTGGAATATCATATATTTAAGGTATAAACAGTAGCACACACCACATATCAAATATGCATTAAAACATAGGTGATCATGGACTTAACCCTAAGCATACACCTAAGGCACTCCGATAGGTGCAAACTGTTGCTTCAGAAACTTGAGTTGGCATGCTCCCACTTCAGAAAGGTGCTTCTCCAAATGGTCCCGCTCTCCATTCTTCCATGAGCTAACTTCTAACCATTACAAGGGCTAAAGGGTACATAGACCCACAAATGTACAAATCATAATAAGAAACCTTGGTTTTAACCAAGGGGAGTACACAAATGGGAGAAGGTAGAATGTATAATCAGATTGTATAGAGAGAGAGGAGGCACACGCAGGCCCCATTTAATAGCATAACCAACTTAATTAACCAAGCAATCAAAAGCAAAGCATATTTAAGTCCATGATCACCTCCATACACACACCAACATTCATCACATGAACATAGAGCGCATACGTGATAATTATATGAGATATATCATATATACTATCATAAAATTATACACTGTAATTTTTAAATTCCAAATTTCATGCTTGTCGAATTTTCATAAAATAAATAACATGAAATGCACATATAAACAATTTACATGCATGAGACAAGCAATATAAAATATTCAGATGATTCATGCTTTTACAAAACTTCTAAGAGCATTAAATTAATGTACAAATCATAATTCTTCAAAATCATATTTTTCAGAATTTATTTGAACACTAATTTAATCAATAAAGATTTTAAAACAATTTTAAAATCATTTATAAAATGATTCTATGGCAACCAAAGTCCAAAACTATTTAACATGTTCATAAACATTTTACAAACCTATTAAATAATTTCTCAGAACTTATATAATCATTAATTTCATTAATTTTGATCTTAAAACAATTTTAAAATCAAAATAGTAGAATTCAATGAAAAAATAGTAAAACTCTATTTAATAAGTCATTAAACACTTTAATAACTCATTAAATAAATTCTACAAATTTTCAGAATTTTTATGGAATTTTCTGGCAATTTTTCGGATCAAAAATGAATTTTAAACATTTTAAAACCATTTTCGGAATATAAAACTGACGGCGCATTGCGTCGGCCAATCACCGCCGGCCACGTACCCCACGCGGCTTGCGCCGAAGGGCCGGCGGCCACGCGCCGTGCGCCCGCGTGTGCCGCAGCGCGCCCCCGGCGCCAACGCGGGGCAGCCGCGTACCCCCGCCCGGGTGCCCGTCCATCCGCCACGTACCCCCCCGCGCGGTTGAGTCCGGATCCAGTCCGGACTCGTCTTCTCCGCCCGATAAGGGCTGGGCGGATTCCGGAAACCCTAGAAAAGCGCTGACTTTCGGGCCTGATTTGGGGGGACAAATGGTGTCCAGAAAATCCGAAAAAATGTGCGTTGGAATCCTTGAACAATAAGGATTCTACATATAGAAGTTTCATCTCATGAAAAATTCTATCCAACGCGAAGTTTTAGCAGGAAGATGCCACGGCCGCAATTAAACCAAAACGCAAATCCCTCTCAAATCCGGCACCTCCAAGGGCCGTTGAGTGTCCAATAACTTATGGAAACTCTAGGAAACTTAATTTCCTATCTTCCTACGTCATTAGACATAGGTATTTGAGTTCAAATAGGTAAGTTCATCAACTCCCTCAATTTCGGCCAGATTTTCGGATATGATCATCTTAGCAACTTTCCGAACTCATTCCGGACTCTCCGGATGGCCAAAATTCATGAGTATTGCGGAATTGGAAATATCTCATCCACGAGAATCCAATGAATCTAACCAAACACAGTTTCGTATCTCATACAAACTGTGGTGATCAAATCAAAACAGCTCTGTATGCAGTTTCGGGAAAGCAAGAAATCACATGAAATCAAGCCAATTTCGATTCAACTTCGACCAAGGCTTCAACCGGGCTCGATACCACCGTAAGGAATCAATACATGACAGCGGAAAAATTTTGATTCCATAAAACCACGATCTTTGCCTTGATCGATGCCGAACGAGTAAAACCGAGAACCGAATATGAAGTAGAACGAGAGTACCTCATGGGATTTCTCAAATCCCTCACCATGGATGAAGAGAGGACGTTCCTCCTTGCTGAAAACCGTTCAAGTGTCCGGTCTCTAGCGGTATCCACACGATCTGCTTCAATAGACGAGTTCTCTCTTCCTTCGGGCCTCCAGAAACCTTCCAGATCCAAGCTTGACCATGGGAGATCGCCTTCTAGAGGAGAGAGGAGGGAGAGAGGAGGCTTGGGACGTGCTCCAGCCCTATGGCTTGTTAGGGTTTGGCTTCATAAGCCATTTATATATAGAAGATGGAATTTTTCACAAAAACCCAAAACTTCTATAAAATTGTGTCCATGCCCTCATCTTATTGACCAGATCTATTGTGTGTGACCCACTAGGCCCAATAGTCAATTTGGTTGAAGCCTTCATTAATTTAAAAGAACAATTCCTTTAAATTAAATCAAAACCGTTATCTAATAACAGTTTTTACGGCTTTTTGATCATAAAGGGTACAAGCCACATCCTATGATCCCAAATGACTTTGGGGAGTTAAATAACATCCATTGAGCCTTTCCATCATCAATTACCACACGGATTTAAATCCTCGTTCATACAATGTCCCGGTCGGTCAGGGGTTCGGCATTGACTGTCAACCCCTTTAATAATCCGACTCTATGAAATCTTGTACTCAGGAATGGATCAACTGGAAAACTCCTTTTCCAATTATCCTATCTACCTTGGCCAAGGATTTAGAGTACTATCCATAGGACATTCTCTCTCTCCTACCGAGAGTGAACGATCCCCTATTGTCCGCTCAATTGCCTCCACCGGGTTTCCCATATACCCAATCCATTAACTATATAGGACCACAATACTAAGTGATCAATCTGTCAATAGTCAAAGTACATAGTACGCCTGGCAAGACATCTTTGGCGACTCAGGTCAAAGATCCAACCGTGCTATTGAGATGTAAGAATAACCTGATAGATAGTTCGGTAAGATACCGATCAGGTTTTCTTAAATTGGTCAGTTCAGTGAACTCATTCCACCAATGAGCACTTGTGTGTGTATCTCAGTGTCCCCACACTGATGACCAATGAGATCGGTCATTCTCATCATATGAGAAGACATCACACACACTAGTCTATCCGGATTCTTGATGTCCTATCTCAAGGATCCTATGACTAGGAACATTTAGATCACATACCTCTAGATGATCGATCTCATTATCATGATCTCATCATGATTCAATCATCATTGCATGTGATTAAGGACTTCATTACGATATACGCTTCTAATAAAAGCTAGTAACGAAGTTTTGCCTATTTAATTGAATGAGATATTCCTAGAAATGTCAAATCATATCATATATGATTGGCTTGTAGGGCATACATTTCTATCAATATCCACATGAACCACCTCCAAAGTCAGATTCTCAATTGTAATGACCTGGATGACTCATCCCAAGTGGAGCTACACCATCGAACAGTGGCCTACGGAGCGAGCAATGGTGTTGGAGGTGGCTTGGAACAAAATGGGGACCTTTTGGCTTGATAGATTCCTTTCCTAGTTCATTGGTATTTAAAGAAGTTAGTGTTTTTTATAAAAACCCCTAATTTTTATAAATTACTCCATGTTCCCGAACTAATAAATTAGTCATTATATGTGTTTCCTACTAAGCTTAAGAGTCCATTTTGTTGAGACCTAACTAAAAGAACCTCTATGTAATGATAACAATCATTGGCATAACTCTAGGCCCAAGGGTAAAACCTCTATGTAGTCAAAAAATAAACATAACTTTGACTTTTAAATCAAAATAACAATGAATTCATTTACCATGGACTACAAAGAATACATAGTTATTGACAAAACTAATTTTTCATTCAAGAAACCACCAACTTGACGTTCAAATATAATCTAATGCAGCTTTTCAAAAGGCCTCCAAATACTTCATATCCCACATTATCAAACATATCCTTGTGTTGCAATGAATGATTTAAACCATGGCTAATGTAGCTTTTATGTAATGAGTTAAAGCAAATCGTGCACACCCCTATGTGCAACTAAATAAAACACCCATAGGGTAAGAAAAGAACATTCAAGAAAAAATAAAACAATAATTATAAACCAAATGCCCATTTACAATATGTGCATAGATACAATGGATACAAAGAATAAAAAATTTGTATCTAGGGTTTATACATAGTGAAAAGAAAATTTGGGGTAATGGCGACAATGGAAGGTGGTGATGTTTGGACATGATGGCAACACCAGTGATATCGACAATGACAGCGACAACAGAGTTCGTCAGAGTTCTTTTTTGTGTGAGAGAGAGCGTATGAGAGAAAGAGGGAAGAAATAAAGGGGGCCATGTGACGTTTCAAGGACAAGACATTGGCGACAGCTTAAGAAAAGACATTGGCAACAATTTTGTGATGACTTTCTATAGCCATCACAAATGCAATCCTCAATTTTCCAGCTAAGAGATTTAGAGTTTTTATTTTGAATTCATGATGACAAAAGCTGTCGCAAATATTTTTACTAGTGATGGGTTGTCGAAGCCATTGCCAATATTTCTTCATTTCTGATGACTTCCAGCCATCACAAGAACTCTTATCGAGGATGACTTTTCTTAGTCAACTCCAATAACCCCATCCCAAATAACTATTTTCCTTATAATGCTAGATGATGATGATTTATATCTGCTATAATATACAAATTAAAATTTTTATATGACTATAATAAAAGAGATTAAAATTTTCACAATCTCTTAATTTTCAAGTTATCTTCTCTTGATATTACTCTAGCAAAAGCCTAGATTCATGTTATTCCTGAAGTCTCATGTCTTCTTCAAAGAAATTATTATGTCATTTACACTAACATTTCGAGAAACAATCTCTTGGCATTTTCCAAGATCTCTTCAAGATCTTTTCTCTCCAATTACCTAACTAAATGAGTATCTAAAATACAAATGTGTACTATCATACTCTAATTATTTAAATATAGTTAACAGTTAAACAAAATCAATAATACTTTAAACAAAATTAAAGTAATGTATTAACATTTAGAAGTAAAGTAAACTAGGGCTTATTTTGTTTCTAAAAGAGGAGATTCAGAGGTGCATTAGGACCAAGGGCATCCTTCGGTGGCTGGTGTAAATGCCGAAGGTTGGTGGCAGCGACGAGCACTGGAGAAGCAAGGGAGTCAGTGGTGCTCATTTTCATAAGAGGGGGAAAGATAAAAAGAAGAAAGAAAGGGAATGAGAAGGGGGGTTGTGCATGCTTGAAATCTAAAAAGTCATTGGTGATGGCTATTTAAGCCAACACCAATGGTGCATCTAAGGTTAGTGAAGACAATTTTTCGTCATCATTGACATCTGATTGATGAAGGGTCAAAATTTGATCACTAGTGATAACTTAAGTTGTTGCTAGTAAAATTTATTGGCAACAGCTAATCAAAGCTATCACTAGTGAGGTTAGTTCTCGCCACTAAGCTAATCATTTTCCCAAATTAATTTTTCAAGATTTTTTTTTGAGTTCATGATGACTCCAATACTTGTATGGTTAGGAGGACTTCACTCTAGTCATCATTACTAAATTTATTGAAGATGACTTTTTTTAAGCCATTCCCGATAAGTAATCCCGAATAACTTTTCTCCTTGTAGTGTTGAAAATTTGAAGTCTTAACTTCATTTTTAATTTTTTAATTTGTGATAAAAATATATAATTTAATTAAAATATTTATATATTAAGAAATTTTGTTATTACTTAAAGATATATTATCTATAATACTTTAAAACTCGATAAAGATATCATGTTAAAAATATAAAAAGTACAATTTATTTTTAAGATGTTTCTAAGATGTAAGATGTGTTTAGAAGTTAATTAATGTTCAATTCAACTGATTATAGGTCAAATGTGTGATTCGGCCAGACATTACACCATTCAGGTGGTTTGCGTGAACAACTTATTAATTTACTATGGTGACGTTTGATTAGGCTTAATCTGAAAATCTTAACTCTTAATTTCACCTCTAACCTCTTAACTTGTGGTAAAAAAGTGCTGAATTTGATTAAGAGATAAATGATTTATATTGTTTGATAAAAAATCTGAAGCACCAACTTAATCTTTTTTAAATAAACATAACATAATATAGCAAACAAGATAAACAAAACAAAATGTATATTCTCCTAGAAAGAAAATCCTGAACATAACATCAAAGATAAACAAACCAAAATGCATATTATTTTGAATTTAACTAACAAAAGTGTAGTACAATTTCTGAATTATTCCAACAATGGTGCCCTTATACGTACAAGACATTAACGTTGTAAAATGTATACATAATTTATAAGAGAACAACGCCAAAGCTACAGATATCTGACTTTAATGTCAGTTGTCCAGTCATTACATACTCAGGAATCATGGGTCGTATCACCAACATGAATACCAAAAATACAACTACCACAAATACAACCACTGTTTCCAATAAATTCTCCCTTACCACTGCAGATGGAGTGCAGGTATGTTACGTGGATGTCGTCGAGGGGGCTGGGCAAGCAACCCACGGACGAAGAGGATGAAGAACAAGACGGCGTCTAAACCCCAAAAAGCTAAGTCACGGATCTGAACTGATCAGATGATTTTAAGACTTTAGACATTAATTCAGACACCACCTCAGTGATTTTATCAAATGCTGTCAAATATCTTAACACTGACCGAATCAGACTTAAGTGCTTGATTAAGCATTATCAAACACAGCCAATATATCTCTTATATCTTAAAATGCCTCTTAAAATTAAGTGGAGGTGAGTAGCATTTTGTTTTCGAGACTTTCCATTGGTTGGTGCATCATGACTCTTATCCTTAAGGAGGCTCCTCTGTTAACTTCTTGCAGATTCTATCGAAACTTAATTTCTTTTTCGTGTAATAATTATTAAGAGTAAAAATATAATACTAATTAAAATAAAATGATTACATTAAATAATAATTAAACAATTTATTTTTTTATGTTTTATAAAAATTGAAATTGAAATTGTATATTCAAATGCCTCACTAAAATTAGAATTGAAAACGATCAATTCTAAATATGTTTTACCCATTTCAAAAAGTTATTCTATTTTTAAAATTAATATAAAAATATAAAAACAATTTAATTAATATATATATATATATAAATGATAAATAATATAAGTATATAGACATTAAAACAAATATTTAATAGTGATAAAATTTATCACATCATTTTTATGAAAAATAATAAAAATAAATATTTTAAAATTTTATTATAATTATAAAATGATAATAATTCAAAATTTAAATTAAAACACGACAAAATATCATGATTTGATTTAATTGGAATCAAATTTGGAATGACTTAATCCTCATCGAAATTCAAACCAATAGACAAATGTTTTAGCCCTATTACCTGTGATGGACAAAGTTTTTTGTCTATAATAATTTTATTTGTAGATAAAATAACATTTAAAGTATCAACTTGTTATTGTGACTCGTCTTATTAAATCCAGTTTTAATATTACACTCAATTTTTAGATTTTTGAAATGCATTTTTGTATTTGACTTTTTTTTGCACACTATCACACCACACTAATTATTTTTTAAAAAACATATCCTTAAAATAATTTTAAAAAAGTAATTTTTATATTTATTATCTACTTGGTAGATGTTGATTATATGTCATATTTTTGTCATACGCATATGTGATCTTGCCTCTAAATGAAAACATTCTAATTAGATGTGATTTTGGAGTTTTATCAAACAAAACTTATCAATTGTAATCAAATTTAACACTTTTTAACACCAAATAAAAGTTTAAAGGTGAAATTAAAAGTTTAAAATTTTAAATTAAGCCAAAACAAACTATACCTAACACATAAAAGTAAACTGTTTATATTGAGACTAGATCCTCTGAGCATCTCCGTGTGCACCTCAATGTATACCTCTTCAATAAACTATCTTATTATACATTCAAAATAATTAATTTTAACATTGTTAAATTATGAATATAAATAAGTACAATTTAATATTATATTTTATTTAAAACAATATTAAATATATTTTATACATATTTATTTGGATTAAATATATAATTAACTTATAATAGAGTATAAATTTAAAAAATATTCATAATACTATATTTTATTAATATTTAAATAATATTTATATTTATAATTTTAAAAATATTGAAAATAACTATTTTGAATGTATAATGAGATGGTTTAGTGAAGTGGTGTGCATTGAGCTGCACACACAAAGATGCATAGTGGATCAGGTCCCATTTAAATCCACTGAGGTTTGACGTGAATAGAGGTCAAAGATGTGTTAAGACCAGTCAAATGTAGTTTCCGTTTTGTCATAGCTAACTTATACAATGAAGTTGTGTGATTATCCAAGGAATGAGTCATATGTTAACAAAATAAATAACAAGGAATTCACAAAATATATAATTACCATAGCATACATTCTTTAACAGCAAATGTTTTTTTACCATATATAGTTGAACCTAATGATATTTAGTCTTCACGCAGGTGGTCAGATAATGGTAGTTATACATCATTAAAACATAATTATCAAAAAAACAAGGGTTGATTACTAGTTAATGATTAACGATTCACCAATGAGGTTTTGAACCGGCCACATCGATCGTTTCAAGAGCTAGTTCACGGTCATAGCAAGATAGATAGGCTGCCAAACTGTGACGACTTGAGAGAGAGAGAGAGAGAGAGAGAGAGAGAGAGAGAGAGAGAGAGAGAGAGAGAGAGAGAGGTACTTATTTGTCGAAATTATTAATAATTGTAAAAATTTTAATTTCAATGAATATAATTATAAAAAATTACGAATTTTGGGTGAAAACTACTTATAATATACCATATTTTTTTAAAATAAATATTTATAGACAATAAAACCTTGTAGTCAAAAGGTTCCCAATGTCTTTTAAGAAATTGTTTCTGGATGTTCCAAACTTTGTAGTTAAATAATTAAAACCATTTTACAACCAACGAATTACTTGAAAACAATTTTTTAAAAATCATATTTGGATATACCAAATAAGAAAGTTGTATATTATTTTTCATGAAAAGTTGATCCCTCGTAAGTAAAATATTTTCACGGTTTTTCTTTTTCCTAGACCCTTGTAAAATAAGTGTACCAAATAAGGGACTAATAGGGTGTTTGGTTACGTTTTTTTCCTTCTTTTTGATCTAAAATTTAAAAATAAAAGAGATAAGGTGTTTGATTGCAACTTTTAACTACTGTCTTATTTTAAAAAATGAGATACTCTATGTACATAATCTCTTCTAAAATAAAAACAAGACATGACTTGTTTTATTTTTGAGATAGACGCGAAGGGAGGCAGGATGTGGGAGGCGAGACGTGCGGAGGGGGGTGGGGGCGCCGCCGGGGGGGGAGGGGGGGGGGCTTCGCTAGCGGGAGGGGGCTTCGCGGGCCGCCGGGGGAGGTCCACCGTCGGAGGGGGGCGCCGCCGCGTGGGGAGGGCCGCCGTCGGGGAGAGCGGACAACGCGGCGGGGGTGCCACCGCGGGGGGGGGGGGGGGGGCTTCGCTGGCGGGGGGCGCTGGCGGGGGGGCGGGGCCGACAACGCGCGGGCTTCGCTAGCCGGGCAGACGACGCCACTTGGGGGGGGTCGCTAGCCGACGATGACACGGCCTTTTGCTAGCCGCCACCGCCGCCGCAGGGGAGAGGGAGGCGGACGACACTGCGGGGGAGCCTTCACGGAGCTGCAAGTTCTCTCTGCGAAGGGAATCCGAAAGAGTTTCGCAGAGTCGCTGATCATAACCAAATACTACTATCTAATTTTTAAAAATTATGATAATTTTGCCAAACACCAAATAATTAGACTGTTTTGATTTTAAAAATAAAATTGAGAAGTCAAATAATTTTTATTTCAAAAACGAGGTTATCTTAAAATTAAAAGCGCTACCAAACACCCTATAATACACTAGAGCGGGTGTACTTATGGGGTGTTTGGTTGCATGATAATTTTTTGTACACTTTCATGATAAAAAATTGTATTAAAATAAAAAGTGAACCAACTCATGACATAAAATTATCATGTTTGGAGGGATGTGATTACAAAAAAGAGTAACTACCACACATGACCAAACAAAGTGGGGGACCACAAGAAAAAAGAAAGAGGTGAGACCCTCTTTTTTTGTTTAAGAAGAAAATCACTTTTAAAACATAAAATTATCATGGTTACCAAACACCTCTTTTAACCAGTTTTCTTACAATTTTTAAAAATTAAAACAAAAACCTTCATTATCATGCAACCAAACACCCCATAGCCACGAGCTATCCTTGACACCCCACTTTTATTTAACTGCACACAGCTACGACTAGCTTGAAGGTTGAGCTTGTGGGCACCCTAGTGGGTTGGTCCCCGATAAAAACAGAAAATTAAAAGAAACACTCCTAAATAAGGGTGCTTGTAACCCTCTTCTTCGTGTGATCCATCCACCCCACAGAATAGTCATAAACATGGGAAATCTTACCTTCCGTCTCCATTTGGAGACAACAGGGGGGGGGGCAACTTTTTCTTGCATCCACTCTGAATGCTCTCATGTGGACTCCCTCTTGTTGGACGTTCTTATTAATGTTTGCCATGCATACGCCATCACCTTTGATATGATTGGTTGGAACAATGAAGGGAACTTTGCGCCGTCACACCCACGTGGAGTAGTGGGGCTAATCTTTCGTGGGGATGCCTCCAAAAGTCTTCCTTTCCGTGAAGAAGAACAGTAGGTAAGCCAGCCCCTAACCTCTCCTCTTGAGCCTTATTCCTTCTCCCCCACAAGGCCATTACCATTACACACCCTCCTCCCTTTCATGGCCAACTAGGTAGGATCTTGGTCCCCCCCCCCCCCATCTTGTCTATGTATGCTCCATGACTGCTGTTGTGCTTGCCTAGTTAGGCGGGGAAGCTTACGTAGAGAACAAAGGTCTTTTTTTTTATATTTTTGGTCCTATGTCGGGAATTGAATTATGTTTTATTCCACCGTTCATTTTTCTTATGTTTTAATCTTATGTCTGTTGAAACGTTATGTTCTCCATAGAATGAAAAGAAGGAGGGGTAATGAGGTGGATAGATTGGTGAAGCTCTACCTATCATGGTTTAGTTTGTACCGAATGGTTTATCGGGCTCCACAAGTGTAGCTGAGACCTTTCAGTCTATCACGGATTACGTAGAAGAGAGCTGATTGGATGACTTTTCCCCAAATTTGTATTTTCAAGTTTGTCCCCTCTAGACCGATCATAAGCAATGTGGAGAATGGGGTGGATGATTCCTAAGTTTCACAGCACTTTCACACATGGTGGATGAGCACAGTGATGGGATATCATGGTACTCTCACTTGTGACTGATGAGAATGGCAATGGCAATGGCAGATAGAGGTGGGATTGGACATGTTTCAATCAATGGCAGATAGATCATGGAAGATCTTGTGGTGCTCTATCTCATGGCAAATCAGGACAACAATAGATAGATGTGGGTTCAAACCTATTTTATTTGACAATGAATAGATCATGGCGGATGTAATATTCCTGGTTTTCATAGCATCATATAAGTTATTATTGTAGTGTTTTTAATTATTTTCACAGTATGCTTAAATTATTTTTAAGACGTTTATATAGATAAGTAGATTTTTTTTAATAGAATCTTATTAGTTGAGTGGATCCCTATATTTTATTTATAATAAATATTATTATTTTATTTTAACTCTTCTCCGTTATTTGAGACTCCTAAGAATAGCATAATTACTATTTTTTTTTCTTAAGAGTTCTCCCCCATCCATCCGTTTTTTTCTCAACGTCTCTTGTATCTCTCTCTATACGTAAAGTCTTACCCTATTTTGAGGGTGTTGTTCATATTAAAAAAATATATTTTATTATGATTACTATTGTAACCGTTCCGCCCCCTCTTCTTCGCACTTCTTCTCTCTCTCTCTCTTCTCCAGAGCGGCCGCCGCGCCTGCTCTCTCTCTCTCTCTCTCTTCTCTCTCCCCGTTGCAGCATCGCCGCCGTCTCTATCTGCGCTGCACCGTGGCCACCCGTGGCCATCCCGCCGTCTTCACCGTCTGCCTCACCCTCGTGGCCGCTCACCGCCTCAGCGCTGTGCGCCAGCCGGCTCTCTGCCGTGCGCCACCTCCCCATGGACCGCCGGTGCACCCCGCCCCTATCGCCGCCGTGAGCTCCTCTTCTCTCTCTCCTATTCTCCTAATCTCTCTTGAGTATTGATCATATAATCCCCCTTATTTTCCCTCTCCATTGATCCGATGGCATAACCCCCCCACCATTCTAATTGTATTTTCCAGCAGCTTTGGAGAAGGGAGAACCTCGTCTTGTTTGAGCGATTTGATTTGTGCGCTGCGTTCTCGACGTCTGATAGCGTTTTCGACTGCCGATCGCCGTCTTTTCCTGCGCCGATCCGGTAGGCATCCTTGACGTGTCTACTATCATTAAAATTCCTATTTTAATTATTCATGATCTATAGAATTGACCTTTAATTAAAGGGTGCGTGTAGTTATGATTTTGTGCTTAATTGTGAGTTAACATGGGTTAGATAGATACGTGTGCGTAGTATCTTGTGATATATGTTTATGTCTCTATTATGTGTATATGAGATCTTGCTTAGTTAGTAGTGTATTATTGTTCATTTTTTAACTAATCACCTGGTTACATATTAGCTTGATTATATTATGTTAACCTTGTTAATTAATGGTGATAGGTTAACCAGATTAGACGATGTGGTGAGTAGTTTTTCCAGCACCTAGTCATATTCATGTTCAATCATGTTTAGTTAGTTATATGTTGATATTGTCTCATTTTAGTTCATTTGGGGGCATGGTTGTCTAACATGACTTGGTTGTGTATTCAAGTTAAATGTTCATAGTCTGTGTTGTTATGTCATGGCATAGTATTGTTGATGTTTATTGATCTTGCATATTGGTGATCATGGCATGGCATGATTGAGGTGGATGCTTGATGCATTGAAACTGTGAATGGAAAACTGAGCTACACCAGACTAGTTAGTCGTGACTCGAGGGCAACGAGGGGTTAGAACCGTCTGGTGCATCCTTCGATCCCAAATCCCGTGGGCATCCTAAGTGCCACCACTGCCTAGGTGCACTATGGGATTTCGATTAGTATATGGTATTTATATATGATAGATCTGGTGGTAGCTAGTTGAGGTGGCAAGACGACGCATTCCTTGCTAATGAAAATATGTGTACATGATATGTGCATCTATTAGAGGATAGGTGCATATGTGTGAATGTGATTCTTGTTGGAGGATAGATGTATTTTGCATGGTATGATATAGATGGTCTAGTGATGTATTTTATTTTGTCAAGTATCAGGTTATGTTGCATGGTGTATGTATGGTGTGTCTCATTTGTAGTATATCATCATATGGAGCATATAGTAGGTGTCTATGCATATGTTCATACCATCTTTCTAGGTCATGTTATGATGCATATAGGTGCTGGTTGGTGTGATTATAGGCTTTGGTTGGTGGTGTAAAACACATGGATTAAGTCATATATCTAATATATTGACTAGCCTATATTTACATATAATTGGTGTAGGTCTGGGTACCTATTTAATTAACATATAGGGCCTTTTGGCTATCCGATTTGACGGATGATGGGATGTCTACTGAGTCGTCGTACTCATCCCAATCCTCTTATCAATTTTCAGGTAATCAGGTTTGGCGAGCAGAAGCGTGGTGGATTGTTTCCCAAGAAAGCAAATTGGACGATTCTTGTAATTTAGATGGTAATTAGATTTTTTTTAGATTATAGCATAGCAATGTATTTAATTTGATTCTGTGGATGTATAAACTGGGACCTAATTGACTTCATTTTTTCCAAACCGATGTTTTTACGGGGTTAATTTTCCCCGGTCGCGTCGTCGGATTATCCCGCTGTGCAAGTTAAAAATCCGGGGCGTGACAGTGGATCTTGTGGCATTATCACTCGTGGCTGACCAGTGTCGATGATGATGCTAGATAGAGAAGGGTACATAGATGTTTTAGTTAACAAGTGATAGATTATGATATTTCTCATAGCCGCCTCCTCCTGTTTCAATCCAATTCAATTGGGTGTGTGATGACCAGAGGGATCTGTTCACAAACTCTCTACACCAATGACAACATCACCACTTGCAAGCTCCCAATGCTACCATCATCTTACCAAAATTGAAGAGTCATCCTATTCGTAGGCTCCTAGCACCAACATACCACCTCCATCTCCAATGACAAGTGGGAACATCTCAGTGTCATGCATCCGGTTCAAGTGGAACATCTAAGAAAGTCTACTTTCTCTCTTCCATTTCTACAAATTAAGATAAAGATTTAGTGATTGTTTTAAACAAGGGCATTCTTTTTGAATACTCACATATATCTAGATGTTAATAGGTTCTCGGGTGAGTAGAGGAACATTTGGAGCTTCTAATTCAATCTCCCAAGTTATTGGATTCACAGGGTCTTAGTTGACTAATTCAGTTCACTACCATATTAAATTCTAATCTCATCAGTTCAGCCAGATTGAGTTCCAGTATGTATTGTTCTTTATATTCTTAATGTTAGGATATTTGTTCAGTGTTAAATATATGTTGTGACCACAACTAAATAAATCCAAATAGCCAATATCGAATTAGACATAGCTATGGAACAGTTGCCTAGAATTTTCAATTACAAGAATAAGCTTACGCTATCCATTTACAATGAAGCATGAAGTTTAGTGAAGTCATTAATGACATTTGTAGAAGATAGTCATTAATGGTGGAGAATTTTTAAGTGATGTGTCTTATCTATACCTATAAATGGGTTAGATCTAAAGAAATCAAATCTAAATCAACTAAGGAAAAACCAAGCCCAAATTCACAAGTACTTCTCAAATCTAAGATCTGATACGAATTGATGACCAGCTTTTGAATTTAGGTTTACCATTGTCATGACCGCCACAATCCTATGAGAACCTTGATGTCAAGCAACACCATTATCACTTCTTACAAAGCACGTAATTGAGAGAGCAATGCAACACCTCTCAAGATCTCTCTACTATGGAGGATGGAGGCAACACTACTTGTGCACATCCTTGGGAAACTGTCACACTAGCCTTGAATGAAGAGATATCATGCCATCACTGCTTCTTGTTTCTAAAAGTCACAAATGAAAATAGATTTAAACAATTCTTCATTTGTTTTCATGCATGCATAGTAGACTTTCACAATATATGTAGGCCAAATTATTTTCATGATGGAAAATTTTTAAAAGATAAGTACTAGGTAAAACTATTGCTTGTCACTACATTGAATGGGAAGAATAAACCTTTTCTTGTTACATATACTACATTGGATGCTGAAAATGAGGAGAATTAAGAATGGTTTTTAACTTGTTTGAAAAAAGCAATCAATGAAGAACAACAAATAATATTTATTGTTTGGTAGATTTAAAGGGGTACTTCAAGTTTTACTTCATTTTTCACTACTTAGTAGCATGCATTCTTTTTATGGCATTTTGAAAAAAAATTTGCTAGATTCTTGCAAGAAAAGTGTCCTTTCTTGATTAAAGATACTTGTCTCAATCTTTTTTAAAAAGTAGCATCAATTAGTTCGAAAAATCTATGAATGAAATGCATATGGTGTATGCACAATCTAAAATATGAGTTAGAAAAGATAAACCAAATCATTGGTCTGATGCCTTTTTGAAGGTTCTCAATATGGTGAGATGTACTTAAATTGTGCTGACTCATTTAACAATTTAATTCATGACGCATGACACCTAGCTATCCTTCCCATTGTAGATCATTTGAGTAAAATCATGTCTTTAGGATATGAAAAAAAAATAAGTGTATGAAATGGGAAACAACTTTGTTTCTAAGGATTGATACCTTTCTAAAACATTTGATGGATATTTCTCATGGTGTGACTGCTAACTACTCAAATTGGCAAATCTTTGAAGTGTTGACAAAACCTTCTTATGTTCTGAAAATACAAAATAGTACATATACTTGTAAAGGATGGCAAGTCAAAAGAATATCATACAAGCATACTTATGTAGTGGGTCAAAAGATTGAAGTTTATATTGAGAATTTTCATTCTATATTTTATATTATTGAATGTTATAACTTGTGCTATCATGAAACTATCTCTCCTATATCAAATATAGAAAAACAAGAAGATTACACTTTTGAGAATAATGACATCCTACCACCTATCACCAAAAGAAAAGTAGGTAGATTGAAAATAGAAAAGGATTCTGTCTCAACAATTTTACACGGGAAAAAAATATCTTATACTTGTTCTAGATTTAAATAAAAATGACAAAATATAAAGTCAGATTCAAATCTAATTTTGAATAGATAATTTTTCTAGCAATATTAGAAACTTATTTAATGATCAAATCCATGTCCTTTTTGATAGAAATGTATGCCCTACAAGCCAATCATATATGATATGATTCAACATTTCTATGAATATCTCATTCAATTAAATAGGCAAAACTTCGTTACTAGCTTTTATTAGAAGCGTATATCGTAATGAAGTCCTTAATCACATGCAATGATGATTGAATCATGATGAGATCATGATAATGAGATCGATCATCTAGAGGTATGTGATCTAAATGTTCCTAGTCATAGGATCCTTGAGACATGACATCAAGAATCCAGATAGACTAGTGTGTGTGATGTCTTCTCATATGATGAGAATGACCGATCTCATTGGTCATCAGTGTGGGGACACTGAGATACACACAGGTGCTCATTAGTGGAATGAGTTCACTGAACTGACCAATTTAGGAAAACCTGATCGGTATCTTACCGAACTGTCTATCAGGTTATTCTTACATCTCAATAGCACGGTTGGATCTTTGACCTAAGTCGCCAAAGATGTCTTGCCAGGCTTATTATGTACTTTGACTATTGACTGATAGATCACTTAGTATTGTGGTCCTATATAGTTAATGAATTGGGTATATGGGAAACTTGGTGGAGGCAATTGAGCGGACAATAGGGGATCGTTCACTCTCGGTAGGAGAGAGAAAATGTCCTATGGATAGTACTCTAAATCCTTGGCCAAGGTAGATAGGATAATTGGAAAAAGAATTTTCCAGTTCATCCATTCATGAGTACAAGATTTCATAGTGTTGGAATATTTAGGGGTTGACAGTCAGTGCCGAACCCCTGACCGACCGGGACATTGTATGAACGAGGATTTAAATCTGTGTGGTAATTGATGATGTAAAGGCTCAATGGATGTTATTTAACTCCCCAAAGTCATTTGGGATCATAGGATGTGGCTTGTACCCTTTATGATCAGAAAGTCGTATAAACTGTTATCGGATAACGGTTTTGATTTAATTTAAAGGAATTGTTCTTTTAAATTAATTAAGGCTTCAACCAAATTGACTATTGGGCCTATTGGGTCACACACAATAGATCTGGTCAATAAGATGAGGGCATGGACGCAATTTTATAGAAGTTTTAGGTTTTTGTGAAAAATTCCATCTTCTATATATAAATGGCTTATGAAGCCAAACCCTAACAAGCCATAGGGCTGGAGCACGTCCCAAGCCTCCTCTCTCCCTCCTCTCTCCTCTATAAGGTGATCTCCCATGGTCAAGCTTGGATCTGGAAGGTTTCTAGAGGCCCGAAGGAAGAGAGAACTCGTCTATTGAAGTAGATCGTGTGGATACCGCTAGAGACCGGACACTTGAACAGTTTTTAGCAAGGAGGAATGTCCTCTCTTCATCCATGGTGAGGGATTTGAGAAATCTCATGAGGTACTCTCGTTCTACTTCATATTCGGTTCCCGGTTTTATTCGTTCAGCATCGATCAAGGCAAAGATCATAGTTTTATGGAATCAAAATTTTTCCGCTGTCATGTATTGATTCCTTACACTTTTTTCTACTGCATAGTTGTTTTATTTTAGTATGGCAAGTAAATCTCTAGTACCAAGATTGAGATGTTCATATGCTTTCTTGGAGTCAAAGGTTGAAAACTTTGAAAATGTGATAATATATCAAAGATCTATATATTATGAAGAAGATAGATGGTTGTATAGTCACTACCAAGTGCATTCGCATTCTTTAATATTAGAGAGAATGAGACTTGCATGAGTCAACTTGATTTAAAAAAAGAGAAAGGTGTGAAATTGAAAAGTTGATTTAGTTGGTTATAATATAATGTTGGTGTATGTTTTTAATTTTCATGTTTAATTAAGTTTGTGAAACTGGTGTTCAAACTGAGTTACGTTTGCTTTTTCTCAATGTTTTAATAGGTTTGTGAGAATTTTATTTGGACCAACCTATGTTGAGTTGGTTGTAAGATCGTATTGATGTATGTTTGTCTTGATTAAATTGCATTTGTGAGAATTATATTTGAACTGGACATTATTAGGCAAGTGCTAGGATCATATGTTGGTTAAATTTGTCACCTATTTTGCTTGTAATTTTGCCATCATAGGCTATTAGAGTTGAAATGTTTTGCTATTAATTGAGTAGCATTTTAAAGTCATTCTAAAATTTTCATGATAAACAACATGTTACAATTGCATATGTGCTACTAGGATACATGAAATTTTTAAAATATTTCTTTTGAAGTAACATAGTTATAATTCTAGCGTTGTCCCACAGTTATGTTCTTTTGCCCTTGGACAATTATATTTCTACATGATTACATCTAATTTATAAGGCTTCTGGGCACAATATTGTTAGCCATCACAGAGAGGTAAAATGAGAATTTTATGTAAAGAAAATGATCTAGAAGTTTGTTTAAGAAAATGAGTGTGTCGTAAAGTTCGTTGACCTAATACTCATCATCCTAAATCCGTTGACACACATTTCCTAACCACCCAATCCAATTTCAACATCGACCAACGATGAATCCCATTTTTTCTCCTCCCATTTGCCCTAGTCTCCTTCCTATCCAGATGACAACAGCTTAAGACGAAGTGCTCCTATAGCATTCCTATCCAGACAAAGCCCCCACATTTCGATAAAGTGATCCCATGGCAATGAGATCAGGCAACCTCCCGTGGCAACAGCTACAAATGGCTGTCCCGTCTTGCAAAAGTAGTCCCACGACAATAAGATCAGGCCACCTTCCTATCGAGACAAGTGGTGGCAATGAGATTTGGGCAGAGGTAGGAGCAACATCTTGGCATTCACCGCCCAACCCTCCCCAGTGGCGAATCCCGGCCAGAGGAGCCCATTGCTCCTACCTCTGACACTGGCAACAATGGGTTCCTCCCCCAGCCTCAGATCATCTCTCCTCTTCTAGCTCCCTCCATGTGACCCCCAACTTGTTTTTTCTAGTGATTAGGGCCTTGATTCATTTGATTGTCTGTTCTAGCCGAAGGATTTTTTGTACGAACTTGAGATTATAGATGGTGCCAGAGAGGATTTGATGTTTGCTTGTGTCTTCTTCTTATTGTTGCTTAATTTTCTTGATGAAATGACTGGACATAGAAGACATTTTCACTTCCCTTTTTGGGAATTGAAGCAAAAATAATCTAGAGTAGAAAAACTTTCTTGTGACCTCCAAACCTCGAATCATTTTAAAATTTGTGATCACTTCTATGTTTCTAGATTCGTACTATTTCAAATATCATCTTTACATTTTAAAAGTTTTAACAATTAGGTGTTATAGGTTGAAAAAGCATTCAACAATTTTTCAACAAAAATACACATTTTAGATGTAGCATAGAATTGAAACTGTTGTTTTTAAGTTTTTATTAATTTAGGATTACTACTCGAGTTATTTATATGCTCTAACTATTTCTTCGTAATGTGAAATTGTTCAATGCTTTCTGGATTATATTTTACACTTTAATAATTTAAGATTATTACTCGAGTTAAACTGAGTTATATATCTTTAAAAATTATAAAATAATTTTAAAAGTTGAAATAAAATGTAAGATTCTAACTAACAATTAAATTTGAAACCTCTCAAAATATAATCTTAAGAGGAAATGCACACTAAGTACTTTGTTCAACATGAAAAGGGTAAAGAAGACATTTGTATCCAAAATGGAGTGGGTGTGATGATATTTTGAATAAATGAACCGAGTGGTAAATTGTTTTTTAAAATGGATATATCATGAAAGCACTTGGTCTAAAATGGACTTAATGTGCTTTTCCCTTTTTATGTATGATTCTGTTAATTTAGACAGTCTGACGTGTTAGTACGGGTGGGAGTTATGAAAGTTTCGGTAATGGGATTCATAAATAAAAGATGAGGATGACGGGACTAGAAAATGAAGTGTCTAAGTAAAACACCAATGGGAGTTCATTTCACCAAGACCAAAGGAAGTTTGTAAAGAGGTCATGTTCCTTGACAAAAATTGGGCTTAATTTTTTTTCTCTTCTTTTCGTTAGTGGAGTCCCAATCAAAGTGGCTTCTATATGCATGTACCTCGTTGGCCACCTTTCATGATGTCCCTTGGTTCTCATCAAACACCCCGACCCAACATCTGTCCCTTCCCTTTATTTTTCTAATGGTTTCCTAGCCATCAAGGACATTTGATGGGCCTCTTCAGCATTCTCCTCGGTCACTTAATATCAGCCGACCATCTCCTGTTAGAGGGTCACTGCCCTACCCACAAGAGCCTAGATGCTTCTTTACTTCATGTGGGCACAAGGGCTTCATCACAAGTCACAATCCAATCCCTTCTACATTGCCCTTATAACTTGAAAGGGAACACACTCACTTGATTCTCTAGTCTCCTAGGAAAGCCAATGGTCCAAGTTGCTACTCACCACTCCTAGGTGGAAACGATACTTGTGCCCTACTGCATTCCTCCAACTCCACTATCTTTGATTGGGTCACCCATATTTACACAATATCTCAGTCTCTTTTGCAGTCCATAAGTTGAATTCAATCAGTCTCTTTTTCTACTTCTGTTCTAGGTAGCTAGTTGCTATGGCTCATTTCTTCCCTAAGAAGTAGAAAATAGGAAGTTCAAGAGTTTGTGCATAAAAGAATATAAAATATATAACCTTTGACAATACAAAAAGTCTAGCTAATTAAGTCACCTTCTACTTAAATTTTCTTGTTTACTTTTTTATGTCTCACTTACGGCAAAATATATGTATATATATAGAGAGAGAGATGGTCATGGACCCAGGATGAGTGTGCGTGCATTTAGATGATATTGTCTCCCTTTATTTAAAATGTAACCATTTGGTACAGTGGTTTAAAATTACAAGAAGAAAATATGCATTTGGATGATTTCGTCTCTCATTAATGATCTTAACATTTATCCACAATATACTTCAATCCCAAAGAAGCCAATTTCTGAAAAAGAATCCATAAACTTTCATTGTTTCTAAAAAGTACTTAACCAGTTACGTTGATATTATTATTATTATTATTTCATCAGATCTAAGAGCATGTTTGGTACGAGGATAACTTGGGGATAAACTAAATTTATTCTCAAAATTTAGAGGATAAACTTAGTTTATCTCTAAAAAATTTGGGTGCCAAACAGGTCATAAAAGACTAAAAAGGAGCGCTACATTGTTTGACTAGGTTAGACTTTTGAGAAATGGCATAATAATACTTGCTTTGGAGCCTCTTAAGAAACAAGGGAGGGGACGAGGGGACGGACGGTGACCTTTTGATAAAAAACCCTTGCGATTATTTTAAATGCGTAAAAGATTCCCTACCCGCGATTAACAAGTAGAAGCGAGGGGGCACCGCCGGTCCAAATGCGACGGCCATATGGGGAGGCCGCGATTGGCCGCACGATCCGAACCAGGTCGACAAACCACGTTCGGTTCACCTGGTTGGGCGCCAAAAGGCCGCCCCCCCGTCCAGCTGCCCAGAATAGTGCCGCCGCGGCGGGTGTCCTCCACGCGTCACGCGCGTTCCTCCCCGGTGCCTGCGGGCCCCGCGCGCCGCTACCGGGTCGAGGATAGTCCGATAAACGTGCCAGAGCGGATCCCGGGCCCGCGCATTAACGGGGCTACGGCCGGGCGGGCTCCTCGACTACGGGGTGCAAACTAATCCAGTCGAACGGTATAATATTTGTGACCAGTTCAAATTTTAATTTTAACGAGTACGTTGAATTCATTCAAATTTAGTTCGTTTATTAATTAAGTTGAGTCAAATTCGAACTCGAGTAAAAGTTAAACTAAAATTTAATTTATATTCAAATTTAAATTATATATAAATTTATTTATAAAACTTAAAATTAATAAAAAATTATTTGTAAATTTTATATTTAACTCATTTATAAAATTTAATCTATGTTTAAATTCAAATTTTTAATTATTTAATATATTTAAGTGATAATATATAATTAATTATATTTATAATTTAATTTTTAAAAATAAATATATATTATAATATTTAATCGAGTTGCTCGTCAATTTATCAAGTTGAGCAAGAGTTTATTTAAACTCGACTCATTTAATGAATCGGACTTTAATTTTTTATTCAAACTTGTTCATTTAATATAATAAATAAGTCGAGTCAAATTTTTATCGAGCCGAACGTCGACTAATTTGTCTAAGTGTATTGGTTCGTTTGCGCCCGTGGCCTCGTCACCGGAGGCATCTTTCGGTATTTTGCTACGTATGCGTTACGTATTGCGGGGGCAGGCCGTTCGTTTCATCGGAGGCATGATTCGCAGGGTCATTCGATTCGATGAAGACGGACACCCAATCTGACGCGGGGAGACGAACCCGATCGTAAAAGTGTTTCTTTATTTTTATTTCTTTATTTTGACGAGACTTAGACTGAACAAGATCACGTAGGTCCAGCTCAGAGGGGGTGGAACATGCTTGCGGTGATAATGGGGACTAGATAATGGGGGTGGACCGGCCGTGGGCGCGCGCAATTATAGGAGCATTATTATTTTAATGACTGCGCTTATTAAAATCGATAATAACAAATCCAACAGATAAAATTTTGGGATGGACGTCCAAGCAGACAGGGTCGAGTCGAATTAATAATTTTTAAGGATCGAGTCGAGTTAGGTTAGTAACATGATGGGGCTGACCCGTTATAATTTGGTCTGGACATCAATTAAATTGTGTTTTCATAGGTCGATCGTGCCAATTAATCTATTAAAATATTTTACATATAATATAATTTGAGTTGAAGTTCACAAATTAGCTCTTCACAGGCGAGTTTCGGTCAAACTTGACTTCGAAGTTTATAAATGATCAAGATCGAATTTGAACTCGAGTTTTGACCGAGTGTTAGTCCAATTCAAACTCATCTCAATTAGAAAATAAGTCATGCATACCTAGTCATGGGCATTCTATCTCAAGCTTAAACCTAAGTAAAGATAAATGATTCAATCTCGAGCAATATAATATTCAACTTAACTTGACTAGTTTGCACTCGAAGAAAAAGAAACTACGGTTGGCCATCCTCTTGATGTTTCTCTACGTAATTTTAGACAGGCAGATGGACATTGGAAACTTGATAAGATATATTCACAACATAAAATTGTAGATTTATGAGGTGTTTGGTTGTATGATAATAAAAATTTTTATTTTAAAATTAAAAATTTGTAAGAAAATTTGTTAAAAGAGGTGTTTGACAACTATGACAATTTTATATTTTGAAAATAATTTTCTTCTTAAACAAAAAGGAGGATCTCACCTCTTTCTTTTTTCTTGTGATCTCCCACTTAGTTTGGTCATGTATGGTAGTTACTCTTTTTTGTTATCACATCCCCAACATGATAATTTTATGTCATGAGTTCATTCACTTTTTATTTTAATATAATTTTTTATCATGAAAATGTACAAGAAATTAATGTGCAACTAAACACCTGATTAATTTATTAATATTCGATGTTGACATTTGTTTTGACTTAAAGTTTACACTCTTCTTTTCTCGTCTACCCTCTTGGTTTGTGATAAAAATATTTAATTGGATAAAAATGTTATATATTAAATAATTTAGATTTTACTCAATGATATATTATATATGTTATTTCTCTTTTCAATATAGAGACTGTCTTCACTACTAGATAACTTAGTATTTATTGTGAATAATTATGCCACAAAACTTATAATATTACAGTAAATTATTTTTTACAACAACAAATATTCTTGCAGTATGTCGCTGTATAAAATTCTCTCACAATATATTTTTAGTTGTAACAAATATATTTTGCTATAAAAAATAATATTCATAGCAAACACAATTTTGTAGTAAACTATCATTATTATGACAAACCTAAAGTTGCAACAAAAATATATTCACAGCATAATTGATGTTGCAATAAAATCATTTTTACTACTAATTAAAAATTGCACCAAAATTTTATTTGCTACGTATTTGATGTTGCAGTAAAATCATGTTTACTGCTAAATCATAGTTGCACTAAAAGGTTTTTAACTGCATATTTGATGTTGTAGTAAAACATCATTTTTATTACTAATTAAAAATTTCACCAAAATTATATTTGCTACGTATTTGATGTTGTGGTAAAATCTTTTTTATGGCTAAATCACAGTTGCATTAAAAAGTTTTTAACTACATATGTGATGTTGTAGTAAAATAAATTTTATAACTAATTTACAATTATTCTAAACTTTTATTTAGAACACATTTGACAACATAATAAAATATTAGTTTTACATAACACTTTCACGAAGGACAAGAGAATGTCATAAAAATATAATATAATGTACTCAGTCTGGTCATTAACACTTGAAAGGATACATCACCAGAAGAAAGTTGAAATTCAAAGATCCTTTCGTACAAGCACCTAATGTCCAAGATACATGAAATTGGAAAGAACAGGCACAGTCACCTAATGTCCAAGATACATGAAATTGGAAAGAATAGGCACAAGCACCTAATGTCCAAGATACATGAAATTGGCAATTACAATAAAAAGAAGCTAGGTATACATGCCCACAGGTAGCTTTGCCCTATAGCAGAGAACGAGATGCAAAGAATACAAGCCCTTGAGTTCGGAGTAATAAATACTACAGGCTTTCAATCTCCTGCTCAGAGCTTGTACGGTTCCATATCACCCTAGTAGAAGCAGACTACCGGAAGAGCCTGTCCACTAATCTCTTTGGTACCTTCCCTTCAAGCTTCAGCCTCTTGTAAGCTTCCCTTATGTGGCAAGGCCTAATGGGACCAGACTCATTTTTCTCTGACATGACTATTTTAGCTGGCAACCATCATGAAATGAGTCAAAACCAAGAAATTACAAAGTTCACATGCAATGCAGCCAATTGGATGGATCTTTTGAATGTGCTAACCATGACAGATGAAAGTTTCAATTGAATATTATGTGCTTTAGAATGCAAAAGGGAAAAAAGCATATATGTAGTTGAGGTTAAGAAACCCTCCAGAGTGAGTCCTGATAAGAAAAATATCAGAAAAGCCACTTCAAATCCAAGAAGCACGTGTTCTCATTAAAACTAGCCCAACCTTCTGCTCAAAACCAACCATAGAAAGCTAAATAAAGCAAGCAATACATTGCTAAAAAAATGACACGATTCGATCCAGGCGACCCAATCTGGCTTTCCATTGTAATGACAATTAGCTGGGTCTCTTAATTGGAACAGAAAAATGTACCAAATATCGGAAACTTGGACAAACATATAGAAACTTCTATTCGAAAACCTAGAAAACGTTCACCAACAACGTATTACAATCTTTAAATCAGCATAACCCAATGTTTGCTTTAAAATGTTACTTGCCTGTTTCAACGAGCTCACCGACAAACATCTTTGCTATTCCAGATACCACAATTGTCATTGGTATAGAATTTTTTTGACCGCCAGTTAAAAACATGATACACCTTAAAGTAATTCTACAACTAGCCAAAAAGATAAATGAAAACATCAACAATGATCTCAAGTACGTGCAACAATGTCATCAGCAATGAGTTTATATCTTATTTCTTTTCCAACTTTACCAGAAAAATGATGACAATGACAAAATATTCACTGATGTCTCAGTGTGAATATTTATATGAATCAAATCTTCTACTGCCATAATATCTTGTAACATACACAATGTCGCAGCATCATTATCTTCACTACTTGTTTGAGAGGGTGTCGTATCCTCATCACAAAGGTGTCGGCTTTCTCCATGAAAATCCCAAATGACATACCTCAAATCAATACCATGTCTTAGAAGATGAAATTTCACAATATTACACACTTGATATTCACTGTTGAGACAATATAGACACGAACAAAGAATTTTATCTTGTATAGCAACTCTTGAAAAGGCAAAATCTAAAAACTCATCCACTCCCTTCTCATACTCATTAGTATTTCTTAAAGAAGACATCCACGACTTATCTATCGTCATATCAATAGAAACGTCCTAGAAGAATTTTAAAAAATAATATTTAAAAAAGTAGATGTCAATTATACATAGATAATAACTTGACCAAATAACAAGTTAATTACTTCAAAAGTTTAATCACTAGCTTTCTTAGCCCCTGTTGATAGAAAAAAGTAAATTTAAATTATACATAGATAATAACTTGATCAAAAAAATGATAATAAGGGTACAATCAGTGACTAGTAGGGCTATAAGCCAATTAAGAATAGAAGATTGAAACGAATCAGTTAAACATTCTATTTATACCCCTACTCAGATTATAGACCATTAGACATCCTGTGACAATTTAATTAACATCCATGTATGCTGATAAATATCGAAAACATGCTAGCCTTTGAACTTAATTTTTGTTGTATGCTTGATCTTCAGACAGTTCGTAAGACAAAAACCATCCTTCATACTTCAGAACTAAAGTGGAGTCAAGACTTTGAATTTAATGAATTAGGAAATGAGGAGTACTGCTAAGAATGCTCTACCATGAAGTGCTGAGAATGCACCAAATACATGTAAAGTATACGTGTTGATTTATTCTTTAGGAAAAGGGAAAAAAACACCAAATTCTCCCCCTCGTGTCATCCATGGATAACTTCATGTTTACAAAAAGATTATTGGTCTTGGACCAGGAATATCCAAGGCATACACAACCAGTAAATTTCATACTTTCAACACATCCTATTTAACAACCCACATACCAAAGGCACTCTCAGTTTACCAGAAATCCTTGATTAAGATATGCCCCACCTATCCACTTTGGAGGTTACTTCCTTAACAATCCACCGACAAACTCTGAAATTGACCGGTCACTCTTTAGAATGGTTTTATGGTTTCATTAATGAACATTTACACGTAAAGATGCATATAAAACTGTAAAATGTGAAAAATGGTTTTGGGCATCATACATCCGAAGGAAGTCCGAATCAAGCAACCTGACATGTGTGTACATCATATGCCCTCTTAAATAAAATTATCATACTAGTACAATATAGGACCTATCTGTTGAAATAAACAAGCCCAGAAATTTCAAATTAATGGAAATGAGCCCAGAAAATTCAAATCAGCAAAATAAAATCTCAAGACTTCTCAACATAATTTAGATCTCAAGCAAAAGAGAAATTCGAACCGATTTCCACCGTTTTCTCTCGGAAGGCATTCTGGCAAACTCTGAAATCGAAGGAAACATTATTATTTTCGGGAACAGGGTCTGCCGGAATCTATGAATATTCAAAAGCAGGGCATGGAGAGCCTGATTGATCAGACTCAGAGGATTCGTAGCCTCAGATCCATATAAATGCAATGGAGATGGCAAGAACTACCTTCAAAGTCCCTACAGACGGTCATCGAATGCGAGGAGAAGAGAGGAGAGCACGCGATGCCATGGGCGATAGGAGCATGGGGACTATGATGGATACCTTTGTAGAAAACAAAGCGCGGGGACTATGATAGGAGTGCGATGCCATGGGTGATCGATCGATCTTAAAAACATATCTAGAAAGGAAAGGGGATCTTACAGATCTGCTGTCAGATGAGGGAGTAGCCGCCGGACTCCCTTGCGATGCGGTCAGATGATGGAGTTGCTGACGGACTCCCTTGCAATGCCGTCAGACGAGGGAGCTACAGCTGGAGTTGCCGCCGGACTCCCTTGTGATGCCGTCAAATGAGGCTAGAGTTGCCGTAGGACTCCCTTATGATGCCGTTAGATGAGGCCGGAGTTTCCGCAAATGCGTTCCATCATATGCGATCGAACTCCCTTGCGATGCTCCTACGGAGGATGGCGGGATTTCATTGTGCTTCATCGGCGTGTCTCACCATGCCCTATTCCAAGCTTCAGGCACGTTCGCCGCAAATGCCCCCACGAAGTAATAACTTTTATCAACAAACGTGTTAATGGTGCCATAATAAATCAAGTGATAAAATATTAAATAATTTAAAAAAAATCACCATAAACCCTTTAGAATGATAGATAAAAAGTTAAAAAAATAAATATTTAATTTCTATCTTTATCATTCTCTACAAAAAATTATCTTTACTATTAACAAATATAAAATTTTAAATTATTTAATTCTAAACATATGTATTTAGATTATATTGAAATATCAACAATAATAAATCATATTATTATATTATATTATATTGCTTATGATAAAATTTATGTTTTCTGTAAATAAGTATTTTTCGTGACAACTAAAGAAAGTTGTTATTTTAAGTACATTTTATAGGAACATTTTGGGTTGCTGTAAAAAAGTTGCCATAAAATCTTCAAGTTCTTGTAATGCTTAAAACTAAAATGGTAAACTACCTAACTTATTTTTAAGAGATTCATTAAGAAATAAGAGATATTTAGAGGTTAATTAAGGCTCCATTTATTTTGGCATAATTGATATCTACTTTTTGAGTGGGTCAAAATTTAGAAATTGAGAACTTTGATAAAACATCCGTATAGTAAATTTATCATAAATCACTTAATTTTAAGTGGTTCCTTATAATATTTTTATTTTTGGAGGTGAATAAGTAACGTTTCGTATTCCACAAAAGAAATTAGATATAAATCTAAAACTTCAGATATTCCATTACGTCAAAGCAAGGGCCACCTAAGACACAAAATCAGACAATGTAAATTCACAAATTTCTAATAAAATTATATATCAGAGACCTGTTATGACTAAACATACGCCACTTAACTATAGGATAAATTCCAACTTTTGGGTTTGGGTGGGACCTGGGGGATTTACCTTTGGTATTCTTACAGAGAAAATTTTTTTTTTTTTTTTTGGTCGACTGGCACAGTGGCCAAGTGCGTCCAGCACAGAGAAAATTTTACTTGCATCTTTTGCTCACACGGTAGTTTCTATATTTGTAGGACTCAAAGCAAAGGTGTGGTAAATCACCTACAAGCATTCACTGAAAATGGTGAAACTAGTTATCTCCTTCACTTTTGGGGAACAGGAGTTTGCTCTTGAGCCTTTCAAATTCACTGTTGTTAAAACCCCTTATGGCAGACCCCCATTAGAGAAATTAACTTACTTCTTGCTCATGAGCTAGACCTAGCTACCACAATACTTTGTAATTGCAACCTTTGAAAATTGACATATTCTTTTTCAGTACACTAAGCTAGTTTGGTTGCATGATGAATCGAGTTTATGTTACAATTTTATGTTTTAGTAACAAAAGTTATTAAAAAAAGTGTTTGGCAACCACTACAATTTTATATTTTTAAAGATATTTTGTAATATCTAGTATTTAAAAAAAACGGGAAGAAAAAAAAATGAAAAATCCTTACCTTGCCATGTACCCCTCCTCCTCCACCGCCTCTCCGTTACCACCTCCCCGTCCCGATTTCTTCCACCGGACGCCGCCTCACCGCCTCGGTCCGCCATCGCCGGCGCCGTCGCCCTGTGCCCCCCCGGTCCGGCTCCCCTTTCCTCTCCGTTTCTTCTTCTTCTTACTCCTCGACCGTCGCCATCGTCGACGTCCGTCCTTCCTCTCTTCTTCTTCTTCTTCTTCTTCTTCCGCCGTCGCGGCATCGCCGAGGGCCGCCGTCGACCGCCGCTGTGGCCGTCGCGCTTCCCCCTCCGTCGCGCGCCCCTCTCCCGCGCTATCTCTCAGACACTCTCTCTCTCTTTTTCCCCCCTCCACCGCGCTCCCTCTCCCACGCCCCTTCTTCTTCTTCTCCTTCTTCTTTTCCCCTCTGGCCGCCGCGGCCGGCGTCGCCCTCGCCTCCTCTGCCGTGCTCCCCTCTCTCGCGGGCTCCCTCTCTCTCTTCCCTCTCCCGCCCTCGGGCTCTCTCTCTCTCTCTCGTCTCTTCTCTTCCCCCCCCCCGACTTACTGCGCCCACGTGGTGGGCGCCGGAGGTCGCTGCGTCGTAGAGGGGGGAGGCGCAACGCGCCCTACGCCCTCTCTCTCTCCTCCCCCCTGCGCCCTCTCTCTCCTACGTTCTCTCTCTCTTTCCCGCACCATTCTCTCTCTCTCCTCTCTCTTCTCTCCACTCTCTCTCTCTCTCGCACACTCTCTTTCTCTCTCCTATTTAACTCTCTCTCTCTCTCTCTCTCTCTCTCCTTCTAATTATTTTATTAATTAAATTGGGTGAGTTAATTAACCCTTTTATCGTTTTTAATGCCAATAGGATTGGAGGATACCCCGGTGTAGGCACCCGGATGAGCCGGCTTAGCTCGCGTGTGTCGGTGAGAGAGAGAGAAGAAGAAGAAGAAGGGGGGTGTGTAGTGGTGAAAGGTGAAGTGTGTGGTCGCCAGGAGCCGAAGGCTCCAAAGTGTGATTAAGTATTAAGCAAATGAATTAGAAGAAGAAAGAGTTTGACCGCCGTACCTTGGGAGGTGTAAAAGGGGGAGATTGTTAGGTTCTAACTTCTCTCTCGGCCGGCCGAGAGGGGAGAGCTTTACAGAGTTCTTTCACCTACGATCGGACTGAAGCTTCACTCCGGTCGATTCACCTAAGAATGTCCTGCACAAAACATGAAGAAAACAAATGAAGATCATTAGCTCTGGCGCAAGTATAGCATCATGCTTGATAAAGACTCTGAATCATGCAAAAGGGAATGAACTAACCGGATCGGGACAGAATCCCAACCCCTATTTTTGGTAGGTTTTCAAACATATATGAGATGCAAAATGATCTAATGCATGCCAAACAACATGATGAACAGTGCTAAAACGAAAAAGGAAGACAAAAACTCGATTAAACGGGCGATCGGACTCCGAAAATGGCAAAATGAGCTTCTACCCCTGCTGGTGCCCTATATATAGGGCGCTAGCTACAGGTGCCCCCCTTATGGGGCGCGTTGACCAAGGTCAAAGCGCCCTGTATATGGGGCACTAAGTCTGGCTCGAATAGATTTTTTTCCCCTCTTTGCGACGGCACTCCAGAGTGCTGGGCAGCTTCCGGGACGAAGTAGGGGCTCCTCCTTGTAGACAATATGCAAATGAAGCTAATGAAGGGTGGTTTGGATGCTGGATGTAAGAGGAGAGACGGATAGAAGCTCTCAAAGTTGAAGAAAAAACATGTTTCTGGATGACTGAAACAGAAGGTTTTTTGGGTTTTTGGTGGACGATTTTAGATCGGTTTGAAAGGTTATGGGAGGTGAGAGTGGCTTGAAAATGTAGTTTTGGATGGTCTCTAAGGTGGTACGGACTTGGAACCTCTCCCAAGCTCCAAATGGAGTCTATTTATAGCTCAAAAGAGGGCAGTTTGGCCATTTCCGAAAAGTAGTACCATGCGGCATAGCGCCCTATATATAGGGCGCCAGCATCATGAGGTCCGTCAAGTCGACAAGAGGAGTCACTGCGGGGGGTCAAATCAGCCGGTCGAATCGATTTGATTTGGTGCCAGGCGCCCTATATATAGGGCGCCAGGTGCCCTGTTTATAGGGCGCCTGGTGCCCTACAAATAGGGCGCCAGGTGTCCTATATATAGGGCACCAGGTGCCCTATATATAGGGTGCCAGGTGCCCTATATACAAGGTGTTCGGCCCGGCTGATTGTTCTATTGATCCCCTTTGGACTGTGCCAAAAAACTTGATCTATCCGGAAAACACGATTTGCTTTAAATATTCTCCATGAAAACAAGAATTTAAACTCTCCAACTAGGCGAAAATTGCGTGTCTACAACTTGCCTCGCCTTGGCGTCGGCTTTGTAGGGGAATGACACGGATGTAGCGTAGGCGAATGTAGTGAAACGTAGTGAGGTGTAGCGGAATGAATTGGTAATGGACTGAAAAGGTGACGCCAAGGTGTAGATTTAGACACGTCTTTCTTAGCCTAGTTGAGTGGAATGAAACTTTACCGGACTCCGAGGTTGCCTTTTGTCTTATCGGAACCTTCCCTCTGGTTGATTGATTGTACGGAAAACTATAACTAAAATCCCACGTGGGGGAGAATTGTCACCGGCCAGGACCCGAACTGCATGGTGTGCTGGACTCGATAGAAAGTAAATTGCGAAAAAGTAAAGATGAAACCAGTAATCAACCAAGGTTGGGTTATTCAAATTCATCGGGTCCTTCTCAGGAATACCAGTGTGGTTTGAATGGAATATCTTCTTGTTTTGATGAAATCATCACTGAAACACGGTTAAAATCAGGTCTTCCGGGCAGACTAAAGCCCCCTCAGAAAGCCATAGAAAGGCTGTGACGGAAAGGTCGGTATAAGTATGATGATGCATGAGATGACGATACATGATGCATGCTGGGTTTAAATAAATATAAATAAATATAGAAAAATAGTTGAAGATATAGGTCTAACGTAACGGGTCAAGATATTCGTGAAGACACCGTCGTCCCCGTTTATTTGGCTTTGACTTATCCGCGGGCCTAAAAAGTGACTGAATCCTTCATCGATTTTGTTGAAGGGGTTCTCCGACTCAGCCCTTTTGGACCCGAGGTCTTCAACAATATATATGCAAGACTATGCTAGGAAAATGTCCCATATAAGGCTCCAGGCACCCTGTTTATAGGGCGCCTGGTGTCCTAATTATAGGGCGCCAGGTGCCCTGTTTGTAGGGCGCCTGGTGCCCTGTTTACAGGGCGCCAGACGCCCTGGTTATAGGGCGCCAGGTGCCATGTTTATAGGGTGCCTAGGGCACCAGACTCCTTATAAGTGGGGCACCTGCATGGACTTTAAGCTCGCTCCTTACCGAGGCAGCCTTTTGATGCCTATAAGAAGGGGGGACCCCCCTTCTTCTCCCCACACCAGCTACAGTGTTTTTTTCCTTCTGTTGCTCTGATGGCATCCTCCTCCTCCCATCCGACTGGTTCAATCGAGATGAAAAGTTTTTCTGAAGTCCCGTGCCATATCCGGAATCGAGTGTCTATGGGAGTGGTAGTGGCTTTATTAGGCACCCATTTTGTTTTGTTCCTAAACCTTTTTTTTCTGATCACGTGATTATTCTGCAGGACCTTCCAAACTTCCCTGGCGCTCGCTGTTATGGTCAAGTACTGTGGATAGCTCGACTGATGGCCGCCATCAACATCCATGTGTAGACTATTCTGAGCGGGTGGGGCTTCTCCGGCATCCTAGTCCACGCCAACCACCTTCTTAAATATTTTTGGGACTTTTCTCTGGCGGGTGCACTTCTCGAGATGTGGCATCCCGACACTCACACCTTTGTTTTCGACTCCTTTGAGTGTACCATCCTCTTAGAAGAGGTGGAACTTTTCTTGGGGCTTCGTGCCATGCCTGGGTACGGCCAGGCCATGTTTATTCCCGTTGGACCGGTCACTGGTTTGGATTTCCTCCGTGGCTTTATGACCACCGGAGAGGCTCGGTCCATCATGGTAGGTGGGCGTATTTACACCGAGGCACTGGCAGATTGGTCCATTGGTGTGATCCAAGGCGCCGGTGACAATGAGGACCTACTGTTGCCCGGTGCCAAAGGTGTTGCTGCTTGCCTTGCCTCGGTACTTTTTTACCTGTGTGAGGACGGGTGGCTTGATCCTACCTGCCTTCCTTGTATCCAAGGCATCTGGTCTAATGAGTGCATAGCCCACTCGGTGTTGGGTTATCTCTATGACGGCATGACATCTGCTAGCGTTGGTAGGCCCATGTTCGGCAGTATCCTTCTGTTCATGTGCTGGGCTGACTGGCATTTCAAGTTTGATGTGTGCTTTGGACTGGCCACGGCTTCCCGGCTTTTTGCTCAGAGCCCCCTCCAACCTCTCACTAGCCGTCTCTGTATGGAATACAAAGTGATGAACAAGTGTCCTTCGGTGAAGACCCGCGCTGACTGGCGTTTGTACTTTTCGGCTATGAGCAGTGGCGGATTTGTCTGTCCTACCGAGGCTATTATGCGCTAGAATGTTCGTGCTTCTTCCACTCCTGGGGTGGATCTTCGGTTGATCACCGGCACCTCCTTCATCATTTACAACCCACATCGGTGTCTTCTTCAGTTGGGCCAACCATGGCTCAAGGTTCCTCGTCTCTCCCATATTCCGTCTGTCAAGGATCGTCAAATGGGCACGGCGGCTGACGATGAAGAATGCCAGAGCATCCTTGGCATTTGGGGAATTTGCAAGAGTTTCTCGCCGAGTGCCAACCACTTTTGCTTTTGTTGTGTCTAGGACTTGATCAATGTAGGTCTAGGGCTTGCTTGGTGTAGTTCCTTTTCCAGTTGTGTCTGTGTTCTGTCAGTGTTAGCAACCAGCAAAATATGCAAAAAGGAATTAAATATCAATGTTTTGCTGATGAATTTGTGTTTTTCATGAAGAATATAGCTTGCAAACACGTTCTAAAAATTTTGAAAATTTTGACCATAACACTTTATATTTTCACCCCTGCACCTTTTCTTCATTTCACCGTCAACTTTTCCAGCTTTTCTACTGCGCGGGACCTTCTCGGAGTGTGCAGCGTGCCATGCGGATTCCATAGTAAGTTTCTTCCAACTGCAAACTTGTAGCTTATTTCGTTATTTTCGTCTTTACAGAAGGAACCGAACTGATCCGGAGTCGTTCTGGATCAGAATGGGAAGAGAGAAGGGGGCCAAGCCCCCTAGCGCCCCCTTGATGGGGCGCTAGGCTCTGCCTGGCACCCCATCAAGGGGACGCCAGGCGCCCTATCAAGGGGGTGCCTGGTCCAGGCGCCCCATAAATGGGGCACTTGGTCACTAGGCCCCTGTCTTCCTTGTTTTGCTGTTTTTAGCCCGTTCTAATACTTTGAAATGATACAGATGACGAAGAGATCTCGTGTTGAGCGTGGTAGTGCTGGAGGCTCTTCTTCCGCCGGCGCTTCCTCTTCCGCCGACCCTGGCCCGTCGGAGCTTCCTTCCCTCCATCCTCCTCCGACCGTCTCAGTAACTGAATCTTGACTTCCCCTTTTTGAATTATTCTTAAATTGTTGTTCCTAACATGATTGTTTGTTTGTGCAGTGGAAGATCAAGTCCCGGATATCCTGGGAAATGGTCTTCCATGCCTACAAGGGGTTGAAGGATTTCCAGAAGGCACGACTGGATGCGATGGGTTTTGGCCCGTTGCTCCACTGTTCTGCCTTCTGGGAAGACCTCCCCCTGATCCAGGCTTTGAGGGAGAGATGGGATTCTACTACCCATTCCTTCCTCTTCCCCTGGGGGCATATGGTTCCCACCCTTGAGGACGTTTCCCGGATCACGGGTCTTCGCATCCATGGTCGCACCGTCACCGGCAAGACCTACTGCGATTACTCGGCTATGGTCCGGAACTTCCGAGGTCATCCGATCCTGCACTGCCCCGGCGGATTGCGCATTATGAAGCGCATGGACGTCGGGAACTTGCTCGGTCTGGGCAATGCTAGTGTGGGGAAGGATGAATTGGTGGCGGATGTCCTCGACGCGTTGACGAAACGCGTTGAGCGCTACTTGGTCGGTGAGGAGGGCACCGTCCAGGCCGACCAGGATCTCCGCCAGTTCCTTCTTTTCTTTCTCACCCGTCTTCTACTGGCCTCGAAGATGGATAGGGTGCACTTGCGGTTCCTTCCCTTTCTTGCCGACTTGTTGAAGGTTGGTGAGTATGCATGGGGTGCCGCTATGTTGGCACATTTGTTCTCCTCGCTGGCAATGGAGAGCGGTCCGGTTTTGGTAGTCGGCTTTACTTCATTCCTTCAGGTATGCCTTGTTTCTTTGTTCATCATTAATTCTGCCTTGTTTTTTGATGACTAACTGAGCTTTTATTGACAGGTATGGAGTTACTACTACATTCCCTTGGGTCGTGCCTTGCTGAAGGCTGACCCTGAGTACCCGCTTATCAGCAGCTGGGTTGCTACTCGGTCTGCCTCTTCCCACCCTTACCAGGTGGAAAACCTGAGGAGGTAGCTGGTCTGCTTCCCCCACCACGAGGTATTCTGCTACTTTTCCTTTTCAGCTTTTTGGTTCTTCTTATTTATTATCTTGCCTTGCTTCTTCAGGTGGTATGGTGCCCTTATTCAGACCTTCATCTGGATTGGCAGCCGTGGGTATCAGAGGGTCGTCCGGTTTTTGGCCGTGACACCTTTCTGATTTGCCTGAACGAGATGGAGCCACTGTGGGTGCGTCTCACGATGCGCTCATTGGGGCTTCACCAGGAGTGGGTGGACCTCCCCCCTTACCCTCGCCTGGGTCGTTCTACCCGCGGCCTGATCCAGGAGATCGACTAGAAGAAGGAGGGCCAGGTCATTGTTCGGATCTGGAAGACGGGTGGCACCCTAGTGACTTCCAGTGCATCTAACAGTGGTGACTATCTGCATCGCTACATGGCGACGTTTGCCTATCTTTTTACGGAGGGTGGAGAGGTATGCACTTGTTGTTTTCATTACTGTTCTTCCTTTTCTTGATATCTAACTGTATGCTGCTTTCAGAGTATTCAGGAGGAGCTGTCTCGCTTGAGGGTAGGGACAGCATCTTTGGAGGCTGAGTTGGAGCGACATGTATATTCTCTACTTTGCACCTTTCCATTGCCGGTCAACTGATCCTTCTTTTCTTTCAACGACGTCGCTACCGAGGTGCACGCCGACAGCTGCGTGGGCGTGACGATGAGGTAACGTTTCTTGCCTTTTCTTTAATATCTTGAATGAATGTTGTTGACTGTTTCCCTTGCCTCTTTTCAGATTTCACGGCTCCGCGAGCGTGTGGCCGAGCTAGAGTTGGGTTCCCACCCAGCTGCCCCTGAGCCGACGGTCTTCGACGAGCCTCCAAAGGCCCCCTTCGAGCCGTTTGACTTCGGCCAGCCCGTGGGTCCTGAGCTTCCTCCTCACCATCTGCCGGTCGATCCTCCTCCCTTCATACCTACCGACCCTGGGAACAGTTCTTCAGAGACGGGCTTTCTCCTTGAGGTGATCATTATTCCTTTCTTATGTTGTCTTCTTCTTTTATTTGCCTTGCTAATCTTTCTTTTTCTTGCAGATTGCCCAGCTGAAGGAGCGGGTGCAGGCCCTTACTACTGAGGTGAATTTCTGTGACTTTCTTCTATTTTACTTTGCTTGATTCTGACATTCTTTCTTCTTGTAGAACAAGGATCTTTGGGTGAGGATCTTTGATCTCTCTGCGGGGGGTGCTCCGCCTGCCACCAATGATCCCACGGGCCTTCAGGACAAGGTACATGTTCTTCTGCTTTGTTTGTCATCGTTTTCTTTCTTTCCTGACATTCTTCCGGTAGGTGATGGAGCTACAGAGGGAGCTCGAGCTCGAGCCCCTCGTAGGCGTTCCGGATCCTGGTCCTTCTTCTTCCGAGGTGCGACGTCTTTATTAAGATTTTAAGCTGGGAATTCATGGACTGACGCTTCCTTTTTGTTCTACAGACCGCTCAGAGGATAGAGGAGCTGACATAGGAGGTACAAGTTTAATTCTTTTCCTTAAACTATTTTTTTTGTAGCTGATACATCTCTTTGTCATCTTGTAGGTCGGGAGACTGGAGGCTCACGTGGTTGAGCTGTCACGACCCCAGTCCGAGCAAATCCTTCATCTTCGTCTTGAGCATTCTAGAGAGCTCAACCGAGTGGAGGCAGAGCATCGCCAATTGATGATGCAGGTGTTGCAGTCTCGATCTCAGAGCCACTCCCACCGCTCCGACTCCCGTGGGACCACACTGAGGGGACCTACTCACTCGGGTTCCTCTCAGACTAGTAGTTATAGGAGGAGAGGTGAGGAGAGACTTGCCATGCCACCTCCGGGTGATCAAGCCCCAGCAGAGGGAGGCGGCGATTTGTGATGTGCCGGCCCCTTCTATTTTTGATATACCTTTCTTTTCATAGTGATAGTTGTTGGTTTCTCTTTTTGACTCCCTACGTTTACTCAAAAGGTGATCAGAACTTTATTTAGGCTTAGTCCCTTGCAAGAAAAGGGTGAAACTGCCTTGATCTTTTGTCAAGAGACATAGGCCTTATCAAGGTAGAATAACAGAAAAATATAAGTATGCATAAAAGGAAACATGCAAGACTGAAATTAAATATGAATGCAAAGGCAACTAGTCAATTAGGAAGCAAATTTTTAGGTGTTTTGGGATTTTTTGATTTGTTTGGGTTTTGATGGTTTTATAATGTTTTTTTTTGGTATTTTGGAACTTTTACGATTTTTTGGGTGTTTTGAATATTCACTTTTTAGGATTTTTGATTTTATAGATTTGTTTGGTGCTTTTTGAAGTATTTGATTTTTTTGTTTGGTGTGAAGGACACGATCATCTCATCCTTTGCTTTGCTTGCCGTAGGTGCCTCTCATTGTTACCTAAGGGTTAAGAGTAGGCATCACGTGTAAGAGAGTGCCTTGTCTAAAATCTTCTGACCTTCCATCTTTGATAGGCTATGGTTCTTCTTGGGTCTAGTCGGTCAACCTTACCCGCAAGGTTAAAGAGGGAAGAGGATTGATTGTAAGTCCTTACTAAAATTCAAGGGTGTCGAATTTGTTTCTCTACTGGTGCCCGCGTTGTCTGTTTAGGATTTGACATCCTTGGGTCCTTCCTACTAGCCCTCTTTCTTCTGACGGCCCTCATTCGGACAGGTCTTTTCTTTTTTTGCTTGATTTTGACCTGAGGGGTTCATTGTCCATCTTTTGGAGCCTTTTTCTTTTGGGCTTTTGTTGGTACGCATTCAGACAGGTCTATTCTTTTGCCGACCTGAGGGGTCATTGCCCATCTTTTGGCACCTTTTTCTTCTTTTTAAGAAGTCAGACCTTCAGAGGCATTTTCCAACTAAGGCAATGGGCACTTTCGATACTCCTCATTCTAACCCCTTTCATCTATTCTGGACTGAAACGAGAAGAGAATGGGATTAGGTTGACCTTCTTTTGCCAAGCGTTGCCTAGCTTTCTCTCTGACTTCCGATCATCGGATCTCAAAGTTAGGCGTGTAGTGTGTGCAGTATGATGCCTATCCTTATTTCCCTAAGTGACAAGTTGGTGCACCGAGCAAGCAAGCGTTAGATGTTATCATTATTCTTCAAACCTTTGGATTTTATAGTTTTTTTGTTTTTTTGTGATTTTTGTTTTAAGGGAAATATTTTTTAAGGTACACACCATTCCAGGGATGAGCTAGTTCTTCTCCTTCTGCATTAGTCAGCTTGTATGAATTACCGGGATAAACAGCCAAAATCACATACGGACCCTCCCAATTAGGTTGAAGTTTGGAGCGGGGACCGCCCGGCTTAATGAATATTCTTTTAAGCACAACCTCACCAATTTCAAATTTTCTCTCCACCACCCTCTTCTGATAAAATCTTTTAAGTCTATTCTGTTAAGATCTAGCATGTTCGGCAGCGGCCAGTCTCCTTTTGTCCAAGAGTTCGAGTTGCGTGAGAAGAGAATCTCGGCGTTCATCCATCGGGAGATCTCGATCGATCTGGATTCGGAGGGAAGGAATGATTACTTCGTATGGAACTAACGCCTCCATCCCAAATGCCAAGGCATAGGGGGTCTGACCCGTTGGGGTTCGAATAGAAGTGCGGTAGGCCCATAGAGCATCAACTAACTTATCTGGCCAGTCTGCGAACTTGCTAGACTTACAAGTCTTCTTAATGATTTTTATCAGGGTTTTATTGGTGGCTTCTGCTTGACCGTTGCCTTGAAGATAATATGGAGATGAATGATGCAATCTGATGCAATACCTGTTGCAAAGGTCACGCAGCTCTTGGGAGATGAATTGCGGTCCATTGTCGGTGATGATGTCGCTCGGGATCCCGAACCTGGCAATGATGTTGCGTTTGATGAAGGTGCAGACTGTTGATGCCTTGATCTCCACGTATGCTTCCGCCTCCGCCCACTTGGTGAAGTACTCCATTGCCGTTAGGATGAAGGATTTGGTTTTGTTTGTAGAGTTTGGATCACCAAGGGGTCCGATAACATCAAAAGCCCACATAGCGAAGGGCCATGGGGCGTGAATCGGGTGAAGGGAAGATGCGGGAGAGTGAATCTTGTCGGCGTGAAGTTGACATTGATGGCAGTGCCGGACAAAGATCGAGCAATCTTCTTCCAGAGTAGGCCAATAGGACCCTTGCCTGATGATCTTCTTGGCGAGAACTTGAGCATTTACATGGCCTCCACATACTCCGGAGTGCGCTTCCTTAAGTACCAATTTAGCGTCTTCTTTATCTACGCATCTTAATAGAACACCGGCCAAGCTCCTTTTATAAAGTACTCCACCTAAGATGGTGTATATCTGGGAGACCCTTCTTATGGCTTTCTTCTCTTCGGCAGTTGATCCTGATGGATATATCTGATCCTGACAGTAATTTGCAATCTCATGATACCATGGTTTATCACCCTCTTCTAATTCTTCCAACTCAACCAAAGATACTTCCTCCTTTTGCTCAATGTACTCTTTCCTTTCAAACTCTTCTTTAACCTTCAAGAATCATGCATCTTCTACTGCCGGAATGGTACGTCGGCGGACATAGATCGTCCTGACCTGTCTGCCTAGCGGGATAGATAGTGAAGATGCCAGAGAAGCGAGAGCATCGGTAAGAATATTTTGAGCACGAGGAACATGAAGGAATTCGAGTTTGGAGAATAGCTTGATGTAACAGGTGGTTAGTTCTTGGTATGGTCTGAGCCCGGGATGAGATGTGCGGTATTTGGCCAGTACTTGGCGGAGAATCAACTGACTATCACCGATCACTCTTAGTTTAGTGACACCATAGAAGTGAGCGACCTCCAGTCCGGCCAATAAGGCTTCATATTCAGCTATATTGTTTGTTACTGGAAAATGGAGCTGAAAAGTCTGTGGAATGGTGACACCTTCGGGTGATAGAAGAACAATCCCTATCCCTCTACCCTGGGAGTTTAATGCCCTGTCAAAATACAAAGTCCATAGATTGGAAGATCGAATGGACATCAATTCTTCATCGGGAAATTCTGATTGGATAGGGTCAAAGATTGGGATAGGATGATGGGCAAGGTGTTCAGCAATTGCATAGCCCTTGATTGCCTTCTGTTGGGTGTAGGTGATGTCAAATTGGGAGAGAAAGCTCTGCCAGCGTGCCAAACGGTCAGTCAGGGTAGATTTTTCAAGAAGAAATTTGATGGGATTCATGCGAGCAATGAGATTAACCTCGTGAGCCAGAAAGTAGTGTTTAAGCTTCTAGACCACCCAAACTAGGGCGGCACAGGTTTTCTCCATGGTTGTATACTTACGCTCACAAGGATCAAAGATTTTGGATAGATAGTATGCTGCTCGCTCTTTCCCTTTATCATCTAATTGTGCCAATACTGCTCCCAGGGATCCTTCCAAAACTGAGATGTATAAGATCAAGGGTTTGCCGGGAACCGGAGGTTTGAGCACAGGTGGGCTTGACAAATATTTCTTTAAACCATCGAATGCCTCTTGACATCTCGAATCCCATCTAAACTCGGCCTTCGCCTTGGTTAACTCATAGAAAGGTTTGCACCTTTGGGAGTGTTGTGAGATAAACCGGTGAACAAACTGTAGCCTACCAATTAACCCTCTCAGCTCTTTTAGGTTCTTTGGTGGAGGCATGTCAATAATGGCTTTGGCCTTGTTGGGATCGATTTCGATACCTCTTTTGCTAACGATGAACCCAAGTAACTTTCAAGATGATACTCCAAACACACACTTTTGGGGTTCATTTTAAGCTTATATTCCCTGGCTCGTTGCAAAACCCTTTTCAACACCTCAGCATGCTCATCTCGAGTTTGAGATTTGACCACTAGATTATCCACATACACCTCTACAAATTTATGCATCATATCATGAAATATTGCCACCATGGCCCTTTGATAAGTTGCTCCAGCATTCTTTAATCCGAAGGGCATGACGATGTAGCAATAAGTTTCCCAAGGTGTAGTGAATAAGGTCTTCTCTTGATCCTCTTCTGCTAACCGGATTTGATTATACCCTGAGTATCCATCCATGAATGATAGGGTTTCGTATCCAGCTGTGTTGTCAACAAGAACATCGATATGAGGAAGGGGGAAATCATCTTTTGGACACGCTCGGTTTAAGTCCCTGAAGTCAATGCAAATTCGAACATTTCCATCTTTCTTCATGACTGGGACTATATTTGCCACCCATTGCGGATAGAAGACAACTCTAATGAATTTCGCTTGGTGTAACTTATCGACCTCTTCCTTCATCTTTAATGCTATGTCTGGGTGGAATCTCCTTAACTTTTGCTTGACCGGGGTAGCCTCAGGTTTTAAAGTCAGTCGATGCTCTACCAATGACTTATCTAACCCCGGCATATCTTCGTATGTCCAAGCGAATGTGTCTTTGTTTTCTTGTAACACCCCCATTAGATTCTGCTCTTCTAAAGGGGAGAGGTTGGCACTGATGAGGATATTCTTAGGATCTTCTGGTGTTCCAAGATTAAGTTCCTTAGTCGGTTCGTCCACCGTGACTGATGGTTCTTCAAACCTTCTTAAACCGGATGCATAAGCCTCAGCCAAATCCTCCTCTTCATCCTCAGTGTCAGGATCCTTTTCCGATACAACCTCGTAGACCCCTAAAGTTGGATCAATATTTTCTTTCTCCTCATATCGAATTTCTCCTATCTGGATTGCATTTTATAGATACTCCAGTAGCTTGGCATATTCTAAGCTTTTTTGAGCTAACCGATGCAGGTATCTTTCGGGAACTCTCCTACCTCTGATTTTTGTTTTGCTTTTACTGGAAACTAAACCTAAAGAAGAAGAAGGTAAATAAGGAGAGGAAGAGGAGGCGGATGGAGTGGAGTTTATTGATGAAGGGCAAAGGAGATCGATTAGAGACCGGGTGGCCTCCTGATTTGGATCACCCTTCGGAGCGAGTTGGGATGTTTCTTCGAACAAAACTTGGGTTGAGAATAGGACTTTTTTTTTGATCTTTTTAAGAAGTACTAAACATAAACACATAAGGGGTTTGGTTGGTTGTAGTTTCCAACGTGGGTTGAGATATTGACAAAGAAGGAAACAAATCGAGCAAAGATGGGTAAAGAAAGCATCCATCTTTGCTACCTGGTGGATCTGACAATGGATTTGTCGGAAATGAGTCTACTAGATCCGAGGAGATGACACAGGGTGAATGCCCTTGATTTTGACTGCCAGAAGGCTCGTTGTGGAATAATTCTTTACTTGACCCTTCTTCAGAGAATAACCATGATACGTCGAGATACGGCTCATCCTCTAGGCTGTTTACTTTTTTCCTTTTTGCTTGTTCTTGCGGTTCTTGTTCTTCAATCATCTGTATTGTTTCTATCTTGTCGAAGAACTTGTGCAAACACCCCTTGAAGTATTTTTGACCGATCTTTTGGCCATTATCATATGTCCCATCGTACCCTATCCTGTTCCTTGATGTTGTCTTTACCAGCTGGATGGGTTCTATGATACCCTTCAGTTCTCTCCCCAGCCCTCGGCCTTCCTGATATCCTAGATTCTCCATCATACGCCACCCAAGGGTGTCATCCTTCTTCCTTCTCCAAACTTGCCTGGGCTGCCTTCCATCCCTCGGTAGATCGAGGATTGTGAAGACCGGTTGATTTGGCAAGCCAGTAGGGAGAGTAACCAGGCAATCCACAGGCATACTTACCACCTTCACGATTTGTCCCTTGAAGGGAAATTTAATGCATTGGTGATTGGTTGAAGCTACGGCCTCTAATGCCTCAAGGTAAGGCCTTCCCAAGATAGCTTTGTAAGTTGGGTCCATATCCAGGATGTGGAAATCGACAGTGACAACTCAGGGTCCGAGATTGACTTCAAGTGTAACCATGCCATGGGCGGGCCTCTTGGAATTGTCATATGTTGTTACAGTGATTTGTGATGGCCGAATATCCTCTTCTGGGATTCCACACAATTGTAGCGTCTCTGGTGGCAGGACATTGATGGATGCACCAGTATCAACTAGACAAGACTCGACATCTGTTTCGTTAATACTGACAGTGATACAAAGTGCATATTTTCTTGCTTCTGGTTTGGCCAACTCCTCTTTGGTGAAAGTGAGGGTGGGGTGTTCACTTTTCGGGGTCAAGACTGATGCAATCTTCTCAGGAGGGAGGGTTTCATTGACCATTACTCTTTGTAGATATTGTTGAAGAACTTCCTGATGAACTTTGGACCTTTTGATCAGCTCTAGTGTGGAAATCCGTGTAAGGGTTTTGTCAAGGTGCTTCAGCAAATCATAAGATGTCCCTGGCACTGGTTCTTCTGGGTGCTCTTCTTCTTCTTCTTGTGATCACCCTGGTTGACCGGTTTGGGGAAAAATTCTTTGAAACATGCGCCTACTTCTAAGCACCGTGGCGAGCTGAGGGGCTATGGTTGGTATAGCGGAGGTGGATGGAGGGTTAGGTCGGATGATGGGAGGCCTAGGTAGGGGCGTAGTGATGATAGTCCGGGTTATAGGGATGAGGGTAGGTTGTGGTGGCATGTTTGTATGAGGTGGTACGATGATGGGTCCTAATGGTGATGGTATTTGCGGAGGCTCGACCAGGCGGATCAAGGTCCTACCCGGTTGGAGTTGTACGGCTGGTGGCGTTATGGTTGGCTGTGATAGTGTGCGGATAATTGGTGGTTGGCTTCTTCTGGTGGGGATAACTCGTGGTATGGAGTGAACGGTTCGGTTAACGTGGTTTGGAGGGTTAATGTTCGTGAAAGAAGCTGGTCCCTAGATTTGCCAATTTTGGCCTCTATCGCGGGGTTCATCGGTGGAGGTTAGAATAGGATTAACCCTTTGGTTTTCTGGTGCTGTCGCGGGTGCATGCGCGGGTAGCGGGTTCTGAATAATCCCCAGGCCGGATTCCTGTTGTTGTTGTCGGACTGGTGCATGTTGCTGCTGCTGAGGTTGGTTCTTTACTGCCTTGATGTACTCGCCCATTTGACCCTAGTCAATACTTCCCTGCTCATGGAGGTCATGGATATAATCTTTAAATTGAAAGCAATTCTCCACTGTGTGCCCCGGGTATCTGTGGTACAAATAATATTTGTCTGTGTTGGCATTTTGCGGCCACTCCAGCTTTTCTCTTGAAAATGAGATCTGCCCTGCCACCATAAGAGCGTTAAAAATGTCCGTGAGACAGTACGGTAATGGCGGGTAATGGTTTCTTCTAGGCCCCGCTCTTCGTGGCATGTTGGTGGCGGGGGGAGGTGCTTGGTTATAGGTGGTTGGTTGGCGTGGTGGTTGAGGTGCAAAGGTTTGTACGGCCAATTGCCGGGGTTGCTGGGGGACTGGTGTCTGCATTGGTTGTTGGGGATACTAGTTTGGTGTTTGGTGGCGGAAAGGTTGGGGCTGAATCTGAGGGCGAGGTGCTGGTTGGGTTTGGCGGGGGTTCCTATACTGGGGGTTTCTGTACTGCTGTTGGTGGTTGTTGGGCGGGTTCCCTATGATATTGACATGTTCATTGGTTACTACGCCTTCAGTCACGAGCTCGGTAGTGGTGGTGGTCGTCTTTTTGGTGATTCGGGGCCTAGGGTCGAAGAGGTTCATGATGGGAGAGTCTCGGAGTTGGGTTTGGATGTACCGTGCTCTTTCATAGAGTTCGCTCATTGTGACAGGGTGATGTAATGCCAATACATTTTTCAAAGCCGGAGTGGCGTTGGTGATGATCATCTTGACTTGTTCTGATTCTGACAGTGCATTTGTCAGCCTTTCTGCCATTGCCCTCCATCTATCAGCATATCTTATAAAATCCTCATCGTTTCTCATCTTTTCGGCCATAAGATCTGTAATCGAATAGGTAGGACCGACTCGATCTTGGTATCTTTGCAAGAACTTTGCTTTGACGATATCAAAGTTGCTAGCTTCCAAAGGGTCAAGTGAATAGAACCATTCCAACGCGGAGCCCTCTAATGATCTCCTAAATAGGTATGCAAGGGCCTTTGGATCATTTTGCCACATGACAGACTCATAAAGAAAATCTTTGATGTGAATGAAAGGGTTCCCGCTTCCATTATATCGGCGGTAAATGGGAATTTCAGAAGGAGGAAGATGGAATACGAGGAGAGAGGGAAGGGATATCTCGGGGAGAGCTCGTGTGTCGATCAATCGCTTGAGCTCCCGATATTGTTCATCCATCCTATTGATTTTGTTAAGCATAGTTTGATCAACGGAGGATTCTTGGACAAGAGGAGGGGGGAGGACAGATGCTTGATTTGCCGGCATGGCCATCGGATAAGCTGAAGCAGCTGGGCAAGGAGGGTATATCGGGTGGTGCACTTGAGGACGTGCTTGATTGAAATGTGCGGAAGAGTAGACCGGTGGCCTAAGTGGTGTGGTGTTGTTTGGGTCCGGGTGGCTCAGGATGGCCACTGGATGGGGTGAGTTTGGAATCAGGGGTCCGTTGTGAGAATGGCCCGGTACTGGTGCGCCGGGTTGGTCAGTTGCTAACTGGGGGGTAGAAGTGTGGTGGCCACCCTCGGCACGAGTGTGATTGACAGGAGGTTTTCCTTTCAGGATGGCCTCAATGGCTTGTAGTTGAGTTGGGTCGGCATGAGCGAATGCCTCCCACAGAGAATCTGGGTGGGGTCGGGGTGAATTGGTCTCAGGGAGTATTTCGGGTTCATTAACGGCACATACGGCATCCGGGTGGAGGTAGGATTGGTCATACTCCAACTGCAACGACTCGTATCCTTGGTCAGTCATCCCGACGACTCGCCCTGATCTCAAGTTCATAAATAGAAAGGAAAGGTGACGAAAAACACAAGAATCCCTTTTTTTTAGTTTTAAAATTTTCCTCCTTTTTTCGTTTTTTAATTTTTGTTTGAACAAACAGATTATAAAGCAAATTAACCTCAAGCAAAGATTTCTTTTGGGTTTTTGTTAAGTGTTTTCAAATTTTTTGGTTTCGGTTTTCAACTTTGATTTGCAAACAAGTGATGGCACAGATTTTAGAATGATTACCGCAAATTTTTTTGTGTTTCAACCTTAAATTAGTAGCTTGTTAAGAGAAATAATATCCACTCAAATAAATGGGTAGGACCCTATGCTCTCACAACGCCGAGCAATCTAAGGTTGTCACTTTTTTCACAACGATAGGTAATAGGTACTGCGGGTTTTGGGATAAGATGGTACAACCAGCCCGATCAGTGAAGAGGGAATCCTTCACGTCTGGGGACTTACGGAGGTCTTGATGGATGCTACCCGGTCCTTCCGAGAGGGAATCCCCGGAGGAGGAGTTGGCAACCACCAAGAGGGGTGTTTGGGTGTGTAGGGCTTTGGGAGGAGAGAGCCTCCCTTCTCGGATGACCTAAAGGAGTCGAAAGAACTCCAATGCAAACTAAATGCAAGTGAGATATCAATTAGTGAGAAGCAAACAAGAAGAAAATAAAAAGCATGCAACGATCAAGAGAGTATTGGAAAACAAGGAAACAAGGCAATGATGTAAAGTCAAACAAGGGTGAAAGCAAGTACTAATTTAACTAAAGATGCTTTAGAGGAGGAATTAGACTTTTTTTAAAAGAAAAGAAGCAAAGATGCTTAGCAAGATAATCTCTAAGGTGAAAAGTCAAAGTAAATTGATTAAAGCAAGCCTAAAAATTAGATGGTGCTTTTTTTTAAAAAAAAAGAGGACTCACGGAAAGCAAGTAAACCGGAAGAAACTAAGTGATGCTAAAGTGAAGCAAGTAAACAAGCAAGCAAGTGAATAGAAACGTTAAGAGGATGTAATAATTCAAGCAAGAGTCAAAGCAAGGATGAACATGTTGGACATTCTTTTAAAAGGTGAAAAGAACTCACTTAAGCAAGAGTTGTCCCACCGTGGTCGCCAAAAGGTGTAGGCACCCGGATGAGCCGGCTCGGCTCGCGTGTGTCGGTGAGAGAGAGAGAAGAAGAAGAAGAAGGGGGGTGTGTAGTGGTGAAAGGTGAAGTGTGTGGTCGCCAGGAGCCGAAGGCTCCAAAGTGTGATTAAGTATTAAGCAAATGAACTAGAAGAAGAAAGAGTTTGACCGCCGTACCTTGGGAGGTGTAAAAGGGGGAGATTGTTAGGTTCTAACTTCTCCTCTCTCGGCCGGCCGAGAGGGGAGAGCTTTAGAGAGTTTTTTCACCTACGATCGGACTGAAGCTTCACTCCGGTCGATTCACCTAAGAATGTCCTGCACAAAACATGAAGAAAACAAATGAAGATCATTAGCTCTGGCGCAAGTATAGCATCATGCTTGATAAAGACTCTGAATCATGCAAAAGGGAATGAACTAACCGGATCGGGACAGAATCCCAACCCCTATTTTTGGTAGGTTTTCAAACATATATGAGATGCAAAATGATCTAATGCATGCAAAACAACATGATGAACAGTGCTAAAACGAAAAAGGAAGACAAAAACTCGATTAAACAGGTGATCGGACTCCGAAAATGGCAAAACGAGCTTCTGCCACTGCTGGTGCCCTATATATAGGGCGCTAGCTGTAGGTTCCCCCCTTATGGGGCGCGTTGACCAAGGTCAAAGCACCCTGTATATGGGGCACTAAGTATGGCTTGAACAGATTTTCTTCCCCTCTTCGCGACGGCGCTCCGGAGTGCTGGGCGGCTTCCGGGACGAAGTAGGGGCTCCACCTTGTAGACAATATGCAAATAAAGCTAATGAAGGGTGGTTTGGATGCTGGATGTAAGAGGAGAGACGGATAGAAGCTCTCAAAGTTGGAGAAAAAACATATTTCTGGATGACTGAAACAGAAGGTTTTTTGGGTTTTTTGTGGACGATTTTGGATCGGTTTGAAAGGTTATGGGAGGTGAGAGTGGCTTGAAAACGTAGTCTTGGATGGGCTCTAAGGTGGTACGGACTTGGAACCTCTCCCAAGCTCCAAATGGAGGCCTATTTATAGCTCAAAAGAGGGCACTTTGGCCATTTCCGAAAAGCAGTGCCACGCGGCATAGCGCCCTATATATAGGGCGCCAGCATCATGAGGTTCGTCAAGTGGACAAGACGAGTCACTGCGGGGGGTCAAATCAGCCGGTCGAATCGATTTGATTTGGTGCCAGGCGCCCTATATATAGGGCGCTTGGTGCCCTGTTTATAGGGCGCCTGGTGCCCTATAAATAGGGTGCCAGGTGTCCTATATATAGGGCGCCAGGTGCCCTATATACAGGGCGCCAGGTGCCCTATATACAGGGTGTTCGGCCCGGCTGATTGTTCTATTGATCCCCTTCGGACTGTGCCAAAAAACTTGATCCGTTCGGAAAACACGATTTGCTTTAAATATTCTCCATGAAAACAAGAATTTAAACTCTCCAACTAGGCCAAAGTTGCGTGTCTACACCCGGTGCCGCAATCGACTCGGTTACCTTGTGCTTAAACCGACTTGGGTTTCCTGGATTAGAAAATTATCGACCTCATCGAGGTAGGCATCCCAACTTATCCTTAACATTCCGATATATTAATTAATGTGTTAAAACATGTTATTAGATAAATAGTTAGAAATTAGTGATTAAATGGTAGTTTAATTATTTGATTGTCTGGATAGATTCATTTAAATGTCATTCATGTTAGTCATGCATAATTTTAGTTATTTTCATGGCATGCATTAGATAGTGGTAATTACGCTTGATCATGGGTAAGTAATTTTCATAAGTTAGTTATATATGATCATGATTAAATGTGTTGATTGTATTAAATTATGGAAATGGAATTACAATTCTATTATGATCATATTTAGATCCGATCTATGTCACGAATGATCTTGATTTACTTAAAGTTAATTGAGATAACTTTGAAATTGCTTGATAATGAAGGAATATGATTAATTAATATTAATAACTGCATGATCATGTAATATGTATCATTTTATGAATTGATATTGAATTGTGATTAATTGAGATTAACCTGCCAAATTATGTTGCATATTCTATTCTGATTGGGTCAATTGCATGATTTGGGATATAATTGAATTATTGTTCCTGATTGGGTCTATTGCATGAATATTTGCATTAATTGAAGGGTCTGCATGTGTCAGCATAATTGTGATTAATGGCATGATTATGGTTAATTGCATAATTTTGTGAATGAATAGAATGATTGGCTTGATATAATGATTTGGTTATCTAGTTGAGTTAAATTGCATAATTGGTTATTGCATTGAAAATTGTCTGAGTAATTATATGGCTTGCTTGTGAAATGTTATTGATGCTATGATGCATGTGATGTAATATTTGCTCCTCCAGCCTATGATAGAATCAGCCGTGGGCAGCGGTGGAAATAAATTGATCCGGTGCATCTTTCGATCCTGGATACCGCGGTTTATCCTAAGTATGCCCCTGCCTAGACGTACTTTGGGATTTAGCTTACTATATGGTACTTCTTATATATATTTAGAACTGGAGTGAGGATCGCCAAGTATAGCATATGATTTACTCAGACAAATGGAACTGTAATGGTATTAAAGCATGTAAAGTAGGCTCATATAAGTCCAGGTGGCATGGCATATAGAATAGATCAGTTGGTTAAGTGATAGATAGTCTGGTTCATGTAGAGTGAGGCTCAATTGATTAATCGATTTTTGGAAAGGACCAAATTAAGTAATAAAATCTTGATAATTAGTTTAGCAGCTATGATATAATGTGATTTGTGAGTTTTAATGTATATTAATATCATTTAGGTTGATTAATATAATAGGAAAGTTGGGTATAAGACCTACTGAATCCGTGTGACTCATTCCAAATCTTTTATCATTTTTCAGGAAATCATGTAGCGCAGCAGAAGCGTAGTGGATCAGGTTTAGTGCAGAAGAGCTTTAGAGAATTTAGTTTATGAATGGTTTATTGGAATCAAGGTATGATTTATTTTTGGATTGAATTATTTATTTTAATGAACTGGGACCTGTTAGTTCTTTAATTTTTCCAAACCGACGTAGTTTAGGGTTTAATTCCCCGGTCCCATACCCGGATTTATTCCGCTGCGCATGTTAGGAAATCCGGGGCGTGACAGATTTTCTTCTTAGACAAAAAAGAACGTCTCACCTCTTTTTATTATCGTTTGGTCTTCCCATCTTATTTGGTCATACATGGTATCCACTCCTTTTTGTTATCACATCTCTCCAAACATGATAATTTTATATTATTGATTAGTTCACATTTTTAATATAATTTTTTATCATGAAAATATACAAAAATTTATTTTGCAACCAAACACCCCATAAAGAACTACCCTTTTTATATTCGAGTGATTTGACTTTTGAGAATGAATATATTTTATAAGAAAATATGAGCATTGTATTAAAACATATCAAATTCACATGTAAATTTGATAAAAGAATGATGAGCAAGCTCAAATGATAAGCATGTATAGAAACTGAAAGTCTATAAACTTTATGCATTGGTCATCGGTTCCTAATGTACCAGTAGACCAATATTTTAAGCACGAAGTTTTTACCAAGAATTGCATTGGTCAACCATCTAGATCACATCTCCGTCGACTGATATTTACAAGATGGTTTTTCAGTACTAGAACAATGCATTTATCTGGTCAACTGCAAGCCCGATAGACATTTTAAACATTAATTGTAGTCGAATCGGTCGATCAGTAGTCCATATTGGTCTACTGTTTGTCATTTTACGAAGATTTGACTTCGTTCGCTTTTATGAAAGAAGACATGTTACCTGAAAAGAAAAATCTTCTAAATTTGAACTTTGAGAGGGCTTGGTTTATAAATGTATCACCTTGAAAGTCCAAATCCCAAGGAACAAGAGAACAAAGAGGAGATTTTTAAGTTGTAAAGAGATACCATTTTGTGAATGTGCCAAAAACTTAACCTATGCAAGAAGAGGTTTCTTTCTCACTCTCTTAAGCAAGAAAGCAACCTCAAGACTTTTGTATATGCTTCTTACTTTCCTTAAAATCAGGCTCTTCAAGCTCTCATTTGGTTTATTCTTATACTCATCTTTTGTGCCTAAACTTCTAAATTTTTTGAGTTGAGATCTTGAAGCTAGTTGTGTATTTCCCATGTGGAGAAGTTGAAGTTTCAAGTGTGTGCGCATTGTGTATTCTCTGCCAGGTTTGTGTGAATCATTTAATATAGTGTGTGATTTAAAATCCTTGCGTTGATAGGTGTGAGGCAATGGATGTGGATCTTAACAGTTTGTTCTCTATTATTTGAGTCAGAACCACCAAAAATCTGTGTTCTTTGTGAAATGTTTCATCTCTTCTATCTTCATGCACTGATTTATTGTGATTTTAAAAACTCAGATTTGTTGTAAATTGACTCGTACATCAAGTTTTAGTTTAAAAATCGAAAAGGATGAACTATGAGAGTAAAGCAAATTCATCACCCTCTTACGTTTGCCTATCTTAGACCTACAATGAAATGATAGTTATTTAAGACTTTTTATTGATTCTGGATAATCTTTATGTTATTGGTAAATATTTAGCTTCTCCAAATAGGCTCTAGATTTTGAGCGTGGTAAAGATCCATTGATTGTCCCTATTTGGGTGCAATTCTCAACCTCAAGCCATGCACATCTATATATACAAAGATGTTTGCATTAGATCCACATCTTTACCTTCTCTAGGTGATGCTTCTCTGGTTTTCATTGGTATGGTAGATAGCCTCCTGCTCCCTCTCAAAGTGCCCATGATGAAGCCAGCCTCTTCCGCTGAGCCCATTGTTCCCTCGTCTGGTTCTCCTTAGGAGCTTGCTCATGATTTTGGCAACAGATTCAAAGAAGAGTTAGGCTTGGAGACCTCTCACTTGGATAATCTAGATCAAGGGAGTATTGAAAATCACCAATTCTTTCAGGCATGTAAAGAGAAACAAGAAACTGAGTACATGCACTGTATGTTTACCATTGAAGATTCTCTTCCGCTACCTACTAGTTTTCACAAGATTAAACAGGACATAAGGCTCATGAGCGGCAGAATTAGGAACAAAAGGATAATAACCGCTTGACAGGTCTTACGGAAGTTTAACATCTATTAAGTTTGTTGACAAGCTCGAAAGCAACTACAGGTGGCCTTCAGTCATGTACTTACGGTGCCCTTGGATGATCGCATGCGCAAGATGCAGTGGCTATTTGCACATTTTGTTTCCAATCAGATCTTCAAAAAATTGAATTAAAATAAATTATATAAAATTGTCTATATATGTTTGGAGAGATGAGAGACCACTTGATAAAAAAAAAGTATGATCTGATCTCTCTTTTTGTCCAAAAAAATTATTTTAAAAATATAAATTTGTAATGATCGCTAAACGCCACTTTTAATTGTAATGAAAACTCTATTTATCATGCAACTAAAAGCCTCGTAATTAAGTGTTTTCCCTGGTGTACGATAAGCAATCTGCTGGGCAGGAACATCCCTCTCTTCATTTTTGTTGGTTTGTTATGTTGGATTATTCCGTAAGACCTTGTTTGACATGAGGATAATTTGGAGATAAATTTGATTTATCTTCTAAATTTTGAGAATAAACTTGTAATACCTGGCATTTTCAAAAAAAAAAAGTAATTTTTTTATTTTTCGTAACCGCCCCCCCCTTCCCTCCCCGTCCCGGACTTCTCGCCGCCGTCCCCGCGATAACGCCGCCGCGCGCCCCCCCTTGCCGGATTCGCAGCCCCCCCCCCCCCGATTGGATCTCTCTCGCTCCCTCTCTCTCGCTCGTGCCAACTCCCCGCCGCGAGACCTCCTCCTCCTCCTCCTCCTCCTCCGTCGCCGTCGCCGGACGCGAGCACCGCCCCCGCCGGAAGCGAGCGCCGCCGGACCTCCCCTTGCCGTCATCGCCTCCGGCCCTCACCTCGTCGCCGTCTCCTCCCTCCAGCGCCTCCCTCGCCGGCGAGAGCATCGCCGTCCAGCCTTCTTGCGCCGCCCGTCGTCATCGCCGTCGGAAGCCGGCGCCGCCGTCGACCTCCCCTGTTCCGGCCGGAACCGCCGCGGGAGAGCCTCTCGCCGCCGCCATCGCCGGCCGTCGCCCTCCTTCCGCCGTCGCCGTCGTGACCAGACCCTCCCCCGCCCATCGCCGTCGCCGTCGAGCGCTGCCGGCCGCCTCCGCCGTCGCGAGCGCCACCTCCGCCGCCGCGAGCGCCGCCGCGAGCCGCCGCCGCCTCCGCCGCCCGCGAACCGCTGCGTGAGCCGCCGGTCCAGCCGGTCCAGCCGCCGGTCCAGCCGCGGTCCAGCGCCTCCGAACCGGCCCGGTTCAGCCGGTCGAACCGGCCCGGTTCAGCCGGTCCAGGAAATTCCGATTTTTCGGATTTATTAAATCCAGATATTGAAAAAGGCCAAGAAAAATAGCAGAAAAATCCAGAAAAATCAGGAAAATTCACAGATTATTACAAGTAGGCTTCTCAAGCTCTTCTATGTATTTGATCCCATTTTGATTAGAAAATATGCATGTTTTAACTTATGGACCTAGATTTGACTAGTTTAGACTTTTAAATCATGATTAGTGAATTTCTCAAAAATCCTTGAACCCAGAACTTTGAAAATGATATTTTGGATATTATAGAACATGTTTGGCATGATTCTGGATGGGTAGAACTATTTTTTTTATGAGATGTGACCATTTGTTATTCATGTATATATTTATGTGCTAGAATGGACCTAGAATTGAAAGATAATTATGTGGAGTTTTGGAAAAATCAAAAGTCATCAAAATTTCACTTTTGGAACCTGTTTAGGTCAGATTATGAGTGTTAACATCAGAAGTTAGCTTGTTTTGATAATGCCAAAATTGGGTTTGATTAATTGTCTTGTGTATGTAATTATGCATGTCAAGATTTGGTTTGTTATTGCATGTGCATAGATCATGTAAAAATTATTTGGTTTGGTTCTAGATTGTGTAATATGTCTTGCATGATATGGCTAGGTTCATGTTATCAAGTTTGATATGAGTTTTGATTAGGATATGTTAACCATGTCGGTTAGTGCAAGTCTTGTCTAGTTTATGATAAAAACAATTTGTTTTGCATGGTTGACATTAGAATGAGATGTTTATGTCTTGTGTACATGGTATGCAGGTGTGTCATGATCTGAAAAATTTATTATGAATTTCTTGTACCACATTTTATGAGGCTTCACCAGCCTATTCTAGTCAAATTGCCCGTGGGCAGCGGGTATCTTAGATAAATCCGGCCCTCCCACAGATCCCGGATTATCGCGGTTTTTCCCTTGGTGTCACCACTGCCTAGGTGCACTTTGGGCTAGCTTAGTATATGTTATTACTATATAAATTAGAGCTGGTGAAAGTGATCTGGATATGTGATGTGAAAAGGCAAGACGACCAATTCCTTGCCATATGACTATGAGTTTAGAAAGAACATGAAATTATGCTCATTGCATGTTATGTTTAGATGTTAAAGCATGATAAGTTAGAAAAATTCAGATATGTCTCATGTTAGATTGGTCATGTTAAGTTAAGTACGAAGGTCATCTAGTTGATTATTGTTTAGTTTCATGGTCTTGTATGCATTGGTCTAGAATCGATTTGTTTTGGCATAACCTTTTCTTTGAAGATAATTATGTTTGGATATGGGTTGTGAGATTAATATAGAAGACACTCTATACTTTTGTATTACATCTCAAATTAGATATGTTATATACCACTGCTTGTTTATATATTAATTACCTGATTGATGGGTGAAGGGTGTAAATCCTACGGAGTCTCCGGACTCACCCCGTTGTGGGTTAATATTTTTCAGCAGGTTTTGAAGATCAGGAGATTGGCGTGGAAGCTCAAGCAGAGGCCGTGGAAGAACCAGAATCTCCTGGAGTTGGAACGGAGTGATATATTTCATTTCTATCAGGTTGCTTGTTTTGGACTCTTAGGTTGTTGTGTACTTAAACAATCTAGTGGATTTGATTTATAGTTGGAGCATATGAACAGACTTGGTGTTGAATTTTAGGTGTTTTAAATGTTTAAGTTTCTTGGTTGAAGTTGGACTATATGAAGTTGGCTTGATTTCTTTAAGTTATTGACTCCACGTTTTGGAAATCTTGTGGAATTTTTGTAGACTTGATTGTGTTGGTTGAAATTGATGCTTGTATGGGTTATGAAATCCGAATGATGGATTTCTCCCACTGTCACGACGTTGTGATTTCCACTGCGTAGTTGTGGTTTTATGTGTTAAATTTCCGGGTCGTGACAAGAGTTGGTATCAGAGCATAACCCGGCCGGAAGGTCTAGTTTGGACCTGCCCGGGTTGATAATGTTGGTTGAAGAGACAAGCATGATTAAGATCTATTTAATTGGAGTATATGTTTTAGATTGGAAGTTATGATTTAATTTTTGGTTATGTGTATGATTGAGGGAATACTTAAGTCTTTTTATTTTCATCAGGATGGCATCTCGTGGAAATCCTCGGAGAAGAGACAATGGGAATCTACAGGATGTTCCAGTACGTGGGGGAAACGCTCAAGATGCTGGGAGTCAAGCACCGGCGCAGAATGAGGGGCAAGCCCCTGGCACAGGAAACTTTTTAGAAGCTATTCAAGGTCTATTCCAGACCGTGTGCGAGGCTCGAGTTCGGGCTCGGCGGGGCTTGAATGCCGCTATGGCTCGGGGTTTGATGCGACGAGGCTAATGCCGGGCAGATCACCCACCTATTGGAATGGTGGAACATTTTCGGCATCTGAGCCCACCCTCTTTTGCAGGGGATAGGGATCCAGCTCTGGCAGAGAACTGGATCAGAGAGATTGAGAAGATTTTCAAGGTGATGCAGTGTCCTCCAGAGGATATGGTCAGGCTTGCTACCCACGTGCTCCATTTGACTGCTGGAGCTTGGTGGGAATCTGTACTTCGGACTCATTTTGCTGGAGTCCCAGAGGAGGAAATCACTTGGGAGGAGTTCATCATGCTATTCAGGGAGAAGTACATTCCATTAAATGTTCGTCATGCCAAGAAGCAGGACTTTTTATAGCTTGAGCAGGGTACCATGTCAGTCATGGAGTATGAGAGTAAGTTCATTGAACTAGAAGCTTATGCACCACACATCTGTGAGAATGAGGCAGAAAGAGCTAGGAAATTCATTGATGGGCTCAGAGGTGGTATTCGTAGCAGACTCGTTGCTGTAGTCTGGCCCACGATGGGAGCAGCTTTTGAGGCAGCTTGCAGAGTGGAGATGGACCTTGGACCCTTCAGAGCACCAGGTCAGAGCAGCAGGGCACCATCTAGGGACCAGCCTCAGCAGTCCCTTGACAGGAAGAGGAAGATGTCAGAGATCACCAGCTCAAGACCCCCACCCAGGCCGAGTGGATGTGAGTTCTGTGGGAAGAACCATGCTAGCAGTGAGTGTCGCCGCAGGTCAGGAGCATGCTTTGGTTGTGGGCAGTTTGGGCACCGTGTTGCTGATTGCCCTCTTTCCAGGCAGAGGCGTGAGGCTACTCCAGCTATGTCATCTCGACCATCTCAGACTCATTCTAGTGCTCCGACTCGTAGTGCAGCGACTCAGGTGAGGCAGGCACCAGCTCAGAGGCAGACTTCATCTTATAGGGCCCCACCTCAGCAGTCTCGCAGTGCCCAGGCTAGGGTTTTTGCTATGGAGCGCAGGGATCTTTCTCAGGACTCTCATGCAGCAGAAGGTACTCTTTGAGTTGCTGGACTTTATGCTCGTATATTATTTGATTCAGGAGCTACCGATTCTTTCATATCATTTCATTTTTCTGCATTCTTGTTTAAGAACTGTGATTATTCTGTGGAAGAGTGTGAACCTATGGGAGTTAGTGTTCCATCAGGGCAGGCTATGGAGGTATCTTATTTTATACCCCAGTGTGAGATTGAGATCAATGGGAACTTTTTGGGGGCCAGATTGTATGTGCTAGATATGGAGGACTTTGATATTATTTTGGGGATGGACTGGTTAGAGCACCACCATGCTATTCTTGACTGCCATAGGAAGAAGGTTATTTTTCAGATTCCTGGTAGAAATATCTTCTCCTATAGATGCCCTTCTTATAAGAAGTCCAAGATGTTGATTTCTGCCATGAAGACAGCAAGGATGATGGAAAATCAATGTGATGTCTATCTTGCATGTGTATCTATTGATAGTGAGGCAGGTGTTATGAAATCTGTGGATGAGGTTGATGTTGTATGTGAGTATCTAGATGTGTTCCCTGAGGACTTACCTGGGTTACCACCAGCCAGGGACATTGATTTTGCTATAGATCTTGTTCCTGGATCAGCCCCTATTTCTATTGCTCCATATAGAATGGCACCTGCAGAACTGAGAGAACTCAAGCAACAGTTAGAAGAGCTTCTGGACAAGGGGTTTATTCGCCCTAGTGTGTCACCTTGGGGTGCACCTGTCATATTTGTCAGAAAGAAGGATGGATCTTTGAGACTTTGTATTGATTATAGAAAGTTGAACCAGATCACTATAAAGAACAAGTACCCACTGCCGCGTATTGATGATTTATTTGACCAGTTGCAGAATGCCAAGGTGTTTTCCAAGATTGACTTGAGATCAGGGTACCATCAGCTGAGGATCAAGGATGAAGATATATCTAAGACAGCTTTTCGTACTCGATATGGTCACTATGAATTCTTGGTGATGCCTTTTGGTCTCACTAATGCTCCTGCAGCTTTCATGAGCTTGATGAACCAGATTTTCAGGGAGTATTTAGATTGCTTTGTAGTGGTTTTCATTGATGATATTTTGATTTACTCTTCTAGCCAGGAAGAACATTGCCAACATCTAAGGATTGTGTTGCAGACCTTGAGAGATCACTTGCTATATGCCAAATTTAGTAAGTGTGCATTCTGGCTGGAGAGTGTAAATTTCTTGGGTCATGTTATATCAGCAGCAGGTGTGCAGGTGGATCCTGCTAAGGTTGAGGCTGTGCAGAATTGGGAGCAACCTACCAACCCGACAGAGGTGAGAAGTTTCCTTGGTTTGGCAGGTTATTATCGTCGTTTTATAGAGGGATTTGCCTCTATATCAGCTCCTTTAACAGCTTTGACAAAGAAGGGAGGATTTAAGTGGTCAGAACAATGTGAAGAGAGTTTTCAGAAGTTAAAAGAGAAGTTGACAATCGCACTGTGCTTGTTTTGCCGGATGGTACGGGAGGATTTGTAGTCTATCTTGATGCATCCAGTAGGACCGGGTTGTGTGTTGATGCGGCATGATAAGGTTGTGGCCTATGCTTCTAGGCGGTTGAAACCTCATGAAAAGAACTACCAGTTCATGATTTAGAGATGGCAATTTGTGGTACATGCATTGAAGGTTTGGAGGCATTATTTGTATGGTGAGTCATTTGATGTATTTACTGACCATAAAAGCTTGAAGTATATTTTTACACGAAGGATCTCAACTTGAGGCGAGAGGAGATGGGTGGAATACCTAAAGGACTATGATTTTAGTCTAAACTATCACCCAGGTAAAGCAAATGTGGTGGCAGATGCACTTAGCAAAAAGAAAGTAATGGCATTGCAATTATGTCAAGAATGGAAAGGCATGGAGCTTATTACCACTTATGCACCTAAGATTTCTGTGAATCATCTAACTTCTTTCATGGCACAGATGTCTATCAGGTCATCTTTGGTGGAGAAAGTGAAGCTGGCTCAAGAAGGGAACCCAGAAGTGCAAGGCTTAGTAAAAAGGGCAGAAATTTCTAAGTATGAAGATGGAACCATTCGATATCAAGGGAGATTGTGTGTAGCTGCAGATTTTGACTTGAGGCAAGAAATTTTAGCAGAGGCACATAAGTCTCAGTATTCTATTCATCCAAGGGAAACCAAGATGTATCATGACTTGAAGAGGCAATATTGGTGGGAAGGTATGAAAAGAGATGTAGCAGATTATGTTTCTAAATGCCTTGTTTGCCAACAGGTGAAGATTGAACACCAGAAACCAGGAGGACCTTTGCAACCATTGGAGATACCATCATGGAAATGGGAACACATTTCTATGGATTTTGTCACAGGATTGCCTAGAACCAAGAAGCAGTTTGATGCTATTTGGGTTGTGGTTGATCGGCTTACTAAATCAGCTCATTTTATGCCGATTAAAGAAGCCCAACCTACTGATAGTCTAGTCAGGTTATATTTTGATGGTGTGGTTAAGTATCATGGTGTTCCAGTTACTATTGTTTCAGATAGAGATCCTCGGTTTACTGGAAGAGTTTGGAAGGGACTGCAAGAAGCTTTGGGATCTAAACTCAAGTTTAGTTCAACATACCACCCCCAGACAGATGGTCAGTCAGAGAGGACAATCCAAACCTTGGAGGATATGTTGAGGGCTGGAGCACTTGAGTGGCAGTAAAGTTGGGATCTGCAGTTACCCTTGGTTGAATATTCTAGTATTGGAATGGCACCATTTGAGGCTTTGTATGGTAGGCCTTGTAGATCACCTCTTTGTTGGGAATAGGTTGGAGAGAGAAGTCTTATTGGGCCAGATTGGGTGCAGGACAGTAATGATAAGATCCAGGTCATTCGGCAGAAGTTACTTACAGCTCAGAGCCGTCAGAAAAGCTATGCAGATTTGAAACGACGTGATATTCGATTTGAAGAAGGGGATCATGTGTTCCTAAAGGTCTCCCCCACTAAGGGAGTCATCAGATTTGGTCATCGTGGTAAGTTGAATCCGAGGTATATTGGGCCATTTCAGATAGAGAAGAAGATTGGAGAAGTTGCTTATAGATTGTCTCTACCACCTGCTATGTCCAGGGTGCACCCAGTCTTTCATGTATCATTGCTTAGAAAGTATGTTTCAGATCCTACTCATGTCAATGATTTTTCTGAGGTTGAGGTGCAACCCAATTTAAGTTTTGAAGAGAGGCCTATTCGGATTATAGATCGCATGGTGAAGCAGCTTAGAAGGAAGACTATTCCGATGGTCAAGGTGTTATGGAAGCATCACACATCTGAGGAGTCTACTTGGGAGATCGAGGAGGATATCAAGCGGTCTCACCCCCATCTTTTTGGTAAGTAATTTTAAATTTCGAGGTCGAAATTTTTTTTTAGGGGTGAAGAATGTAATACCTGGCATTTTCAAAAAAAAAAAATTAATTTTTTTATTTTTCGTAACCGCCCCCCCCCTTCCCTCCCCGTCCCGGACTTCTCGCCGCCGTCCCCGCGATAACGCCGCCGCGCGCCCCCCCCTGCCGCATTCGCCGCCCCGCACCCCCCCCCCGATTGGATCTCTCTCGCTCCCTCTCTCTCGCTCGTGCCGACTCCCCGCCGCGAGACCTCCTCCTCCTCCTCCTCCTCCGTCGCCGTCGCCGGACGCGAGCACCGCCCCCGCCGGAAGCGAGCGCCGCCGGACCTCCCCTTGCCGTCATCGCCTCCGGCCCTCACCTCGTCGCCGTCTCCTCCCTCCAGCGCCTCCCTCGCTGGCGAGAGCATCGCCGTCCAGCCTTCTTGCGCCGCCCGTCGTCATCGCCGTCGGAAGCCGGCGCCGCCGTCGACCTCCCTTGTTCCGGCCGAAACCGCCGCGGGAGAGCCTCTCGCCGCCGCCATCGCCGGCCTTCGCCCTCCTTCCGCCGTCGCCGTCGTGACCAGACCCTCCCCCGCCCATCGCCGTCGCCGTCGAGCGCTGCCGGCTGCCTCCGCCGTCGCGAGCGCCACCTCCGCCGCCGCGAGCGCCGCCGCGAGCCGCCGCCGCCTCCGCCGCCCGCGAACCGCTGCGTGAGCCGCCGGTCCAGCCGGTCCAGCCGCCAGTCCAGCCGCGGTCCAGCGCCTCCAAACCGGCCCGGTTCAGCCGGTCGAACCGGCCCGGTTCAGCCGGTCCAGGAAATTCCGATTTTTCGGATTTATTAAATCCAGATATTGAAAAAGGCCAAGAAAAATAGCAGAAAAATCCAGAAAAATCAGGAAAATTCACAGATTATTACAAGTAGGTTTCTCAAGCTCGTCTATGTATTTGATCCCATTTTGATTAGAAAATATGCATGTTTTAACTTATGGACCTAGATTTGACTAGTTTAGACTTTTAAATCATGATTAGTGAATTTCTCAAAAATCCTTGAATCCAGAACTTTGAAAATGATATTTTGGATATTATAGAACATGTTTGGCATGATTCTGGATGGGTAGAACTATTTTTTTATGAGATGTGACCATTTGTTATTCATGTATATATTTATGTGCTAGAATGGACCTAGAATTGAAAGATAATTATGTGGAGTTTTGGAAAAATCAAAAGTCATCAAATTTCACTTTTGGAACCTGTTTAGGTCAGATTATGAGTGTTAACATCAGAAGTTAGCTTGTTTTGATAATGCCAAAATTGGGTTTGATTAATTGTCTTGTGTATGTAATTATGCATGTCTAGATTTGGTTTGTTATTGCATGTGCATAGATCATGTAAAAATTATTTGGTTTGGTTCCAGATTGTGTAATATGTCTTGCATGATATGGCTAGGTTCATGTTATCAAGTTTGATATGAGTTTTGATTAGGATATGTTAACCATGTCGGTTAGTGCAAGTCTTGTCTAGTTTATGATAAAAACAATTTGTTTTGCATGGTTGACATTAGAATGAGATGTTTATGTCTTGTGTACATGGTATGCAGGTGTGTCATGATCTGAAAAATTTATTATGAATTTATTGTACCACATTTTATGAGGCTTCACCAGCCTATTCTAGTCAAATTGCCCGTGGGCAGCGGGTATCTTAGAAAAATCCGGCCCTCCCACAGATCCCGGATTATCGCGGTTTTTCCCTTGGTGTCACCACTGCCTAGGTGCACTTTGGGCTAGCTTAGTATATGTTATTACTATATAAATTAGAGCTGGTGAAAGTGATCTGGATATGTGATGTGAAAAGGCAAGACGACCAATTCCTTGCCATATGACTATGAGTTTAGAAAGAACATGAAATTATGCTCATTGCATGTTATGTTTAGATGTTAAAGCATGATAAGTTAGAAAAATTCAGATATGTCTCATGTTAGATTGTTCATGTTAAGTTAAGTATGAAGGTCATCTAGTTGATTATTGTTTAGTTTCATGGTCCTGTATGCATTGGTCTAGAATCGATTTGTTTTGGCATAACCTTTTCTTTGAAGATAATTATGTTTGGATATGGGTTGTGAGATTAATATAGAAGACACTCTATACTTTTGTATTACATCTCAAATTAGATATGTTATATACCACTGCTTGTTTATATATTAATTACCCGATTGATGGGTGAAGGGTGTAAATCCTACGGAGTCTCCGGACTCACCCCGTTGTGGGTTAATATTTTTCAGCAGGTTTTGAAGATCAGGAGATTGGCTTGGAGGCTCAAGCAGAGGCCGTGGAAGAACCGAATCTCCTGGAGTTGGAGCGGAGTGATATATTTCATTTCTATCAGGTTGCTTGTTTTGGACTCTTAGGTTGTTGTGTACTTAAACAATCTAGTGGATTTGATTTATAGTTGGAGCATATGAACAGACTTGGTGTTGAATTTTAGTTGTTTTAAATGTTTAAGTTTCTTTGTTGAAGTTGGACTATATGAAGTTGGCTTGATTTCTTTAAGTTATTGACTCCAGGTTTTGGAAATCTTGTGGAATTTTTGTAGACTTGATTGTGTTGGTTGAAATTGATGCTTGTATGGGTTATGAAATCCGAATGATGGATTTCTCCCACTGTCACGACGTTGTGATTTCCGCTGCGTAGTTGTGGTTTTATGTGTTAAATTTCCGGGTCGTGACAAAACTAGGTTTATCTCTAAAAAAATTCGGTGCTAAACGGCCTAATGGGGTGTTTGGTTGCATGATATTTTTTTGTACACTTTCATGATAAAAACTTATATTAAAATAAAAAGTGAACCAACTAATAACATAAAATTATCATGTTTGGAGGGATGTGATTACAAAAAAGAGTAAATACCACACATGATCAAACAAAGTGGGGGACCACAAGAAAAAAGAAAGAGGTGAGACCCTCTTTTTTGTTTAATAAGAAAATCACTTTTAAAACATAAAATTGTCATGGTTACTAAACACCTCTTTTAACAAATTTTCTTACAATTTTTAAAATTTAAAATAAAAACCTTCATTATCATGCAACCAAACATCCCATAAGAGTTTACTCGGGTGGGAGTAAGGCGGGATGTCATCCTGGTATCCTTTGCTTCTACTTAGTCAAAATCTAATTGGTACTTTAGTCTCGTAGATAAGTTTTTGGGTTAAAAAGAAACTACGCTGCCTAGATACAAAAACATATTCAAATAAAATATAGATCAGCTATACATTCATATTTATAACGGATGTCACGATACGGAAGCTATAATCTAATTATCAAACGGAGTGGATGTGAATACATATGTTTTGCTCAGTTTAAGATAATTTGTCTGATGTTTATAATCATATATTTGAAATCACCTTATTTAAAATTAAGTTTAAATACTTTATAATATATATAAATACATAATTGAAATTAATAGATATATAAAAATTTATGCTATAATTTTTATAGAATAAAATTTGATTACAAGTTTGAACTAAATGTTTTTTCTATTTTATGTGAATTAATAGAATATGTAAATTATATATAACATCTGACTTTTGTGTATAATAAGGGTGTAAATGTAATTCAATATTCTGAAAATCTTTTCTCGATTTCGATAAAACTTACCAGATTTGAAACTTGTTTTTATATCTTATAAATTGTCAAACTCAAATACTCTTATGATTATTAAAATCATAATCATAATTGATCAATTGTTTACCTGATTCTCTTTTAGTTTATCTGACTTTTTAAAAAAATAAGTACATATAAATAAAATTAATTAAAATTAAATTAACTTATTTCAAATAAAAACTACTATATAGTATGTATTTTGAACATTGGTGAATTTAGTTCTGATTCTAATAACACAATAGAAATCAAAATACAGTGAATTTGAAATTATCAAAATCAGAATCAAAACAACCTTAACCCTTGTCAAAATCTAATACGGGTGATTCCAACATCGAATTTGGCTTTTTCGTCGCCCCTAGTCACACGAACATGCTCAATATTTAGTCCTTTTTAGTGTTGCTTATACCACTTATAGCTAAAAAATTAGATTTTGCTTATTGCCAGCATTCACTCATCAATAGGCATGGAATATAGGGTTGGGGTAGGGTCAGCCATCCTGGCCTGACCTTGATGTATTTCACCTTAATTGACCTGATCAAGACCCAAATGAACTGATACCAGAACCTAGGATGACCGAGTTGGCGACCAAGGTTGGACAGAGTTTGACCAGTCAATCTCGACTAGTCCAATGGCTCCAGATCAACTAGCACAACTGATTTACTCATGACCTCTCTACCTTGCTCATGGTGATTGGAATAGAACGATATGCAATTGGAAGATGCAAGGGAACTATTACGTCGTCTCATCTAATACATGACCAATTAGGCACCTTGTTTAATGGGAATGACGCGATCATGTGGACCATGGAGGATTATTTATACCCATACTTTGGCCCCATTAACTATGTGGGTGTGGGTATGTTCATGCTGGACCCCTTCAAGATGAGTAAACCAATATGGATGTTTGTTTATTAATGCAAAATGATCATGATACCTTTCAATGTCTTGGCATGAATACACCAACTCAACTAAACTCAACCTTCAGTATTAGTGCCCAATTAATTGCAATTGATCATATGTATTCTCTTTCTTCACTCATGTCAATTTTTAGGTTACTTCTTCAGAGATATATAAATAATGTAAATCATATTAAATTACTCTCTTCCAAGTTAAGCTAGGTCTACCGGTCATTTTTTAGTTTTATTATTTTTATGATTTTATACTTTTCTTACTGGAGCCTCCTTAAGACTACATTTAATATTTCTAAATCATCTAAATGTTCTTTCTTTCAATTTATCTATAATTGTCACTAGTTTTACATTTTCTCTAATACATGTATTTTTTATTCCACTAACGTAATATGACCATTCATCTATCTTAACATTATCATTCTAGCAACATTTATTTTAGAAAGATATTTTTATTGTCTAACATTAATTACCATACAATATTGTAAGTTATATATTTGTATGATAAAGTTTTCTTTTCAACTTTAAAAGAATCTACCATCACCTAGAACCTTGTTGTCAATCTCCACATCATCTAATTTCTATTAGCCTTCTAATTAACATCTTTAACAACTTGAGAAAAATTTGTTTGTATCTGGGAATTATGATAATATCTGATATTAAGAATAAGTGGGTGGTGAATATATGCCACGACCCAAATTTTTGACATGCACAGCGGAAGATAATCTGACGACATAACCTTCAAAATATATCAGTTTGGAGCAAAATAAGACTAATATAAAAATTCTAAGAAAATTAAATACCAAAATTGATTAAGTAATCAACTAGCTCCTTGAATTCCACACCACCACTATGCTTCTGCTGTGCTAAACTTGTAAACCTGAAAAATATTAAAGATTGGAAGGGGTGAGTCACACTTGACTTAGTAGGACTTACACACGAACTACACTACTATATTAGTTCTAACCTATTGTTATTAATGATAAATAACCTAAAAATTCATATTATAATACATAGGGTTGATACTAATTACATAGCTTCAACTAGAGTGATTAAGGTGCTTTTCCACTATCCAAATGGCTAACATGATTCTATATGCATTAAACCTGACATAACCTACATCGTTAGCTAAACTAGGTATGCATGCACCACATAGACCTATCATAATAAAAATGACCTACCTAAACTACTATCATACATGCCAAATATGTATAAATAAACCATTTGTCTAAGTAAGTTATATGTTTTACTTGGACATTGTAGTTAATGTCACAAAACTAACACCAGATCTACCATATATATAAGTAAAATATAGTAAGTTAAATCTCATAGTACACCTAGGCAGTGGTGTACTTAGGATAAACCGCAGTATCCTGGATCGATGGATGCTCCGAATTGTTCTAATTCATCTACTGCTCACAGGTCACGGACCATAGTCTGGTAAAGTAAAATCTCATTACAATGCAGCCCACTGCATACTACATCTCTCAATATGAAAGCACGTAATTAACTCAGACAACCAACCATTTAACTAGCATGCCAATAATAATCTAACCATGTGTTACATCTATGGACAACCATAAATCAATGCACCACATACATGCATACCACAACACTATTTAATACAACTAGAACCAATTAACAACATTATGCATCTAAATGACATTCAAAATATGAAGTACATAGAAGAACAACCATAGTTCTATGTACTACATATATGCATGCCGAACCACAATCTAGCACAAGCTATAACTAGACATCAACATGATGCACTTAATGCAATCTAACAAAATAAACATGCTACATGCATACTAAGTCATGATTAATAGATCTAGTCACAACTAACAAAATGGTACAACTATTCTAAAATCATGCGACCCTACATAATAACTCAAGTAAATGTTATGCCCCATAACATATATGCTAAACTACATATGACCACATCAAAAACCTAAGTGCATATACCCTAAGATCATGCAATATATGAACCTAACATGCCATGCAAGTTACAAACCAAACATACTAAATGCATGCATTGACAGTCTCTACTATCCATAGTCTATATGAAACAAAACTAAACGATATGATCACAATGCTTAACTCCTCACATCGGCCTTTTAACGAATCAGAATATATATATATATATATATTAAAGATCACTGCAATGCAAACATTCTAAGCTAACTAGGTTCAATCATAGAAAATACCTAATATGCTGATTAACATACATGGATAATTGAATCAATCTAAACATGCATGAATAAACAAGCTAATCTAACTCTATTTAATCATGTTATTAAACCAAGAACAACCCACTAATTATATTCTATTAATCTTTGTGATCTAACATATTTTTGTAGTTTAATCAATCATATAGGAGTGCTAAGAATAGCTGAGACGTCTAACTTAACGACGACAACAAACGACACACGAAATTCCAAAGTATATTGATCGGACGACTATTATGCTGCGGTCACGACAGCGACAAAAAATCGATCCGAACAGTATCTTAACAATCTATTGAAAGGAGAAGAATATAGAGTAGAAGTAAGAAGAATAAAAATAATAGGAGAGAAAAATGATAGATAAGAGAGAGAAAGGGAGAAAGCAAACAACGGCTCACCACTGGCACACGGGGGTGCAAGTAATTGGGCGCGGAGTGAGGTGCAGTCAGCCACAACTGTGCGGCAGTGTCAACGCACTATGGGCCATGGCAGCCAAGCGACAGGGGGGACAAAGGTGGCAATAGTGGCCGCACTTCGCGCAGTAGAACGGTGGCCATGGTGGAAGAGGCCGCACGGGAGGCGTGGTCAATGCGCTAGAAGTGTGTGGCTGCGACTGACGACCGGCATGGCAGAGAAAGGCGGCCAAGTGAGTGTCGGGATGTCCAGTCAACGACACAGGGGCGGCTGACCATGGCGGGACGCCGTGACCGGGTGGTGGAAGGCACTTCAGCCACGGGCGGGCGCTCGACGATGGCGCGAGGGCAATCAATGGAGAGGGGTGCTACTGATGGGGAAGTCGACCGCGCAGGAAGGCGGTGGTCGTGCAATGATGGCTGGGGGGGGTTGACGGGATGATGGTTGTAGCAGTGACCATGGATGGTCGCACAACAAGTGGCTACGCATTATGGGTGCGACCGAGGTGGGTGGTCGGCGGCAGCCATCAATCCCATGGCGAGGTGGTGGCTGATGCAAGTAGGCGGTTGCGCAGTCGAGGGCTAGCGTGGGCGAAAGGTGGAGGCTGTTAGGCATGACCCAATTGCGTGGCAACTTGGTTGAGGTGGAATTTGACATGTGCATTTCATTTGCATTTTCCATTTGTCATTTCGATAGTGAAATGTAAATTGTAACTCACATTGACATATAAATAGAATACAAAAAAAGGGAAAGGGAGACGATTGGTTCCTCACTCTCCTGCTCAATTCTCTGTCTCACCTCTGCTTCCTCCTGCTCTTCCTTTCTTTGTGGCTGGTTTCATGACAGATCAGATCTGCATCAAGCGAGCTTCTTCACTTCAGCAACTTCTGCATCAACTCTCTGATCTGCATTGATTCATCATCAGATCAATCCAATTTGGTATCAGAGCACCAGTCCAATTTTGCAGAGACCTCTTTTACTTCTTCGTCCTCTTTTTTCTTACAATGGAGAATTCAGCAATGGAATCTATGACTGGTTCACTAGCAGCAATGGATGCTCCGATCAACAGCAGCAGGTTACCTTTCACCTCTGGGACCAATTTATCCTCTCTTCCTAACATTTTGCACCAGTTTCCTATTAAACTCAATGCGGATAACTACATGGTTTGGTGAAGACAGTTTATTCTATTCCTAAAGATGTATGATCTAATGGGATTAATAGATGGATCAGTTCCTTGTCCATCTGATTTCACTACTGATTCATCAGATCCATCTATTATGGTTCCAAATCCAGAAGCTAGAATTCGGAAACAATATGATGGATTAGTTATGACACTCATCATCTCATCTGTTAGTGATTACATTCTCCCTATGGTAGTTGGTTATGACACCTCAGTTGAAGCATGGAAAGCTCTTTACAATGCCTATGGATCCTCATCCAAGGCTAGACTACTTCAATTAAGACTTCAATTACAACAGTTAAAGAAGGGAACTATGAAGGTTAATGAGTTTCTACAAAAATTGAAACATATAGCTGATACTTTAGCTGTGGCCGGAGACCCAATTTCAAACAGTGATATGTTATTATATGTCTTCAATGGATTAGGACCAAATTATAATGCCTTTGTCACTGCTGCTGTCACCACACGTCTAGATTCCTATTCTCTCACCTTTGATGAACTTCAGGGTATGCTACTCAGTCATGAGATTCTTCTACTCCAAAGGCAACAAAGTATAACAGAACTGATAGCTAATCTTGCTCGCACCACTGTTCAAGGTAATCAACAACAAACTCCCAATTACAATAGTAATTCTGGACGTGGTAGAGGTAATAGAGGAAGATATGGGAATCACAACCGCAATGATCGGAACACAAATTATGCTAACACTGATAAAAGTCAGCCTTAGTACCAACATAATGAAAGGTAGTTTGGTAACAATTCTGGTCAGAACACTTACAATTCAGCTAATCCCATTCTAGTATGTTAGTTATGTGAAAATTGTGGACACACTGTCCTCACTTGCTGGAAAAGATTTGATGTTCACTTTAGACTAGCTTCATCCAATACAAATAGTCAGTTACCTATTGCAACTAATACTACCTTTTCAGCAAACATGGCTAACACCAATGCGCATTTCCTATGGAATATTCATGGTATCCGGATATTGGGGCTAACAACCATATGACCCCCAATGTGGCTCTTCTTCAGAATCCCACAACCTACAATGGTCATGATAGTTCTTGTTGGAAATGGAGAAGGCTTACCTATAAATTGTAAGGAATCAATACATGACAGCGGAAAAATTTTGATTCCATAAAACCATGATCTTTGCCTTGATCGATGCCGAACGAGTAAAACTGGGAACCGAATATGAAGTAGAACGAGAGTACCTCATGGGATTTCTCAAATCCCTCACCATGGATGAAGAGAGGACGTTCCTCCTTGCTGAAAACCGTTCAAGTGTCCGGTCTCTAGCGGTATCCACACGATCTGCTAAAATAGACGAGTTCTCTCTTCCTTCGGGCCTCCAGAAACCTTCCAGATCCAAGCTTGACCATGGGAGATCGCCTTCTAGAGGAGAGAGCAGGGAGAGAGGAGGCTTGGGACGTGCTCCAGCCCTATGGCTTGTTCGGGTTTGGCTTCATAAGCCATTTATATATAGAAGATGGAATTTTTCACAAAAACCCAAAACTTCTATAAAATTGCGTCCATGCCCTCATCTCATTGACCAGATCTATTGTGTGTGACCCACTAGGCCCAATAGTCAATTTGGTCGAAGCCTTAATTAATTTAAAATAACAATTCCTTTAAATTAAATCAAAACCATTATCCGATAACAGTTTTTACGGCTTTCTGACCAAAAAGGGTACAAGCCACATCCTATGATCCCAAATGACTTTCGGGAGTTAAATAACATCCATTGAGCCTTTCCATCATCAATTACCACACGGATTTAAATCCTCGTTCATACAATGTCCCGGTCGGTCAGGGGTTCGGCATTGACTGTCAACCCCTTTAATAATCCGACTCTATGAAATCTTGTACTCAGGAATGGATCAACTGGAAAACTCTTTTTCCAATTATCCTATCTACCTTGGCCAAGGATTTAGAGTACTATCCATAGGACATTCTCTCTCTCCTACCGAGAGTGAACGATCCCCTATTGTCCGCTCAATTGCCTCCACCAGGTTTCCCATATACCCAATCCATTAACTATATAGGACCACAATACTAAGTGATCCATCAGTCAATAGTCAAAGTACATAGTACGCCTGGCAAGACATCTTTGGCGACTTAGGTCAAAGATCCAACCGTGCTATTGAGATGTAAGAATAACCTGATAGACAGTTCGGTAAGATACCGATCAGGTTTTTCTAAATTGGTCAGTTCAGTGAACTCATTCCACTAATGAGCACCTGTGTGTGTATCTTAGTGTCCCAACACTGATGACCAATGAGATCGGTCATTCTCATCATATGAGAAGACATCACACACACTAGTCTATCCGGATTCTTGATGTCCTGTCTCAAGGATCCTATGACTAGGAACATTTAGATCACATACCTCTAGATGATCGATCTCATTATCATGATCTCATCATGATTCAATCATCATTGCATGTGATTAAGGACTTCATTACGATATACGCTTCTAATAAAAGCTAGTAACGAAGTTTTGCCTATTTAATTGAATGAGATATTTCTTGAAATGTCGAATCATATCATATATGATTGGCTTGTAGGGCATACATTTCTATCATAAATCATATTGGTAAATCAGGTTACAAGAACTTCCATCTACACAATACTTTGCATGTTCCTTTGTTAGCTAAAAATCTCTTATCTGTCTCACAATTTACCAAAGATAATAATGTTTCTTTTAAATATTTTATTCACCATTGTATTGTCCAAGAGGGTTTTGGCACAAGGACACTCTTCTAATGGACTATACTGCATAGACAATAAAGTGAAAGCTTCTCCGATGGTATTGACAACTGAAACCTCAACTGTTTGACACAAACATCTCGGTCACCCTACTTTGAAGATTGTCATCATAGTTTTGACAGATTAGACATACCTCATAGTGTTGATAGTAATTTCTTTTGCTCACATTGTGCTTGTGCTAAAAGCCACAAGCAACATTTCCCTTCTTCAAACCATGTTTCACATTTCCCTCTTGAACTTATAGCTTCGGATGTTTGGGGTCCTTCCCCATTTGTTAGCACAAATGGTTTTCAGTATTATGTTACATTTCTCGATCACTACAACTGTTATTGTTGGATATACCCTCTTGTTCACAAAAGTGATGTTTTTCATGTTTTTATGCAATTCAAGCATCAAGTTGAGAACATGTTTTCCAGAAAAAATTATATACTTTCAAAGTAACTGGGGTGGAGAATTTCAGGCATTACCTAAATTCTTCTTAGAGTGCGGCATTTCTCATAGGGTAGCATGCCCATACACCCATCATCAAAATGGTTTAGTTGAGCGAAAACATCGACATATTATTGAAACTTCTTTGGCACTCTTAAGCAATGCTAAATTACCATATCAGTGTTGGGATGAAACTGTCACCTGTGCCACATACTTGATAAATAGACTACTTACAAAGGTTTTAAATGGTTTATCTCCTTACTGGAAATTGTTTCAACAGCAACCTGATTATTCTCATTTAAAAGTTTTTAGATGTGCTTGCTACCCACATCTGAGGCCGTTCAATAAGCACAAATATACTTTTTGTTCGGAATGCTGTATTTTTATGGGTCATAGCAATAAACACAAAGGCTATAAGTGTTACTCTCCCACTGGCAAAGTATACATTGCTATCAATGTTGTCTTCAATGAGGCCTCCTTCCCTTATGAAATTTTAACAAAGGGCACCAAAACAAACACTGAGCATACAATAGTCTGCATACTAGGTCCCTCACACGACTGTCTTTCCTATGGGAATACTACTGTTCACAACATACCTTTAGATTCTGGTTTTCAACCTTAATCACCTACAGCAAAAGACAGAACACTGGATCCTCAGCATTCAAAGAGTCCAAGCTCACCCTTAAGTGCCCCAGCTCCTGATGATTCATTCACTCTTACTAACACTTCTCCCTTACAACTGTCTGCTAGTGACGCTCTTACTTAGCCGTCTGTCCATGCTCGGACCAACACTGTTGTTGACAGTTATTCACCCAATAAATTTCATTCTCTTAAAGAGATCATGGCTGTGACAGAACCAACCTATCCTTCCAAATCTAAAAAATATGCTATGGCAGTTGTCAAAGATAATAACACTGAACCATCCTATTTCACACATGCTAGCAAGTTTTCTCAATGGAGGATAGCCATGTCTGATGAATTCTCAGCATTAAAAAGTAATGGCACTTGGGTCTTGATACCAAAACCTCCTAATGTCAACTTGGTAGGCTATAAATGGATTTACAGAATAAAGAAAAATTCTGATGGCATAGTCGTAAGATACAAAGCCCGTCTTGTTGCTAAAGGATTCACACAAGAACATGGTATTGACTTTCATGAGACTTTCAGCCTAGTTATCAAGCCTTCCACGATAAGACTTGTGCTATCTATGACAGTGAGTTACAAATGGCCTATCAAACAACTAGATGTAAATAATACTTTCCTACATGGACAATTAACTGAAGATATTTATATGACACAACCTGTTGGATTTATTGATAAGTCATATCTGGAACATGTATGCAAATTGCAGAAATCCTTGTATGGTCTTTGTCAGGCACCCAGGGCTTGGTTTCAGAAATTATATGCTCACATCTTAACTCTTAGCTTCAAATCATCTATGTGTGACCCATCTCTGTTCTTACTTGCAACTGAGGGTGTCTACATATATCTGTTAGTATATGTTGATGACATCAACTTAACAAGCAATTCTATACCAGCATTACACAACTTAATTTCCAGTCTGTCTCATGCCTTCTCTATCAAAGACTTAGGGGATCTGTCTTATTTTCTAAGTATAGAAGTTACCCGAACTAATGTTTTTGCATTTTTGTCAGATGAAATATATACTTCATATTTTAGAGAAGTCATAGCTATTGGATTCTAAGCCCTTTTCGACACCTATAGCTTCACGGACTAGCATTTCCCAACATGATGGTCATATTCTAGATGATCCCACTATATTTAGAAGACTTGTTGGCTCCCTACAATATGTTACACTCACTAGACCAGATGTAGCATTCTCAGTTAACAAGGTATGTCAATTCCTCTCTGCTCCTATTAATACTCACTTCAACATTGTTAAAAGAATCATTAGGTACCTCAAGGCTCTCACCATCTTGGATTACTCATTCATCCAAGTACATTTGAGTTACATACATACTGTGATGCGGATTGGGCTGGATGCCCCGATGATAAGAAGTCCACCGGAGGATTTGCCATCTATTTGGGACAAAATCTAATCTCTTGGATAGCCAAGAAATAGAGAACCGTTGCAAGGTCTAGCACGGAAGTAGAAATGCGTTCTATGGCCTCTGTTGTGACTAAACTTTTATGGACCATGCAACTAGCCAAAGAACTACAAGTGCTAGTCAAAACCATCCCAACTGTCTGGTGTGACAATATAAGCGCCATCTATCTTAGTGCTAATCCTGCTTTCAATGCTAGAACTAGACATGTTGAAATTGACTTTCATTTCATACGTCAATTGGTATAAGAAAAGGTAATAACCATCTGTCACATTGCAACCCAAGATCAGGTTGCTGATATATTTACAAAGCCTCTTTCAACGCATCAATTTAATCTACTCCAAGACAAGTTAAATGTGGTACTCCCGTTCAACTTGAACGGGGGTGTTAGGCATGACCCAATTGTGTGACAACCTGGCTGAGGTGGAATCTGACATGGCACAGTGTAATATGTAATGTGCATTTCATTTGTATTTTTCATTTGTCATTTCGATAGTGAAATGTAAATTGTAACTCACATTGACATATAAATAGAATACTGGAAAAGGGAAAGGGGGACGATTTGTTCCTTACTCTCCCGCTCAATTCTCTATCTCACCTCTGCTTCCTCCTGCTCTTCCTTTCTCTGTGGCTGGTTTCATGATAGATCAGATCTACATCGAGTGAGCTTTTTCACTTCAGCAGCTTCTACATCAACTCTATGATCTGCATTGATTCATCATTAGATCAGTCCAAATGAGACGACCATGAGGGCGTGCGGTTGTGCGGACTGAGGCAGTGATGCACAAGAGACAGCGACCGAACAGAGAATGGAAAATGGGCTTATCCGAGGGAGAAAAAAAAGAGCAACGGAGAGGGGAAAAATGGTGTAGAAGGGGGAAAAATGGCGGACGATTATCAAGATGAAAGTTAGGGCATAGGGAGAGAGAAAAAAATGAAAGGAGAGGAGGAAGAGAGAAACGTACAATAAATAGAATTAACCACCTATTAATTATAATAAATATTGTTTAATATAAAATTTATCATGACGTTACAGTATATACGTTATCATTTCCCCTAATACGTATGTATATAATCTATGGAGTATAAGTAATTTTTCTGATACAGCTGGCATCATTTGAGTCGTCCAGGTGGTAGACTGGGAAACGGGTGATGGGATCCCTATGCATGCATGACGTTGGCAAGAGGATAGAGCAAATAGAAGAGAGAGAGAGAGAGAGAGAGAGAGAGAGTGAGAGAGAGAGAGAATGCTATTTCATCTGCTGGTGACAAAGAGAAGAGAAAAGAGAGTGAACAGATAATGACTAAACTAGAGAGTCAAGTTGAACTCTAATGGCTATGAGGCTTAGGGTTTGAAGAATGGTGAGTGCGGCCAGCTTTGGCGTCGTCCACTGCTCTCTGTTTCTCTCTCCACCGGGCACGAAAGGCATGGTTGAAGAATATTCTGGTGCGTGAATGTTATTAAATGGGCGTGCTTGGAAGCAAGTGATAAGGAAACCACCCGTACCAACATGATTACGATTGTGATCAAGAAGGATTTAAATACTCAGCATTGTATTTTTTTAGATAAATGAATGGGCATCTAGTTCGAACTCATAAAAAAGTCTTCTTCGAAAAGGGTTAATATAAAATGTATGTCGGAGTGTGAAGTTTGGGTTATGTTTTATATTAGTATGAGACTCTTCTATCCTAATCAATTTTGAAATTGATATTGATAATAATAATAATAAAGAGTTGTTTGATTAGTAGTAACAATTTTAAAAATTATAATATAAACAAAATATTTTACGTAATATAAGTATCAATTTTAATTTTGATAATCTAATATTTTAAACATAAATATTAAGATTAATTTTATATTATTTTTACACTTGTTAGGTGAATGTTGTACTTTCTTATAATCACTAGTTCTCATTGCGTGTAGTGTTAATATTTTCATACACTTGCCTCAAAGTCTAATTGTTACTTTGAAGTAGAGATGTAAACGAAATTTAATATTTTAAATTTTGATTCGATTCAGAAAAATCTAACAATATCAAAATTTGTTTTTTTTTCTTATAAACTATTCGATTTATAATAGGATATTTCTATAGTTTATCAAAATCAAAATCAAAATTAGTTGATTCTATTTTTATTTATCAGATTTCAATAAAAATATTTATATATATGTAATTTTAATTAAAATAAAAATAAGTATATAAAAAAATAAAATATAAAGCAATAAAATATTAAAAAAATTTTAAAAATCAAAAATTTATTTTTATATGTTAATTATTATTTTATTTTGGAGAAAGAATAATGTATAAAAATTTATCAAATTTAGTTCTAGAATATAATGATTATGAAATTATTGTATTTAATATCTTATGGTCTGTTTGGTTAGAGTTTCAAATTTGATACTATATCAATATTAATATTGATAATTTTAGAGTTTAGAGTATCAATATTAAAATTGATACAAGTTGATACTCGTATTACATAATGTGTTTTATTTTCACTATCAATTTCAAAATTGATACTATTAACCAAACACTTCTTAGTGATTATTAGAAATATCAATTTTAAAATTGATAATGATAGAGGTGTCAAATAGTGTTACCAAACATGGCCTTAACTTTATTCGCTAGATTTTCGCAAGCTCGACCCATTGAGTGTTCTCAAGTACGTCTATCTTTCACCGAGCTGATCCTTTCTCTTTTTCCTTTTTTTTTGGGCGTCAAACCATACACCAAGTTGCTCCTTTCACTTCGTCATGAAGTCATGTCTTCTCATACACCTGTTGCCTGATTCAACCTTCAGGCTTCAGCTTCTAACCCATTCACATCCTGTCCGGAGGTGCACGACATACGGTGATGGGGATGGCTGACAACCAATTTGGGCCAGACATTATCTCTTGATTGGCACAACCGATGTCCTTTGGTTATATGGGCTTGCCGAGTCATGGCTTGGACAGTGTAATTGTTAGGGGCTCTAAACTGACTCCGACATTTCTAAATTCTGACTCAGTTTTAATAAAAAAAAATAACAAAACTGGAACCTTCTAACGTATCACATGAAGCGTTGGAAATGGAATTAGATATCTTAATAACTTAACAAAATTAAAATTGGATATAAGTTAACCATGTTTTTATTTTTTTAATTTTGATAATTTTTTCATATGCATATTATATTAAAATAATAAAATAAAAATAAGTAAATTTCAAAAAATGATATGCATGGTTATGAAAAGATAAAAAATAAATTTTAAAGATATTGTATTAAACTTTATTGATTAAATATAATTAATTCTAAATAAAAAATTATATATATTTTATATTTAAAAAATTATATATAATCTGAATTAAACAATATTAATTCTAATGCAATTGAAATGAGAATGCAATATACAAGAAGTTATTGGCCAAGCTCTGTAGCAAAAGATGTTATTGACCACAATTTAAAGTTGTCACCAATAAGTGTATCTTGGATGCCTTCAAAGTCGCCCCAATTATACTAATTAGAGATGGTTTTAAATCTTCACCAACAATCTTATCAATACGTTGTTGGCAATGGCTAGAAACTCATAAAGAAACCACCGGTACCAACATGGTTATGGTTGTGATCAAGAAGGATTTAAATACTCTATTGTATTTTTTTTTTAGATAAATGAACGGGCATCTAGTTCGAACTCACAAAGAAAGTCTTCTTCAAAGAGGGTAAATATAAAATGTATGCCGGAGTGAGACGTTTATGCCCTGTTTGGTTAGAGTTTCATTTTTGGTACTACATTTATATTGATATTAATATTTTCAAATGTTAGAGTATTAATATCAAAAGTAATACAAGTTGACACTTGTATTACATAATATGCTTTGTTTGCATTACAAATTTTAAAATTGATACAATTATCCAAACACCTCTTAATAGTTCCTATCAATATCAATTTTAAAATTGATAGTGCTAGAGGTACCTAATACCCTGTTTGATAACACTATTAGACACATCTATCATTATTAATTTTAAAATTTATATTGATGATAATCAACTTGAGATGTTTGGCTAATAATATCAATTTTAAAATTTGCAATGCAAACAACACATGTTATGTAATACAAGTGTCAACTTGTATCAATTTTGATATTGATACTCCTTCTAAAAATATCAATATCAATACTAATATAGTATCGTTTTTGATACTCTAACCAAACATGTCATAATAGTGTTACCAAACAGGGCATTAAGTCTTGTTTTATATTAGTATGAGTGTCCTCTATCCTAATCAATTTTGAAATTGATAATCTAATATTTAAAAATATCAATATAAAAAATAATTTTGTATTATTTTCACACTTGTTGGAAGAACATTGGACTTTCCTACAATCACTAGTTCTCATTGCGTGTAAGCCAATATTTTCACACTTTTGCCTCAAAGTCTATTTGTTACTTTATGTCATGTTTGGTTAGGGTTTCATTTTTGGTATTATATCAATATTTATATTAATAATTTTAAATGCTGGAGTATTAATATCAAAATTAATACAAGTTGTCACTTGTATTACATAATATGCTTTGTTTGCACTATAAATTTTAAAATTGATACAATTAACCAAACACCTCTTAATAGTTCCTATCAATATCAATTTTAAAAATGATAGTGATAGAGGTACTTAATAGTGTTACCAAACAGGGCATTAGAGTAGGAATAGAAACAAATTTTAATATTTTGAAATTTTGATTTGATTTCAAAAAAATTTAACAAACTTAAAATTTATTTTTATATCTTATAAACTATCAGAATATGAATAGGATATCGCTATAACTTATTGGAATGAAAATCTAAATTATACACCAAGCTGAAATTATTGGTACCTATATTTGTGACTTGAATCAATATTAATTTTAAAAGTGATATTGATATTGGATACAAATATGTGTTTCCATAAGTGTATCGATTTTAAAATTAATAGTAGTAAGGTGTATCAATTTTAATATACCTTCCCACCTGTATTGAAAACGATATTACTCTCGATCATGTCTCTCCGCCCGTAGTGAAGCTCCCTCGTGCCTGCACCTCTCTGCCCTCGGTGAAGCCCCCGTCGGCCATCGAGCAAGCCTGCACCTCTTTGCCCATGTCGAAGCCCTCGAGCGCCTCTCCGCCCGTGTTGAAGCCCTCGAGAAAGCCCGCATCGAAGCTCTAGAGATCGCGAGTCGTGACTGCCATCGAAGCCCTCGAGCTCGCACCTCTCCCGGTGGAGGTTCACTAGTGCAGATGCCTGCCTGTATGTAGATCTCTGGATGCATTGGTATGTTTCTCCTCCTTTTTCCTCTGTTCTCTAGAGGTGGTTGAGTGAGGGCTAGGGATTGGGAGAGAAAGCACCACTCTAGATCTGTGTTTATCATTTTTTTTGTCCTCAAATGGATGCCATTTCGATCCCTTCCATGGTTGAAAGTTATCCTTGTTTTTTTTTCTTTACTAAAACCTAGATTCTCCTTCCCAAACAAGTCCGATTTATCATGGGAGGTTACCATGGGGTGGGGGTGGAAACTCTTATTAGGTAGTTAGTAATGGCATTGGAGATCCACCTCTACTTCTAGTCGGGGTTGTCGACGTGTGGCTGATTCAGTGCAGAAAAGCAACCCCAGTCTCTAGTCTTTAGGGGACGAAGATAAATACATAGAAATACATATAGGGGGGAGATGAGGTTGTAAGCAAGTCATCTGCCATATTTGAAGACTGATCGAAATGCATCTTGACAAACGTTGACGGTTCCATAAAGTTCTTGTATATATAATATTATGTTCTCGACGAAGAAAGTGAAAAGATGCATTCTATTTATACGTTTAAGATACCGAAGTCCTTGGATCAAAATTTACTCGACAAATTTGAAATTTTCTGTCTTTGTATGTACCGTAGATTAGGCACATTTTTTTGTTACTTATTTTATGGTGAAGAAGGAATCATAGTGTTTCTGCTTTGTGCCCAGTTGCTGCTGCGGTGGGGTATATCTTCTTAGTCCCAAAATTGTTGTCACTGAATTCCAGACTTTCTGAAGGAGAACACTCGAGACTAACATTACACATGCTCTGATAATACGACTCAATTAAATGAAGGGTACTCTCAAACACTAAAGGTATGTTTGGTTACATGATCTTTTCTACATGATAACATGGTTGAAGCATGCCTTGGAGTTCTTTCTTTGTAATCTGACTAGAAGCTGTTGCTTATGATGCTCGGATGATTAGGATTATACTACACGTTCCAATGCCTTCTGCAATGATGTTTCTGATCATTTCATTTGATAATCTACAGAAAGTGCTTTCTTTCTTAGTCTTCATTTTTTCACAAAGATGTTTGATGGCGACAATGACAATCCCATGTTTCCAATTCTCTTGGGAGGAAATTAGTTTTAGTATGACACTAATGCATATTTTTTCGGGATTTGGTGCTTTGAGATCGGTAGAAGATCCTCTCTCTTCGGTTAATCTAGAGTAAGTGATTAGTCTCAATTTTATCTTCTTTGGTTTGATATATTGTCTTCAAAAAAAGTGTATGCTCATTGTCTACTCATTGTTTTTTTAACAGGGCATTGTATATAAAAAAAATCTTAGGTGGTTCTTTGATTTATGGTAAAGTTATTTTTATGTCAGCAATCTTTGATTAACTATTGGTGGTCCATTCAACCATGTAGCATTGTCATTTCTGAAGTATGTGTTGGAAGCAAACTTCTTGTAAATGTGTGACAACGTGTGCCAATCCAAAATACACGTGAATATAAAACTCTTGAATCTTGTTCAACCATCATAAATGTGGTTTCACTGACTTCAAAAAATATAAATATCTATAAATTATAAGTAGGAAGGGTAAACATTATGCCTTACAGCGGAGTCATAAAGCCCATTTGAAGTTCAGTGAAAACTGTTGTAAGATTTGGGGGCATAAGCACTCCAACAACGATATCTATGTATATTTGTTTGATTTTCTGCATTAATTTTAGAATGATCTTCTTCTTCTTCTTCTTCTATTCATGTTATTTATGTATATGTAGTTTTCTCTAGATGGACAATGAAGCAAAAACTGAAGGTTTAAAGTGGGGTGATACCTGTGACAGTTTTCTTACCAAACAACTTATATTACATCATCGTGCTGGTAAAAGAGCATCAAATAGATGGAAACCTGAGGCATGGAGTGATATGGCTAAAAAGTGTACTACAACTTTTGGTGTACAAGTCACAGTTCCCCAACTCAAATGTAGAATGTTTATGTTAAAAGGTTGCTTTTTTGATCTTAAACGTCTAATTAACGAGGTTAGTGGTTTTGGATGGTAACATAATAGAAGAATGATCATGGTTGAAGATAATGAATGGGATAATCTCCTTAAGGTTCGAGATATTATTGTTTATGATGTTTAGTTTTAAATTTTATTTTTGATATATTTTTTGTTTTTATTTTTATAGAAGGATAAGAAATTCAAGAAGAGAGAAAAATCAATTGATTTGTACAGAGATTGGTTTGAGATATTTGATGGTATTTTACATTACATGCATATGTACGATAAATTTTCTTTGTTTTATTTTGATTTTAACATAAATGATATTTGTGCTTAGGTACTAAGACAGAAGGAAAAGGTCAACAAGGAACTTTATGTCCATCATCCATTTCTTTACATTCAACATCACATACCACTCCTATTTCATCACCACAAGATGAAGGATCTGCCTCAAGTTCAAATGTTGAAACTAGAAGTGGTTCAAAAAGACGTTCTTCTGGAAAATTTAGTTCTTCTCAAGGTAAATGCAAACAAACTAGAGCAAGTGAAGAAGATATATCCACGTCTTCTGCACTTAAGGAAGTTGTTGAAGTTCTAAGAGTCACTAGTCCACCTCCATCAAGTCATTCACTCATTGCTCAGTGTATGGACATTATCATGGCAATGGATAAGTTGTTAGCTGAAGAGAAGGTGGCTGCTGCATTTCGACTTGAGAACAACCTAAGCACCCCAACTATTTTCTTAAAATTTGACCATGAGTGTCGTCTTGCTTGGATACGATCAATTTTAGGGAAGAAGTAAAAAAAGTAGGACTTAATGTTTGTATTTCCTGGAAGACACTTGTTTAATTTGTTGTGAACTTTATTGATATGTGGTGTATGACACTTTAGTGATGGCATGTTTAGAAGGATTTTATTGATATGTTGTGTGTGTCTTCTTTAATTATGTATTGTTTGAAAGATTTTTGTTGTTTAGTTTGTAATCTTGTTTTTATGTGACCTTTGTGTTTATGTAATTGACTTCTCATTGTAATATTTGGTACTTTGTTAATTGAATTTTTAGTTTGTAATCAAATATGGATTGGGATGATGAAGCAACCAATGAATATTATCAAGGAAGACGTAACATAGTTGCTTATGTTGCATCTATGGTTGCTAGTAAGGCAAGTATGCAATCTTCAGAGAGTAAAGTTCACAATACTGGGGTTCGTGTAAGAAACTCAATACTTTCTGACAAAGCATATACTCAAGAACCGTTAAATGGTGTTGAATCTCATTTTCGTAAAGTGTGTGGTTTAGATAAAGAAGTTTTTATTTTATTATCCAATCTACTTAAAAATAGAGGACTTTTAAAAGACACTTGAAGAATGAATGTGGAGGAGATGGTTATTATTTTTATTTTTATCATGGTCGGAAAAGAGTCAAATAGAAGAACACAAGAAAGATTTCAACACTCAGGAGAGGCAATCAGTAGAAAAGTTAATGAAGTTATCAATGCTTTGTCATGTTTAATACATGAGTATATAACATTGCCTCTAACAGACACTCTAAGATACATTCTTGAAAGGAGAAAATATCATTTTTTTCAAGGTATTAAAGCTTGTTCATTACTTTATTTTTAATTTTACAATTATTTCACCTAAAAACTACCAGTTACATTTTGCATCTAGGATTGCATTGGTGCAATAGATGGTACTCATTTTCTCGTAGAAGTTCCAAGTACAGAAGTTGCCCAATATCATGACCAAAAAAATCAAGTTTCTCAAAATGTGATGATAGCATGCAACTTTGATATGAAGTTTTTATATGTACTTGCTAGATGGGAAGGTTCTACTCCAAATTCTCTAGTATTATGTGCTGCAATAGATTTTATGTTCCCGAAGGTGGATTTTTTGAGTTATTTTTTGTTAAATGCTTTTTCTTAACAACTTTATTTGCATTTAACATTTATATTTTATTTCTAGGAAAGTATTATCTTGTTGATGTTGGTTATCCAAATATTGAAAGCTTTCTTGCACCATATCGGAATGTGAGATATCATTTGAAAGAATTTGCTCAAAGTCACTTGAGACCTCAAAATTATAAAGAATTATTTAATCTTTGGCATGCGTATCTTAGAAATAGAATTGCTCAAGAAATGTGGGAAGAGTATAGTAGAAGAAGACATTAACTTTTATCAAACAGGTATGATCACATGGTAAACAAAGATACTTTCTTTTATACATGTTATTATTTTCCTTTATTATCATTATTATTGTTTATTTGTTGCTTATTTGATTATTGCCATCAAGGAGAGGTAAGATTATTTGATTATTATTATTGCTTATTTGTTATCTTTATTATTGCAATCAAATTTCGACTGGACCTGTGATCCCCATCCTACGTATAAATTCTTGATTATGTGCCGGTTGCCTACTGGATTTTATATATATTGCCTGTCTTATCCAAATGTTGTTCTATGAGATGTTGTATACTGTTTTGATGGGTTGATGCTGAGCAATGCCATATTGTTCTTCCAGAACTAGTTGATCTGGATCCAAAAGTATATAAATATATGTATCTGATATTCGTCCCCCTGCTGTTTTTTCAGTTTATGTTATAATTTGTTCTGTAGACAAACAGATACCATGTATGCACTAGGTCCACTACCAACATCCAAGCAAACAAAGGGGAGGATAAACGGTAGACAAAAAAACAACAGGGAGGGAGAAGTAAAAAATCCAAAATATTATTATATATCAGCTAAAATTTATAGAGCAAATGAATAACGTGGTTTCTGGATTCCAAACATAGAGGCATTTCGACATGAAAGAGTGTGTTGTTAACCCCTGAGACAGGCTCAACGTTTGAATTTTATCTAGCATCGTGAACATACTTAGCAGTACATTGTTGTGTTTTGTAAACCTTAAAAACTATGAACTTTGGATCTGTTCAAATTTATTTCATATTCTTTCACGTCAGTTGTATCTTTCAAACAAATACTAGAAATAATAGGCTTTGATTTGGAAGCTGTTTTGATATGTGCAATGTAGATAAACAGACGGGATTGCATGAAATGGTTCACGCCGACAATTAATTCTCAATTGGATTATAGTGTAAGGAACTGATCAACTGCCGTTGAAAGAAAGATTCTTCAATGGTGATCAGAGACTATGGAGTGTGACATTTATTATATGCCTAGTATCAGTATGTGGAATTTTTTTAGTATGCTAATAGCTTTATTATCTGCGCTGGATACTTTTAGACTTTATTATATGCCTAGCATCAGTATGTCAAGTTCTTGGTATGCTAATGGGTTTGATTTTTTTGCCCTTTCCATGCAGGAATTTGGTGTTCTTTTCTCTGCTTTTCTTAGCCTGACTTGCTGCCTTGTAGATTTAGAATTTCTAGGATCGACTACTACATCAGGTTCTTCCTACAGAATGCTAACAGTAGATGTGCTAACAGCAATACGTTTGGTTTCTAGCCATCTGGACAAGAACCAGGCCAAAGTTTGGTTTGGACAACTTCTGTTTTGTGATGTTCTAGTGAGGTCTACTTTGTAGTATTTTTTATCTGAAAGTGGGGGATTTCATATGGATCTGTAAGGAGTAAATATGAGGAGTACATTTAATAGACAATATTTTGTCAGTTGATCCTTCTCTGTATCAGAGAAGTTTTGTCAATACATTTAATAGATAATAAAATTTTATGTATGTTGTAGTTATGGTTGAATTTTAAGTTTATGTATATCTATACAGAACATGGATAACAAAATATGAGATTTTGACATTTCAATATGTTGAAAGTGGTCAATTTTGTATCATTCTTTTCTTAGTTTTTGCTTTAATTTTATTATTTAAAGTAAAATTATTAAGTAGATATTTAATTTTGTAAATAATATAAATATTTTTTATTTTAACAATAATTTTGATATTAATAAATAATTTTGACTCTAACAAATCAAAGTACTTAATAGTGATTTTCATATTGATATTGTATTACCGAACATGTAATATAAATTTTAATATTAATATAATATTACCAAACGGTCAAAAGAGACTTGTTACTATCACTTTTGATATTGATATTTTATTTTTTTGAAATATCAATATCAATATTGATATAGTATCAAATTTGAAACTCTAACTAAGACATTAACCTTGGAGACGTACTGAATTCCACTTTGGAGACGTACTCTCAAGTCAAAAAGAAAAATGGGTCTTACGTTACTGGGCGGTGGGCGGTCAAGGGATTTTAAAAACATGATTGGGACAAGCTCGACCATTGAGTGTTCTTATAAGCCCGTCTATCTATCACCAAGCTGATCCAAGCTCGACCATTGAGTGTTCTTATAAGCCCGTCTATCTATCACCAAGTTTATCCTTTTTTTTTTCTTTTTTTGGCGTCAAACCATATACCAATAGGGGTGTCAATGGGCCGGGCCCGGCCCGGTCCGAAGTCGGCCCAATACATGCCCAGTTCAAAATAGAACGGGCCGGCCCGACCCGGCCCGTATTGTATTTTGGCCCGGCCCTGCCCGGCCTGCATAAAATTTAAATTTGGCCCGGCCCGGCCCGGCCCGGCCCGATCTTTTCTAATATAAAAATATATAAAATTCAGAATAAAAAATATAAATATGATACGAAAATGCAAGAACCAAGAGATTTGAACATATGCAAACTAACTATCTAAAATCAGATGAGCACTGAAGGGTGGTAGCTCACCTTCCTGCATCCACTTCTAACATATACAAATTACCTATATATATATGTAAATATATGTATGTTATATATACATACCCCGCACACAGACGGCACAAGAACAGCGGAGATTCCGGTATTCCGCAAAGCCCGTCCAGTGGAAAAAAAAATTGGTGGAAAGGATAGAAGGAGAATAAAAGCACATTTTAAGAGTGTTATTTTCCAGAAGACGTAAGAAGAGCATCCAAGAGACGCACAGGAGAAGCACAAATTTTTCTTTGAGGTCGATGCTTTTCTGTTCAAGAGAACTTGATTCAGGTTCAACTGAATCACAGATTCGGAGAACTCGTTTAGAACTGCGGCATCACATATTCGAAGATGAGACAAACAAAGATAACTTGGGAGAAGAACCAGGAAACGAGCGGGAAATCAGTATTGTGCAACAAAAAACCAACGATCCCAGAGTTGGGGGATCTCCTGATCTTGCTACTCTCAGACGCATCTGCAGTCCTTCATCACCGCCTAAGTAATGTCCATCGGGGACAGACTAGCGATCCCAGAGTTTTGCCGGAAACATACCTCCTGTGGACAGAGACGAGACGACCTTGGTCACTCTGAGCTCGCTCGCCGTCGCCAGTGTTGCCTGCCTTTGGTCACTCTGCCCTCGCACGCCGTCGTCGGTGTGCCGTCGCCGTCGCCAATGTGCCGTCGGTCGCCCCGCTCGTCACTCGCTCGCCGTCGCTGAACAGTTGAACCCTGTTAGCCCACGAAATCGGCTTCGGCCCGCCCTCAACCCGAGACATGCCCATCTTTGGCCCGCGGGCCAAATCAATTGACCCGATATCAGGTCCATGGCCGGCCCGGCCCGAGAGCCCGTGGGTGAGCCCGGTCCATTGACGGCCCTATATACCAAGCTGCTCCTTTCATTTCGTCATGAAGTCATCTCATCTGGCACACCCGTAGCTCGATTTAACCTTCAGCTTCTAACCACATTCACATCCTGTCCGGAGGGGCACGATATACGGTGATGGGGGGTGGCTGACAACCTATTTGGGCCAGACTTTATCACTAGCTTGGCCCAATATATGTTTTTTGGTTACATGGGCTTGCGGAATTTTTGTTAGGGGCACTAAACTGACTCCGATATTTCTAAGTTCTAACTCAGTTTTAATAAAAATTAACAAAATTGGAACATTCTAACGAATCCCATGAGCCATTGGAAATGGAATCAGATATCTTGATAACTGAACGGAACGGAATTAAAATTGGATATAAGTTGACCTTGTTTTTATTTTTCTAATTTTTATAAATTTTTTAAATGCATATTATTTTAAAATATAAAATAAGTAAATAAAATAAGTAAATTTTAAAACATGATATGTATGGTTATGAAAAGATAAAAAATAATTTTTAAAGTGATTACATTAAAATTTAGTAATTACATATAATTAATGCTAAATAAAAAATTAATTTGTAATTTATATTTACAAAACGATTGAATTTTGCTTTGATCCACGTAATATAATCTAAATTAAAATAATATTAATTATAATTTAATTAAAATGAGAATGCAATACAGAAGATTAGGGGTGCAAACGGTTCGGTTTGGTTCGGTTTGGGCGTTTTTTTTCCAAACCGAAACCGAACCGACAAGGGAAACCGAACCGAACCGAACTGGTTTAGTGAAGCCTGAACTGATTGTGGTTCGGTTCGGTTCAGTTCGGTTCAACGGTTTAATGTATATTTAAATAAATAAAAATAAACATAAAATAAAATATACATTATAATAATTATTTAAGATTAATATCAAGACTAATACTTTATTTATAATATATAATTATATATTTATACTAATTAACTTAAATTTATATTAATATATATTTTAAATTGATATAATATATATTTAAATATAATATAATATAATATGTAAATAGAGTGGGTCAAACTTTGTCAAATCGGATCAACCGGTTTACCGGTTCGGTTCAGTTTGGGGAGGTGCCGAACCGTACCAAACCGATAAGAAATTATCGGTTCGGTTCGGTTCAAAAAACCGAATGGATAACCCCTCAAACCAAACTGAACCAATCAGTTCGGTTTAATTTGGTTCAGTTTACCAGTTTACCGGTTTTACTTGAACACCCCTACAGAAGATGTTATTGGCCGGAATCTCCCGGAGAAGATGTTATATATTGACCACAACTTAAAAGTTTAATGCCCTTTTTGGTAACACTATTAGGTACCTTTATCACTATCAATTTTAAAATTGATATTGATAGGAACCATTAAGAGGTGTTTGGTTAATTGTATCAATTTTAAAATTTGTAGTGCAAACAAAGCATACAATGTAATACAAGTGTCAACTTGTATTACTTTTGATATTGATACTCCAACATTTGAAAATATTAATATCAATATTGATATAGTATCAAAAATGAAACTCTAACCAAACAGGGCATAAACCATCACCAACAAGTGTATCTTGGATGCCTTCAAAGTTGCCCCAATTATATTTTACTGTAGATGGTTATAAATCTTCACCAATAATCTTATTAGTACGTTATCGGCAATAGCTAGAACCCATCAATGATAAGTCTTTTAAAGAAAATATTTTTTTTTTAAAAATGATGTTTTCTTTATGCAACACTTGTATATCATGTACACTTTATAATATATATAATTCATGTGCACACAAAAAATTTCTACTTCATACAAACGGTGAAATCTAACATGTTACTTTAATACAATCAAAATATAACTTGTATATATAATAATTTCATTGATACAAACAATTGAATTCATACAATCTGTTACATAAAAATATTTACAATTCAAACATTTTACGTAAAACTTGTACATACAACTGTCTTTGTTTCATACAGGTAGTCCAATTCAAATAACATATTGCATACACAGGTAAAAATAATTCATGTTCAACATGTAATTTATATAACTTGCAATTTATACAAAGTGGAATATATGTACAACATGTAATTTATACTAGGTGGAATAATACAAAACATACAACCTTACAACTTGAACAAATCCTAAAATATGTATATAATCACATTATGTATTTAATCTAGAATAAACATCTAGCCTATATATAATTAATATTTTATAGAAACATATAAAAATAAGAATTTATACATAAGAATTAATATATAAACTGCCTATCTTGAATAATATCATAACAATCGTAAAGTCATATAACAATAATGAAAAACTACTCATCTTCTTCAAAACATTCCTCATCCTTGCCATTCTCATTATCATCTTCTCCATTCTCATCTCCTTGTTTCTACCTTGCAGATGGCATCAATATGGTTGCCACTCTATCTCCTCTAGTGGCAAATTCAAATCTGCATCTCAATTATTTGTTGATTGATTCCTTGTTTGATAACACTATTAACTACCTCTATCACTATCAATTTTAAAAGAAAAAATTAATTTGAGACCTAATTAAGAAAATAACTTTAATAAAAGACCTAAAGATCAAATATGTTTAATGATAAACCCAACCTTTATAATATCCTTAACTTAACACCCTGTTCGTTAGCCTTCGTCAACCAAGGCATCCAACTGACCTTCCCCTTCCAACTTTGCCCCTTTGTAGCGGGTGATGCCCCTAACTGGCCTGATGCCCTGATGAGTCTCGCAATAGAAGAATCCCTAGCAGGTAGCAGCAGTGTGATAGCAAAGGGGGCGACAGCAAAAGAATCCCTAGAGCTGAGTAGTGGTGCGACAGCAAAGGGGGCCATGGTGAGAAGGAGAAGAAGAGATCGCAAACGAGCAATGGGTAACGGGACATAATCTGGTGGGGGCAACCAAGGCAGGATGGCGGAAGTGGAGGTTGAGGCAAGGGTCGAGCGGGTGCACAAGTTGAGAAGCTGGCACAAGTCGCAGGCACATGGCCGCTGACAGGTGCGTGCAACTTTCGCATGGCAAGGATATGCAGGTGGTGCACCACGGGGACGCGTGAAGGCTGGCACCTAAAGGCAGCGAGCGATAGAGGGGCCAAGGCGGAGCTGGACAGAGCAAGGCATATGCGGCTGGCCAAAGCTGCAACTGGCATCAAGCACAGCCGTGCAAGGGAGCATGGGCGCCAGTTGTAGACACACAATTTTGGTCTAGTTGGAGAGCTTAAATTCTTATTTTCATGAAGAATATTTTAGTATCCTTTCAAGGAAACCGAGTTTTTTGGAAGATCAGGTGCTTTTGACACATTTCAAGCGGGATCAAAGGGGCTTTGACTGGGGTCAAAGTGCCCCATGTATGGGGCACCAGGTGCCCATATATAGGACGCTTGGCACCTAGTTAGACCGACTTGACAAGTTGATTTGACCCCTCTAATACTCGTCTTGTTGAGTTAGCATGGCTCATGTGTAAGGAATCATTCATACAAGTTTGGTGCAGCGGAAGCGACAATTCTTATGAGTTCTTTTAGAATCTGTCTCAATCGGAACTGAACGACAAAAACCTGAAAACTAATCAAATCGGGTTCGAATATACCTGATAGGGATTCATATAATCCCATGGAGAGGAAGAAGATGAGCTTCTCAAGCTCTTCAAACCGTTCAAGTGTCCGGTCTCCAGCAGTATCGACACGAACTTCATCCACAACAGGTTCTCCCTTCGCGTCGGCCTCGAGAACTCTTCCCGAATGGAGCTCCATTGACCATGGACACCTTCTAGAGAGAGGAGAAGGTAGGGAGAAGGCTAGGGATGTGGTTTTTACCCTTGGCTTGATGGGGTTTGGCTAAAACCATTAGTATTTATAGAGAATTTTGGAATTTTTCATAAAAACACAAAATTTCCATAAATTACATTCTTGCCCCTGTACTTGTGGATAAGTCCTTTTGTGTGTGACCCACTAGGCCCAATAGCCTATTTTGTTTAGGCCTAAATAAAATAGAACAATTCTATTTAATTTAATTAAATCTGTTATCCGATAACAGATTAATCGACCTACCGATCATGAAGGGTACAAGGGACATCCCATGATTCTAAATGGCTATGGGGATAATCTCATCTCCATTGAGCCTTTCCATCATCAGTTACCTCATGGATATAAACCCTCATCCATCTAATGTCCCAGTCGGAAAGGAGTACGGCATCGACTGTCAACTCCTTAGTGTACCGACTATATAGGATCCTGTACTTGGAATTAGATTAATTGGAAAACTCCTTTTCCAATTATCCTATCTACCCTGGTCAGAGATTTAGAGTACTATCCCATAGGACATTCACTCTCACTTATCGAGAGTGGATGATCCCTTGTTGTCCGCTCAATTACCTCCATCGGGTTTTCCTTGTGCCCGATCCATCGCTATACTGGACCATCTATACGGTGATCCATAAGACAATGGTCAAAGCACAAGTTCCACCCAACAAGGCATCTTTGGCGACTTATGTAAAAGGTCCAACCATGCAACCGTGATGATAGAAAACCCTGATAGACAGTTCGGTAAGATACCATTTAGGATTTCTAATTTGGTCAGTTCAGTGAACTCATTCAACTAATGAGCACCTATATATGTATCTCAGTGTCTCCACACTAATGACCAATGAGATTGGTCATCCTCATCACATGAGAAGACATCCCATACACTAGTCTATCCGAATCCTTGATGTCCCGTCTCAAGTATCCTATGACTAGGAACATTTAGATCAAATACCTCTAGATGATCAATCTCATTATCATGATTTCATCATGATTTAATCATCATTGTATTTGATCAAGGACTTCAATATGATATTCGCATCTAATAAGAGCTTATAATGAAGATTTGCCTAATTAATTGAATAAGATATATCTAGAAATGTCAAATCATATCATATATGTTTGGCTTGTAGGGCATACATTTCTATCAATCTCCCACTTGCACTAAAGCCAATCACCCATCTGGCTGATCTATATTAGCTTGAGGTGAAGCTTAAACACTCTTTGAGTAACTGCTTCAGTTAGTGAATCTGCAATGTTATTAACGGTAGATACTTTATCTTTAATTATATCTCTATAAGCTACAATTTCTCTGATTGTATGATATCGCCACAGAAGTTCTAAACTTCTGATGAGACATCAGCTCTACCCCATTGGTTTCTCAAAACAATGATGCATTTTCAGAGAAAATTGGGACAATCCCATACCTTAGATGAGAATCTTCATCTAGACTACTTCTCAAGTAGTGTGCAACCACTATGTAAACTTGTTTACATATGCTGTAAAATTTACAGTGTTCTATCACATAGAACTCTTTCAGCTCACTTCACCACCATTATTCTGACTTAATATCAAACTTATTTAATTAGAAGCTTGTGTTTGTAAAACTATAAGACTTCAAGTCTTATCCTCCATTGTATAGAGATATATTCTTAGTGCTTCTCAAGTACCAAATGATATATCTCTAAACTATCTAGTGACTCTCACCTGGATCTTCCTGTTGAATGCTCATAACAGTTATAGCATTAATCATTTCATGTATGTAGTATCATAAATGTGATAGACCTTATGACAAAAGCATAAGGGCTCTACTCATGTGACTCTTTATCTCTCAAGAAGTCTACAAAGACAACACTTTAGAGAGATCAACTCCACACCACATAGGTAAGAAACCTATCTTGGAGTTTATCATATCAAACCCTTTGACTATGGTTAATACGTACATTAACTGGACATTGATTTTAGATCTCAAAACCCAAATTATGTTTGGAGGATCAATTTGATAGCTAGGTTCACTTATGATAGTATACCTACTTCATTCTTAATGAGTAGTATGTCATCATAAAATGTCAAGAAAGTAATAGCACTCCCATTTATCTTCTTGAATACACAAGGCTCCTCTTTGTTCTTAGCGAAGTTATAAGATTTAATCTCATTAAACCTTATATACGATCTATGGGAAGTTTTACTTTAGTCCATAAATGAATTTAATACACACTCTTCTTAGATGTTATTGGGACTTGATTCCCAATAGTATCACATACACCTGTTCCTTAAAATACTTTAGAGGAACACGATCTTAACTTCCAATTAGCTTATCATATAATCATAGTGTGTAACAATCAAAATCCGAATGGATTAATCCATAGAATAGGTAAAAGATCTCATCATAGTCAACTATTTGTCTTCGATGATATCCTTTTAAACTATTCTCACCTTTGAAGGTCTCTACATTCTAATCCACTCCAATCTATTCTTTAGTGATCCATTTATTCCTTTGGATACTATACCCTTAGGTGGATCTATCAAGTTCTAAACTTGATTAGAATAGATAAATTTTATATCGAATTTTATTATCTCTTCCCATTTATGAATCAATATCTCATATTGGTTCTTTATAGATCCTAGGATCAATATCCATATTATCTTATGCCTCATTTCATCTATCAGAGATATGTCTCACATATCTCTTAGGTTGAATGAACACAAGTAAAGACCTATGAATTTGCCAATGTGTAATTATTAATTAGCACCTTAATAGAAGTGTTATTGGGTTGTGAGACTGGAACATCTTCCATATATAGCTTTCTACCACTATCTTTCTTAAGAAGGAACTTTTCCTTTAGAAATATAGTGAGCTGAATAACACATACCTTTATACATAAGGGTCGTATATTTAATATCCAAAAGTTTCCTTTGGATATCCCACAAGCAACACTTCATAGTCTTATATTTCAACTTGTTAGAGTTATACTTCTTCACCAGGTCGGACATTCCGAAACCTTAACTTGCTTAAGGTCAAGTTTTAACCCCTTTTCCATATCCTATATGGAATAATCAAAACAGACTTAGAAGATACCTATTAAGATCAAGTGGTTATAACGAGTACTTAACCAAAAATAGACAAAGCGGAAATTTGCAAAGCTTGTCATTGTCCATATTATGTCCTACATAGTATGGCTTTTCATTTTAGCTACTCAATTAAGCTAAAATGTGTAAAGAGGTGTCCTTTAAAATTAAATTCTATTATCCTTCAAATATATGTGAATTATGTACTTAAGTATTCCCCTCCTTGATCTCATCAAAGAGTTCAAATACTTGTTCCATTAGTATCTCTACTTCATTCTTAATCTCAGATAATTTCTCAAAGGTATTAGATTTGTACTTCATAAAGTATATATATCCATACCTAGAGACATCATATTTGAAATAATGAAGTAGAAATATTCTTCTTTAGCCTTACTAGATATGGGCTAACATACATCTTGATGTACGAGTTCTAATAACTCATTAACCCATTCTCCATGTCTATATAAAGATAAAGTGTAGATTGATCTAAATCAACCCATTTCCTCTTAAAAGGAATATTCACACATAACATGAGAGCTAATATATCAAATATGATTAAATAAATCATTAAGCTCCCTATGGAAAACACTTTGTCATTCAATCTATTAGAACATCTAACAATTCCACAGCTTAGAATAAATCAACATTTATTCAAGCTGGAAATCATGTAATGTTTTTGTAGAAGGATATAATAGTGATCTTAATTATTAAGACATCTCCATAAGGCTATTAAAGAATTTGTACCTGTAGACATGCAATTTTGGTCTAGTTGGAGAGCTTAAATTCTTGTTTTCATGAAGAATATTTGAAGGGAACCGTGTTTTCCGGAAGAATCAGTTTTTTTGGCACATTCCGAAGAGGATCGATAGAATGATCGACTGGGCCAAAACACCCTGTATATGGGGCACCTGGCACCTTGTATATAGGGCACCTGGCGCCCTATATATAAGGCGCCTGGTGCCCTATTTATAGGGCACTAGGCGCCCTATAAACAAGGCACCAGGCGCCCTATATATAGGGCACCGGGTGCCCTGTATATAGCGCCTGGCACCAAATCAAATCGACTTGACCAGTCGATTTGACCCCTTGTAGTGACTCGTCTTATCGATTTGACATGTCTTATGATGCTGGCACCCTATATATAGGGCGCTTTTCCGCGTGGAACTGCTTTTCGAAAATGGCCAAAGTACCCTCTTTTGGGCTATAAATAGACCCCATTTGGAGCTGTGAGGGGGTTCCAACTCCGTACCACCCTAGAGTTCATCCAATACCACATTTCTAAGCCATCTACACCTCCCATAAGCTTTCAAACTGATATAGGATCACCCCACCAAAAACCCCAAAAACCTGCTGTTATGTCATCCAGAAATATGGTTTTTTCTCTACTTTGAGAGTCTCTATATGTCTCTCCTCTTTGATCCAGCATCCAAACCACCCACCACTAGCTTCATTTGCATATTGTCTACAAGGAGGAGCCCCTACTTCGTCCCGGAAGCCGCCCAGCACTCCGGAGCAGCATCGCGAAGAGGGGAAGAAAATCTGCTCGAGCCAACCTTAGTGCCCCATATACAGGGCGCTTTGACCTTGGTCAACGCGCCCTATAAGTAGGGCACCTACAGCTAGCGCCCTATATATAGGGCACTAGCAGGGGTAGAAGCCAATTTTACGATTTTTGGAGTCCGATCGCCCGTCTGATCGAGTTTTTGTCTTCCTTTTTTATCTTAGAACTTTTCATCATTTTATTTGGCATGCATTAGATCATTTTGCACTTCATATATATTTAAAAACCTACCAAAAATAGGGGTTGGGATTCTATCCCGATCCGGTTAGTTCATACCCTTTTGCATGATTCAGAGTCTATACCAAGCATGATACTATACTCACGGCAGAGCTAATGACCTTCACTTGTTTTTTTTTATGTTTCTATGGAGGACATTCTTAGGTAAACCCGATCGAGGTGAAGCTTCAACCCGATCGGAAGTGAAAGAGCTCACTCAAGCTCTCCTCCTTCGGCCGGCCGAGAGAGGAGAAGTTAGAACCTAACAATCTCCCCCCCTTTCCCATTCACAAAGGTACGACGGTCAAGTTTGTTTTTCATTCTATTTACTTTATATTTAATCACATTTTGGAGCCTTCGGCTCCTGGCGACCACACACACATACACCTACACACACTTTTAATCAAACTACCGGCTCATCCGGGTGCCTACAGTACCTTCCACTAGTAATGATGCAACTATTGCACCATTTCATATGTAGGTCAATGTCTTCTTTGTTAAGCCTTCATTTACTTGTTATCATCTACAACTCCTTGTAGATATAAGATCCATATCCGGTATCTCATACCATTAGATGCATCCATAGTATCTAATATTATGATATACACATATAGTATCTAATACTACTAAGTGTATATTTAAAACAAGTAAATGTCAATGACTTGGATGCATGAAGCTTCTCAAGCTCCACCTTTTGCATTATATACAATACACTTTGTACTTCCTCTTCCACTTATCATCATCATGATTGTGTAAGAATTTTGTCTTATTCTGGCTTTATTATCTTGACCACCTTCTTTTACTATTAACTATCTCCTATTTCTATCTAATGATTTTACTTCTTTCTATTGGTCTCACCAACAAGAAGTAATTAAGATGTATTGTTATTCTAACTTGCCCTTAGTAAGCTCATCACTATGAGCCATGATAGATCTCATATCCATCAATCCATGTTGTCTCTACAATTTATATCTCACAGAGACTAACATCCAGTTTAAGGCAAACAATGCATCTTGTCTATGAGATAAGATCTTATCTATTTATTTTAACATCATTGGATAATCTAAGAGACACCTACTTCTCAAGTAGGATAGTTAATTGGTCAACTATGAGAACAATTCTCTTAGTTCTAAACTGGTCTAAGAAGTGTGAGCCATTCAGATATTTGACATCTACTATGCCATAATAATGGTGGTTTATTATCGTATTCTACAACTGAGATATAATTTTATCAATATAACATTGCAGACATTTATTAAAATTAAGATATGGTCTTTCATCCTAATTTATGCTCCCACTAATTATCGACGAATTTGCATAACCCTCATTATGCAAAGACGGGATATCACGATGAAATCCTAGTGGGGACTAGGACCCTATTAACCTTATAGTGATGACCTTGTGGTAGCACAACAAATCACCCCATACTTAATAGGTAGGCAACTATTGCCAGTTGCAACTCTTAGTAATTCAGCCTCTAGAGTTATGACCTTGTGGTAGCACAACAAGCCATATACTCTAGTTAGGTCAAACCCGCTTGTTATGTTATGAGAATAGATTCTTCGCACAGTCCTTGTTATAGCACAACAAAGCCATGCAAATGGTCCATCCCAAGGTTCGGAAAATGCCTTAGTCATGATCACCAATCCATTGCTGAATGAGTCTTGTGGTAGCGCAACAAACCTATCCAGTGTAAGATTGGCTCATCAAGACCATAACAACGGAAGGCTACGTGAGTCATTCTTAATGTCACACGTTTATCAACCTAATTATGACTAGGAGGGATTTTATTTTAGTCTCATTAATAATATGTGATAAGTATATATAATATCTTTGGAATATCATATATCTAAAGTATAACCTATAGCACACATCCACATATCTAAATATGCACAAAATCAGGTGATCATGGACTTAACCCTAAGCATGCACCTAAGGCACCCCTGTAGGTGCAAATCCTCACTTCATATGCTTGAGTTGGTATGCTCCCACTTCAGAAGGGTGCTTCTCCAAGTGGTCCTACTCTCCAACCTTTCACGAACCAGCTTCTAACTCTTACAAGCGGCTTAAGGGTATGCAGACCCACAAATGTACATAACTCAATAAGAAACCTTGGTTTTAACCAAGGGGAGTACATTAATGGAGGGAGGTAGAATGTACAATCAGATTGTATAGAGAGAGAAGAGGCACACGCAGGCCCCATTTAATAACATAACCAACACAATTAAAAGCAATCACAAGCCAAGCACAATTAAGTCCATGATCACCTCCATAACACACTAACATTAATCACATGAACATAGAGCGCATACGTGATAATCATATGAGATATATCATATATATCAGCATAAAATTATATACTTTATTTTTGAAATTCTCAATTTCATGCATGTCGAATTTTCATGAAATAAATAACATAAAAATAACATGACAACAACATATAAACAATTTATATGAAATAAACATACACATCTAAACTATTTAGAACATTCATGCATTCCCAATACTGTGCAAAGTCAGAAATTAATGTGCCAATTTATATTCTATAAAATCTCATTTTACAGAATTAATTAAGACACTAATTATATAAGTTAAACATTTAAAACAATTTTAAAGTTTAACCATGAGTGAATCTATGTAAATAGGGCTTAAAATTATCTAACATGCCATTAAACACTTTAAAACATGTTAAGTAATATTATATAACTTTTTGGATTTTTTTTTTGATTTTTTTGGCAATTTTTCAGATTTTTTATGATTTTAAACAATTTAAAAACATTAGAAAAGAGTTGGCGCATTGCGCCGCGCATGGCGGCGCACTGCGCCCGTCCTACGTGAGCTCGTCTGCACCGGCGTGCACTGGCGCATTGCGCCGCTGCCGCCGCCGCCGCCGCGATGTCTGTGCTGCCGGTGCACCAGCCCGGCACGCGCGGTCCTGCGCTCGGGCTCCCGGTCAAACCAGGTGTTGACCCGGATCTGGATCCGGGTCTGGATCGGATCCTCCTCCGCACGATAAGGTCGCGGCCGGTGCACTGTTCATTCGAAGGAAGTCCATCCCATAGAATCGGACTTATCTCCTTACTCAGACCTCCAACAAATCCTAAAAAATATGCGTTGGAATACTTATCAAATAGGGAATATAAAAATGTTGTCCTCATATCCAGGAAAAATACCAATCGATTACAAAATGAGGAATAAGAGGCGGCGGTCACCGAGATTCCGTAGTGAAATCTCCATTTTGCAACGAAGATAACTCCTTATCCAGGAAGCCAAATATTCTACAAAAATACAATTTAGAATCCCCATCAAATGAGGTTTCCAAATATTTATATATCCCTTCAGATAAAAATTCTCTAGCAATGGGAAATCAGGAAGAAACAGGTCAGCGCCGCCAAACTCCGCGACGATTCCTATGGGTTCCTTTAGAATCTGTCTCAATCGGAACTGAACGAAAAAAATCGAAACTAATCAAATTGGGTTCAAATATACCTGATAGGGATTCACATAAACCCATGGAGAGAAAGAAGATGAGCTTCTCAAGCTCTTCAAACCGTTCAAGTGTCCGATCTCCAGCAGTATCCACACGAACTTCATCCACAACAGGTTCTCCCTTCGCGCCGGCCTCGAGAACTCTTCCTGAACGGAGCTCCATCGACTATGGACACCTTCTAGAGAGAGGAGAAGGTAGGGAGGAGGCTTGGGACGTGTTTTTCACCCTTGGCTTGATGGGGTTTGGCTGAAACCATTAGTATTTATAGAGAATTTTGAAATTTTTCATAAAACCCAAAATTTCCATAAATTACATCCTTGCCCCTGTACTTGTGGATAAGTCCTTTTATGTGTGACCCACTAGGCCCAATAGCCTATTTGTTTGAGGCCTAAATAAAATAGAATAATTTTATTTAATTTAATTAAATCTGTTATCCGATAACAGATCAATCGGCCTACCGATCATAAAGGGTACAAGCCACATCCCATGATCCCAAATGGCTATGGGGATAATCTCATCTCCATTGAGCCTTTCCATCATCAGTTACCGCATGGATATAAACCCTTATCCATCCAATGTTCCGGTCGGAAAGGAGTACGGCATGGACTGTCAACTCCTTAGTGTACCAACTCTATAGGATCCTGTACTTGGAATTGGATCAACTGGAAAACTCCTTTTCCAATTATCCTATCTACCCTGGCCAGGGATTTAGAGTATTATCCCATAGGACATTCACTCTCACTTACTGAGAGTGGACGATCCCTTGTTGTCCGCTCAATTGCCTCCATCGGGTTTTCCTTGTTCCCAATCCATTGCTATACTGGACCATCAATACGGTGATCCATAAGACAATGGTCAAAGAACAAATTCCACCCAACAAGGCATCTTTGGCGACTTAGGTCAAGGGTCCAACCATGCAACCATGATGATAGAAAACCCTGATAGACAGTTCGGTAAGATAACATTCAGGATTTCTAGTTTGGTCAGTTCAGTGAACTCATTCAACTAATGAGCACCTGTATGTGTATCTCAGTGTCTCCACACTAATGACCAATGATATCGGTCATCCTCATCACATGAGAAGACATCACATACACTAGTCTATCTGGATCCTTGATGTCCCGTCTCAAGTATCCTATGACTAGAAATATTTAGATCAAATACCTCTAGATGATCAATCTCATTATCATGATCTCATCATGATTTAATCATCATTGTATTTGATCAAGGACTTCATTATGATATTCGCATCTAATAAGAGCTTATAATGAAGATTTGCCTAATTAATTGAATAAGATATATCTAAAAATGTCAAATCATATCATATATGATTGGCTTGTAGGGCATACATTTCTATCATCATGATGCTAGCATCCCATTAACAGGGCACTTTGTTGCATGGAACAACTTTTTGAATATTCTCAAAAGTACCTTTCTTTTGGCTATAAAAGGACCCCCATTTAGAGGTTTTAGGGGACCCCAAGCCCGTCTACCACTTCATATCATCCACCACTATGTATTTAAGCCTTCACAACATCTCCTCAAGCCCTTAGATCATCCTGAAATCCTCCCTCAAAAACCTAAAAACTTACAAATTTTTTTTTCAGAAACATGGTTTTTCTCTGACTTTGAGGGCCCCTACACATTTTTTCCTTTAAATTTAGTGCCAAACCACCCTTCCATTAGCTTCTCGTGTGTATTGGCTATTTGGAGAAGTCCCTCTTCCATCTTGTAGGTCATCCTACGCTCCGGGGAGACACCGCAAAGAAGGGAAGAAAATCTGCCGGAACCAGTCCCTAGTGCCCCATCAAGGGGGCGCTGACTTTGGTCAACGCACCCCACTAAAAAGGCACCTACAGCTAGCGCCCTGTTAGCAGGGCACTAGTAGAGGCAGACCCCGTTTTGCATTTTTTTGAGTAAATCCGGCCGAGGCAGAGCTTCAACCAGTTCAAAGACAAAGGACTCACTAAGCTCTCTTCTTTTGGCTGGCTGAGAGAGGAGAAGTCAGAACCTAACAATCTCTTTACTTCCAAAGGTACAACGGTCATCCTTATTCTCTATTTCATTTCTTTTTCATTCTACTATATTTTGGAGTCTTTGGCTCCTGGAGACTACGACCATTAACACCCCCCCATCCACCAAGTCTCCAAAGCGAGTGTAGGGTCTCCTACAAATGAATGGATAGAAGATCTTCGAATTCATTTCGGGTGTTTACATCTTTCAGTGATCACGGTGGGACCAACTTTGTTTTAGTGAGTTCTTCTTTTCTTTCTTGAGAATGTCCACTTGAAAACATGTCTATTTTCACTCTAATTCTCATTTGAGCCATTTCCATTTCCTTGCATTTCTATTTGCTTGCTTACATGCTTGTTTATTTCCTTGGAGTATCATCTAGTTTCTTCCAATTTACTTGCTTTCCGTTGGTCTTTTACAAGCATAACAATCTCATTTCTAGCTTTGTTTATCGACTTACTTTGCTTTAGAATCTTAGATATCATCTCCTTTCTTCCCTTCTTAAGTATACTTGCCTATTTTTTTCCTAAGTCTAATTCTTCTTTAGCAAATTTTCAAAGCATGCTTAGTTAAATTAGTGCTTTCTTCCCTTCTTAAGTATACTTGCCTATTTTTTTCCTAAGTCTAATTCTTCTTTAGCAAATTTTCAAAGCATGCTTAGTTAAATTAGTGCTTTCTTCTATCTTAGTTTGATTCTATATCATTGTCTTGTTTACTTAATTTCTACGACATCTCATTGATCGTTGTATGTTTTTATTTTTCTTCTTGCTTGCATCTTAATTCCTTGACATTTCACTTGCATTTAGCATACATTGGAATTTCAGCTCCTTAGGTCATCCGAGAAGGGGGCTCTCTCCTCCCAAAGCCCTACACATCTAAACACCCCTCTTGGTGGTTACCAACTCCTCCTCTGGGGATTCCCTCTCGGAAGGACTGAGTAGTTTCCATCAAGACCTTTGTAAGTTCCTAGACGTGAATAATTCCCTCTTCACTGATCGGGTAGGTCGTATATTTTCACCCCAAAACCCAGAGTACTTATTACCTATCGTTGTGAAAAGAGTGACAACTTTAAATTGCTCGGCGTTGTAAGAGCATAGGGTCCTACCCATTTATTTGAGTTGACAATACTTCTCTTAACAAGCCATTAATTTGAGGTTGAAACAAAAAAAAATTACGTTAATCATTCCCAAGTCTTTGCTATTACTTTTTTTTGCAAACAAAAATTAAAAATTAAACAAAAATTCCAGAATCACCTAAAAAATCAAAACAAAAATTTGTTTGATGTTAATTTGCTTGATAACTTGTTTGACAAAAAAAGTCAAAACAGGGGACAAAAATAAAGAAACAAAATAAGAAAGAAGAAATTTTTGAGCTTTTATTTGTCAACCTTCTTGTTGGTTAATGAATCTAGGGTCAGGACAAGTTATCGGAATGGCATATCAGAGATACGAGTAGCTGCAATTGGAATATGACCAATCTTATTTCTACCCTGATGCTGTATGTGCAGTCAATGAAGTTAAAATTATCCCCGAACCTAGTCAAATTTCTCCTCAAACCAATCTAAATTCACTTTGGGAGGCATTCTCTCATGCCGACCCTACCAAACTTCAAGCTATCGATGCCATCCTCGTGGGAAAGTCACCTGCCGACCACATTTCTCCCGAAGGTGGTCTTCACATCTCTACCCCTCGGTCAGTGGCACATCAACCCAATGTGCCTACTCATGGCCATTCTCATATTGGGCTCGTAGCCCCAATTTCTCCTTATTCGGTGGCTAATTTGGATTATCCCGATCCAAATGTTGTTATTCCTTCTAGGCCACCAGTTTATTCTTCTAATCATCTCAACCCTACTCACCCTTTGGTGCATCCCCCAATCTACCCTTCTTATCTGGCCACTTCGGCCCATCCAATCTCAATTCCAGTGCACCAAGCACCCACTCCTTATCCTAATCTTGGGGAACCTTTTGTTGATCAGCCTTTGATTAACAAAATAAATCAAATGGATGAACAATATAGAGAACTTAGACGTCTGATAGACATAAAGGCATCCCCTTAAATTTCTCTTCTTTCCCTCCCTACTTTTCATCTACCTACCTCGGAGATGTCGGTATTCTGCTGTTACAATGGGACCGATAATCCCTTCATTCATATCAAGGACTTTATTTATGAGTCGGTAATGTGGCAAAATGACCCAAGGGACCTTGCTTTTCTTTTCAGAAGAACATTATTGGGTTCAGCTCCAGAGTAATTCTACTCGCTTGACTCTTTGGAGGCGAGTAACTTTGAAAGTGTTAAAGCTAAATTCTTGCAGAGATATCAAGATAGGGTCAAACCAACATATTCCATCACCGATCTCATGGTTGAGAGAATGAGCCATGATGAAGACTTTATCAGATATGCTAATAGGTGGAGGTCAATGACAGAAAGGCTTACTGATTCCATTTCAGAACTGGAGCAAGTGAAGATGATCATCACCAATGCCACTCTGGCCTTAAAGAATATGTTGGCTTTGCATCACCCCACCTCCATGAGTGAACTTTATGAGAGGGCACAGTATATCCAAATACAGCTTAGGGATTCACCCATCATGAACATATTTGATCCCAGATCCTGAGCTGTCAAAAAAATCACTTTTACCACAACTGGCCCAGTAACTGAGGGTGTAGTGACAAATGAAAACTTTAATGTTGTAGAGAACCCACTTAGCAATTATCAACACCAGTTCAAGAACCCTCAACAAAATCAACCATTTAGAAACCCTCGCCAACCTTAGCCTCACCCTCAACCTCAGTTCCAGCCCCGTCAGCAACAAGCTTCAATCACTCAGTGACCGCGACAACTAGCCATATAAGCCCCAGTTCCCCAAGCACTGTGGCAACAACTGGCCAATTACAACCAAGCACCCCCTCCCATGGCCTACAAACCCCAAAAGGTAGGACCTAAGAGGAGCCATTATCCACCTTTGTCGTACTCTCTCATAGACATCTTTAATGCACTCATAGCGGCTGGGCAAATTGCATTGTTAAGGGAGAAGTTGGAGTGGACGCAAAATGCCAACACAGAGAGATACTGTCTGTTTCACAGATATCCTGGGCACATCGTGGAAAATTGTTTTTAGTTCAAAGATTACATCCACGACCTTAATGAGCAAGGTAGTATTGACTAGGACTAAATGGGGGAATACATCAGAACAGTGAAAAATCAACCTCAACGATAGCACGCACCAGCTCAACAACAACAACAACAACAACAACAACAACAACAACAACAACAACAACAACAACAACAGAACCCCAACCTGGGGATTATCCAAAATCCTTTACCTCCACATGCGCCCACACCTGGGAATCAACATATTAATCCCATCTTGATCTCTTCCTAGGAGTATCATGATCGAGGCAAAAATTGGCAAGTTAAGGGAGCCACCTCCACCATGCATGTCAACCGAACCGTCCACTCTATACCCCGAATGACTGTCACCTAATCCCATCACATTAAACTGACCACCCATCATCTGAGTGCCATCACGACCCATCATAACACCACCAGCCATACAACTCCAATCAATATGAACCCTAATCTGCCCAGTTGATCCACCATAAACATCACCACCACTAGGACCCATCATCATCCCGCCCCCGTGCAACTGTACCTTCACAACCTACCTAGCCCACCATGCCTCAAACCACCATCATTACACCCATCTCAAGAGCTCCCATCATTCGACCTAACCCACCACCCGCCACTACCACCCCGACTATAGCTCCTCAACTGCCATGATACTCAGTAGTGGACTCATGTTCCAAAGGGTCTTTCCGCAAGCTGATCAATCAGGGTTGGCACCAAAAACAGAAGAAGAACACATTGAAGAGCCATTGCCTGGGACATCCTAGGACTTGTCGAAATATCTTAATAAAACCCCAACACGGATCTCTATCATAGAGTTGATTAAAAGATCCAAAGTCAATCAAGAGATTCTCCAACAGTACTTATAGTAAGTAATGGTGAACGAGAGCCTCCGCTGGAAAGATCTCATCGGTTTTGGTCCCAAGAAGTGAGTACCCGACCTTACATTCACTAAGGAAGAGTTGGTTGACCTAGAAATAAGGAAATGTGCCTTATGCATCACAATCCACATCAATAGAGTTGGCATTAAGTCATGTTTGGTTGATAGCAGAGCCTCCATTAACATTCTACCACCAGACGCATTACATCTTTGTAAATTTTTAAAAGATGTCTGGCTATCTCAAATAACAGTGACTGCATATCACAACTCGAAAAAGCCTGCCAATGGCATGATTACATTATATGTAAAGCTTGGACCCCAAACAGTCACTGTTGACTTTCACATGCTTGAGATGGATCCAACCTACAAAGCTATTCTGGGACGGCTCTATTTGGAAGCACTAGAGGTAGTTGCCTCCACCAATAACCAGTGTCTCAAATTCTCTTATAAGGGACAAGTGATTAAGGTGACTAGCATGCCCCTAGACCATATATCTAATGGAAATGTATGCCCTACAAGCCAATCATATGTGATATGATTATACATTTCTTATAATATCTTATTCAGTATAAATGACATAATCTTTATTACTTGCACTATCTAGATGCGACTATCGTAATGATGTCCTAGGTTGCATGCAATGATGATTGAATCATGATAAGATCATGATAATGAGATCGATCATCTAGAAGCATGTACTCTAAATGTTCCTAGTCGTAGGATCCTCGAGACGGGACATCAAGGATCCGGTAAGACTAGTGTATATGATATCTTCTCATATGATGAGAATGACCGATCTTATTGGTCAACAGTGTGGGGACACTGAGATACATGTACAAGTGCTCATTAGAGGAATGAATTCACTGAACTGACCAATATAGAATCCCTGAATGGTATCTTACAGAACTATCGATCAGGGTATTCTATCATCACGGTTGCACGGTTGGATCTTTGACCTGAGTCGCCAAAGATGTCTTGCCGAGCGTACAATGTACTTTGACTATTGACTTATGGACCACTTAGTATTGTGGTCCTGTATAGTTAATGGATTGGGTATATGGGAAACCTGGTGGAGGCAATGAGCGGACAATAGGGGATCGTCTACTCTCGGTATGAGAGAGAATGTCCTATGGATAGTACTCTAAATACTTGGCCAAGGTAGATAGGATAATTGGAAAAGGGTTTTCCAATTAATCCAATTACGAGTACAAGATTCCATAGTGTCGGTATATTTAGTAGTTGACAGTCAATGCCGTACTCCTATCTGACTGGGACATTGGATGGAGGAAGATTTATATCCGTGTGGTAACTGATGATGGAAAGGCTCTTTGGAGAGGAGTTCATCCCCGAAGCCATTTGGGATCATAGGATGTGGCTTGTACCCTTTATGATCGGTAGGCCGTTAAATCTATTATGGGATAATAGATTTAATTTAAAAGAAGTTGTTCTTTTAGTTAGGCCTCAACCAAATGGGCTATTGGACCTAGTAGGTCACACACATAAGGGCTAATCCATAAGTTTGGGGGTAAGGGTGTAAATATAGAGAAAACAGGGGTTTTTGTGAAAAACTCTAAATTCTCTATATAATAGCGAATTGAGCATTAGCCCCACAAGACAAGGGCTGCAAAATTCATCCCCACCTCTCTCCTTCATGTTTTCCTATACTAGTGGCCGTCGAGAGTCGATGGGACTTCATCCGGGTCGAGTCGGAAGGTCCGACGCGAAGGAGAACCCGACTATGGAGGCGGCTCGTGTGGATACGACTAGAGGCTGCACACTTGAGTAGCTGAACGAGCGTGAGAATGCTCGATCAGCTCTGGTCTTTAGGGATTGTTTGAATCCCACAATGGTACGTGTTTGAAACTGTTTCGAATACCGGTTCTGACGACGTCGTTCGGTTTCGATCGAGACCAAGACAATGATATACGTGGAATCGGGTATTTTCTACTGCGCCAATCTGATTGGACCGATTACCAACAGTGGTATCAGAGCCAGGTTGAAGTCTCGTTCGATTCCGACGTCGTTTCATATATTTCATGTTTTCCCGAATCTGTACAAACGCCCATTTTGACGCAGCAACCATAAACCGTATGGGATATGGTTTGGAGGTTGGTTGCTACTGAATGAATCTCGTGACAAAGGGATTTCCAACTCCACAAACCGTTCAAATTTTGGACTATCGGAGAATTCGGTAGAGGGTCTGAAAGATGATGATTTCGTTATACGGAAATCACCGGTTCGATTTGGGGATTTCTTGAGATCTTCTTCCATGGAGACATTTGATATCTAATAGATGAATTAGAAGATATATAATACGATTATCAAGAGTTTCCCATCGTTCTTTGGCTTCGAAAGGCACTATTGAAGGTCGATTCAGAGTTTTTTCGATGGGGAGAAACTTTAGGGCCGGTGGCACTTGTTTCCTATTTTCTCGTTGATTGAGATTTTTCATGAAAATAAAATAGCATTTTTGGATTCCTTGATCGATTTAGAATCGATTTCCTATTTTTTTGGATTTTTTATGACACCGAAATGTCCGGATTTTGGAAGGTTTTGCCGTTTCCTCTTTTCTGCGTTGTTTCTCTGCTATCGGGTGAAGACGATGATCATTCTGGATCCATCGGGACCCGATATCGGATGCCGTGGCGGATCCGGCATTTAACGCCGGGTCAACTCCCGGTTTGACCGGGAGCGCGCGCGGTTCGCGCGCCGTGATGAAATAAAAAAAATTTGAATCCGTGTGCCCGCAGCGCGCGGGAAGGTGCCGTGCACCACGCCTGCGGCGCACGGGCGGCGCAGTCGGCGCGGATGAGGTGCGGCGCAATGCGCCGAGGCCGTTTATAATTGATTTAAAATTGTTTTAAATCAAACTAAAATCCTAAAAATGCCATGAAAATTCCATAAAATTTTTGAAAAATTCTGGAATATCATATAATAGATTATCAAAATGTTTGATGATCTTTTATATAATTTTGAGATCCATTGTCATAGATTCATTCATTGTTAAGTTTTTAAAATTGTTTTAATGACTTAACTTGAGAAATTAATGTCTAAATTAATTATGTAAAATATGATTTTTCAGAATGATGATTAAGACATTGATTTGGCACTTTTTATAGTTTTGAGAATACATATTGTCCAAATTGTTTGGAGATGCTTGTCTATGTCATATAAATTGTTTATATGTTATTTCATGTTATTTACTTCATGAATAATTCGACAAGCATGAAATTGAGAATTTCAAAACATATGATGTATATTTTATGATATAATAGTTATATCATATTATTATCATGTATTCTTACTATGTTCATGTGATGGTATGTATGTGTGAATGCTTGGATGATCATGGACTGAGTGTATGTCATGTGATGATGCTTATTTGAAGTTGGCATGTAATTAAGGGCCTGCGTGCCTAATCTTCTCTCTTATCAATTCTGATTGTATATTATACCTCTCTCTAAAATGTACTCCCCTTGATTAAGATCAAGGTTTCTTATTTGATTAATGTACATTTATGGGTCTACGTACCCTTAATGCTCTTGTAATGATAAGAAGACCGATCGAGGTGGAGAAGAGAGAGGAATGCAAGGAGAAGGGTTCTTCAAGGCATAATGGCTTGTCAACATTGGCATAGGATGCTGAATCCTTTAATGCATACCGATATGGCTCCGGTCATGCATTAATGTGATGAAAGTCCATGATCATCTATTTAAAATTTGCATATTTGATATGTATGTGTGTGTGCTAGATACCTTAAATATATGGTATTCAAAGGTATTCATATTTATATGTAGCACATACTATGATGAGACTAAAATAAAAACCCTCCTCGTTTAAATTAGGTTGATAAGCGTGGGACATTAAGAGTGACTCATGTAGCCTTCCGTTGTTATGGTCTTGATGAGCCAATCTTAGATTGAGTGAGTTTGTTGTGTTTCCCACAAGGCTTACTCAGCAAGGGATTGGTGATCGTGGCCAAGGCTTAAAGCCGAACCTTGGGGTGGACCATTGGCATGGCCTTGTTGTGTTTCCCACAAGGGCTGTGTTGAGAATCCATACCCATAACGTAACAAGCGGATTTGACCTAACTAGAGTATATGACTTGTTGTGTTTCCCACAAGGTCATGACTTTAGAGGCTAAATGACTAAGAGTTGCAAGAGTTGCAACTGGCAAAAGTTGCCTACCTATTAAGTATGGGATGACTTGTTGTGTTTCCCACAAGGTCGTCATCATAAGGTTAATAGGGTTTTAGTCCCCACTAGGATATCATCGTGTTATCCCGTCTTAGCATAATGAGGGTTATGCAAATTCGTCGAAATTAGTGGGAGCATAAATTAGGATAAAAGACCATATCTTAATTTATATTAAATGTCTGCAATATTTTATAAATAGAATTATATCTCCGTTATAGAATTAGATTCTTAACCATCAGTTATCTTGCTTACTAGAAGTCATTAGGCTCATTTATATTAACTTCCTTGACTGGTTTAGAATCATGAGAAGTGTTCTCATGGTTGACCATATAACTAACCTACTTGGGAAGTGGGTGCCTACTAATCATCTAATAGTATGAGAAGATGAGATCTTCATCTCATCAGAAAGATGTATTATTTGTCTTACACTAAATGTTAGTCTCTATATGAAGTCTAGAGGCAACATGGACGGATGGATATGAGATCTATCATGGCTCATGATGATGAGCAAATTTAAGGCAAGATTAAAATAACAATACATGTTCAATACTTCTTGTTGGTAAGACCAATGAAAAGAAGTGAAATCATTAGATGAGAAGATGAAGTCATAGTTAAAAGTCAAGAAGTTGGTCGAGGATATTAAGCTCAAATAAGACATAGGATTGCTCTTCTACTATCATGATGATGATTGGTGGAAAGTATATTGAATATATATATATATATATATATATATATATATTGCAAAGAAGGAGCTTGAGAAGCTTCTGGCATCTCAGTCATCGACTTACTTGTCATACACATACACATCAAGTATAAGATACTATTTGTGTATATTATACTATAAGATACTAAACATATGTCTTATGGTATAAGATACCAGATGTGTGTATCTTGTATGAGATATTAGATATACATATCTTCTATAAGATGTTATATATGCATTTATTGGTACGAGATACTAAATATGCATCTTATATCTACAAAGGTTGCAGATAATGACAAGTAAATGAAGGCTTGACGTATAAATATTAACCTACATATACAAATGGTGCAAGAGTTGTATCATTGATAGTGGGAGGTACAAATCTTTAGTAGCCTTTTGGGGTGTTTTTATGATGAAGATTGTTGGTTTTATCCTTCTATATGAACAATATCGATATTTCCTACTTGAATAAATATTAAAAATTTTTGAGCTATGGAAATGATAATTGTTCTAAGATTATGAATGGCAAAATGTTTGCTAGTGGAAGCTTAGTAAATAATTTACTCATATGAGATATGTAAGCTCTCATGGTATGTGTGAATGCTCCTCTTAGGAAGAAATGGGTTGATATAGATCAATCTATTTCTTTAGCTTAATATAGACATGGTCATATCAATGAGAAAAGACTTAAGGAGTTCCATATAGATGGAAACATGAAGGCAAATGATTTTGAATCATTAACCAAATGTGAGTCTTATCTCATTGAAAAATGATTATCTCTTCATTTACTAGAAATGGAGGGTGGACCAAGGAGTTAATAGAACTCATACATTTGGATGTGTATTGGTCTGTGTCTATTAAGGCTAAAGATGGACATCCTTACTTCATCCTTAATAGATAATTTCTCTGGGCATAGATATGTGTGCTTGTGAAGTGCAAATATGAGACTTTGAGAAATTGTCTAAAGTTATAAATGAAGTAAAGAATAAATTGAAAGAGTATTAGAGCTTTTGGATTAGATCAAAGAGTGAAATACTCAAATACTAGATTCACACATCATTTGAAGGATAATACAACTACATCTTAATAGACATCTCCCTATAACCTTTAACTTACTTGAGTAGTAGAAACAAGGGTGATTGTGTCATGTGTGACATGACACAAGTAATGACAACCTTTGCAATATCTTCCTTATCTATTTAGGGCTAAGCACTCAATATGACCACTCTATATTGGTACCTTCTAAATTTATTCTGATTATTCCATATATGATATGGAAGAAAGGGGTTAACTCTTGATCTTAAACTAGTTAAGATTTCGGAATGTCCGACCATGATGAAGATGTATAACACATAATAATTAGAATATAAAATAGAAGTGTAGACTTGTGGGATATCCTAAGGAAACTTAAGAATATTTAAATATACCACTTTATGAGATAAAGGGTATGTGTTTCACAATTTACTGTACTCCTAGAGGAAGAGTTCCTCTTTGAGGAAAACAGTGGGAGCAAGGAATTTCTGGAAGGTGTTCCAGACCCACAACCCAAAGACACTTCTATTAAGGTACTGATTAATAATAGCATGCATCATAGGTCTTTAATTGTGCTAATTCAATCTTGTAGATATGTGAGACATATTTTTGATGGAAGAATATAGGCACAATAAAGTGAGGATACTGATCCAAAGACCTATGAAAGGCAATATGAGATATTGATTCTAAAATAGGAGAAGACGATAAGATCTATAATAATATCTATCTATTTTAGCCAAGTTTGGAACTTGGTAGATCCACCTGAGGGTAAAGTACCCATTAGGTGTAAATGAAAAGAAAAGATGGATAGGAGTGAATTTGAAGGTGAGACCTTCAAGGCATGGATGATTGAAAAGGCATCATCTAAGTTAAAGAATTGACTATGATGATATCTTTTAACCATTGCCATAATTCAATCCATTTAGATTTTATTGGTACACATTATGACTATGATATATGTCAATTAGGATGTTAAGATAATATTTCTCCAATGGTCAAATTTAAGGAGAGGTGTATATGATACAACCTCTGTAGTATATGATACAACTTGAGGGATGTGAGTCCCAAAACATCCAAAGAATGTGTACACGTTGGTAATGTCCATTCATGGACTACAACAATATTCTCAACCTTGGAATATAAGATTTGATAAGATTGAATCTTATGACTTCATTTGGAATGAAGAAGAACCTTGTGTGCATAAAAATGCTAGTGGGAGTGCTATTATATTCTAGACATTTTATATTGATGGCATACTACTCATTATGAATGATGTAGGTATGTTATCATCCATGAAGCCTAACTATAAAAATAAATCCTCCATAATTATTCTGGGAAAAGCTTCCTAAGGATTTAGGTCTATGGAGATAGATCTAAAAGAGATGCATGGCTTGACCCATTTGTTGTGCATAGATACCATAGTCAAAGGGTTTGACATGAAAACTCCTATATAGGTGTCTTGCCTCTAAGATATGGAGTTTATCTCTTTTAAAGAGAGATATAATACATGAATATAGTCTCTTATGCCATAGTCATAGGGTCTATCATGTATACTATGTACATAGCCTAATGTGATGAGTACTTTAAGTGTTATGAGTAATCATCAGGCAAATCCAAGTGAGAGTCACTGGATAGTTAAGAAGTATATCCTTAAGTACTTGTAAAGTAGTAAGGATGCATTTCGAGTATGGAGGATAAGACTGGAAGTTTGAGTTAGACTTAAACTTCTAGTTACATATGACTGGTAGCTAGGGTACATGTTTACCTAGTTGGTGGTGCAGTGAGCTAGAAAAGTTCCATGCTATAAACACTGTAGATTTTTCAAATCACAATTGCTGCCGACTGCTTATGAAGTAGTCTAGATGAAGGAGTTCATCTTATATTAGAGAGTTGTCTCTAATATCTCTGATAATGTACCATTATTTTGTGAAAATGATGGATCATTACTTTTGTAGTGGATCCTTTGTCTCATCAGAAGTTTAAACACTTCTGTGGCAATACTACATGATCAGAGTGGCTGCAACTTAAGGAGATATGATTAAAGATAGAGTATCTTAAACTATAAATATTGCAGATCCACTAACTAAGGCCCTGAGTTAAAGTGTGTTTGAGAGTCACCTTGGGCTGATGGAGATCAGACATGTGGGTGCTTTAGTGCAGGTGGGAGATTGATGGAAATGTATGCCCTACAAGCCAATCATATGTGATATGATTTTACATTTCTTATAATATCTTATTCAGTATAAATGACATAATCTTCATTACTTGCACTATCTAGATGCGACTATCGTAATGAAGTCCTAGGTTGCATGCAATGATGATTGAATCATGATGAGATCATGATAATGAGATCGATCATCTAGAAGCATGTACTCTAAATTTTCCTAGTCGTAGGATCCTCGAGACGGGACATCAAGGATCCGGTAAGACTAGTGTATATAATATCTTCTCATATGATGAGAATGACCGATCTTATTGGTCATCAGTGTGAGGACACTGAGATACATGTACAGGTGCTCATTAGAGGAATGAGTTCACTGAACTGACCAATATAGAATCCTTGAATGGTATCTTACCGAACTGTCGATCAGGGTATTCTATCATCATGGTTGCACGGTTGGATCTTTGACCTGAGTCGCCAAAGATGTCTTGCCGAGCGTACCATGTACTTTGACTATTGACTTATGGATTACTTAGTATTGTGGTCCTGTATAGTTAATGGATTGGGTATATGGGAAACCCGGTGGAGGCAATTGAGCGGACAATAGGGGATCGTCTACTCTCGGTAGGAGAGAGAGAATGTCCTATGGATAGCACTCTAAATCCTTGGCCAAGGTAGATAGGATAATTGGAAAAGGGTTTTCCAATTAATCCAATTACGAGTACAAGATTCCATAGTGTCGGTATATTTAGGAGTTGACAATCAATGCCGTACTCCTATCCGACCGGGACATTGGATGGACGAAGATTTATATCCGTATGGTAACTGATGATGGAAAGGCTCTTTGGAGAGGAGTTCATCCCCGAAGCCGCTTCGGATCATAGGATGTGGCTTGTACCCTTTATGATCGGTAGGTCGTTAAATCTATTATGAGATAATAGATTTAATTTAAAAGAAGTTGTTCTTTTAATTAGGCCTCAACCAAATGGGCTATTGGGCCTAGTAGGTCATACACATAAGGGCTAATCCATAAGTTTGGGGGTAAGGGTGTAAATATAGAGAAAGCAGGGGTTTTTGTGAAAAACTACAAATTCTCTATGTAATAGTGAATTGAGCATTAGCCCCACAAGACAAGGGCTGCAAAATTCATCCCTACCTCTCTCCTTCACGTTTTCCTATGCTGGAGGCCATCGAGAGTCGATGGGACTTCATCCGGGGCGAGTCGGAAGGTCCGACGCGAAGGAGAACCCGACTATGGAGGCGGCTCGTGTGGATACGACTAGAGGCTGCACACTTGAGTAGCTGAACGAGCGTGAGAATGCTTGATCTTATCTGGTCTTTAGGGATTGTTTGAATCCCACAAAGGTACGTGTTCGAAACTGTTTCGAATACCGGTTTTGACGATGTCGTTCAGTTTCGATCGAGACCAAGACAATGATATACGTGGAATCGGATATTTTCCGCTGCGCCAATCTGATTGGACCGATTCCCAACAATATCTTCTCCACCACCACCCCTCGGGTTGCCAAATGAGCCAGTTTTGACAATTTTGGATCTTCCATAATTAAGTAGGCAGCCCAAGCAAGTGTGGAGAAGGAAAAGAGAGAGAAGAATGAAACTATTGGTTGGCACATAATGAAGTGTTTGGGATACCAGAAGGGTCGAGGACTAGGTAAATAACTGCAAGGCATAGCTGAGTCAATCAATCAAGTGAGGTTACAACCAAAGAGCGGGGTTGGGTATGATGGAATGATAGCCAATGGTCAAAATCTTAAAAGCAAATAGTTTTATGGATGCTTACAAAAGTTTTTCATCAAGAAAGAGACCATTCAACTAACTAAGAGCAAGGGAGAACAAGAGCTGTAGCAAGAGAAGAGAAGAAGAGCTAACGACCTTGAAGATGACTTGTATCTGAAATATCTCTTTTGTTTTCCACCGATGAAAAAGGGTCAAGCAAAGAATTGCTCCAAGCTGAACCACCTGTTAACCCACCCAAGGGTCATATTATATCAAACCGACTCAATAAAAAGCCCAACCAACTCCACGAGGGCCTTCCCTCATTATCTCATCTTTTAAGGCCGATGTCCCAACTCATTGTGATGCTCTCCCCGGGCTTCTTGGCCCGATCCCTATTTCTGGGCCCCCAGGCCCAACCTCTACTTATAGGTCCATGCACCCACTTGTTGCTCCTGGGCCATCAAGCCCCTCTATTGAATATGGGCCTTTGTGGCCATTTTCTCCAACTTTTAGGCCCTCAAGCCCACTTCTCTGGCCTACGAGCCCATCTCCTCCTACTAAACCCAGGCCCTCGAGCCCACACCCTCCTCTTGTTGGGCCCACAAGCCCATTTTCTTCCATGGTCATCCGGCCTACTGGTCCATCACCTCTCTCCATCAACATTAGGTCTGAGAGCCCCCTCTATCAAACATTGCTTGAAGTTTTCCCCTCTTTATCAATATCTCCGCCTACTCTAGCTCCCGCAACTAATCTCACCCCAAATTGGGCACCTGAAGCCCATTCTTTCTTTATGTTTAGTGCTTCCCAAGAAAAGTCCTCCTCGAAACTCAAATTTTGATCACGGAAACATCTCAACTTGCCCAGGAAGGGCATTCTACCAAGGAGCCACCAAATCCTTGATTGATCTCCTTTGCCCTCCATTCTCTTCAATAAATTCCACTCCCTCTGCCTCCTCTTCCTCCCCTTATTTACCTTCTTCTTCTTTAGATTTAATTCCTAATAAAAATAGAACAAAAAATCAGAGGTAGGAGAGTTCTAGAAAGAAACCTACATCAGTTAGCTCAGAAAAGCATAGAACATGCCAGACAACCGGAATATTTAGAAAATACAATTCAGTTAGATGAAATCAAATATGAGGAGAATGATAACATTGATCAAACTTTGGGAGTTTATGAGGTGGTGCTCTAAAAGGAACCTGACATTGAAGATGAAGAAGAGGATTTGATTGATGCTTATACATCTGAATTAAAGAGATTCGAAGAGCCATTAGCCACGGTGGATCAGCCAACCAAAGAACTTAATCTTGGAACACTAGAAGATCAAATAATATCCTCATAAGTGCCAACCTCACCCCTTTGGAAGAATAAAGTTTAATGGGGGTATTGCAGGAATACAAGGACACATTTGCTTGGACATATGAAGACATGTTGGGGTTAGACAATTCATTGGTAGAGCATCGATTAACCTTAAAACTCGAAGCCACCCCGGTCAAGCAAAAGTTAAAAAGATTCCACCCAGATATAGCATTGAAAATGAAAGAAGATGTCAATAAGTTGCACCAAGAAAAATTCATTAGAGTTGTCTTCTATTCACAATGGGAGGCAAATATAGTCCCAGTGATGAAAAAGGAAGAAAATGTCTAAATTTGCATTGACTCAAGGGACTTAAACCGAGCATGTCCGAAAGATGATTTTCCCCTTTCTCATATTGATGTTCTTGATGATAATACAGCTAGATATGAAACCCTATCATTCATGGATGGATATTCAGGGTACAATCAAATCTGGTTAACAGAAGAAGACCAAGATAAAACCTCATTTATTACACCTTGGGAACTTATTACTACGTTGTCATGCCCTTTAGATTAAAGAATGCTGGAGCAACTTATTAAAGGGCCATGATGGCGATATTTCATGATATGATGCATAAATTTTTAGAGGTGTATGTGGATGATCTGGTGGTTAAATCTCAGACCTGAGATGAACATTATGAGGAACTGAAAAATATTTTGCAACAGGCCAGGGAATACAAGCTAAATATGAACCCTAAGAAGTATGTGTTTGGAGTATTATCAGGCAAACTACTTGAGTTCATTGTCAGTAAGAGAGGCATAGAGATCAATCCCAACAAGGCCAAAGCAATCATTAATATGCCTCCACCAAGGAACATAAAGGAGCTAAGAGGATTAATTGGCAGGCTACAGTTTGTTCACCGGTTTATCTCACAACACTCCCAAAGGTGTAAACCTTTCTATGAGCTAACCAAGGTGAAGGCTAAATTTAGGTGGGATTTGAGATGTTAAGAGGCATTTGATGGCTTAAATAAATATTTATCAAGCCCACCTATGCTCAAACCTCAGGTTCCAGGCAAACTTTTAATCTTATACATCTTGATTTTAAAAGGTTCTCTTGGAGCAATATTGACACAACTGGACAAAGAAGGGAAAGAGCAAGCTACCTACCATCTATCAAAAATCTTTGATCCTTGTGAGAAGAAATATACAACCATGAAAAAGACTTATGTCGCCCTAGTATGGGTGGTCCAAAAGCTTAAACATTACTTTTTGGCCCATGAGGTTAATCTCATTGCTCACATAAATCTCATTAAGTTTCTCCTTGAAAAATCTATCCTGACTGACCAGTTAGCATGCTTGCAAAGCTTCCTCTCTCAGTTTGATATCACTTACATTCAACAGAAGGCGATTAAGGGCTATGCAATAGCTAAACATCTAGCCCATCACCCCATTCTGATCTTTGACCTTGTCCAATCAGAATTTATCGATGAGGAATTGATATCCATTCAGTCCTCTAATCTTTGGACCTTATATTTTGATGGGGCTTTGAACTCTCAGGGTAGAGGGATAGGGATCATCCTTCTGTCTCCAGAAGGTGTCACCATTCCACAGGCTTTTCAGCTTCACTTTCCAGCAACCAACAATATAGCTGAATATGAAGCCTTGTTGGCCAGACTAGAGGCCGCTCATTTCTATAGTGCCACTAAATTAACAGTGATTGGTGATAGTCAATTTACTCTCCGCCAAGTGCTTGCCAAATATCACACATCTCATCCTAGGCTCAGACTGTATCAAGAACTCACCGCCTATTACATCAAGTTGTTCTCCAAACTCAAATTTATTCTTGTTTCTCATGCTCAAACCATGCTTGTTGATGCTCTCGCTTATCTAGCATCTTCATTATCTGTCCCGTTAGGCAAACAAGTTAGGACAATCCATGTCTATTGACGTACCATCCTGGCAATAGAAGATGCACAATTCTTGAAGGTCAAGGAGAAGTTTGAAAAAAATAAATACATTGAGAAAAAGAAGAAAGTGTCTTTGGTTGAGTTGGAGGAATTAGAAGAAGGTCAGAAATCATAGTATTATGAGATTGTGAATTACTATCAGGATCAGACATATCTAGCAGGATCAACCACTGAAGAGAAGAAGGCTATCAGAAGGGTCTCCTAGAGATACAATATCTTAGGGGGAGTGCTCTTCAAGAGAAGTTTGGCAAGAGTTTTATTTAGATGTGTAGATGAAGATGAAGCTGAATTGGTGCTTAAAGAAGCACATTTCGGAGTATGTGGAGGGCATGTAAATGCTCAAGCCCTTGCCAAGAAGATCATCAGGCAAGTGTACTATTGGCTTACTTTGGAAGAAGATTGCTCAATCTGTCCAACATTGTCATCAATGTCAACTTCACGCCGACAAAATTCACTCTCCCGCATCTTCCCTTCACCCAATTCATGCCCCATGGCCTTTCGCTATGTGGGCTTTTGATGTCATTGGACCTCTTGATGACCTAAACTCCACAAACAAAATCAAATCTTTCATTTTAACAGCAACGAAGTACTTCACCAAGTGGGCAGAAGCAGAAGCATATGTCAAAATTAAGACATCAACAATCTACACCTTCATCAAATGCAACATCATTGCTAGGTTTGGGATCCCAGGCGACATCATCACTGACAACGGACCACAATTCATCTCTCAGGAACTACGTGACCTTTGTAATGATGTTGCATGACCATATTATCCTCAAGGCAATGGTCAAGCAGAAGCCACAAATAAAACTCTGATAAAAATCATCAAGAAAATGTGTAGGTCTAGCAAGTTCATGGACTGGCTAAATAAGTTAGTTGATGCTCTATGGGCCTACTACACTTCGGTTCAGACCCCAATAGGTCAGACTCCCTATGCCTTGGCATTTGACATGGAGGCTATAGTTCCATACGAAGTACTCATTCCTTCCCTCCAAGTCTAGATCGATTGAGACATCCCTACGGATGAACGTCGAGAATCCCTTCTCGCGCAACTTGAACTCTTGGATGAAAAGAGGCTGGCCGCTGCCAAACATGCTAGATCTTACCAAAGTAGACTTAAAAGATTTTACTAGGAAAGGGTGGTGGAGAGAAAATTTGAGGTCGGTGAGGTTGTGCTTAAAAGAATATTTGTTAAGTTGGGCGGTCCCCACTCTAAACTTCAACCTAATTGGTAGGGTCCATATGTAATCTAAGCAGTTTATCCTGGTAATTTTATAGGTTAACTAATGCTGAAGTTGAAAATTTTGCTCATCCTTGGAATGATGTCTACCTCAAATATATTTTCCTTAAAGATAAATAAAACTTACAAAAGAATTGTAAAACTTAAAAAGTGAAGGATGGCATTTAGTGTCTATTGCTTGCTTGTTTGGTGCCCTAATTTGTCACCTAGGGAATTAAGGATAGGCACTATACTGCACACACTACATGCCTAGATTCTGGGATCTGACAACTAGAGGCCAAAGAGAAAGCTAGGCAAAACTTGGTAAAAGATAGTTGACCCTATCATGTTCTCTTCTTGTTTCGGTCCTAAATGGATGTGAGGGATTAGAATGAGGAAAATCGAAAGTGCCCATCACCTTAGTAGGAGGCTGTCTCTAAAGGTTTGACTTCTTAAAAGAAAAGGTGCCAAAAGATGGGCAATGACCCCTCAGGTCGGTAAAAAATAAGAAGAAGAATAGACATGTCTGAATGTGTACCAACAAAAAGCCCAAAAAGAAATAAAAATGCTCCAAAAGATCGATAATGAACCCCTCAGGTCAAAATCATGAAAAAAAATAACCGTTTTGAATGAGGGCCACCAAAGAAAATGGGCTAGAAGAAAGGACCCAAGGGGGCTAAACTCCAATGGGTGATGTGGGCATTAGTAGACAAATAAGTTTGACATCCCCGAACTCCACTAAGGGCTTATCACCAATCCTCTTCCCTTTATAACCTTATGGGTAGGGTCGACTAACTGGGTCTAAGAAAAGTCAAGCCTATCAAAAGTCGAAGGTTAGAAGATTCTGAATGAAGGCATTCCCCCACACATAGTGCATACTCTTAACCTTTGGGTAACAATGAAGGGCACCTATAGCAAGCAACACAGAGGATAAAGATGGTCATTTCCTCCACATCACAAAAAAATCAAATAATTCAAAATACCAAACAAATTTATAAAATCAAAAATTCTTAAAAATTAAATATCCAAACACACAAAAAAGTAAAAAAACCATCAAAACCCAAACAAAAAAATTCTAAAAACACCTACAAATTTACTTTCTAATTGACTAGTTGTCTTTGCATTCATATTTAAATTTAGTCTTACATGTTTTCTTTTATGCATACTTATGTGTTTTCTGTTGTCTTTACCTTGATAAGGCCTATGTCACTTGATAAAAGATCAATACAACTTTGCCCTCTCCTTGTAAGGGACTATGCCAAAATAAAGTTCTAATCCCTTCTCTCAAGTGGATGCAGGAACAGGAGAACAACTTCATATCCCCAGACACTTGGAGGAAGCAAAAACAACAACAAAAAAATTAGAAATCAGAAAAAACCAAAAGTGGACTACCCTGACCCCTATTAGGACTTGCATTTAGTATTGCATCTATCAAAATAAATAATAATATTTAATATGTTGAAGATCTCAAGACTAGAAGGGGGCTGAGCTTGAGAACCTCTTCAACCAAATTAGTGAGGGCTCAGTCATTCCCTAGGCTTGCGGATAGGCCAAATTTAAATATGCGGATACGATGGCTTCTTCACGGATGTCCTAACCTATTATGTTCAACCTATATCTTCAAGTATTTTCTTATACTTATTTGTATTTCTTTAAACTCAGCATACATCATTTCATACATCATCATACATCATCCCACTACAACCGTTCTCCACTTCCTAATACTGCCACAACCACCTTTTAGTCCCACCATGAACTTTTAAAGATGGTCTTTTATAGCCCCTAGAAGAGGTCTTGTTCTCTGAAGAATCGGTTTCTACTATGTTTTAACAATGATTTCATCAAAATAAGAAGTTATTCTATTCTGAACTAAATCGGTATTTCTGAGTAAACCTTAAGAATTTGAAGAACCCAACCTTGGTTGATTGGTTGTCATATTTTTAATTTTTGCAATTTACTTTTCAATGCATGTAGTTCAAGTCCTGGCTAGTAACAATTCTCCCCCAAGTGGGATTGTAGTTATTTACTTTTAATACTGTTTTTCTCCTTAACCAATCAGCAGAGGGAAGGTTTTAATAAGACAAAAGGTAATCTCAGAGTCTGGTAAAGCTTTATTCCACTCAACTAAGCTAATGAGAGTGTATCTAAATCTACACCTTGGTGTCACCTTTTCAGTCCATTACCACTTCCTTCCATTATGCCTCATTACGCTTCACTATGATTCGCCTACACTTCATTCATGTCACTTCCCTACAAAGTTGATGCCAAGGTGTGGCAAGCTGTAGAAACGTAATTTTGGTCTAGCTAGAAAGCTTAAATTCTTGTTTTTATAAAGAATATTTGAGTATCCTTTCAAGGGAACCGAGTTTTCAGGAATATCAGGTGCTTTCGACGCATTTCGAGCGAGATCGGAGGGGCTTTGATTGGGATCAAAGCACCCCATATATGGGGCACCAGGCGCCCCATATACAAGGTGCATGGCACCTAGTCAAACTGACTTGACAAGTTGATTTGATCCCTCTGATACTCGTCTTGTTGAGTTGACATAGCTCATGATGCTAGCGCCCCCCGTTAACAAGGCGCTTCGCCGTGTGGAACAGCTTTTTGAATATTCTCAAAGTACCCTTTTTTGGCCATAAAAGGACCCTATTTGAAGGTTTTAGGGCACCCCAAGCCCGTCTACCACTTCATCTCATCCACCACTATGTATTTAAGCCTTCACCACACCCCCTCAAGCCCTTAGATCATCCCGAACTCCTCCCTCAAAAACCTGAAAACCCATAGTTTACTTCTTCAGAAATATGGTTTTCTCTAACTTTGAGGGCCCCTACACATTATTTCTCTTACATCTAGTGCCAAACCACCCTTTCATTAGCTTCTCTTGTGTATTGGCTACTTGGATAAGCCCTTCTTCCGTCTTGTAGGTCATCCTATACTCCAGGCGATGCTGCGAAGAAGGGAAGAAAATCTGTTAGAATCAGTCCCTAGTGCCCCATCAGGGGGCTGCTTTGACTTTGGTCAGCGTGCCCCACTAATAAGGAACTACAACTAGCACCCCGTTAGTGGGGCACTAGCAGGGGCAGGCCCCATCTTGCATGTTTTTGAGTAAATCCGGCTGAGGCGGAGCTTCATTCGGATCAAAGACAAAGGACTCACTAAGCTCTCTTCTTTCGACCGACCGAGAGAGAAGAAGTTAGAATCTAACAATCTCTCTGCTTCCAAAGGTACGACAGTCATCCTTATTCTCTATTTCATTTCTTTTTCATTTTACTATACTTTGAAGTCTTCGGCTCCTAGCGACCACGACCATTAACACCCCATCCACCAAGTCTCCAAAGCGAGTGTAGGGTCTCCCACAAACGAATGGATAGGAGATCTACAGATCCGTTTCAGGTGTTTACATTGGTGCTACAAGTAGAGGCCACACGAGGCTTCCAAGAAGCATGGGGTGGTGGTGTGCGGACAAGTGGGATGCAAGAGGGGGCAGAGAGGGAGGGAGGACAAGGGTGGGGTGAGCACGGCGATGCGAGAGAGAGAGAGAGAGAGAGAGAGAGAGAGAGAGAGAGAGAGAGAGAGCGGGGGTTAAATTGCGAGAGCAGAAGAGAGAGAATGAGAGAGAGATGGTGGTTAAGTGCAAGTGGGCGAGGGGAGGCAGAAGTGCAGGAGAGAGAGAGAGAGTTGAGCCTAGAAAATGATGGTTGATAACAATTTCTCCAACACCTAGAACATAGATAATCATGATTATTGCCATTCAACTTTAACCTGTAAAATGATGGTTGATTACAATTTGTGCTCTGTTGTGTACATTTGAGCCTGTTGTGGATGAGCTTAGAGCACATCCAGGAACTTCAAGTAGTATGGGACATAGAGATCGTTCTAGCCTTCCAAGAATTGAAAACTAGATGGGGCAAATGCTTCAATATTATGTACCCATCCATGCAATTGATCTAACATGTCCTCCCATTGAGGGGCAAATGGGTCAATTGAGAAGAGTTAAACGGAGTCTTCATCAAATTGAGGCGGAAGTTACATGAATTTCAAATTTTGGGTTTTGCCTTAAAGTATTTCTGACACAGGGCCTCCTATTAAAGTGTTCCATGAAAGTTGGGGTAAATGTTAATTTCTCTATTTTAAAATTGATATTGATAGTAATCACTTGGAAGTGTTTGGCCAATAGTATCAATTTTGAAATTTGTAGTGCAAACAAAATGAGTTATGTAATACAAGTGTCAACTTGTATCAATTTTGATATTGATATTCCAACTTTTACAAATATCAATACTAATATAGTATCATTTTTGATACTCTAACCAAACTGGCCATTAACTATTGAAACATATCTTGAAATGATTTTTTTGATATTTAATTATTTTTTTATTCTTGAAAGCTTTGATTCTAATGCATAAGAGTGGAACTAGAACTACTTCCATCGATTCCATCATACCAACTCTTACAAGTCTGTCCTTACCCTATTCATCAAATCCATCATGGTCAATCTCTACCAAAAATTATAAGAAATACTTTCTCAACACTAAGTATTGTTGACAAATTTAACATTACTGATAAATTTCAAATTCGTGATGAAAAGTTTAATATGCTTACCATTATTTAGCAATGTTTTCCATTATTCTATATGTCAATGTCATCTGGTTATGAATATTTTGTGTTATCTAAACTACCTCTAGATGCATAAGATGTTGATCTTCCTTTTGTATCTATTTATAAACTTCACATTATTATAATGCATGTTACATCTACAACAAAATAAAATATCAAATAGATACTTACAAAATATACATATAATTGATAGTTTTTGTCATTCATCTTTTATAAGACATAGAAATAAAGGCAATATGAATTTAAGAACAATTTACTAAATTCGAATATTCATATATAACTTTATATTTTTGGAGATTCATTATGATTTGCATATGTTGTTTACAAGTTGAGCTATGGGCAAAAATCACATATATGTATTTTTAGTTCTAAATAGTTTTTTTTTTCAAATTTGAGTTGGTGTGTGTATGTAATAAATACAACAATTACTAAATTGAAAAGCCATAATTATTATGTCACGATGCAAGTTATTATTCGTTTAACACTTCAAGTTATTGTATCAAAAAAATTATTAAAAATCTTAACATTGAACTAAAACAAAGTTTCCTTTTTATCTTTTTTTATCAGTATTAACTAAAGCGAACAAGTATTATCTCAAATAAAAAATTCCAACTATATTTTGGTTTGTTTTAAAAATAAAGAGATTTTTTATTTTCAACTTTTGTGAACAAATAAGTTGTTACAAAGACTTGTAATGATTAACACAAATTTTTAACCTTGAATTAATGGCTTTTAATACAGTATTGCCCACTTAATAATAGGTTGGACTCTATACCCTCACAATGTCAAGCAAATCTAAGGTTAGCACTTTTCTCACAACAAATAGGTGATATGTGACTTTAGATTTTGTAATTATTAGTACAACTATCTCTATTAGTGAAGAAAGAATCATTCATGTTTGGGGACTTACGAAGGCCTTGGCAAGAATTGTCCTGGTCAATCTAAGAGGGAATCTCCAAATAAGAGGTCATTAACCACCAAGAAGGGTGTGTGAATGAGAGTGACTTTGGGGAAAGGATGAGCCCCTCATCTTGGATGCCGTATGGAGCTAGTCGAATCGATACTCAATGCAATCTAATACAAGTAAAATTAACAAGGATAGAGGGCAAACAATTATGTAAATATGTAATTCAATGATCAAATATCTAAGTAAGATGATGATGATAACAATAAGTAAAGCAAGCAACATAGAAGTAAGTATTGAGTTGAAATTGTCACGACCCAGAAAATAAAATGAATAGCACAACTACGTAGCGGAAAACATAACGTCATGACAGTGGGAGAAATCCATCATTCATATTTCATAACCCAAACAAGCATGTAGATAACCTTAACAACCAAGTCCATAAAACTCCACAAGATTCCAATATAGACTTAAACATTAAACAACCTAAAAACCAAACCAAGTTCTTATAGCTTCATAAAAATTCAACCAAAACATGAACATTTAAACAAGTTGATTCACAAGTTCCATCTATGAAGAAAACCACTAGATATAGTTTAACCACACAACATCCTAAAAGTCCAAAACAAGCAACCTGATAAAAATAAAATATTACTCTGCTCCAACTCCAGGGGATTCTAATTCGTCCATGGCCTCTTCCTGAGACTCCAAACCAATCTCCTGATCTTCAATACCTGCTGAAAATTTTTATCTCACAACAGGGTGAGCCTGCGGACTCCTTAGGATTTACACCCTTTACCCATCAATCGGATAACTAACATATAATCATGTGATGATAGATAACATATCTACATTAAGATGTAATACAAAACTAATAAATGTCTTCTATAATTATCTATAACTTATGACCAAATCATGATTAACTAAAGAAAAAAATATCATGCCAAAGCTATACATTTCTAGACCAATGCACACATGACCATACAAACTAGACAATTACCATTTAAATGACCACAAGACTTAATTTAACATGACCAAACTAACATAGGACAGATCTGATTTTTCTAACCTAACATGAATTAACATCTATCCATGACATGCAATTAACACAAATTCATATTCTTTTCAAACACATTGTCAAATAGTAAAGAATTGGTTATCTAGCTCTTCACATCACATGTACAAATTGCATTCACCAACTCTAATATATATATAGAAGTAACATATACTAAGCTAGCCTAAAGTGCACCTTGGCAATGATGACACTAAGGGAAAAACTACGGTAATCTGGGATCTATGGGAGGGTCGAATTCATCTAAGATACCCGCTGCCCACGGGCAATTTACTAAAATAGGCTGGTGAAGCCTTCATAATATGCCGTAACAAGAATTCATAATAAGTTTCAGATCATGACATATCTAATTAAGATCATGCACACAAGACATAAACATGACATTCTAATGTCTTTCATACAAAACAAACTATTTTACCATAAACCAGACAAGACTTGTACCAACCGGCTTGGTCGACATGTTTTAAACCAAACCTATATTAAACTTGACTTTATGAACATAACCATATTATGCATGACAAAACACATAATTTTAAACCAAACTAAACAAAATTTACATGATCTACACGTATGCAATGACAAGTCGAACTAGATATGCTTAATTACTTATACAAGACAATTAACCTAGGTCAAGCTTGGCATAAATTAAAAAAATTAAGTTCTGATGTCATCAACCATAATCTGACCTAAACAGGTTTCAATAAGTAAAATTTGATAACTTATGATTTTTCCAAGCCTACACAGAATTATCTTTCAATTCTAGGTCCAACTAGCATATAATGACATACATAATTAACATATGGTCCAAAATTATGAAAATATTTCTAAACAACCATAAATCATGCTAAACATGTTCCATAGTATACAAAATAACAATTTCAAGCTTCTGGTTTTAAAGATTTTGAGAAAAATCACTAATCTTTAGTCCAAAGTCTAAACTAGTCAAATTAATGTCCATAAGTTAAATCATGCATATTTTCTCATCAAAATGGGGTCAAATAAATAGAAAATCTTAAGAATACTACTTGAGATATTTTGTGAATTTTATTGATTTTTTTAAAAAAAATTTGCTATTTTTATGGCTTCTTCTCTAATTTTTGAAATTAATAAATCAGATAATTCTAAAACTTGAACCGAGTGGCTCGAACCGGCTGAACCGGGCACTGGACCGGCAGTTCGACAGCTGGACTGGGATGGCTCGGTGGCGCTGGGTCGGCGGCTGGACCGGGCGGCTCTCTGTTGAGCCGGTGGCCGAGTTAGGTGCCACGCAGGCTCGACCAACGACGCTCATGACGGAGGGAGGCTGCCAGCATAGCTCGCGGTAGCACTCGACAACGATGGGACTCCGGAGGGGGTGATCGGAGGCTACCAGTGAGGTGCCTGCCCATGACAGTGACGGCGAAGAGGGAGGAAGGCCGGCGATGGTGGCGGTGAGAGAGATTTCTCGTGGCGGTTCTCTCTAGAATAGGGGAGGTTCAATAAGGCGGTTGACGATGATGGAGGGGCACACGACAGCGGCGAACAGCAATAACCGTGGAAGGGGGGCTGAACAGCAATGGTGAGTGAGAGTAGGAAGGAAAAACCAAGGAAGATGGCGACTGGGGGGTCTCGGACATCTGGGTTCTGGCAGCACTAGGGACAGTGATGATATGGTGATGCAGCGGTGAGAGAGAAGTTGGGGCGAGGAAGGCGGTGTCACGGCTGGAAAAAAGAAGTAGAGAAAGAGACCGAGGCTGGTGGGGGAAGAAACGACAAGGGAGATCGACAAGGCAGAAAAATAGGGAGAGTGGCGATGACGTTAAAATGGGGACGATGGCGAGCATCGGGGGATAGGGGAACGGTTACCAAAAAATTTGTATTTATTTTTTTACTAGATATTAAAGAAATAATAGTAGAATGTTGGAAAGAGATAATTAAAACAAGCAAAATTTGATCAAAGACTGATAGCAAAAAATGAGACTTTTGGAAAACAAAGCATTGGGGTGCCTAGAGCCCTAGTATCGGGGCACTAAGAGGCAGAGGAGGTAAACCTCCTTGCAAACTAAAATGCATTGTCCCGTGCGAACTGAAATGATTTGCAATATAAAAGACTAATGGCGTGTTTGGTTGCATGATAATTTTTTGCACACTTTCATGATAAAAATTGTATTAAAATAAAAAGTGAACCAACTCATGACATAAAATTATCATGTTTGGAGGGATGTGATTACAAAAAAGAATAACTACCACACATGATCAAACAAAGTGGGGGACCACAAGAAAAAAGAAAGAGGTGAGACTCTCTTTTTTTGTTTAAGAAGAAAATCACTTTCAAAACATAAAATTGTCATGGTTACCAAACACCTCTTTTAACAAGTTTTCTTACAAATTTTAAAAATTAAAACAAAAACCTTCATTAACTTGCAACCAAACACCCCGTAAAGTACATGTTCTAGAAATAATAAAGAAATTGAAAAGGCAAGTGGGATCATATCGGAGCTGAAAGAGGAAATGACCTCGACGAGCTTTGGAGCTTAGCACCCTGATGCTCGGGTAATTGCATCCTAGCATCGGGGCACCAAGATAACTAGAAAATTGTGCACTAAAACTATACACTCGAGGGACAATTAGTATGAATACTAAGCAAACATACAACGATGAGCAAATCTAACATCTCTCTTAAAAAAGAATAACTCCAATTAAAATAAATATTTTATTTAAATTAGTGGCATTATGTAACATTTTAAGTTAAAATTAAACATTTTAGAATTTCAATGTTAAAATTATCTATACATTAATTATTTTTATATATCAATATATACATTATATTTTTATAAAATATGACTTAGAATAGACCAAATCCTATTATATATTGATATATATTATATACTAATAAAGTATGATTTGAGTGAGACCAAATCAAATTAGTTCGGTTTATGATTTAGAATTTAGGATTAAAATGAATTAATTGAGTTATGTTTTATTTAGTTTGGGAATAAATATTCAAGAATTAGTTTAAACCCCACTTAATGGTAAGTTTGGTTCATATTTTAAAAAAAACTCAAAATCAAATAAAGACAAACTTCTTACAAGACTAGTCAAATCACATGCTACGCACGTGTGTGTGGTATGCTATATATTAATTAAATTCAAAAGTTAAAATTAGAATAAAATATATTAAAATAAAATTAAATATTTATTAATATTTATTTACTTTGATTGTGTATACATATGATGTGATAGAGAAAATAGTTTTAGAAATTTATTTGAAATATATTAAATAAAATATAATTTGTTTTGAGAAGTCATCCTGACCAAAAGTATCCACAATGCATATAGAAAATTATAAATTCCAAATATCCTTTTAAATCACAATTTGCGAGTATCCTTGGGATCCGGAGGGAGGATGGAGGTCCAATGAAGAATCATAAGGGAAATGATAATAATCAGTAGGACGGCAAACGAGTGTAACTCAATTACAAAATAATGAAAAATTAAACACACTTGTAGCATAAAATCTGATTGTTTTGAGAAATTAAACAAGACATTTTAGGTAAGAAGTGCAATCTCTTCCATCTCTCTCTAGAGAATAAAATAAATCTAAGGATGTAACCAACAATACGAGGATACAAATTTATTGAAAAATTGAATTTGAGATAATTGGTATGGATCGATATATAAAAATAATTTTTTATTTGAAATACTATCAAACCTGTTGAGTTTTAAATGGAGGTGAAAGATAAATCCTTAACAAGAGTTGTGGGAGATTCAACATCGGTGGGCTCAACGACGAAAGAGACACCGACTTAGACAAGTGTACAAGAAGAAGAGGTGTTAGCAAGAAGCACACAAACTATTAAAACATAAAAGTCACTTATGAAAAGCTACAAAGAGATCGGTGATTTTTCTGAAGATCTTGATTGAAAGTGCCATTAATCACTAGATGTAAGATTTTTAGCTGCATTTTTTGATGGAAACCTCTGGTTTCCACCATAGACCTAAATGGTATGCCAAAATTTGCTATCAAGCAGTAGTTATTAAGCACCTGAAAATGGGGACACCAAGAATATGTATACCATTCGTCGTACATTGTATAGAGCAACAAACAACATGCCACTTGTCGTATTCTAGACTCCAAAAATCATAGTGATCTGAACTATGACTTTCTAAGATATGACATTTCTGATAAATGGTTATATATGTATCATTGTTCCTCAAAGTTGCATAATAAACAAAAGCATTATGAGAGAAGACGAACATAACATCAACTATTTACATTCGACATACCTGAGTAGCTAGCTCAAAGATATGCACCAATATTAGTACCCTGGGACTTCCTGAAAAAGATTAACCAAGCCCCAAAAGTTCTTGGGGCATAAGCCTTCTTTGCAATCCACTCCCATCCATTAATAATTCCTCCCTTATCTCAATGCTTGCTCACTCTACTTCTCCCATATCTTATAAACCAAGTAGTGAAACAGCCTATCCTATAAAGGTTTTTGCTAGTCGACCAAATTATAATAACTAATATGGCATGTTGGCCTCGAAACAAACAAAATGGGCACCATCATCGATATCATATCTTCTATATTGTAAAACCACCAAAGATATCTTTATATTCAAGTATATATCCGACTCCTACTTGCTAAATCAGTCTATATTTTAAAGATTAAGACTCCATATAAGAGAGCTTGATCGGGCATTCTTGATACAACTTCATCCTGGATGCACTCAATGATCAACCAGCTACGAGTGAAAATACTTTTTTCTTGAATATGATTACGTACTAAATGTTGGAAGCAAAATGGTTTTAAATGTAGATCAATGGATTTATAGAGCTAAATATCAACACTTCAATGTCATAGCGGCTATATCCAAACACACGTACTAAATTTAGCAAACTGTGTGGTGAAACATAGTTCGATGTGTAATATCACATTTTCTAAATAATAAGACATGCTTTGACTTTAATGCGGGATTCATCCTTAACCAACTAATTAAGGCAAAGTCAATTTTCTGACAAGGAAACACATCAAGGTGTAATACTGTAACATTGTTCACTCTTATGATGATCAAGTACCAAGTAAAAGTACAGGCTTTCTAGTAATCTTTACTAAAATTGTGAAGATCAAAGACATTAAAAGCAAAACCAACTGATTATTCTAATTGCATACCAAAGTCAAAATTGTTTGCTTGCATGGTCTCAAATTCAAGGTCATTGTTTTCTCATGCCGAGTCAGAGCTTCGATTACACTGAGAGTGTTTCTTTGCAATTTAACCTTGATGCCATTTGCCAGGACCTGATATTTGAGGTGGTGAAGAGAATGAGCTGGATTCAGAATCCAATTAGATAGGAAAAAGGTAGCTAGGTTATTGAGACACCACACATGATAGATTTATACACTACAAGAAAATAGGTTACTAGGGACGGCTGTAAGCCGTCTCAAAAAACCAAAAAGCCGTCGCTAATAAATATTAGCGACGGCTTCAAAGCCGTCGCAAACGCGTCGCAAATAACGCCGTCGCCAATAATATTCGCGACGGCTATTGTTAAGCCGTCCCTAGTACGTTTATTGGTGACGGCTCGTAAGCCCTCGCATAAGTTATTAGCAAAACGACCATTTATTGGAGACGGCTTAAACAGCCGTCGCCAATAACTTTACTGGCGACGGCTTAAGCCGTCGCAAAGGATAAGGAGATTAGACGGCGGATGAAGTTATTTGGGACGGGTTAAGCCGTCTCAAATAATCTTATTGGCTACGGCTAACCAGTCGTCGCCAATAAATGTAGTTGCGACGGCCACGTAAGCCGTCGCAAATGGCAAGCAGAAACTCCACACCCCGGTTCCCGGAATTTTTCTCTGGTATTGCGACGACTGTATAGCCGTCGCCAATAAAGTTATTTGGGACGGCTACAGCCGTCCCGAATATTAAAAACAGCCGTCGCAATACCAGAGAAAAAATTCCAGGACCCCGGGTTCCGGAATTTTTCTCTGGTATTGCGACGGCTATTTTTAATATTAGGGACGGATTTAGCCGTCCCAAATAACTTTATTGGCGACGGCTACATAAAGCCGTCGCCAATAATAAATTTCTGAAAAAAAAAATAAATTTGATTGGCCGGATTGGATCAATTATACGATCCAATCCGGAAAATCAATCATTCTTGAAACTTTCGTAAAGATCTAAAATCGGATCTACCAATCCAAAAATTGATTTATATTAATAATTTCGGTGCCGGATTGCTCGTTTCAAACTCGGAACGGACACCGAATTAGGATGAAACAACACACATTAACATATCAAAATTGAAATTCACCAAATTTAAATTCATATTCACATACCATATTCAAAATCACATTCATACACAAAATGTTTTGATACATATGAATAACATTGATAGAGAGTAAAAAATACATCTTAATCTATTCATCTTCTTCATCTTCATCTTCATCATCATCTTCACTCTCCTCGGCATCCTCGTAGTCCTCGTCGTCATCGCCATTTTTGTCCTCTGTTTGTTGAGGCGGAGGATGCCCCGATGTGGATGGCACATCAGGAGTCGGGAACCTTTGAGTCAAGCCTTCAATGATCAGATTGAGGCGATTGAAATTATCTTGGAATGATTTCTGTTGGTTGTCCAATTGTTGTTTCAATGAAGTTATTTGTTCTTCATAACGTTCATTGATTTCTCCTTGCCTCGCCACCTGATCTCTAAGCTCTCGAACTTCTTGAGTCGAGCTAGAAGCACCTCCGCTTGACTCACCATACCAAGTGTGGCGAGTTTCACCTCGCCCACCACATCGGATCCGTCCTGGTCGATCTCTACCAAACACGGATACGAAAGCTTCCTCCGCGGTGAGTGGAGGCTGCGATACCCCAGCATCCGAGGATTCAGATGCTGGGGGATTCATCAATCCTTGCATATTTTCCTATAAATAATATGAATAAAAATTAAAATCCTATCGTGATGAATTGTGGATTATGAAGAAAAATAGGTTATGATAATCCATAATTACCATCATAAGACGACTTTGGTCATTATCACAAATGACTGCTCCATCGAGTTCTTCATGCGTTTGACTCATCTGGAATACCTCCGGACGAGTTGGAGGTCGACCTTCTTTTCGTACCTTACCAAAAAATTAAAAAAAAAAGATAAAGGTTATTACAGAATAAGAATCAACTAATATGAAATTTTAAGTTTTGACTACTTACAAAGTCTCTTTCTAACTGGTGTATATTTGTTCTTCCTCTTATGTACGGCATTGTTAATTGCCGCCTATTACCGGCATTCTTTTCACTCAATGCCTACATATATATATACAAATGAAACAACATTAAAAAAATGCAAATGAAAAGAATAGGATCTAATTATAAGAGGAAATAAAATTTTGAGTTACTCTAGCATCATCTTGACTCCATAAATGGCACATATGATGCCATTGTTCCTCGTTGCACTGTGGAGGAATGTTGGCACGAGCTTCCTCATTTGATCGTCCTGTAAAATACTGTACACAAATATTGTTAACAAAAAATTGGTTATCTCGAATTTACATTCTAAATTATATTTTACCTTTCTTTTCAAATGATTTCTTTGTTTTCTTTGCATATCTCCCATATGCCTTAATATCCGTGCATCCGATTGAGGATTCCGCTCAAAGGTAAAATGTTGCCGCATTAATATAAAAATGATTAAAAAGTTCACCAAAATTTAAATAAGATGAAGCTACTTGAATGTTACCTCTAAATCACGGAATATGGCATCCTTTTTCTCCTGCGGTAGAGCCATGTAATTATGCTCCCACAAATCGCAATGAACTATGTTCATAACTCCTAAGTAGGAGGTAAACTCCTGTCCATGTGATCCAACGCCGGATCCTCCTACTAGAACGACGTTGTAGGACTCATCAGGGCCAAGTGTTCGCACACTGATGGCCTTTGCTGGACCTCTCCCACGTCTAACTGATGTAGCTAGTTAAGTATAAATTAAAAATTACAATTAGACAACGAAGATTTTTAAAGAAAACATTTTACTAGCATTTATTCAAATATTTACCTGAAGCATGGGAAGATGGACTACTACCATCTGTAGGAGGCGTCGTCGGAACCCGGTGAGAAGGAGTCTGAGATGGACTAGACTCATGGGGTGCCTCCCTAACTGGCTCGGAAGCAACACCCCTGGAGGTGGAAGGTCGATCCCTAGATGCCTGAGATTGACCCCGAGGTCCACCGCCCTCAGATGGTGTAGAAGTCTGAGATGTCCTACGACTTTTGCTGAAAATTCTCTTCATCTGTCACATAAAAATATTAGGCAGCAATCCCGGCTTCTAATTGTGCAATAAAAAAAATTTAGCGAATCCGAGGCCGGATTGCCCAATCCGAGGCCGGATTGCCCAATCCGAGGCCCGTTCCGGGTTCCGATCGGGCAATCCGTCTTCGGATTGAGGGACTTAGATTTTTTGGCCAATCCGAGGCCGGATTGCCCAATCCGAGGCCCGTTCCGGGTTCCGATCGGGCAATCCGGCTTCGGATTGAGGGACTTAGATTTTTTGGCCAATCTGAGGCCAGATTGCCCAATCCGAGGCCCGTTCCGGGTTCCGATCGGGCAATTCGGCTTCGGATTGAGAAACTTAGATTTTTTGACCAATCCGAGGCCGGATTGCCCAATCCGAGGCCCGTTCCGGGTTCTGATCGGGCAATCCGGCTTCGGATTGAGAAATGGAGATTTTTTTGCCAATCCGAGGCCGGATTGCTCAATCCGAGGCCCGTTCCGGGTTCCGATCGGGCAATCCGGCTTCGGATTGTGGGACTTAGATATTTTGGCCAATCCGAGGCCGGATTGCCCAATCCGAGGCCCGTTCCGGGTTCCGATCGGGCAATCCGGCTTCGGATTGAGAAACTTAGATTTTTTGGCCAATCCGAGGCCGGATTGCCCAATCCGAGGCCCGTTCCGGGTTCCGATCGGGCAATCCGGCTTCGGATTGAGAAATGGAGATTTTTTGGCCAATCCGAGGCCGGATTGCCCAATCCGAGGCCCGTTTCGGGTTCCGATCGGGCAATCCGGCTTCGGATTGAGAAATGGAGATTTTTTGGCCAATCCGAGGCCGGATTGCCCAATCCGAGGCCCGTTCCGGGTTCCGATCGGGCAATCCGGCTTCGGATTGTGGGACTTAGATATTTTGGCTAATCCGAGGCCGGATTGCCCAATCCGAGGCCCGTTCCGGGTTCCGATAGGGCAATCCGGCTTCGGATTGAGGAACTTAGAGTTTTTGGCCAATCCAAGGCCGGATTGCCCAATCCGAGGCCCGTTCCATGTTCCGATCGGGCAATCCGGCTTCGGATTGTGGGACTTAGATATTTTGGCCACTCCGAGGCCGGATTGCCCAATCTGAGGCCCGTTCCGGGTTCCGATCGGGCAATCCGGCTTCGGATTGTGGAACTTGGAGCTTTAGATTAACTTTCTATTTGTATAGACTGAGTTTCTTGAAGTTGTACATCTTCGTCGATTACTCCAAATGTTATAGGTACGTTAATAAGTTGTTCTTGATACATAATTATCTTGTGGTTCATTTAAAATTGAAATGTCCTCATTTATCATATTGACTTCAATTTCACCATGGCATATCCATTTTTGATAATTTAACCATATACCATTGCATATTAGGTGTTCTTTGACAACATTTCTTTTAAAAATAAATGTATTACAACATTTTTTACAAGGACACTGTATTAGATCGTTATGTTGTCCATGTCTAAATTGTATTCTAGAATCATGAAAAGAATAGTTTAAAAATTCTTCGATCCCTTCAATATATCTAGAATCTAATCTATTAGGAATATGCATCCATGATTTGTCTAAGTTACTCATCTTAATTTGTTAAAAGATTGAAATACAATGAAGAAATGTTAATTTAATAAATAAATCAATATATAACCGAACCTCCACCGAAAGAAGAAACTCTCAAGTGTATATCTCGATTGAAGTTTACTGAAAAAGAGATAAAATGATCAAAATTAGACTTGTTGTTGAACAATAAATGTTTATACATACCAATTAAATATTTTTATCACAAACGAAGAGTTAGACATGAAAACTAAGAATTCAGATTTGTTATATTATGTTAAAACAGAAACAAAAAATTATACAAAAGCGATAGTTAGAAGAGTCTAGCCTTCAATGCCGCACCCTATGCTGTCCAACTCCAAACTACTATTTATGATGAGTTATCCATGTTCAATCATGCCAATAAATTCAAATAATACATTATAGTCTTCTAATAATATTCTAAACATATTAGTTATGTAAAATAATTATTATTACGAAATTTTATGGGTTAAATATGATTTAATGCTACCAAGCTCTAAAAATGTCAGTAAAATTAAAGGGAATTTATATGCAAAGGGGCATTACCCTTGTGTATTTCTCTCAAATGCATTATGAAATATTATTCTAAGGCTCATTCCATGATTAAATAAATTATGCACTTATCTACCTTTGTTCTATCTCCTAAATAATTAAAGTGATCATAATTGGTTTGAGGAGGTCCTAACCTATTAATTTGTTAGGGCTATTTGGCACATATATGCTTTGTGATGTATATAAAAAAAATTAAACAAAAATTCGTTTGTTGAAGATGTATACCTCAAAGGAGGTTCGATTAACCCTAAGTAGGGTTTAAATCTGGCACAAAGGAGGCGGCGGCGGCGGCGGCGGCGGAGCCGGCGACACCCACGGCGGTGACGGAGGTAGCTCTCCCCTCAAGGTGCCCTACGCAGGGAGGGGGCAAGCCGGCGGCGGCGGCGACGACGGCGACGGCCGGCGCCGGCCACGGCGGCGGCGACAGCGGCGAAGGCTGAAGCGGCGGCGACCGGCGGCGGCGGCAGGACCAAACGGTGAGCACGAGAGAGAGAGAGAGAGCGGCGGGGGGAAGAAAGGAAGGTGTCGAGGGTTTTTTAAGCCAAACTTATTGGCGACGGCTTAAAAAGCCGTCGCCAATAACAGGATAAGTTACATTGGCGACGGCTCTCGCCGTCGCCAACAAAAGTCGACCGTTCAACGGTCACCATGGATTAGTGGCGACGGCTTAGGCCGTCGCCAATAATATTTTTAGCGACGGCGTATGAAGCCGTCGCCACTTTTCCGAGGAAAAAACCCGCACGAGGCGTTTTCTGGGTATTGCGACGGCTTAAGCCGTCGCCAATAATATTAGTAGCGACGGCGTATCAAGCCGTCGCCAGTTTTCCGAGGAAAAAAAACCCGCACGGTCATTTTCTGGGGTATTGCAACGGCTTCGACCGTCGCCAAAAACATTATTTGCGACGGCTATATTTAGCCGTCGCTATTTACCAATTATTAGCGACGGCGTTAGTTTAGCCGTCGCTTTTATCATTATTGGCGACGGCTTAAAAAAGCCGTCGCCAATAACCCGTCGCCAATGACCCAGTTTCCTGTAGTGATATATAGGTAACTCTTTATTCCAGTCTATAAATTTCTTGATGTTACAAATCAAATCAAATCAATTGGTCAATCTCGATAAAAAAAACCTTGTTATTCTTCTTTTTCATCAGATGCTAGCTCTTCCCAAAGGCCACATGTCTATATCTTGTACCAGGGTTTGAAAAATAGGAAATGTATATCAAACGTAGCTCGTCGATAAACAAACATGATCGGAAGCCAAAATTGGAAGAAGATCCTATTCTAACCTATGTTTTTAATGGTAAGATGTTCTAGAATCTTAGTGTCTCATCCCTGCTCCAGTCACCATTGTTTGCAACACAGAATTCTCTCACGATCACATCATTTACAGCTACCTCCGACGTTTTAGGGCTTCCATCCCTTTCGTCAGAGAGAAGTGGAGGAGGAGACAGAAAGACAATCACTATCTACCCATTGGGCGACAGAGCGAGGTAGAGAACATGCAGGGTATGGCCGATCAGCGTTGCAACCTGTTTGAAAAAAAAAAGATGACATTTTTACGGTGAGAGACCAGCAGAAGCAATTCACATAAAGCTGGATTCGCAGATCAGTTCCTTCCCCATAGAAGGATACTTCCACACTATAATCTGATTCTGGGAGTACCTATGAGTGCTGACCAGCTCGTTCACATTCTTGTTCAACGTCGGGGCTTCGAAATGCTCCCGCAGCGGAACAGACGTGCAATCCAACAAGCAACTTGTTTAGCAAGATAAATACGAATTGAGAACAAGACAGACAAGCAAACCACATAGGCACTAGATTTACGTGGTTTGGAGAGACAATACGTCTTCCTACATCCACGGGGAGAGCTAAGAGAATCCACTAAATGTAAAAAAATACAAAGTGGAAAGATACTCTTACACCGACAGAGTGATCTTTCCCAAGACAGAGCAATCCAGAATCCCCAATCTTCCACTTGAAAATACATCTTTAAATAGCTCCATAGAGCATTGAATAGGCGATTCCACGAACACCACAATCTTCACAATAGAAGAAAACATGTAGGACAAAAAGAATCAAGGAAGTTCGAGCACGACGTCGAGATCTCCTAGTAGTCTTCTCTCTCTTTTCTTTTTCTCTCTCTCACATTCGCATGAACGTGTTATGGCCATGACTGTTGGTGTGGTGGGTGAGTGACTCACCCCTTCCCGTTGTTAATATTTTCAAGATTACATGTTTAGTTCAATAGAAGCATAGTGGTGGTGTGGAAAATATTTTCATTTTATTGGACCTTCATATTGACCAAAAAATGTATGGTGACTATGTCTGCCATTTTTAACGCTATTTAATTTGGGATAAATTGTATTATCCCAAATGGTAGAAAATTCCAAAACACCAAATGAATCTGGTAAGTATAAGAATTTGGCAAGTCAGAAAATTTGAAAATAAAAAAATTAGAAATCAGGAGGATTCATAAAACTCTAAAAAACCTAAAATTTCAATAATCAGGTATCCTGAGAAAAACTAAAAATTTTAAAAAATAAAAGTTGTTGCAAGTCTAAAATCCAAAAATTCTAAGATTAGAACTCTAAAATTTGGAAACTCAGAGAAGATCAGAAACTTGAAAATTGACAAATCAGTCCATCTAAAAACAATAAACAAATAAGAAAAACAAATGTAGAAAGTTTGATATCTAAAAATCCAAATGGTTCAAAATACCTGAGAATCTAACCATTCAGAAAACTCAAAACCTGAAAGTTCAAAAAACTACAAAATTCAAAATAAAAAACTAAAAGTAAAGGGAAGCCAAATCTAAAACTTTAACAAAAAGATCTCAGACCTAAGAAACCCAAGATCCACAAGTAGCCAAATCTGAAAGTTGAAAACATAAAAAGCCAAATCCAGAAGTTGTCATTTCATATTTCAAATTCCAAGACCTAAAAACTGAAACCAAAACAAATCCTAAATCTGAAACTTAACCAAATATTTTAATCCAAAGGTCCTCAAGACAAAATTCTCGAATATAAACTTCAAATATGAAATTATAAAATATGAAATTCAAATCCAAAATCTCAAATTCAGGGCACCCAACCAAAATTGAAAACATAGAAAATCAAATCTTGAATTTATGAAATACCAAATCACAAACTTCTCAGATCTAAATAAAAAATTATAGAATCTCAAAACTAAATTCATAAAATCCATATCCCAAAATTAACAAAACTCTAATTAACTATATTATAAAACATCCTATGCTACTTGATGAAAGACTATATTACAAGGCAAGCTCAAATCTTGATTGGGATTTCAAATCTTTCTACAATTTGTATGCTATGCCCTATTCCAATAGGAATCTCATTCCAATTAGGATTCCATACAAAGTTGATAAGTATCAAGACTTAGCATATGTTTAGCCAAACCAAACAGCCCCTGAGCAAGCTTAGCTTGCTGGGTGAGATTTGGTCTCATATACCTTGGTCATCTCAAGCTCAAATACCCAACTCATAGGCAATTGAATCAGCCCCAAGGCAAATTGATCATGCTAGCTGAAATCCTACAAAACCTGGGCCATATTCATCTTAAAACCTACCTATACAGCTAACTGTTTAACCTTATATGAACCTCTTATCATCTTACATGGTTACATTCATCGGAATTTGAAGGACTGGTCATGTTGGGACCTATTTTGATCCCCGTTCAAAGTAGAAGGGCAGCAAACAAGAGAATATGTAATGGACAACAGCCAGAGGACCCCAATCAGTGGGGTGGCAGATTTTGACAAAGGCTTGTGGGCCTAAATGAACATTGACTTGGCTCTCAATAGCCAATAGAAACATGTGATTAACAAGAGAGAACAATGATCTTAACGATGGTTCACATGAGTTGAACCTTTGCAAATGAGGAGAGCCCTAATGCCATACCACTGTACCTTTTGAATTCTAAAGATGGTACACGAATCGAACCCTTGTAAAAGAGGAGAGCCCTAATGTCATACCACTCTATCCCTATATGCCTATTAAAGGCTAGGTTGGTTTCTTGTAGAAACTCCAGGGATAGTCTCAAAGCGCCTATCAAAGGTTGTAGAGGACGTAGTCTCAAATCAATTTCGTGGTAATCTCTAATGCTATGAAAGACGAAAGATGACTTAGTACCAAATCTATTCAATAATAAATTTCTTAATGCCTATTAAAGTCTACGGGGAACTGAATCCTAGTTCATGGAAATTATGGCTTCCATGCCTTCCCTCCATATATATTTAAATATATACATCTCCAATTTGGGCAAGCAATGGAAATTTTTTGTCTGCTACACATGTTAATAGCATGAGTATGATGAACAACTATATGAAATTGGTGGAATGCAAATAAAAAATAAGAAAAGATGAAACCCTGACAATTGTTCAAAGGAAATAAACACAAATTTGAAATATGAAATTGAAACATTCAAAAAATATAATTTTCGGTAATAATCAGAAATTTCCAATGAGCAATTATCATAACTTAGGGAAGACATGAAGCACTCAAAATTTTTTAAAAATGAAAACACATAGAAGAGATATGATAATCTAGTGGCTTTAGATATCCAAAATGTGAGCATGGACAAAAACATTTCTCTTTTAAGTTCAAATAATTCAATAGTCAAAGTTTCAACAGGATCATAATTGCACGAGCTTTAAAAATTTAAAGAAACTCAAGTCATCAGATGATTGGAATATAGAAAGTCCTGAGAAATCTAAAAAGGTTGCCAATCTGAAAATTTTGGAAATGCTAGGGAGCTCCAAGTCTGAGGGTTTAGGACACTACAAGAAAATAGGTTACTAGGGACGGCTGTAAGCTGTCTCAAAAAACCGAAAAGCCGTCGCTAATAAATATTAGCGACGGCTTCAAAGCCATCGCAAACGCGTCGCAAATAACGCTGTCGCCAATAATATTAGCGATGGCTATTGTTAAGCCGTCGCTAGTACGTTTATTGGCGACGGCTTGTAAGCCGTCGCATAAGTTATTAGCAAAACGAGCATTTATTGGGGACGGCTTAAACAGCCGTCGCCAATAACTTTACTGGCGACGGCTTAAGCCGTCGCAAACGGTAAGGGGATTAGACGGTGGATGAAGTTATTTGGGACGGGTTAAGCCATCTCAAATAATCTTATTGGCCACGGCTAACCAGCCGTCGCCAATAAATTTAGTTGGGACGGCCACGTAAGCCGTCGCAAATGGCAAGCAGAAACCCCACATCGCAGGTTCCGGAATTTTTTCTCTGGTATTGTGATGATTGTTTTTAATATTTGGGACGGCTTTAGCCATCCCAAATAACTTTATTGGCGACGGCTATAGAAAGCCGTCGCCAATAATAAATTTCTGAAAAAAAATATAATTTGATTGGCCGGATTGGATCAATTATACGATCCAATCCGGAAAATCAATCATTCTTGAAACTTTCATAAAGATATAAAATCGGATCTACCAATCCAAAAATTGATTTATATTAATAATTTCGGTGTCGGATTGCTCGTTTCAAACTCGGAACGGACACCAAATTAGGATGAAACAACACACATTAACATTCCAAAATTGAAATTCACCAAATTTAAATTCATATTCACATACCATATTCAAAATCACATTCATACACAAAATGTTTTGATACATATGAATAACATTCATAGAGAGTAAAAAATACATCTTAATCTATTCATCTTCTTCATCTTCATCTTCATCATCATCTTCACTCTCCTCGGCATCCTCGTAGTCCTCGTCGTCATCGCCATTTCGTCCTCTCGTTTGTTGAGGCGGAGGATGCCCCGATGTGGATGGCACATCGGAGTCGGGAACCTTTGAGTCAAGCCTTCAATGATCGGATTGAGGCGATCGAAATTATCTTGGAATGATTTACGTTGGTTGTCCAATTGTTGTTTCAATGAAGTTATTTGTTCTTCATAACGTTCATTGATTTCTCCTTGCCTCGCCACCCGATCTCTAAGCTCTCGAACTTCTTGAGTCGAGCTAGAAGCACCTCCGCTTGACTCACCATACCAAGTGTGGCGAGTTTCACCTCGCCCACCACATCGGATCCGTCCTGGTCGATCTCTACCAAACACGGATATGAAAGCTTCCTCCGCAGTGAGTGGAGGTTGCGATACCCCAGCATCCGAGGATTCAGATGCTGGGGGATTCATCAATCCTTGCATATTTTCCTATAAATAATATGAAAAAAAATTAAAATCCTACCGTGATGAATTGTGGATTATAAAGAAAATTAGGTTATGATAATCAATAATTACCATCATAAGACGACTTTGGTCATTATCCCAAATGACTGCTCCATCTAGTTCTTCATGCGTTTGACTCATCTGGAATACCTCCGGACGAGTTGGAGGTCGACCTTCTTTTCGTACCTTACCAAAAAATTTAAAAAAAGATAAAGGTTATTACAGAATAAGAATCAACTAATATGAAATTTTAAGTTTTGACTACTTACAAAGTCTCTTTCTAATCGGTGTATATTTGTTCTTCCTCTTCTGTACGGCATTGTTAATTGCCGCCTATTACCGGCATTCTTTTCACTCAATGCCTACATATATATATACAAATGAAACAACATTAAAAAATGCAAATGAAAAGAATAGTATCTAATTATAAGAGGAAATAAAATTTTGAGTTACTCTAGCTTCATCTTGACTCCATAAATGGCACATATGATGCCATTGTTCCTCGTTGCACTGTGGAGGAATGTTGGCACGAGCTTCCTCATTTGATCGTCCTGTAAAATACTGTACACAAATATTGTTAACAAAAAAATGGTTATCTCGAAATTACATTCTAAATTATATTTTACCTTTCTTTTCAAATGATTTCTTTGTTTTCTTTGCATATCTCCCATATGCCTTAATATCTGTGCATCCGATTGTGGATTCCGCTCAAAGGTAAAATGTTGCTGCATTAATATAAAAATGATTAAAAAGTTCACCAAAATTTAAATAAGATGAAGCTACTTAAATGTTACCTCTAAATCACGGAATATGGCATCCTTTTTCTCCTGCGGTAGAGCCATGTAATTATGCTCCCACAAATCGCAATGAACTCTGTTCATAACTCCTAAGTAGGAGGTAAACTCCTGTCCATGTGATCCAACGCCGGATCCTCCTACTAGAACGACGTTGTAGGACTCATCAGGGCCAAGTGTTCGCACACTGATGGCCTTTGCTGGACCTCTTCCACGTCTAACTGATGTAGCTAGTTAAGTATAAATTAAAAATTACAATTAGACAACGAATATTTTTAAAGAAAACTTTTTACTTGCATTTATTCAAATATTTACCTGAAGCATGGGAAGATGGACTACTACCATCTGTAGGAGGCGTCGTCCGAACCCGGTGAGAACAAGTCCGAGATGGACTTGGCTCATGGGGTGCCTCCTTAACTGGCTCGGAAGCAACACCCCTAGAAGTGGAAGGTCGATCCCTAGATGCCTGAGATTGACCCCGAGGTCCACCGCCCTCAGATGGTGTAGAAGTCTGAGATGTCCTACGACTTTTGCTGAAAATTCTCTTCATCTGTCACATAAAAATATTAGGCAGCAATCCCGGCTTCTAATTGTGCAATAAAAATTTTTTAGCGAATCCGAGGCCGGATTGCCCAATCCGAGGCCCGTTACGGGTTCCGATCGGGCAATCCGGCTTCGGATTGAGAAACTTAGATTTTTTGGCCAATCCGAGGCCGGATTGCCCAATCCGAGGCCCGTTCCGGGTTCCGATCGGGCAATCCGGCTTCGGATTGAGGAACTTAGAGTTTTTGGCCAATCCAAGGCCGGATTGCCCAATCCGAGGCCCGTTCCGGGTTCCGATCGGGCAATCCGGCTTCGGATTGAGGAACTTAGATTTTTTGGCCAATCCGAGGCCGGATTGCCCAATCCGAGGCCCGTTCCAGGATCCGATCGGGCAATCCGGCTTCGGATTGAGAAATGGCGATTTTTTGGCCAATCCGAGGCCGGATTGCCCAATCCTAGGCCCGTTCCGGGTTCCGATCGGGCAATCCGGCTTCGGATTGAGAAATGGAGATTTTTTTGCCAATCCGAGGCCGGATTGCCCAATCCGAGGCCCGTTCCGGGTTCCGATCGGGCAATCCGGCTTCGGATTGAGAAATGGAGATTTTTTGGCCAATCCGAGGCCGGATAGCCCAATTCGAGGCCCGTTCCGGGTTCCGATCGGGCAATCCGGCTTCGGATTGTGGGACTTAGATATTTTGGCCAATCCGAGGCCGGATTGCCCAATCCGAGGCCCGTTCCGGGTTCCGATCGGGCAATCCGGCTTCGGATTGAGAAATGGAGATTTTTTGGCCAATCCGAGGCCGGATTGCCCAATCCGAGGCCCGTTCCGGGTTCCGATCGGGCAATCCGGCTTCGGATTGAGAAATGGAGATTTTTTGGCCAATCCGAGGACGGATTGCCCAATCCGAGGCCCGTTCCTGGTTCCGATCGGGCAATCCGGCTTCGGATTGTGGGACTTAGATATTTTGGCCAATCCGAGGCCGGATTGCCCAATCCGAGGCCCGTTCCGGGTTCCGATCGGGCAATCCGGCTTCGGATTGAGGAACTTAGAGTTTTTGGCCAATCCAAGGCCGGATTGCCCAATCCGAGGCCCGTTCCATGTTCCGATCGGGCAATCTGGCTTCGGATTGTGGGACTTAGATATTTTGGCCACTCCGAGGCCGGATTGCCCAATCCGAGGCCCGTTCCGGGTTCCGATCGGGCAATCCGGCTTCGGATTGTGGAACTTGGAGCTTTAGATTAACTTTCTATTTGTATAGGCTGAGTTTCTTGAAGTTGTACATCTTCGTCGATTACTCCAAATGTTATAGGTACGTTAATAAGTTGTTCTTGATACGGTTCGTTTTCATCTTCACTCTCATTTCCGGAAATGTTGTAATAGTTACGAGGTAGTGATCATACTGGTAACACCCATCCCTTATTAGAGTTATCATTTACTTAAGAAACCTGTTCCACTTGGCCTGCTAGTACAAACGGTTCATCCGTTCCTAATCTTCTCTGTGTGTTTAATGATATAAAATCATATTCGTTAACCTTAAAACCTCGATCCTTATCATGTACATCCCACCATTCACATTCAAAAAGTGTTAAACGGCTATTCCGATCGAACGATATCTCAATTATATCTAATATTCGTCCATAATAACCGTCACAACCAGATTGAAGATGGTCATTTACAATAACACTACTTAGTTGAGTTGATTTGGTTGAATCGGATTCCAATGTTCGAAATCTAAATCCATTACATATATAACCGTTTAATGACGAGGCAAATATCGACGGACTGAGTGATAAAATCTCCAGCTCCTTGGTATATCTAGAAGAACCTATATTCCTTAACTCTTGAATGTGTGTTCTGAACCACACGAAGAAGTTTTCTTCCGTAGTTGATCTATTTTTAAGAGCATCACTATGAGATTGACGAAAATAATCGATGTCATCAACTTGATTTAACATGTATGCATGTATTAACTATTGTTCTCTTTTCGTCAAAATTTTAGGCACACGCCTGCATATCAAAGGGCGACCAATTGGTTTGAATATTGAACTATCATCCGTATCAACTTCTTCTGAACCACCGTCATAGTTCCGATCTCTACTATATTCACTCGTATCACGCATATATGTTGAAATAAACTGCGTACACTCCTCAACCATGTAGCCCTGGGCAATAGAACCTTCAACTCTCGCCTTGTTGCCCACATAATCTTTGAGCCTCTTTAAATATCTTTCAATTGGATACATCCATCGGTATTGAACTGGTCCAGACATTCTTGCCTCATAAGCCAAATGCACAACTAGGTGAATCATTACATCAAAGAATGATGGTGGAAAAATTTGTTCCAACTTGCACAATCTTACTGCAATCTTTGTCTCCCAATCTCTCAAAATGTTACTGTTCAAAACCTTAGCGCAGATGATCTTAAAATACTGGCATAACTCTACAATAGGACTAAGTACATCCTTCGGCACGTTTCCTTAAAATGCCAAAGGAATAATTATTTGCATCATCACATGACAATCATGACTTTTTAAACCACTAATTGTTCGGACACTTAAATCTACACATTTACTAAAATTCGATGAATAACCATCCGGCACTCGAACATTCTTAATGAAATCAAGTATTCTAGACTTTTGATCGTTGCTAAGTTTATAAATTGCATCTGGAAACTTTGATGAACCCTCGTACGGATGTAACTCGGGACGAATATTTAAATCTACTAAATCTTTCCGTGAGTTCAAATTGTCCTTGTCAATTCCTGATAAGTTAAACATCTCTAATATATTGTCACACACATTCTTCTCAATATGCATGACATCCAAATGGTGCCGAATGATAAGAGATGACCAATATGGGAGTTTCTCAAAAAATATACTCTTCTTCTTCCAATTTTTATTCTTTGACAAATTTTTCCTTAAGTTCTCTAAATCTTTCTTAAACGGTTTTCCGAACCTAATAGTGTCCATCTCCTTTTGTTTCCTCCATAGGTCATATCCCATAAGTATCTTTGGTGCTCCCTTCACACATCGTCAACCATCAAAAAGATGCTTATACTGGTTCTTTCTCCACCGATGTGCTACTGGTAAGAACCGACGATGACCAAGGTAGCATTGTTTTCGACTATGGGTAAGTCGAATGGAATGTGTTTCTTCGTTACATATAGGACACGCCAATTTTCCTTTAGTACTCCATCCAGATAAATTTGCATATCCCGGAAAATCATTTATCGTACTAAAAAGTATGACTTTCATTATGAAAATATCTTTCTTTTCGGCGTCATAAGTCTTCAATCCAATCTCCCACAAATCTTTTAGCTCTTCCACCAATGGTTGTAAGAATACATCAATATCATTTCCGGGAGCTCTCGAACCGGGTATTAATAATGATATCATTGTGTATGTGGCTTTCATACACATCCACGGTGGTAAGTTGTACACCATTGTAACAACATGCCACACACTATATTTTGAAGACATTTGACCAAATGGATTAAAGCCATCTGAAGCCAATCCAATCCGAATGTTGCGTTTCTCTAACGCAAATTCTGGATAAAGTTCATCCACCCTTTTCCAAGCGGGAGAATCGGCAGGATGACGCATTTCACCTCTCAATTGATATGATCGTGATTGACTGTGCCATGTCATCCACTTAGCCGTATTGGATGATATGAATAAACGCTGCAACCTACCTCCTAATGGAAAATAATGTAAAACTTTTTGTGCTATTTTTTATTTTGATTTTTAGGATCATTTTTATATCCGGAGGTGTTACAATATGGACAAACATTTTTATCTTTATTCTCTTTCCAAAATAGAATACAATCATTTTTACATGTATGAATTTTCTCATAAGTAAGTCCCAATTCCTTAACTAATTTCTTAAGCTCATACCAATTATCGGGAACACATGCCCCATTAGGTAAGACTTCCTTAAATAAAGATAATATCATATCCATACATTTTCTAGTGAGACCATTAATGGACTTAAGTTGAATCAACTTTAATATAAATTTTAATTTAGATACATTTTTAACACCTTCATATAGAGGTGTTTCAGAAAAGAATAGTTTAAAAATTCTTCGATCCCTTGAATATATCTAGAATCTAATCTATTAGGAATATGCATCCATGATTTGTCTAAGTTACTCATCTTAATTTGTTAAAAGATTGAAATACAATGAAGAAATGTTAATTTAATAAAGAAATCAATATATAACCGAACCTCCACCGAAAGAAGAAACTCTCAAGTGTATATCTCGATTGAAGTTTCCTGAAAAGGAGATAAAATGATCAAAATTAGACTTGTTGTTGAACAATAAATGTTTATACATACCAATTAAATATTTTTATCACAAACGAAGAGTTAGACATGAAAACTAAGAAAAAATTAAGTCATTTTAGGTCATTTAGGTCATTTAATGTCATTTAGGTCATTTAGGTCATTTAATGTCATTTATGTCATGTAATGTAAACATCTAAGAAAAAATTAAGTCATTTTAGGTCATTTAGGTCATTTAGGTCATTTAGGTCATTTAATGTAATCATTTAAAAAAATTAAGTTCTAAGGATATTGCATTAAGTTAAATTAAGTGACAACTAAAAGTTTATATTTTCACATTAAGCCCATAAAAAATTCTCTTAGTTTTCCTTTTAATATCTAACTTTTCAGCAAAATCGGTATTAAACTTAGTGATAATCTAATTGAAACTCTATGCACATATCTACTTTTGTTCTATCTCCTAAATAATTAAAGTGATCAAGGTGCTACATATTTGGTTTGAGTAAGTCCTAACCTATTAATTTGGTAGGGATGTTTGGCACATATCTATTGCATATATGCTTTGTGATGTATAGGAAAAAAATTAAACAAAAATTGGTTTGTTGAAGATGTATACCTCAAAGGAGGTTCAATTAACCCTAAGTAGGGTTTAAATCCGGCACAAAGGAGGCGGCGGCGGCGGCGGCGGCGGAGCCGGAAACACCCACGGCGGCTTCCTCGTAGCTCTCCCCTCACGGTGCCCTACGGCGCAGGGAGGGTGCAGAAATGCTGGTGGCGGTGACGACGACGACGGCGGCGACAGCGACGGCTGAAGCGGCGGCGACCGGCGCCGGGGGCAGAGCGTGCGCGAGAGAGAGAGAGAGAGAGCGGGGGAGTCAGCGGCGGGGAGAAGAAAGGAGGTCGTCGAGGGTTTTTTTAAGCCAAACTTATTGGCGACGGCTTTTGAAGCCGTCGCCAATAACAGGATAAGTTACATTGGCGACGGCGGTCGACCGTTCAACGATCACCTTGAATTAGTGGCGACGGCTCAAGCCGTCGCCACTAATATTATTAGCGACGGCGTATGAAGCCGTCGCCACTTTTCCGAGGAAAAAAATCGCACGGGTCGTTTTCTGGGTATTGCGACGGCTTAGACCGTCGCAATACCAAGAATTTGCGACGGCTATATTTAGCCGTCGCTATTTACCAATTATTAGCGACGGCGTTAATTTAGCCGTCGCTTTTAACATTATTGGCGACAGCTTTAAAAAGCCGTCGCCAATAACCCGTCACCAATGACCCAGTTTCCTATAGTGGGAGCATGGTTGATCCCATAAAAATCAGAGATTTGAAATATGGGAGATCATGGAGAAGCTAGGCAAATCAGACTGCCTCAAGTCAGAGAATTCAAAAAAAATTGATTAAAAGCCATTGATCCGAAACTTGAAGGAAGGGAGCCCAAATCAAGCTTAATCCACCACAGGTAAGTCAAGCTCAAAACAAACCAAAGGTGAGTCCAAGATAAGCATGATGCTTGTTTGTTGAAGGGGTGATTGTCAGACTCTAAAATCCAAAGAAAAAAATCTTAATCAAAAATTGAAATCTTAAATTGCAAAATAAAAAAAAATCAACTCCACGTCAATGGAACAAAAAATCTTGAAAGCAATTTCTTAAAAAGTTAAGAATAGAAAGGATAATCTGGCACATCCAATTTGAAATCTTAAATCATAAAATAACAAAAAGAAGAGGATACTGAAACATCACAAAAATCTGGAATCTCAACCTTAAATCTAAGAATCTAGATTATAAAGGGAAAGAAACACAATTATGGAAGGAGTATGCCATGCACCCGAGATCTTGAGAAACAAAGAGAAGTGTTTGTGTTCTCTGTAGAGAAAAAGGTTAACCAAACTTTTGATAAGCTTGGTAGATTTGTAAAGCAATAAAGGGTCAGCGCTCTTAAAGTTTCAAGGAATGTATGGGATAGAACGATTGTGTATAAAAAATCAAATGGGAGCATCCTTAATCAAACATCAGTGGTACATGCGACAATTAAAAAGAGAACAAAAAGATTCTTGGTTGAGATTTTTTGGGGGGCTTGGGATTCAAAATCTTAAGATTTGGAGTTTTTGAGGCTTGGTGTGTGGATGCTTGTTTTCATACACATCTGAAGACTTCAAAATGAGGATCTTCCTTTTTAGTTTAGAATTAAAGAACTGAACATTCTCCCACTTTTTATATTGGCAAATGTTCTGGCTACCAGATTTCTTAGTAGCTTTCAGATTTTCATTACTTTGATTTCCTACGATCCTTTGATTTCTATTTTTTATGTTAACTGCCTCTGATTTTAATAAACTTTGAGACTTTTTCTATCTTCATGTCTCTCTATGTTGCTGGTAATTACTCCATGATTCATTGATATCATTCCTATAGTCATACTTCCAATCATATCTCAAAATCAATTTTATTAGATAGGCTTAAAAGAAAGAACAATTTTTTTTATAAAAAACATGCATGAATATAGAACTCTATGTTGTGAAAGCAAAAAAAATAGAAGTGGTAGAGTGCTAACCCGATACATAGCTTCATCGATCTCTCTTAATTTGAGCCTTCCAAGTCTTCCGGACATTTTCTCCTTCGCTATCATTGGCTTGTGGGGTCTAAATCTCACTGCAAGACGTTTAATATCCCATTAAATGTGTATGCAGATCAAGTTTAATGTTTGGCAAAAAATTGTTGATATGAATTTGGAAGCCAAAGCGATTGTAATCACGTGTAATATTTTCTTATTGTAACATAAATAGAAAAAAACATAGAACTAATGATTAAAGAAAAATAAAAATGATCTCTTCAAAATAAATATGGGAAAATTACAAGAGCCACCAGGATTCACCATCATTTGTGCTTGAAGAAACAACATCAAAAATCCCAGATGGTTAGAAGAACCCTAAAGATGAATAATCAGTGGTGCGAGCTCATGCTAATGTCCATCGGCCATTGAAAAGTAAAAAAAATCAAACAAAAATATAAAAAAACACATGAAAACATGTAGTACCAGCTACAAGAAAGGCGAAGAGCAGTGAACACACAAAATCACAAAAGCAACAATACTATCAGAAAAAGGAAAAGATGAAGATCGTAGAGGAAGCATTCTTCATTAGATGATGACCAACTATCAAGGTACCATTTACAGAAGGCAAGTCAAGCAACCGCTTCCACCATAATAGAACAAAAGAGCCTTGCCACAACAGCAGATCAGTAGAAAAAAAAATGCTACAACTAACAGTGGCAGTACAGAGAAGGAAAGAGAATATTAGAAGCTAAAAATTCCAAATAAAGAGAGAGAGACGTGCAATGGGGAAGAGGATCATCCTTCCTGAATGGCATGAAGGATGACGTAAGTTTGTCAATTTACCTTGTCCTCTGATCACCAGTTGTGTATAGATCCATCGAGGTGTTGGTATACGAGAAGTCGATACCGGCAGGGGACTCCAAGAAGAGCAAGTTCATGACCGCATTGTCAAAATGCCAAACACGGGATGTTGAAGAGCATACCTTCCATCAACGAATCCCTAATCAATGGTACGAGAAAGTGCACCGGCGATGGAAAACAGAGACGGGACAATGGGGTGGGTGGTGGCTTCCTCGTGGTGATGAAAGAGGAGGCAATGATGGAAGATGCCGCAGTGACGTGGACATGGCGATGTCGCACACTTGGCAAGGGTGGTCGGTGCCGGTTGGGCTCAGTGGATGCCATAAAAGCGGGGGAAGCAACAGAGGTGGCATGGTTAAGAGATAAATGTTGGCCGCTGCGGGCGGCGAAAAAATTGGAGAGATAGCATCAATAAACAAAGCGATGTAAGTAGACACAAAGATGGGCAGGTACTTGTTGACAAAAAGGTTACACCTGCTTCTAATAGATAGTAAGATTAGATATTAAACTAAGTTCATCTAAAAATTAAGTTAATATATAAACATTTAAACTATGAATCTAATTAAACACCAAAACAAAATTAATAACAACTAAATGATCTAAACAAACATCTAAACATTCAAAGAAACAAGTTTAACATTCCTATAAATATTTTAAAAATATATTTATCTTTATTCTAAGATGAAAAAAATATTTGACATTGATATAAACATGGTTAAACTAATATGCTAACATTTAAAGGAAGCTAAAAAACAGAGATCAATTGCAACATAAAACTAGGGTTTAGTAAGAGCGATGGCCCGGGTGCTTAACATAAATCTCTGAAATTTTGACAATTATTTTTAATAATTTTAATTATTAACTCATTTTTAAAATTGTTATTACATTAAAATTATAAAACCGATATTAACTCAAATGTAGCTTGATCCGACTTAAACTAACGTAACCACCGATAAAATGGCTAGCCCACCCCTGTAACTTTTTTCCTTTCCCTCATCTCTCTCTCTCTCTCTCTCTCTCTATATATATATATATATATACATCTATCTATCTATCTATCCGTAATGATTTGAAAAAATAATTGTAACGCTCGTCTCCCCCTCGCCAGTTACGCCCCGCCCCCTTCCTCGCTGTTACGCTCACCCCCACCCCGCCCCGCTCGTCGGTTACTCCCGTCTCCCCCTTCCGCCGGTCTCTCACCGCCATCTCCCCCCCCGTTACGCACCCCCCTCTCGATCTCTGTATCTCTCTCGCTCTCTCGCCCCTCCCCCTTGACGCCACCGGGCAACAGCCTTGGCCAAACACCGCTCGTTGCCATCGCCGGCCTCCGCCCCCTCCCCTGTTCCGCTGGAACTGCCACCGCGGGGAGCCCTTCTCCCTGTTACCATCGCCCACCCCCCATCTCGCCACCGCCCTCAACCTTGCCAGCCTGTCTGAAGCCCGCCCGGCCGCCTGCAGCGCTCGGCTGCCGCATCATCGTACCCGTGCGCGAGCGGTCTCACCACGCGACCGCGCCGCCCCGTCTATAGCGCCGCCCGGCCAGGCCACCCTCGGCGCCCCCCTCCCCCCGCCTCCTCGTTGCCCTTCAGCCGCGCTGACCAGGCCACCTGCCTGAGCCGCACCCCCTGCTACCTCCCTCAGCGCGAGCATGCGCGGCAGTCATCGTCAGCCACCTCGGCCGCCCTCGTCCGCCCACGCCCCCGTCCAATTGATTGTGCCGTCACCTTGTCTGCCGCCGGCACTGAGTCCCCGACCCCCCCCCCCCCCCCCGTGGACCGTCCTCGCTACATCACAGTCGTGCGCCTGCGCGCACCCGCGTGCTGCCGCCGCCTTCCGGCGTGGACCCGCTTGCCGCTTGTGCACCGCCGTGCCAGCCTCCCACTGCCGGTATCTCCCTTGTTCTGGTGGGAACCACGTGGGGGTCCTCCCTCACCGCAGCTGCCATTGCCGGCCTTCCCTCTCCTCGCTGCCGCCCTCCATTGCCGTCGATAGCCTCGCCAGACCTCCCCTGTTCCGGCCAGAACACTGCCGCGAGTCTCCCTCGTCGTTGCCAGCCTCTGCCCCTCCTCGTTGCTGTTCACTGCTACAGCTCCCCCCCTCGGTTACCTTTGAACGCTGCCGCCATGCCTCTGCAGCCTCCGTCGCCGTCACCGGCGAGTGTCGCCGTCGCTACTGCCGCGAACGTCGCCGCCGCGCGAGCCCGCTCAAACACCATCCGAGCTGACGGTAGAGCCCGGCTTAGCCCCCCCTGAGCCTCCCGGTCCCGCATCCGGCCCAACGCCCTGAGCCGCCGGTCGAACCGTCCGGTTCAGCCCTTGGGATTATTGGATTTTATTAAATCTGGAAATCAGAGTTAAGGCCAGAAAAATCAGCAGAAAATCCAAAAAAATCCAAAAAATTCACAGGAGCTTCCAAGTAGGTTTCTCAAGCTTGTATATATATTTGATCTCATTTGGATAAGAAATTATGCATGATTTAGTTTATGGACCTTAAGTAGACTAGATTTTGACTTTGAACTTATGCTTAATGAGATTCTCAAAATCTTTGAAATCAAAAACCTAAAATTAGCAAATTTGTATATTATAGAACATTTTTAGCATGATTATGCTTGGGTATAAATCTTTGCCATCAGATTTGATCTTATGAAAATTATGTATGTGATTATATGATAGTTTGGAACAAGAATTGAAAGTTAATTGTGTAGACTTGAAAAACTCATGGGTTATCAAATTATATACCTTTTAGAACCTTTTTAGTCCAAATTATGGTTGATTACGTCAGAACATAATTTTTTTAGTTTATGCCAAGCTTGATTCAAGTTGATTGTCTTGTATATGTAATTAAGTATGTCTAGTTCGACTTGTCATTGCATGTGTCTGGATCATGGAAATTTTGATTAGTCTGGCTTCAGATTATGTATTATGTCATGTATGATATGATTATGTTCATATGTTCAAGTGTGGTATATGCTTGATTTAGAATATGTCAACCAAGACGGTTAGTACAAATCTTGTCTAGTTTATGGTAAAATATGTTTAATTTGGTTTCAGATCATAGGCTATGCTATGCATAGTTAGTCATGTCAATTTGGTCATGATTAGTATGAGTTGTCATTGGGAACAAGTTCAATTAAGTTGGGTTATCATATGTCTTGTCAAGTTCGTTATGAATGTTATGTCTTGCATGAAAGGCTATGAAACTAGATGTTTATGTCATGTATGCATGGCATGGTCAGGTATGTCACGATATAAAATTATGTTATGAACTCTTGATATGACGTGCTATGAAGGCTTCACCAGCCTATGTTAGTCAATCGCCCGTGGGCAACGGGAAACTTATATGAATCCGGCCCTCCCACAGATACTAGATTACCGTGGTTTTCCCTTAGTGTCACTGCTGCCTAGGTGCACTTTGAGCTAACTTATTATATGTTACTGCTATATATATTAGAGCTGGTGGAAATATTTGTACATGTGAAGCAAGACGACCAATTCCTTGTTCTTTGGCTATGTGTTTTGGAAAGGATATGAAATATGTTACTTGTGTGTCATGTATGGATGTTAAACCATGTCATGTTAGAAAAATCAAATTTGTCTATTTTAATTTGGTTATGTTAAGTTATGTCTTGAGGTCATTTCGATGATATTTGTTTAGCTTGTATGGTCTTGTGTGCATTGGTCTAGAATTGAGTAGCATTGGCATAATCTTTTCTCTTAAAAGATAATCATGGTTTGGTTATGGGTTATGGATAAATATTGAAGACATGTTATTATCATTTGTATTACATCTTAATCTAGATATGTCATCTATCATTGCTTGATTATATGTTAGTTCTCCGATTGGCAAGAAATGGGTGTAAATCTTACGGAGTCTCCAGACTCACCCCGTTGTGGGTTAAATTTTTCAGCAGGTTTTGAAGATTTAAGAGCTTGAAGAGGTGGATCAGGTGGAACCCAAGGAAATCAGAGTCATTTGCACTTGGAGATGATTGATATTCTCTACTTAGGTAGTTGGTCTTTATTATTTTGAACAAGAATGTTGTTAGACTTAATCGTATGGTTCTATTCTCTTGTTTTGATAGATCTTAAAACAAAATGATTGGTGAAATTTGAGTTTGGAAATTCATGAATCCGTTGGATTTTAATGGAGGTTGTGTAGTATATTTAGTTTGGGTTATAGAATCCATGTGTTGGGTTTCATCCCACTATCACGACGTTGTGTATTTCCGCTGCATATTTGTGGTTATGTTATTTAAATTCCAGGTCGTGACAGAAGTGGTATCAGAGCATTAAACCGGCCGGAAGGTCTATCTTGACCTACCCGGGTGTTTGATAATGATTTGGGTGAATTAAATTTGATACTTGGATTATCTATTTGAATCAATTAGATATGATTTTAGACTTTGAAGATTACATTTTTGGATGACTAGATTGGATAATTGATTGTATATGTTTATGAGGATCAATTTTCAGATTTTGGTAAATCTTGAAGCTTCAGTTTATGACAATAGGAGGAGATTATCAATTTGGGTCAAATTGATTTTGATATTAGACAGTGATTTAATATGTAGAGATTTAAATTGGATAATCAATCAATGTATGATAATCAACTTTTAGATTTGGTTGATCTTGAAGTTCTGAATCAATCTTAAGGCAAAATTTTATTAGAGTAGGAAATTTTGGTGTTGAACAGTTGATCAATATTATATGGTTTAGTATTTTTATGAAATGAAGTTTAGATTTTATATAACTAGTGAATTGGATTGATCAAATGAATATGATTAAGGACATGATGATATGATTTCTTATTTAATTGAAGATAGAAAGCTAGTTAGATTGGTAGATTTTCATATTGAGAAGTAAAGTGAGTTTTATAATGATTTCATAGGATGATCTTCATGAGAATAATTGAATTATTGGTGTAAGTTAATTGGGATATATTTATGATAAGAGGATATAATATGTATTATTGGAAGGAATGAGATCAATCAATCATAGAATTGAAGATGAGATTTGTAGAAGATCATGTATATTAGATTGTTTAAGTGGGGCTTTGATTAGATATCTATATGATACCACAATATAGTCGATATTATAACCATAGTATCTAGAATAATAGTTATTATTTCCCGATCTAGAATCTAAGTGATTACTCTACCAAACAATATCCTTGTCTAAGGACTTGAAATCTTTGATCCTTGAATTTCCAAATCATAGGAAGTATATAGGCTCTAGGTGATTCAGCTTGATAATTATGAGTTAAATTAGCATCGTGGACAATTTTGTTAGATATAGATTTGTTAAGACTTTGATTCGTATTAAGAGTATTATTTAAGTTGTTTGGAGTAATTTGTAAATTGTGATTTAACTTCTATTGAGAAAGTAATTAGAGATCGTGATATACTTGTAGAGGTTTAAAGGAATTGGAAATGTCCTTGACATTAGATTATGGCTCTTTAAGTATGGGAATAATTTGATTGTTAGTTAAGATGATCAGAATCTAGATTTCAAATTATAAGAAAGTGAATGTTGGTGATAATTTGATGATAATGGTGTTTAGGTCTATCATTTAGGAAAAAGAAAATGAATGATGAATTATGATTGATACTCTTGTTTTAGAAGGATAATAAAATTTCAGTTGTTTTAGATAATGGTCAGATATGTATGATATGAAGATGATATCATCTGATAAATTGATGGAAGAGAGATTGTTGAATCATTGTAAGGATTTCATTGAGTAATATATGTGGAATAGTATGAATTATTCAATTTTGTCTATGTGAGAATAATCTGATTTATGCGTATGTATTTGGAATAATACTTATATGCAGTCTGAGGTTAGAATGACATATATTACTTGGAGTATGATGCCGGTCTATCTAAAATAATGATGATGATTGGAATATTACTTGATTAAGTGGTTTGGATGGAAGAGTTGGATATGGATAAGAGCACTTGGTTGATGATCTTGTCTCACAAGGATAATATAATCTTTATTCTTTTAGATAATGTTTGAATGATAAATTATGGTGATTATGTTTGAAATATGATAACAAGGATGGGATGTAAGTATTATAATTGCTAAGAATATTGAAGAATATTGATGTATAAGAAGGTTAGAATAATAAATCATGATCGGTGATAATATTTGAAGATCAAACTTTTGGATAAAGTTAGAGATTGGAGAGTTAATTATTATGAAGGAATGGTATAGACATATGATAAATTAGAGAGAGCTGAATGTGATAATTTTTGTGAAATTGAGATACAATAATTAGATTATCATGAATGGTATGATATAGAAGGAAGAGTGTATAATTATAAATTTTGATATGGATAATATTAGTGGATGATGAGAATTTTGGCACATATATTGTGTATCATGATTTGAGAATCTATTATTGAGTTCATGCGAATCAAATCATCTTGGCTTCCCCCTTCGACTAGATAGTAAGACTTTGAAATTTCGAGGACAAAATTTTTTTAAGGGGTGGAGAATGTAACGATTTGAAAAAAAAGTTGTAACTCTCGCCTCCCCCTCGCCAGTTACGCCCCGCCCCCTTCCTCGTCGTTACGCTCGCCCCCACCCCGCCTCGCTCGCCGGTTACTCCCATCTCCCCCTTCCGCCGGTCTCTCGCCGCCATCTCCCCCTCGGTTACACACCCCCCTCCCGATATCTGTATCTCTCTCGCTCTCTCACCCCTCCCCCTTGACGCCACCGCGTAGCAGCCTTGGCCAAACGCCACTCGTTGCCATCGCCGGCCTCCTCCCCCTCCCCTGTTCCGCTAGAACTGCCACCGCGGGGAGCCCTTCTCCCTGTTGCCATCGCCCCCCCCATCTCACCACTGCCCTCAACCTTGCCAGCCTGCCTGAAGCCCCCGCCCGGCCGCCTGTTGCACTCGGCTGCCGCATCATCGTACCCGTGCACGAGCGGTCTCACCGCGCGTGTGCGACCTCCCGTCCGTGCCACCCCGTCTGCAGTGCCGCCCGGCCATGCCACGCTCAGTGCCCCCCGCGCCTCCTCATGACCCGTCAGCCACGCTGACCAGGCCGCCCGCCTGAGCTGCGCCCCCCTGGTGCCTCCCTCCGCGCAAGAGTGCACGGCAGTCGCCATCAGCCGCCTCGGCCGCCCTCATCCACCCACGCCCCCGTCCGGTTGACTGCGCCATCACCTTGTCTGCCGCCGGCCACGAGTCCGTGACCCCTCCCCCTGGACCGTCCTCACTTCATCGCCGTCGTGCGCCTACGCGCACCCGTGCGCCGCCCCCGCCCTCCGGTGTGGACCCACTTGCCGCTTGTGCACCGCCGTGCCAGCCTCCCACCACCAGTATCTCTCCTGTTCTGGTGGGAACCACTGTGGGGGTCCTCCCTCGCCGCTGCTGCCATCTCCGGCCTTCCCTCCTCTCCTCGTTGCCACCCTCCGTCGCCGTCGATAGCCTCGCCGGACCTCCCCTATTCCGGCCGGAACACCGCCGCGAGTCTCCCTAGCCATTGCTAGCCTCTGCCCCTCCTCATTGCCGTTCACTACTGCAGCTCCCCCCCTCGGTTACCTTTGAACGCCGCCGCCGAGCCCTTGCAGCCTCGGTTGCCATCACCGGCGAGTGCCGCCGTCGCTGCCGCCGCGAATGTCGCCGTCGCGCGAGCCCGCACGAATGCCGTCCGAGGTGACGGTCGAGCCCGGCTCCCCCCCCCCCCCCGCCCGAGCCGCCCGGTCCTGCATCCGGCCCCACGTCCTGTGCTGCCGGTCGAACCGTCCAGTTCAACGCCGGTTCAGCCTTTGGGATTATTTGATTATATTAAATCCGGAAAACAGAGTTAAGGCTAGAAAAATCAGCAAAAAATATAGAAAAATCAGAAAAATTCATAGGAACTTCCAAGTAGGTTTATCAAACTTTTCTATGTATTTGATCTCATTTGGATAAGAAAATATGCATGATTTAGTTTATGGACCTTAAGTTGACTAGATTTTGACTTTGAACTTATGCTTAATGAGATTCTCAAAATATTTGAAATCAAAAACCTGAAATTAGTATTTTGTATATTATAAAACATGTTTAGCATGATTATGCTTGGGTATAAGTCTTTTCCATAAGATTTGATCTTTTGAAAATTATGTATGTGATTATATGATAGTTTGGAACAAGAATTGAAAGTTAATTATGTGTAGACTTGAAAAACTCATGGGTCATCAAATTATATACCTTTTAGAACCTTTTTAGTCCAGATTATGGTTGATTATTTCATAACTTAATTTGTTTAGTTTATGCCAAGCTTGATTCAAGTTGATTGTCTTGTATATGTAATTAAGTATGTCTAGTTCGACTTGTCATTGCATGTGTTTGGATCATGTAAATTTTGATTAGTCTGGGTTCAGATTATGTATTATGTCATGTATGATATGATTATGTTCATATGGTCAAGTTTGGTATATGCTTGATTTAGAATACGTCAACCAAGTCGGTTAGTACAAATCTTGTCTAGTTTATGGTAAAATATGTTTAATTTGGTTTCAGATCATGGGCTATGCTATGCATAGTTAGTCATGTCAATTTGATCATGATTAGTACAAGTTTTCATTGAGAACAAGTTCAATTAAGTCGGGTTATCATATGTCTTGTCAAGTTCGTTATGAATGTTATGTCTTGCATGAAGGGCTATGAAGCTAGATGTTTATGTCATGTATGCATGGCATGGTTAGGTATGTCACGATATAAAATTATGTTATGAACTCTTGATATGACGTGCTATGAAGGCTTCACCAACCTATGTTAGTCAATCGCCCGTGGGCTGCGGGTAACTTAGATGAATCTGGCCCTCCCACAGATCCCGGATTACCGCGATTTTCCCTTAGTGTCACCGCTGCCTAAGTGTACTTTGGGCTAGCTTATTATATGTTACTGCTATATATATTAGAGCTGGTGGAAGTATTTGTACATGTGAAGCAAGATAACCAATTCCTTACTTTTTGGCTATGTGTTTTGGAAAGGATATGAAATATGTTACTTGTGTGTTATGTATGGATGTTAAACCATGTCATGTTAGAAAAATCAGATTTGTCTATTTTAATTTGGTCATGTTAAGTTATGTCTTGAGGTCATTTAGATGATATTTGTTTAGCTTGTATGGTCTTGTGTGCATTGGTCTAGAATTGAGTAGCATTGGCATAATCTTTTTTCTTAAAAGATAATCATGGTTTGGTTATGGGTTATGGATAAATATAGAAGACATGTTATTATCATTTGTATTACATCTTAATCTAGATATGTTATCTACCATTGCTTGATTATATGTTAGTTATCCGATTGGCAAGAAATGGGTGTAAATCCTACGGAGTCTCCGGACTCACCCCGTTGTGGGTTAAATTTTTCAGCAGGTTTGGAAGATTTAAGAGCTTGAAGATGAGGATCAGGTGGAACCCAAGGAAATCAGAGTCATTTGCATTTGGAGATGATTGATATTCTCTACTTAGGTAGTTGGTCTTGATTATTTTGAACAAGAATGTTGTTAGACTTAATCGTATGGTTCTATTCTCTTGTTTTGATAGATCTTAAAACAAAATAAACTAATGTAATTTGATTTACAAGGTCTTTCAAACAAAACCAAACTGATAAATATAATAAACCAGTAAATTGAATAAACTAGTTTTACTTGATTTCTAAGGCCATTCAAACCAAACCAATTTAAATTTTTCAACATAATACACTAGTTTATTTGATTTCTAAGGATATTAAAACAAAATCTAACCAATTTGATTTAAACATATTCCTTGGGTGGGGACTTGCTAGACATATTTATCTAATCATATTTTTTCCAAGAAGTTTCAAACATGATCCTCGTTTGAAACTTGCTTCATTTGGAGGAGGTTTGATTTAGTTTTATATTATTTTTTATATAATGTAAATATTTTACATTGAATTGTTGTTCCTATTTTATTATTCATACTTCATTTTTTCAATACCTATTTCTGTTTACGTTATATTTTTCTATTAGAGTATATAAATATTTTAAACAAGTTTTGAATAGATATTTACAATTACAGATTATATCCTATGTATCTTCAAGAAATAGAAGAATTCTTAGATTATACTTTTCACAAATGTAGAACACGATTTAGACATGGTTAGAACAATAATTTAATTCAATATCCTTATAAAGGATGTTGCAACACTTTTATTTTAAAAAAGACGTGGTTAAAGAACATTTAATACATGATGCCGCATGGTTAAATTATCTAACATGGATAAGTCATGGTATAATCGAAGTTAATTTAATTAATGAATATGATGTCCTATTGAATGAACCACAAGATGAAAATGTACACGACAGAGTGTTGAAAATGCTTCAAGATATTTAAATAATAAGGAAATAATTAGATAGTGAGGACAAAGCAAATATAAAAGCACAAAAATATTTTAAGTTATTAAAAATGTTGAAACACATTTATGAAGAGTGCAAAGATATATCTAAGTTAAATTTATTTTAAAGTTGATTCAACTAAAGCCAATAAATGATCTTGATAGAAAATGTATGAATATTGTACTATTTTTATTTAAAAATATTTTTCTTAAAATATGTGTTCTTATTCCTAACACTTGGTATGAACTTTAAACAATTGTTAAAGATATATGATTTAGTTATTAAAATATAGATGCATGTAAGAGTGACAATATTCTCCTTTAGGAAGAGAATACACAAAAAATTGTATGTCCATGATGTGAGACTCCAAATATAAGAATAATTCTAAACATATGAGTAAAAATGTGGTACAAAAAATATTACGTTATTTTCTATTAATAGATATGTTGTAGTATTTGTTTATGATAAATACTGCTAAGTGGATATATGACATAGCAAGTCACGTTCTTATCAATTAAGTGGTGAAATGCATTATTGTACTGATTCTCCCTATTGGAAAAGAGTTGATGACCTGTATCTTGATTTTACGTTAGAAAAATACAACATTTGAAGTTGGCCGCAAATAACTTTAACCCCTTTGGTAACATGTTTTCAAAGCATAATGTGGTATGTCGTTATAATGATTTATAATTTACCATCATAGATGTCTATAAAAGCGACATATATGATGATTTCATGTTTAAAATTGGATAAAAGAGCTCCTAAAAATGATATTGATGGATACTTACAACTATTGGTGTATGAGTTAAGACATTTATGGGAAATGAGATTAGAGACATATGATACTTTAAACAAATATAATTTCATCATGAGAGCTATATTACTCTGTATCATAAATAATTTATCTGAATATGCAAATTTATTTGGACGAAATACTACAGTAAAATTAGTATGTCCACTTTGTGATGAGGAAACATATTTTTTTCGACTGGTTCATAATCAAAAACTATGTTACTTATGATATTGTCAATTCCTACTGATAGCACATTTCTAGAAAAAAAACTAGTATAAGTATTTGTTTGACGGTCGACAGTGTGGGAAGAGCACACAAAAGATGTTAATAAGATATAAGATATGAAAACAACAATAAGCGATGACACAAGAATATTTGAAAAGCTATTTAAGAAATAATTTAAGAACTTGAAAAATATTTTAGCAATGAACAAACGTTGTAAGTAAAGAAGTATTTTCTAAGCAATTGTTATATTGAGCTTCTTTAATTATTTATAATCATTTGGTTGTTATATACATTGAGAAGAATGTTGTGACAATATTCTTGGCTTATTTAACTTATTAGGAAATGATGAGGACAATCTGAACTCAAGAAAAGATTTGGTGGATTTATAAATTTGTCTAAAATTACATCCTCGTGAGAGCTCATCTAGATTTTCATATGTGGTTTAGAGGTTTAGCAATAGACAAATCCTAGATATTTGATTTTGTGAAGAATATTCGAGTGTTGGATGGTTATTCCTAAAATTTGAGTATCTATATAGATGTGAGTACTAGATCAACTAGTTAGTTAAATAATAATAATTGTCATGTCATGACGTAGATAATTATTCTTTTGATATTTCAAGTCATCGCATTATAGGATGTATTTAGTCACATTATAGAGTTATACCAGTATTTTAAGATCATTTGTGCTACTGTATTAGAAAATAACATTTTAGATATTAGGAGTTGTTACAATAACATTGTGTACATTTGAACAAATTTTTTCACTATCATTTTTTATTTATGATTGACCTAGTTGTGCATTGGTTTATGAGGCTAGAATGTCTAGATCAATTTAATACTAGTGGATATATTCAATTAAAAGATATTGACAGAGACTCAAAGGTTATGTGGTATGTGGGCAACAAAGAGAGAGTTGAATGTTCAATTGTCAAGAGCTATTTAGTTAAGGGATGTATATAGTTTATTTCTATGGATATGTGAGATACAAATGAATATAGTAAGGATCGGAACTATTATGGTGGTCCATATGAAGATGATCATAAAAATGGTTAAATATTTAAACTAGTGAACTAATTTGAAATAGACCTTCTCCATGACTTATTTTCTCGATCAACAAAATGTTGCCCGAGATTGTGTCCTACTCAGGTTAGGGATTTCTTTCATATTGACAGTTGTATAATGTTGATTTGAAAATTTATTCATCTCATCGCTTGAGTTAGAAATATGACCTTCATTCAATTGACATAAGTTATGAAAGTTGGAAATTTGTTCTCCACTTGGGTAGAAGTGGTAGAAGATTCAACCACTATAAGCTGGAGATTTGTTTGGGCCTAAAACATACCTTATTTAGAGGCTTTTTAGGAACTACATAGGGGAGAAGCGTAAGGTTGGATATAGGCATGTCGAAGATCACGTGGATGAGTTGTATATAGGTTTGTTGGAGGCCATGGATGGTATAAGAAGGGGACCTAAGAGATAGAATTGGGGAGAGAGGGCTATGGAAGGCTGCTATGTGGACTCTTTCATTGCCTAATTAAGGGGATAGAAGAAGGTTCAGCCTTTGGCTCTTTGTGAGAGGTATTTGGGGTGTTTTTCAGACCCAACTAAAGGTTGGTTTGAGTGCTTTTTGTGGCCAAGATGTTGGGTTTACGGGGATTGCTTGGGGTTGATTTCTAGCCAGTTTTTGGGGTTTGAAGAGGGAATTATTTTATGACTGATTGAACTTGAATTTATGAGATCTTTTCTTGGATGCCTAAGATCTTGAGATTGACATTTGGGTGCCCCTACTCCAATATCAGTTTATCATAGGTTGGGCTCGGAAAGACAAAAACCCGTTCTCTTTGGCCTAGTGTTGTTTTAGGCAAATGGCTTATCCTTAGCCCTAGTCACCACAATGCGGCTTAGGACTTGCCTCAAGTTGAGTATAGAATCTTCAATAATCAATTATAAAATCGGTTGATGGCAATGAGCATATTTGGTTGAGAATTGCATATTTTCTCGAGCAAAATCTAACAAGGTTGCAAACAAGCTAATTTTGGTGCAAGCGTCAAATTTCTTCTTTATCCCAACAACATGTTTTGTGTTGGACCAATGATTGTCTAGCCATGACATGATGACAAATAAGGATTAGTTATTTGCCTGCCAAAGTGTGTAACTACATCGAGTTGTTGATCAGCCAGACTGATTTATAATATTTGGTTGATGACTAATTTCTCAACTTAACGACAATATTGGGGGTTGTTGATTGGTTGAGATTGCTAAAATGAAGGATGAAGGGTTGCTCCCCCACCTGAGTAACAGGATTGGCTTCTTGTAATTTTCTTTTAGATGAAGATTTTTTTTTCTTGCCTCCATTTTCAGTTGGTGTAGTAGACTGGTGATTCCTTGCAACTTTGTGGGTAGAGATTGATTCTCTTGTTCCATATTAGCTCCTCAAATGGAGAGTTCATCTTTACCTCAAGCTTAATATAACATGGACTAAGGGTTTACCCCAGCCAGATAAGTAGTTAGGGCTGTCAATGGGCCGGGCCCGGCCCGGCCCGAAGTCGGCCCAATACAGGCCCAGTTCAAAAAAGAACGGGCCGGCCCGACCCGGCCAGCATTGTATTTCTGGCCGGCCCGGCCCGGCCCGCATAAAATTTAAATTTGGCCCGGCCCGGCCCGGCCCGGCCCGATCTTTTCTAATATAAAAATGTATAAAATTCAAAATAAAAAATATAAATATGATACAAAAATTAAATTTCTACCAAATCAAAATATTTGAATGGTCTGAAAATTGCATGAAAATGTAAAAACCAAGAGATTTGTAGTTAATAAAGTCTAAAAATTTTCACAAATCATTATCTTTGAATACAAAAAATAATCAGAAAATTAGAGAAGCTCTAAAAACCTGAAAATTGCTAAATTATGAAAACTAACATATGTTGCAGCTGCAGTCCTAATTTATCAGATATATATACATACAATCGCACGTCATCTTCTTTCACTAGGAGGTGAAACAGAGACGATCTCCATATGCATCCGGATCACAGAAATTGACACACGGTACCCATTTCATACAATGCGAAAAATACTTGAAAACCGAGAGGGCGCGGAAGAACGGAACAATTTCCACGATGCCCACATCGATTCGATTCTTCTCTCCCGGAGACGCCAAAACAGAAAAAAATCCGATTTCTTTAAAGAAAGAAGTTTGAACGGCTCTCATTCGGATACCGTGTCGTTGTTACGATCAATAGTTGCACCGCGCCACGAAGCTTCTTGCTCCGCCCCCATCTCTCTCTCTCTCTCTACGATAGAAGGGTCAACGAAAGCCCGGTGCAGCACTCATGGAAGGGAAGAGAAGATGGCCGTACGGTGGGCATCCGGGGACCGCAAAGATCCCTTTTTTTCTTCGAGTGCGGATAGCGATCACCGGCCGGTGGCGAGGACCCCAAAACCGGTTCTGCCGTGACACCCGTCCACGGACTCCATCTCTCGCCGCCGGGAGGGAAACCAGCGCCGGTTTCCAGCTTCATCACGGTGGTCTATAAAAGGGGGGGAGGGAGAAGAAGAAGACGCCGACCGTGCGGTTTCTGTGAGGAGGCGCGCAGCTCGCGGGCGGTCAATGGCTTCCGTCGGTTTCAGCTTCGCCCAGGTCCACGTGCAGCAGAAGGCCCAGAGGGAGAAGCTGAAGAAGAAGGAGGAGGGGGCGCCGGCGCCGGAGAAGACGGGGAAGGCCCGTAGGGAGGCCAGGAAACCTTTTCAGAAGGTCTTTCCCGGCGGCGTCCCGGCGGCGGCGGGGCGGCGGCGGTAGGAGAGACGATCTGGGAGGTGCACGCACGCCCTCGGCGGTAGGAGGGCGGGGCCCTCGCTCCGTCACTCGCCGTCGCCGTAGCGCCCTCGCTCGCCGTCGCCCTCTTGCTCCGCTCGCTCGCTCCCCGTCGAAACCCCGAGTGAAAGTTGGAGAGGCCCGCTCCGACCCGCAACGTGATCCATCTTTGGCCCGCGGGCCAAATCCACTGACCCGAAATATTGTCCACGGCCGGCCCGGCCCGAGAGCCCGCGGGTGAGCCCAATCCATTGACAGCCCTATAAGTAGTTCCTCAATAGTTGATTCTAAAACTAATCAGTTTCTGATACATAATGGGCTGAGAATTGCTTTCTTGATCGAGCAGAATGTGGTGATGCCACATAGACAATAGTTAATAGAAGCATGAGATTTGTTCTGAGTTTAATCAACATATGATTGCTAATCAACATTTGTAACCAAACAGCTACATTCAATCAACGGATAGAGATCCCCATTTGCAAGAGGAAATTAGTAATGGACCGTTGGTCAATCAGACCAGTTGAAAAGATTGGTGGGGTTGACCCCACATTTGGCAACAATATCTTAGGCTATTAATTGGCCAGATTTGTTATAGTGGAGGTTGATCTCTCACTTGGATAGTGATATAGGCTATTGATCCATTGATTTAATTGAACTGAAGAATAGATGGTTGATCCCATCCCTTGTCACCATGTTTTGGGCAACTAACTGTCCAGATCTGATGAACTAGAGGATGGAGGATTATATCCCCACCAAGATGACAATATCAAGGCCATTGATTGGCCAAGTTTGTTATAATGGAGGGTTGAAAATTACTTCTTCACCCTAGCAGCAAGAGGATGGCCAAATACATTTCATTTTTGGGCAAAGAATTTCTTTTTTTCTTGTCAGTCATCAATCAAAAGGACTAGCTATCAGCTTGGTTTTCCTACAATTTTACCAGTATGGTGGACTAGACATTATTTGCTGCCGGCGTGACTTCGAAGTCCAATGGAAAGTGGATCTTGCCTAGGCTAGTAAATGGCCTGATGTGAGGCATTTCAAATAAGGGTGACCACTTTAAGTGCGGGGCGCGACTTGGCATAAGGATCATTTTAGGGTGAACCAGTCTGAGTTGCAGAATGCAAACTAGCGCGAGGGTTCTAAAGGAGAGTGACCAATCCAAGCGTAGGGTGTGACTTGACATGAGGGTCATTTTTTTTTGGAGAGAACTAGTCCGAGCTGCAGAAGGCAAATCAGCACGAGGGTTCCAAAGGAAGTGACCAATCCAAGCGTAGGCACGCAACTTGGCGTGAGGATAAATTTTTTTAGAGTGAACCAATCGGAGCTGCAAAAGGCAAATTGCCTTGAGGGTTCCAAAGGAAGTAACCAATCCAAGTGCAAGGTGCGACTTGGCATGAGGATCATTTTTTGAAGTGAACCAGTTCAAGCTGCAGAAGGCAAATTGGCACGAGGGTTCCAAAGAAAGTGACCAATCCAAGCATAGGGCGCAACTTGGCATGAGGGTCATTTTTTGGAGTGAAATAGTCTGAGATGCGAAAGGCAAATCGGCGCGAGGGTTCCAAAGGAAGTGACCAATCCAAGCGTAGGGTGCGACTTGGCGTTAGGGTCATTATTTAGAGTGGACCAGTTCGAGCTGTAGAAGGCAAATTGGCACGAGGGTTCCAAAGGAAGTGACCAATCCAAGCGTAGGGCGCGACTTGGCTTGAGGGTCATTTTTTGGACTGAATCAGTCCGAATTGAGGAAGGCAAATTGGCGCGAGGGTTCCAAAGGAAGTGACGAATCCAAGCACAGGGTGCGACTTGGCGTGAGGGTCATTTTTTGGAGTGAACTAGTCTGAGTTGTAGAAGACAAATCGGCATGAGAGTTCCAAAGGAAGTGACCAATCTAAGCATAGGGCACGACTTGGCGTGGGGGTCATTTTTTGGAGTGAACCAGTCCGAGCTGCGAAACGCAAATCGGTGCGAGGGTTCCAAAGGAGAGTGATCAATCCAAGCGCAAGGTGCAACTTGGCGTGAGGGCCATTTGGTTTTTTTGATTGATTTTTTGTTGACTATCGACCCGACTGCTCGTTTACAGAGTTTTCACCCAGGTCGACCCCCTTTGAGTTTTGCCTATATGCCTTCGAAGGGGTTTTCACACAGAGGGGTTTTTCCACTTTTGCCCGAGGCGCCCTTTCGAGTTTTGACTTCGACAAGATTTTTTGTTTTAGATTCCACCATTGTTGCCATTGCCTTGAAATTTGTGCTCTGGTGTATAATATTTTTAATATGCTTGTCATCGAGTGAGGGGAATGGGACATCCCCCTGCTGTCAATGACCGTGTAGGCTCCTCCTTTGAAAACTTGGTGGATCACATAGGGACCCATTCAGTTTGGCAAGAACTTGTTTTTGGGCCACCTGCTATGGTATTCTTTTGCTTTACCATTATGAGGTCCCCTTTCTAGAAGGCCCTATCTTTGATCAATTTGTTGTAGGCACAGGTCATTCTGGCTTGATAAGTCTTGAGGCACGTGTAGGCTTCAAGTTTGCTCCCCTCTAGCCTTTTAATCTCCACGAATGTTCTGTGTGCTTCATCGGGCTCATCGGTGGCGAGACTGTGGTGAACTACTACCGTGTAGGAGGCTAGTTTTATCTCCATTGGGACGACAACCTCACACTCGTAGACTATGGAGAAAGGGGAACAACCCATGGGGGTTTTGTACACTGTACGGTATGCCCACAGTGCCTCCTGCATCTTCTCATCCCAGCTTCGCTTTTTACCCTCGACCTCTTTGACTAGGAGTTTGCATAGTATTTTGTTGAATGCCTCTACTAGATTATTGGCCTGGGGGTTGTAGATGTAAGGAATCAATACATGACAGCGGAAAAATTTTGATTCCATAAAACCATGATCTTTGCCTTGATCGATGCCGAACGAGTAAAATCGGGAACCGAATATGAAGTAGAACGAGAGTACCTCATGGGATTTCTAAAATACCTCACCATGGATGAAGAGAGGACATTCCTCCTTGCTGAAAACTATTCAAGTGTCCGGTCTCTAGCGGTATCCACACGATTTGCTTCAATAGACGAGTTCTCTCTTCCTTCGGACCTCCAGAAACCTTCCAGATCCAAGCTTGACCATGGGAGATCACCTTCTAGAGGAGAGAGGAGGAAGAGAGGATGCTTGGGACGTGCTCCAGCCCTATGGCTTGTTAGGGTTTGGCTTCATAAGCCATTTATATATAGAAGATGGAATTTTTCACAAAAACCCAAAACTTCTATAAAATTGCGTCCATGCCCTCATCTTATTGACCAGATATATTGTGTGACCCACTAGGCCCAATAGTCAATTTTTTTCAAGCCTTAATTAATTTAAAAGAACAATTCCTTTAAATTAAATCAAAACCATTATCCGATAACAGTTTTTACGGCTTTCTGATCATAAAGGGTACAAGCCATATCCTATGATCCCAAATGACTTTGGGGAGTTAAATAATATTCATTGAGCCTTTCCATCATCAATTACCACACGGATTTAAATCCTCATTCATACAATGTCCCGGTCGATCAGGGGTTCGACACTGACTGTCAACCCCTAAGTATTCCAACTCTATGAAATCTTGTACTCAGGAATGGATCAACTGGAAAACTCCTTTTTCCAGTTATCATATCTACCGTGGCCAAGTATTTAGAGTACTATCCATAGGACATTCTCTCTCTCCTACCGAGAGTGAACGATCCCCTATTGTCCGCTCAATTGCCTCCATCAGGTTTCCCATATACCCAATTCATTAACTATATAGGACCACAATACTAAGTGATCCATCAGTCAATAGTCAAAGTACATAGTACGCCTGGCAAGACATCTTTGGCGACTCAGGTCAAAGATCCAACCGTGCTATTGAGATGTAAGAATAACCTGATAGACAGTTCGATAAGATACTGATTAGGTTTTCCTAAATTGGCCAGTTCAGTGAACTCATTCCACTAATGAGCACCTGTGTGTGTATCTCAGTGTCCCCACACTGATGACCAATGAGATCGGTCATTCTCATCATATGAGAAGACATCACACACACTAGTCTATCTAGATTCTTGATGTCCCGTCTCAAGGATCCTATGACTAGGAACATTTAAATCACATACCTCTAGATGATCGATCTCATTATCATGATCTTATCATGATTCAATCATCATTGCATGTGATCAAGGACTTCAATACGATATATGCTTCTAATAAAAGCTAGTAACGAAGTTTTGCCTAATTAATTGAATGAGATATTCCTAGAAATGTCGAATCATATCATATATGATTGGCTTGTAGGGCATACATTTCTATCAATCTCCCACTTGCTCTAAAGCCAATCACCCATCTGGCTGATCTCTATCAGCTCAAAGTGGAGCTCAAACACTCTTTGAGTAACTGCTTCAGCTAGTAGATCTGTAATGTTATTAATGGAAGATACTCTATCCTTAATTATATCTCTATCAACTGCATTCTCTCTGATTCTATGGTATTGCCATAGAAATTTGAAACTTCTAATGAGACTTTGACTCTACCCCATTGTTTTCCTAAAATAATGATAAACTTTCAGAGAAGGTTGGGACAATCCCATAAGCAGATGAACATCTTCATCTAGTCAGCTTCTCAAGCAATATACAGTCATTATTCAATCTACTTTAGATTAGTTGTAGAATTAGCAGTGTTCTCTTGCATGGAACTCTTCCGACTCCTTTGCACCACCATTAGCTTGTCTTATTATTAGACTTATCTGATTAGAAGCTTGTGTTCATAAAACTACAAGACTTCAAGTCTTATCCTCCATACATTAGAGATATATCCTTAGCACTTCTCAAGTACTTAAGGACACATCTCTAAATTATCCTGTGACTCTCACAAGGATTTACTTGATGAATGCTCATAACACTTAGAGCATTAATGAAGTCATGTGCGTAGCATCACAAATGTGATAGGTCCTATTGCAAAAGCATAAAGGCTATACTAATGTTATTTCTTTATCGCTTAAGAAGTCTGCAAAGACATCTCTTTAAAGATATCAACTCCACACTACATAGGTAAGAAACCTATCTTGGAGTTTACCATGTCAAACTCTTTGACTATGGTAACTGCGCACACGAATTGGGTAAGGCCAAGAAACCTTTTAGATCTATCTCCATAGATCTTAAAACCCATATTAAGTTTGGAGGATTAATTGATAACTAGGCTCACTTATGATAACATACTTACTTTATTCTCAATGAGTAGTATGTCATGCATATATCTTGTCAAGAAGATAATAACACTCCCACTTATCTTATATGAAAACACAAGGCATATCTTCATTCTCAATGAAGTCATAAGATTTAATCTCATTAAACCTTATCTACCATCTATGAGAAGGTTTACTTTTGTCCATAAATGGACCTTATGCACACACTATTTGGATGTTTTGGAACTTGATTCCCAAAGGTTGTATCATATACACCTGTTTCTCAAAATAACATAGAGAAACACTATCTTAACATCCATTTGACATATCCTATAGACATAGTGTGTAACAATCAAAATACGAATGGATTAATTTCATGGCATAGGTAAAAGGTCTTATCATAGTCAACTATTTGACATAAATGATATCCTTTTTAACTATCCTTACTTTGAAGGTCTCTACTTTCTAATATACTTCAATCTATTCTTTAGTGATCCATTTATACCGTATAGATACTAAATCCTTAGGTGGATCAATCAAGTTCTGAACTTGATTAGAATAGATAGAGTTTATATCGGATTTTATTGTTTCTTCCCATTTTGAATCAATATCTCATATTGCTTCAATATAGATCTTAGGATCATTATCCTTTTATCTTATGTCTCATTTCTTCCATCAAAGATATGTCTCACATATCTCTTAGGTTGATTGGACATAAGAAAAGATCTATGATTTGCCCTTGTGTAAATATAAGCTAGTACCTTAATAAAAGTGTCCATGGATTGTGGGACTGGAACACCTTTCATTTATACCTTGCTCCCACTATATTTCTAGAGGAGATGGAGAGATGAGCAACTCATACCCTTCTCCCTAAGGGAGGCATTAATATCCTTAAATTTCCTTAGGATATCCCACAAGCCAACACTTTATAGTCTTATATTCCAACTTAATAGGGTTATACTTCTTTACCAAGGCAGACATTCTGAAACCTTAACTTGCTTAAGGTTAAGCTATAATCCCTTTCCATATCTGATATTGAATAATTGGAATATATTTGGAAGGTACTGATTTAAGATCAAGTGCCTATATTGAGTGCTAACCCCTAAATAGACAAAGAAGAATTTTACAAAGGTTGTCATTATCCATATTATGTCCTACATAATATGGCTTCTCATTTTAGCTACTCAATTAAGCTAAAACGTATAAGAGGTGTCCATCAAAAATTAGATTCTACTATCCTTCATTTATGTGTGAATTATTACTTAAGTATCCCCTCTTTGATCTCATCAAAGAGTTCTAATACTCTTTTCATTAATATTTCCTCTTCATTCTTAATCTCAAATAATTTCTCAAAGGTTTTGAATTTGTACTTCATAAAGTACATATGTCCATACCTAGAGAAGTCATCTTTGAAAATTAATGAAGTTGAAATATTATCCTCTATCTTTAATAGATATGGGCTAACATGCATCTAGATGCATGAGTTCTATAAACTCATTAGCCCTCTCTCCATGTCTAACAAATGAAGAGTTGGTCATTTTGCTTAATAAGATAAGACTTACATATAGTTAATGATTCTAAATCATTTACCTATATGTTACTATCCGAATAGTACTCCTTAAGTCTTTTCTTATAAATATGATTGTACTACTAAACAATAGATTGATCAATATCAATCTTCTTCACCTAATGAGGATTATTCACACATATTATAAGAGCATACATATCTGATATGAATAAACTCTTTATTATGTTCCTATTGGTAAACACTTTGCCTGTTATCATTTTCATACCATAGAATAAATCTCCATTTATTCAACTAGGAAATGAAAACAATATTCTTTTATAAGGATAATTAAGACAACTCTAGAAGGCTATAGAAAATTTGTATCTCCCACTAGTAATGATGCAACATTTTGTACCATTTCATATGTAGGATAACAATCTTCTTTAAGCCTTCATTTACTTGCTATTATCTACAACTCATTGTAGATATATGATGCATAGCTTGTATCTCATACTATTATATGCATCTCTAGTATCTTATACTAGAATACACATACATAGTATCTTATACTATCAAATGTGTATATAAGACAAGTAAATATTAATGACATAGATACATGGAGCTTCTCAAGCTCCACCTTTGCATTATGTGCAATACATTTTGCACTTCTTCTTCTACTTACCATCATCATGATAGTCGAAGAATGCTATGTCAAATTTGGGTTGTAATATCTTGACTTACTTCTTTGACTTTTAACTATCACCTTCTATCTCTATCTAATGATCTTACTTCTTTCTATTAGTTTCACCAATAAGAAGTATTCGAGATGTATTATTCTTATTACCTTTAATTAGCTCATCACCATGAGCCATGATAGATATCATATCCATCTATCCATGTTGACACTACTATTTTTATCTGATAGAGGCTAACATCTGATATAAGGCAATTAATACATCTTTTCAATGAGATAAGATCTTATCTTCTCTCACATCATTAGATAGTGTAGGAGATACTTACTTTTCAAGTAGGATAGTCAATAGGTCAACTATGAGAACTATTCTCTTAATTCTAAACCAATATAAGTGTGAGCCATTAAAAAAATATAGCATCTAGCATGCTAGATTAATGGTGGTTTATAATATTCTACAACAGAGATGTAATTATATCAACATTTATTAAAATTAAGATATTGTCTTTCATCCTAATTTATACTCCCACTAATTTTTGACGAATTTTCATAACCCTCATTATGCAAAGACGGGATATCACGATAACATCCTAGTGGGGACCAAGACCCTACTAACTTTATGGTGATAACCTTGTGGTAACACAACAAATCATCCTATACTTAATAGGTAGGCAACTATTGCCAGTTGAAACTCTTGCAACTCTTAGTCATTTAACCTCTAGAGTTATGATCTTGTGATAGCACAACAAACCATATACTCTAATTAGGTCAAACCCGCTTGTTACGTTATGAGAATGGATTCTTCACACAGCCCTTGTGGTAGCACAACAAAGCCATGCAAATGGTCCACCCCAAAGTTTGGCTATTGCCTTAGCCATGATCTCCAATCCCTTACTGAATAGGCCTTGTGGTAGCACAACAAACCCATCCAATCTAAGATTGGCTCATCAAGACCAAAACAACGGAAGGCTACGTGAGTCATTCTTAATGTCTCACGTTTATCGACCTAATTAGAACAAGGAGGGATTTTATTTTAGTCTCATCAACATAGGTGCTACATATAAATACTAATATACCTTTGTAATATCATATATTTAAGGTATAATTTGTAGCACACACCACATATCAAATATGCATTAAAACATAGGTGATCATGGACTTAACCCTAAACATACACCTAAGGCACCCCTATAGGTGCAATTCCTTGCTTCAGAAGATTGAGTTGGCATGATCCCACTTTAGAAGGGTGCTTCTCCAAGTGGTCCCGCTCTCCATTCTACCACGAGCCGGCTTCTAACCATTACAAGTAGCTAAAGGGTACACAGACCCACAAATGTACAACTCAGAATAAGAAACCTTGGTTTTAACCACGGGGAGTACACCAATGGGGGGGAGGTAGAATGTACAATCAGATTGTATAGAGAGAGAGGAGGCACACACAGGCCACATTTAATAACATAACCAACTTAATTAACCAAGCAATCAAAAGCAAAGCATATTTAAGTCAATGATCACCTCCATACACACACCAACATTCATCACATGAACATAGAGCGCATACGTGATAATTATATGAGATATATCATATATACCATCATAAAACTATATACTGTAATTTTGAAATTTCAAATTTCATGCTTGTCGAATTTTCATAAAATAAATAACATGAAATGCACATATAAACAATTTACATGCATAAGACAAGAAATACAAAATATTCAGATGATTCATGCTTTTCCAAAATTTATCAGAGCAATAAATTAATTTCCAAATCATAATTCTTCAAAATCACATTTTTCAGAATTTATTTGAACACTAACTTAGTCAATAAAGATTTTAAAACAATTTTAAAATAATTTACAAAATGATTCTATGGCAACCAAAGTCCAAAACTATTTAACATGTTCATAAACATTTTACAAACCTATTAAATAATTCCTCAGAACTTATATAATCATTAATTTCATTAATTTTGATCTTAAAATAATTTTAAAATCAAAATAGTAGAATTCAATGACAAAATAGTAAAACTCTATTTAATAAGTTATTAAACACTTTAATAACTCATTAAATAAGTTCTACAATTTTTCAGAATTTTTTAGGAATTTTTTGGTTATTTTTCGGATCAAAAATGAATTTTAAACAATTTAAAAATCATTTTGAAACGAATTAAATGGCGGCGCAGTGCGCCGACCAATTGGCGCCATCCACGGCACTGGCGGGCACAACGCGGCAATGCCGCGTATCCCCGCGGGTGCGCCGAGCAGCCAGTCGCCGCGCGCCGTGCGCCGAGCGCCCGCGTGCGCCGCCGCGCGCCTCCTGCGCCAATCGCGGGGCGGCCGCGTACCCCGTCCGGGGGCGGCTGCCCTTCCACCACGTACCCCCCCCCCCCGCGGCTGAGTCCGGATCCAGAAACCTTCCAGATCCAAGCTTGACCATGGGAGATCACCTTTTAGAGGAGAGAGGAGGAAGAGAGGATGTTTGGGACGTGCTCCAGCCCTATGGCTTGTTAGGGTTTGGCTTCATAAGCCATTTATATATAGAAGATGGAATTTTTCGCAAAAACCCAAAACTTTTATAAAATTGCATCTATGCCCTCATCTTATTGACCAGATCTATTGTGTGTGACCCACTAGGCCTAATAGTCAATTTGGTTGAAATCTTAATTAATTTAAAAGAACAATTCTTTTAAATTAAATCAAAACCGTTATCCGATAACAGTTTTTACGGCTTTCTAATCATAAAGGGTACAAGCCACATCCTATGATCCCAAATGACTTTGGGGAGTTAAATAACATCCATTGAGCCTTTCCATCATCAATTACCACACAGATTTAAATCCTCGTTCATACAATGTCCCGCTCGGTCAGGGGTTCGGCACTGACTGTCAACCCCTAAGTATTCCAACTCTATGAAATCTTGTACTAAGGAATGGATCAACTGGAAAACTCCTTTTTCCAGTTATCTTATCTACCTTGGCCAAGGATTTAGAGTACTATCCATAGGACATTCTCTCTCTCCTACCGAGAGTGAACGATCCCCTATTGTCCGCTCAATTGCCTCCACCAGGTTTCCCATATACCCAATCCATTAACTATATAGGACCACAATACTAAGTGATCCCTCAGTCAATAGTCAAAGTACATAGTACGCCGGGCAAGACATCTTTGGCGACTCAGGTCAAAGATCCAACCGTGCTATTGAGATGTAAGAATAACCTGATAGACAGTTCGGTAAGATACCGATCAGGTTTTCCTAAATTGGTCAGTTCAGTGAACTCATTCTACTAATGAGCACCTGTGTGTGTATCTCAATGTCCCCACACTAATGACCAATGAGATTGGTCATTCTCATCATATGAGAAGACATCACACACACTAGTCTATCCGGATTCTTGATGTCCCGTCTCAAGGATCCTATGACTAGGAACATTTAAATCACATACCTCTAGATGATTGATCTCATTATCATGATTCAATCATCATTGCATGTGATCAAGGACTTCATTATGATATATGCTTCTAATAAAAGCTAGTAATGAAGTTTTGCCTATTTAATTGAATGAGATATTCCTAGAAATGTCGAATCATATCATATATGATTGGCTTGTAGGCCATACATTTCTATCAGTAGATGGTGGAAGTCCTCTAGTCAATGCGAAATTTGGCTGCCATTTTGTAGACTATGTGGTTCTTGAAAGGAGTCTCATTATCGGAGAGGATCCGACTAGGGACACCATACCTATAGATAATATTTTGCCTGACGAAACATGATACGACTTCGCCGATGACTTCTTAGGCTACAATTTTTTCGGCCCACCTAGAGAAGCAGTCCATAGCTATGAGAATAAATTTGCACCCACTAGAGGATGGCTTGAAGGGTTCGACTATGTCCATAACCCATTCGGCAAAATGCTAGGTCGGGGTAGTAGGGTGGAGTTGAGTATGCGGGCACTAGTTGCATGCCCTGGCAAATTTATCACAGTTCGTGAACATTGTTGGCCAAAAATGGCTTTTAAGCTTAATGGCAATCTTCATTTTGGGTCCTAGCTGATGGGCACCGCATAGACCACTATGAATGTCCCTCATCATCTAAATGACTTCCTGCTTAGAGACGCATCTTGCCAAAATGGCCCTTTCTTTTTCTGGCATCATCAGATATAGTTCCCTAGCAATAATATGGTAGTTCTCCTTGCCAACTGCACCCACCGGGCATGCTCTTTTGGTATAATGCCATTTTTGAAGTCGATGATCGACTGGCGCCAATCAGGCCCGGGGGGGGCCTAACTGTCTTCTACTGTGTTTGCTTTCAAAGTGGCTTTTCTGTCTTCAGATGGCTCCTGTTTAGGCAGAAGGCACATGTGCTTTACAACAATTTCTAGCTTGTCTTCAGGCAGTAGCTTGATGGTAGAGGCCAGTTTGGCTAGTGCATCGGCCTGGGAATTTTGCCCATGTCTGATGTGTTCTATATTGAAGAGATAGAACTCCTATGACAAATTGGTGGCCCTAGTGTGATACGGCACCAATTTTCGCTTGCGAACTTCGAAGATCCCCAGCATCTACTGGATGACTAACATGGAGTCTCCAAACACCTGTACACATTGAATGCCCATTTGAAGGGCAACTTGGAGACCAACAATGAGTGCCTCATACTTGTCGACTCTAAAAATTCGACGGGGTCCTCTCCTTTTCAGGGAAGTCCGTGAATCCAAATCGTCACCTCAAGAGGGGATGAGAAAAGAAAGGAATAAAGCATCGGAAAGCAACTCTCACCTCGGTCCCACACTCACATTGATCCCCGAACTTTCATCCCTTGGTGTCGCTCGATCACCAAAGAGATGGTTTGGGTCATGTGGGAGGAGGATGAGAAGTAGAAAATTAAGACATGTGGTCACCAGGAACCACGGGTTCCGATTTATAGAATTAAAATGAAAGATGACTGTGTGTACCTTTGCGTGAAGAATTTAGGTTGAAGCTTCTCCTTCTTCGGCCGGCCGATGAAGAAGAGTCCTCAACGTGTGGGTGCTTGATATTCTGTGCAACTAGACAAACAAACAAGTGAAATAGACAAATATAACTAGATAAAGTGAAGTATATGTAAGGAAAATGACATGAAACACACAACTGACTAGAAACTGACTGGATTCGGGTTATCTCTAACCCCTTTTTTTATTTTCGGATAAACAGAATAAAAATAATGCAAAAAAAATAAAAAAATGATAGGATGATGGAGAATCACTAAACAAAGAGATAGGAAAAAAAACAGCAAGATTCTGAGTTGAATTGAGAGAGATATGGCCAAATCTGTGTTGTCGAAAAAGCCGAGCAGCAGTCCAGGATCTGCCAGGCGCGACTTTGCTTTTGTGCTCGTCACGACCAGCCCCAACCTCATAATCAAGTTCTGTCGATTGAAAACTGAATAAGACTTGATGAGTAAGAACTTTGATGAAGAGAGCTCAGGCAGCAGACGTCCACACGCTTCTGTAGAGGACGAAGAAGAGAGACCTGGCTGATCACCTGCTGAACAGCCTTCCTCTCTCTTGAACCGACTTTTCTCTCTCTAAAAACTCGAAATTCTCTATGTAAAAATCACAAAATCGATGTAGGAGGGAGGTTGGACGTCTTGAGATGTCTGGGGGGTCGTGCTCATGCCTGTAGAATGACCAGATTCAGAGTTAATTTATAGGAGAATGAACGGCGCGATCAACACTAAAAAATAGGGCTCCTTGAGCCCTACCACTGGGCGCATGCGCCCAGGTGCAGGGCGCATGTGCCCCACTGAGGGGTGCATGTGCCTCCCAGTGGGGGCGCATGGCACTATTCCTGAAAATTTTGACCTTATCCGGTCGATCTGTTCAGTGGTAGAGTCCCAGTGAAAAATTGGTTCCCTCGTGCCTCAAGGGTAGGGCTCATGTGCCCTCAAGTGAGGGCACGAGGTCACGTGCCTCACTGGTAGGGCGCATGGGCACGTGCCCTGGGTCCCGGGCGCATGTGACCAGGAACCCGGGCGCATGGGACTGTTTTTGCGCGTCCTTCTTCCGGAAGCCATTGCGAACACTCCCGAACTCGGAATTCGATGCCGTTTGTTGCGTTAGAAAGATAACTGGTCGTAGAAGCATTTTATAGCATTGTATCAGAAATCACACCTTCCAAAACTTCAGAATTTTGTCCGGAAGTTAGGGCAATGAACAGAAGATCCGATACAGGTCAAAATGACTCCGATGGCAAACCGGAAAGGCACGGTATGCAACAAAACTTGTCCGGGGTGTGAATATGACCATAACCTTCAATGAATGATCATTAGGCATTGGTCATTTATCTAATTTCCATGTTTACACGATTTACGTGTGGCTTTCGCTCGGAAATTATGGCTTTTTACGGAGAACATCGGAAAACATCCGATTTCGTTCGGCGAAGCTCCAAATCAACTTTAAAAGACCCGACATTATTCTAAGGTCAATCACACATGTTACCGTATAAAGCATGAGTTTTATGCTCTAAATTAGGCGAATTTGGCGTGTCTACAGCTTGCCTCGCCTTGATGTCGGCTTTGTAAGGGAATGGCATGTAATGAAGCGGAGTGATTCGTAGTGAACTGTAATGGAATGCAAGTGAGCGTAGATGAATGTAGCGGAATGGAATGGTGATGGACTGAAAAGGTGGCATCAAGGTGTAAATATAGACACACTTATCTACCCGATCCAGCAAAATGAATCCCTCTGAGTATTCTAGATCGCTTTCATGTTCTATCAAAACCTCATATAATTGACTAGTAAAAGACATGCCCTTGGCACGAGAGATGAAAAAGTAAATGATAAAGGATAAAAGGATGTAGCCAACCCTCAGCGTGGTGAGGAGTCCTCGAATTCGTAGGTTCATCATCAGCCAGCAACCCGAACTTTGTGGTGTTCTTGTACTGTGATGGGCTAAAGTTTTTAAAAGAGAAATTGATCTTAAAATAAAAAGAATACCAATCCATCATATTTGGAATCTCAAGTTCATTCAAGTTTCACCAAAATACTCAGTTTAATTCTGAGTGGAATAATATCAAATTCTAAAAGGGTTCGTTTAAGCATAACAAAATTGCTCGGGTATCGTGAAAACCATGAATCAAGCTCTGGTAGAAAACCGAGTATTCGGAAAACGACAAAACAGACTTAAGCCATAGTGGGATTGAAAGATAATGGTGGGACTAACATAGAATAAAGGGACAGAAGAAACAATGGCATGACAATTGCCATAACACGGTGGGTAAAATAAAAGATACGGTGGGATAAAAGAAAGGAAAGAATAAAACATGATGGAACAAAAAGAAAGGAATAAAACATGAAGGAATAAAATTGGTAATGATGAAGAATGAAAAGGATATGGATGTGAAAACATAGAAAATTATGTAGAAAATAGTTGAAGATATAGATTGTCTATTGGAGGTCAAGACACCCGATTAGGAACAATCATCCCTCCAATGTTCAATTTTGGCTTATCCATGAGTGTGAAGAAATGACCAAGCCGTCGTAGATTTTGTTGAAGGGGACCTCGGGCCCAGTCATCTTCATGCTCAAGGTCTTCAACATTAATGCATATAATATGTATCAAATGGACCTAACATAACTAGGTGACAGATAATAGGAGTGATGTGAAGTGCAAAAATGAAGTGATGATGTGAGATTGATGAGAATGTGAATTTGAATGAAGTCTTCAGGCGTGGTCTATCAACTTGCATCGATCGCCTGATTCATCAGCATCTCTGGTCCATCCTTGTCTTGTCTTCTGACAGAATACAGCACCACAATAATGTTTAGTTGGGTAGCGCTTTCTCTCTTTTCACCAGAAGGTTGACATGATGTTCCTTCTAGAACATCAATCTCACCACTTCACCTGTTGGACTTAAAAGGTTGCTTGATGGCCCTTCTCTTTTGCTTCTTCAGCTCCTGAAAATACTTAACAAAGATGATTAAATTTTCATTATGACTCATCCCTTTGCCTGTATACCGTTTGCCTTGATTTTAAGTCAAAGGGAGGAGCCTTCTTAACAAGGTAGAATAAAACAAATGACTTAAATGAAATACAGGTAAGGGTTAAGAGAACTTACCTGCCGTGGTGTGAATCCCCTCCTCTCCTACATTGAAATGCCTGAAACACTTGATAAAAGGGGATTAAATCTTCACCACGACTCATCCCTTTGCCTATTATGGTCAACTTTGACTTAGGTCAAAGGGAAGAGCCTTCTTAACAAGGTAATTAAAGTAAAAAAATGGATATGCAATGCAGAAATGGAAATATGCATGACAATCAAATAAGCATGGATGCAACTAAGGCAATGATCATGACTGAGCATTTTTTTGGATTTTCTTGAAAACAATCATTGTTTTTGGATTTTCAAAGTGTTCAATTTTTTTGGATTTTTGAAATATGCATTTTTTGGATTTTTGAAATATTCACTTTTTTTGTTTTTTTGAAATATTCAAGTTTTTTGGAATTTTGAAATATGCATGTTTTTTCTTTGGATTTTTTTTGAAATATTCACTTTTTTAGGTTTTTGAAATATTCATCTTTTTTTGTGGAGAAAATGCTGGTATTTGAGACAATTCATCGGTCTTTGGGGTTTGTCAAGACTCAAGTGGTAGATGCCACGTGCAAAAATAATGTTCCCTACCTAGAATCCTTCTAACCTTCTTCCTTTGATCGGCTTGGGTTCCACCTGGATTTGGTCGGTTTACCCTACCCAAGGGGTTTAAGGAGGAAGAGTATGGAGGAAGTCCTTGATAGGGTTTGAAGATGTTGAGAGGGATTTCTCTACTCTCACTCAAATTACCCATTGGGGTTCAGCCTCTTTGGGTTTTTCTTTCTTTTTTTGCTCTTTTCTATGTGGCACAAATTTGGACAGGTTTTTGACCCGTGGGGACGTTGCCCATCTTTTAGTGCCTTTTGCCTTGACTATCATTCTGGGTACTCATTCGGACAGGTTGATCATTTTTTTCTTTTTCTAACCTGAGGGGTTCATTGCCCATCTTTTGGCACCCTTTTGCACCCTCTGAGACGGCCTCCTACTAGGGTGGGAGTGTTTTCAATACTACCCCTCTCTAATCTTCTCTCCCTATCTTGGACTGAGTAGAAGAGAATAGGGTAAGGGTACTCCTTCCATTTCTAGATTTCTGCCTTGCCTTTTGCAAGTGTCGGGTTGTCTGGATTCTAGGATTAGGAAGTGTTGTGTGTGTATGATGGTACCTACCCTTGACTTCTCACGAACAACCTAGGATCGATGACTTGAGATTATACCAGTGGTTTCTCCATTTTTATGGAAAGTACTTTTTGAGGTAAACTCAATTCCAAGGATGATTCAATTTTTCTCCATCTGCATTAGTCAATTCATATGCATTACCTGGATACTTTTCAGTGATTACAAAAGGCCCTTCCCAGTTAGGTTGCAACTTGGAGCGGGGACCCCCTGGCTTAACGAACATGCATTTGACTACCATCTGACCGATTTCGAACTTTCTCTCGACCACCCTCTTTTGATAGAACCTTTTGAGTCTATTCTGATAAGTCCGGGCATGCTCGGCGGCGGCTAGCCTTCTTTCATCCAAGAGTTCAAGCTGTGCAAGGAGAGATTCTCTTCTCTCATCAACAGGAATATCCCTGTCGAGCTAAACTCGGAGAGATGGAAGTAATACTTTGTAGGGGACCACTGCTTCCATCCCATATGACAAAGCATACGGGGTTTGTCCAGTGGGAGTCCTTATAGAAGTACAATAAGCCCATAGAGCATCTACAAGCTTATCAGGCCAATCGGCAAACTTGCTAGACTTACAAGATTTCTTGATGATTTTGATTAAGGTTTTATTGGTGGCTTCTGCTTGACCATTGCCTTGAGGATAGTATGGTGATGAATGATGCAATGAAATGTGGTACCTGTTGCAAAGATCACGCAGATCTTGAGAAAGAAATTGTGGCCCATTATCGGTGATGATGTCGCTGGGGATCCCGAACCTTGCCAGGATGTTGCGCTTGATGAAGGAGCTGACTGTTGATGCTTTAATCTCCACGAATGCTTCCGCTTCAGCCCACTTTGTGAAGTGCTCTGTTTCCGTCAGAATGAATGATTTTGAGTGCATTTCGGAGTTGAGGTCACTCAAGGGGCCAATGATATCAAAAGCCCACATGGCGAAAGGCCATGGGGCATGAATTGGATGAAGGGAAGATGCGGGAGAGTGAATCTTGTCAGCATGGAGTTGGCATGAATGACAATGCCGGACAAAGATGGAGCAGTCTTCTTCTAAAGTTGGCCAATAATACCCCTGTCGGATGATTTTCTTAGCAAGGGCTTGGGCATTTACATGACCACCACAAACTCCAGAATGTGCTTCCTTCAGCACCAACTCAACTTCTTCTTCATCAAGACATCTGAGTAAGATTCCACTTAGGCTTATCTTATAAAGCACTCCTCCTAGGATTGTATACCGCTGGGATACTCTTCTAATTGCCTTCTTTTCCTTGGTGGTTGATCCAGGTGGATACGACTGATCTTGGCAATACCTCGCAATCTTGTCATACCAAGGTCTCTCACCTTCTTCTAATTCTTCCAACTCAATTAAGGAGATTTCTTCTTTATGTTCCAAGTATTCCTTTCTGTTGAACCTCACCTTAACCTTCAGAAAACATCCATCCTCAATTGCTGGAATTGTCCTCTTACAGATGTGGATAGTCCGCACTTGCCTACCTAGAGGGACAGATAGAGATGAAGCTAGTGAAGCTAAGGCATCAGCGAGGATATTCTGAGAACAGGGAACATGGACAAAGGTGAGTTTGAAGAATAGCTTGATGTAGCAGGTGGTGAGCTCCTGGTAGGGTTTGAGGTTTGGATGAGAAGTTCGGTACTTAGATACGACTTGGCGTAGGATCAATTGACTATCACCTATCACCCTCAGTTCGGTGGCACCATGGAAATGAGCAGCCTCCAGCCCGGCCAGCAAGGCTTCGTACTCAGCTATGTTGTTGGTTGCTGGAAAATTAAGCTGAAAAGCCTGTGGAATGGTGACACCTTCAGGTGACAGAAGGGCAATACCTATCCCTCTACCAAAAGAGTTCAGAGCCCCGTTAAAATATAATGTCCAAAGATTGGTGTAGACACGCCAATTTGGCCTTATTTAGAGCTTAAACCATTATTCCATTGGCAACATCTATTTTAGACCATCAAAATCATGATGAACCACCCTTTCAGATGAGCTGAGGTGCTTATTGGAAATATGAAGATGATTTGCTAATTTCTAATCAAATCCGTGTTTGCCGAACAAGAGACTCTTGGTGGTGTGCTAGATTATGCTTTTCCCAGCATATCATCTACTTGAAAATTTTTCACAGGATTATGTGGACATCCAATGAAGAAGTCCTAAACATAAATAATCTTCCTCTCTGAGTCCTATTTTCAATTCAACAAACGGCATTAAATTCCAATCTACCATTTGTCTGCAGCGCCTTTTAGAAGTCGGACGTGCGGTTCTGTCCGCACGCGCCACCTATCAAGCCCAATTGCATGCAAGCCCAGCCCATTGGGCACATATCTGACCAATTCACGACCTTACCTTCCTTTTTCCTCCTACATATCACTTGTTATAGTATCTGGAAGCTTCATGGTCGAAATTAGCATCATCTAATGATGGCAATCCAACTTGTTGTCTTGTATATCAAGACTTGCCATTTTTAGACTAGATTTGTTTCCTCTTCAAGTGGAGGCATATTTTGAGCATGGAGAAGGTGATCCACGGTTTTCAATCTCTCTCAATCATTTAGGTAAGTTTCTAGATACCTCAAGATGAAAATCAGCAACATTAAATGGAGGAAATCCAACCTATGGTCGGATGTATCAAAACTTGCTATTTTTTGACCTGGTTCTCATCCCCTATAAAGGGAGACTCATATGAACGACCTAAGAAGGGCATCCCCATCCTCCAGCACTTCTCTCTTCGTCCTCCAGCCACCCTAGGCTCTTCCCAATCTCCCCAAATAGTTCTATCTTCGTCCCGGTGCCCGGAGATCATCCCAAAGTGAAGAAGAAGCCGGTCTATGCTCCAACGTGCTGCACTTCTGATCATCGGATTCTACAGATATTTCTAGTCATTTTCTGGCCTGACTTCCTTCATACGAAGTGTGGTTCATCAAGATATCTTTCATATACAACAAACAGAGATCAATTATGACGTTTCCTCTGCTTGTTATGGCTTCAACACCGGCGCTGCAAAGACAGATCCGAAGTCTTCTCTTCTAAGTCATCATCTTATCAGTCAATTTAAGTACATTTAATGGTGGATTCAACCTATGCATCCTTCATAGAAATTGTTACCCGGTGAGTTATCTTTTATCTTCAACAAGAATCATTCAATTTGGATATCTGTGGTGCCCATATCATGTCCTACATCGACATTGTGCTGGGAGTTTCCAGAACTTCACTGCCCAAGATCCGGTTTATCAGGTAAATTCAGATTACTTATCATAATATTCAGGCAAACTTGTCTTCATATCAAACCACCCTCGGTGAGTTATATTTATTTTTAAATAAATTTCACTTGATTCTTACATCGGTGCTGTCCTCTACGGTCTCTGCATCAGAGCCGCGCAGTTTACATTAAATCTGTCCAACCCGGTTGCCACTTTGCCTGGGTTGTGTTGTCTTTAACCATTTATATTCTGTTTTCTTCATTCAAATCATTTAGTTCACATTTAAGAATCATTTTTATTCAGTTTTACATCATTTCATACATCATAAAAAAACCAAAAAAGAGGGGTTAAGGCTCACCCCGAAGCCGGTGAGTCCAATTCCAATTGCTTCTTTCTTATCTTCTTACTACGGTTACTACACTTCTCACAAGTCTAACCAAACTCTTCACTTGGTTTATTGTTCTAGTTGCACGGAGTTGATCAAGCTAGCATTGGATTGGAGACTCTTCTTCATCGGCCGGCCGAAGAAGAAGAAGGTTGAACTCACATCCCTTTCTCCCACGCTAAGGTACACACGGTCAACTTCTTTTTATTTCCATTACATAAAGCGGAGCCCGCGGCTCTTGGCGACCACACTTTCTTTTTATTCATGTTCTAAATTCATATCCTCCTCCCTCTCCTCCCACATGACCCGAACCATCTCCGGTGCTCGAGCGACGCCGTGAGATGAAAGTTCGGGGATCAATGTGAGTGTGGGACCGAGGTGAGGACATTTTACCGCTTTCCGAGTGTTTTCAATTCACTTCCTTTTTTCCCCAATTCCATCCATCTTTCACCTTCTTATCTTGAGGTGCCGATCCGGAACCCGTTTCTGGAGTCGACAGCTTTCTGGCGACCACGGTGGGACAACCAATGTCTTTAACCGTGCTAGCTTGATTTGTTTGTGCAACTAGTTTCATTCTAATTCAATTATAGTCACTAGATTGTTTGTTTTGTTGCATGATTGCTTGTCTTGTTTGCATATCGCATGCTCTATTTACTTCATTTCATTTCATGTTTTTTGCATATTGATTGCTTCTTCTCCTCCTACCCTCCATTTTTCATTTTTGCATTAGCTTTTGCATCGGGTACCGGACTTGCTCCGATCCGTAGGGCATTCGAGGCGGGGGCTCTCTCTTCCAACACACCCTCACCCTCCAAACACCTTCTTGGTGGATTCTTACCTCTCTTCTGGGATATTCCTTCCTAGTTGATTTGGTGGTTTCCATCAAGACCTCCGTAAGTCCCCATCCGTGGAGTATTCCTCTCCGCACGATTGGGCCGGTTGTACCACTTCCCAAAACCCGAAGAACCCAAGTACCTACTCGTGGTGATTGAGTGACAACCTTAGGTCTTGAAGATTGAAGCAATAGGAACCATACCCATTTGAGTGAACAATTGCTAACAATCTATCTAATCTAAGGTTTCAACCCAAAAATTGTCGAGTAGTCATTTTAAAAACTTGTTTGCATAACTTGCTTGCTCACCAAAAATTGAAAACAACCAAAAAAAAATTTTATTCTTTCAAAACACATAAAAAAACAAAAAAAAATTAATTTGGTGTTCAACTTGTTTTCCAAACAACCAAATTGAAACAAAAAAAAATTCTAACAAAACAAAACATAAAAAAAATCCTCAATTGTGTGCTTTGCTTGCTCTCTTTTTTAACCATCTTTGTAGAAAGATCGAAAGGATGCCCACTCTAAGGTCCGGAAGACACATCGGGATATCGGACTACGCGGCCAAGAAGAGGAGTACGACACGGGTCACTACGAGCTTCAGCAACCCATGGTCCAACCAGATGGCCATGTTAATGCCGTGATGGAACCTGAGGTCCAAGATCCTGCTCACCGATCCACTTCACATATTATAGAACAAGCTCTCAAGGATCTATCTCTTCACCTTGATTCCGAAGCCTTTGCAATTATCCAATATGCCACTAAGGGAAAGATGCCCACCAATGAAGATCCAGTCGAGGGAAATCAAGCCCCCTCACCACCCCAATTGACACTCAGGCCCCTCATCATCTCCTCCCCTAGGCCACCCTGTAGTGCCTCTACTCACCCCGTTGTGGGGCATTCATATAATTCCATGCCGGTTCCTACTTTGAAGCCACCTCTTCTAACCCATTCATCTAAATACCTGGCACCAATGGCTGAGGAACCCAACCTCACTCAAGCATTCATGGACAAACTCAACCAAATGGATGAACACTTTGAAGAGCTGAGGCACCGTTTGGACTCGAAGGCCATCCCTAAAATATCTGCTCCATCTTTCCCAGTCCCACATATCCCTCCATCACAAACACCAGTCTACCATCGCTACAATGGCTTAGGTGATCCCTTCACCCATGTCAATGATTTCCTGAGCAAATCATCTCGATGGCATAATGATAGAAAGACCCTTGCCTTTCTTTTTAGGAGATCTTTAGAGGGTGCAGCCATAGATTGGTTTTTTTCATTGAACGAAGTAGAGATATGGGATTTCGAAATTGTCAAGGCCAAATTCTTGCAACGATATGGGCCGGGCTATTCAATAATTGGGGAAGTAAAAGAAGATGTGGAATTAATACAATATTCTGATGAATTGAGGCCCAGGCTTGAGAGGAGCATTGATGCTATGAACCAACCTAGGAGCCCTCCCCAACCCCATCCAGATCATCATCATTGGCCAACTCCTCGACGCCAGTTGATTAGGCCACCAATGCCCCAACCTCAGCCAGTCATGCAACCCATGTCAATGGCACAACCAACCACGCTTAATAAAGCTCCTCTTGTTGCTTGTGCGAATACTCCATTACTTCAACCGGCTCCCCAACCTGCAACTCCACCAACATTTCTTAAGGTCCATCGGCCAATCATCCGACCATTGGCTTCTCACCTATTCCAACAACAACCCCTCGGCTAGCCACGCAAGCCTTGGCCCCTCAACCTACTTCACCAATGGTCCCTCGGCCAATCATTCATCCTATGCCGATCGAGCAAACCCCAGCTTCTCAACCAATCCCACTGCATACGGATCCTCCTCAGTTGGTTGCACAACAACCAATCATTTCTTCTATCACTCTTGCCTTAACAAAAGAATCAATCACTCCTACTATTCTTGCTCCTGCTGTAGTAGAATTTTCAGACACTTCGACCCTTCAAGCTCCTGCCCTTGCAGAGGAATTAATAACTCCAACCATTTGTGCTCCCGCCATGGCGAGAAGAATCGACTTCTCATCAAGATCAAAGTCGGCTAGTAGGGGAGGTCGAACTAAACCCTTCTACCTTTTTGGAATCCCCTAGACTAGGCATGCCCTCTTCTATAGAACATCCCGAGGAGAAGCCTCGCTATAGAGAGCTTAGATGAAGGAATCATAAACTTAGTTGATTGTCAATCCGATGATGGACTAGGCAAGGATTTGTCAGGCATTGATCAACTGTTACCATCATTGGAATTGATCAATGAAGATGGTCAGATTGAATTGACCCCTGAACTGGAAAGTAAGGAGACCGAATTGGTTAGTGAAATGGGGAATGAATCAACAAGCCTCCAGAAGGGCATAGACCTTAGCAAGGGGATACTAGGACCTCCTCCAGCTAAGCAGACAAATCCTTTAGCATCAATCTTAGGTCCACGACCCTTACCCCATTCTTCTCCTAAGCAACAATCTGGCCCATGGGCCCATGATCAATCAATCTTAGGGCCACGACCCTTTCTTTATTCTCCTCTAAATCAACGATTGGGCCCATGGGCCCACAATTCCTCAATCTTAGGGCCACTGCCCTTTCTTTATCCTTCTTACAACCATCAATCAGGCCCATGGATCCAAAATCGTCAATCTTAGGGCCATGGTCCACACCCCATCCCACTCAATTGGGCCCTTATGCCCCATTTTTGGACCCTTATGCTCCATTTTCGGGCACTTATGACCCTTTTCATCAATCGGGCACTTATGCCCCTTTTCATCAAATGGGCCCATGTGCCCCTTTCCATCAGCCGGGCCCACATTCCCCCTTTATCCAACCGGGCCCATGTGCCCCTTTTAATCAACCGGGCTCTTATGCCCCTTTTCTTCAACTGGGCCCACGTGCCCCTTTTAATCAATCGGGCTTGCACGCCCCTGTCCTTCAAGTGGGCTTATATGCCCCATTTCCCCAACTGGGCCTACGTACCCCTTTCCTTCCATCGGGCCCACGTGCCCATAATTCTCTCCAATCGGGCCCATGTGCCCTTAATTTTTCTAAATCGGGCCAACGTGCCCGCAATTCACCTCAATCGGGCCCACGTGCCCGCAATTCACCTCAACCGGGCTCACATGCCCATGTTTTTCTACAACCGGGCCCATGTGCCCAAATTTCTTCTAAATCGGGCCCACGTGCCCACCTTCCAACAAACTCGGGCACACATGCCCACACTCCTTCAACTTCAGGCCTGTATGCCCCCATTTCTTCACCATCGGCCCCATGTGCCCATACTTCTTCAAAATCGAGCTCCCGTGCCCCCACTTCTTCGAATTCGGGTTTGCGCACCCATACTCTTCAATGGCGCCAGCGAGCCCATCACAAATCACAATCTTGCTCCCAACCATCTAAATTGGGCTGGTGTGCCCGCTCTTTTCGTTGGGTCCCTCGGGCTCAACCTTCAATCGGGCCTTCGAGCCCATCACATCCAATTGGGCCCTCATGCCCATCAACATCAGCCGGGCCCTGCGGCCCGCATTCAACTCTTAGGCCCACGTGCCCCCGATTCCAACCCTTCACGGGCTTTCAAGCCCACTATCAACTCTTCGGCCCAAGAGCCCACTTTAGCACACTTTTGTTTTCAAACATGTTTTTTTCCTTTTTGCATTCTCTTTCCTTTTCAAAATTTTATTTTCAAAAAAATCAAGGTAGATAAATTTCTGGGTGATACCACAATCTTTGCCTTTTACATCATCAATCCTAGCTCCGCTATGCTAAATTAGATCCTCCACATTTTCACTTCATCATATGACTTTGAATCTTGAATCCAATGCAATATGAAGCATATCAAAAGTGGAAGCAGTTGGGCAAGGCAAGGCAAGGCATGGCAGGCAAGGCAAGCACAAGCAAAGCCGTCATCAGCAATGAACTTCTTCTTCTCTCAGGTATTACATGAAATTGCATTCATCATCATTATGTCATCTGCAAAGCAATATTTTTAAAAAAAATGATTTTTAATTTCACATGACAATTTTAATTGAGAGAAATTCATGATTGACGACATTTGTAGCTACCTTGTTCTTATTAAACAAATTCTTTACGTTGCAAGGCATGTTTTCAATTTATTCACCTATGGAATGTAATCTACCTCAAAAATGGAGAGAACTACCAGTATGACTTAAGTCCACATGTCCTAGATTGTTGTCTAGGAGTCGAGGGTAGATACCATTCTACACACACAACACGTCCTGATCCCAGAATCCAGATGACTTGACACCCGAGAGAAGCTAGGCAAAGCTTAGAGATGGAAGGAAAACCCTTACCCTACTCTCTTCTATTCGGTCCAAGATAGGTGAAGGGGATCAGAGGGGGAGAGTATCGAAAGCATCCGCCGCCCTAGAAGGAGGCCGTCTCAGAAGGTCCAACTTCTCAAAAAAAAAAAAGGTGTCAAAAGATGGGCAATGAACCCCACAGTTTAAACAAATATGGGCACTGTCGAATGAGTACCCAAAAATGCAGAAAATGAAAAAAGGCACCAAAAGATGGGCAATGACCCCACAGGTCAAAGCACTGTCCGAATGTGTGCCACAAAAATAGGTTTGTCAATAAAGAAGAAAAAGACCCGAAGAGGCCGAACCCCAACGGGCAATTGAGTGTAAGTAGAGAAATCCCTCTCGACATCTCCAAAGCCTATCAAGGACTTTCCCTCAATTCTTCATTCTTACCCCCAAGGTGTGGGTGAACCAACCAAATCAAAGCTAAACTCTAGCCGATCAAAGGTTGAAGGTCGGAAAGATTCTGGGCAAGGAACCCCATTTTGCACATGGTGTCTACCAACGAACCTAGAAAAACAATCAAGTGATGAGAACTTGTGTCAATACTGATTTTTATCTCCCTAAAAAAATATTTTCAAAAAAAAAACTACAAAAAAAGTTGAATATCTTCAAAAACTCAAAAAAAAAAATATTTTCAAAAGCTCAAAAAAAGAAAAAAGCAATTTCAAAAATCCCAAAAAAATTGAATCTTTTCAACAAAAAGAAAACTTCTTTTTCAAATTCAACAAAAATTTTTAAACTTTTTAAAATATTTTATCACCATGCTTGGTTTGAATTTTCGTCTTTACATTCATGTTTACTTTCAATCTCTCATGTTTCAAATTATTCATTGCATATTTTCTACTTGATTTTTACACTCCTAAGAAGGCTATACCTCTTGACAAAGGTCAAGGCATACTGCAACTTGCAAGGGGGATAAGTCTCATTGTTGTTCTAATCTCTTCTTTCTAAGTGTTTCAGGCACAAGAAAAACTTTACACCCCTTGACAAAGGTCAAGGCATACTGCAACTTGCAAGGGGGATAAGCCATACTGGCATTCTAATCTCATTTTTCGAGTGTTTCAGGCACGAAGAACAAACAAGGAGAACTGCACAGCAAGGCGATGTTCGCCACTTCCCTCCCCTGAGGATTCTTAGGAGGAGGTGTCACCATAACCTCGGCCTTAATTTTGCCGAGAAACCTTTTGCAGGCGATGCTCGCCACTTCCCTCCCCTGAGGATTCTCAGGAGGAGGTGTCATCATTACCTCGGACTCAACTTTGCCGAGAAGCTTTTGTTCTGTGTCCTCATTAAGACACATGAACTCTTTTGTGAGAATGCATGTCATCACACCGCAAACTCACCGTTATCATTTCCTTTCTTAGCATATATTAGGTGCATTACTATTTATTTTATGCATTGATGTTGAAGACCGTGAATGCAAAGAAGACCAGGCCCGAGATCCCCTTCATCAAAATCCACGACGGTCAGGTCATTCTTTGTGCTCACGGATAAGCCAAAATTGTGCAGTGAGGGACGATGGTTCCCGAATGGGTATCTTGACCTCATAGACAATCTATATCTTCAACTAATTGTTAGACAAGTTTTGTTTTTGTTTTCTTGAGCCCATCATGCATCATATAGTATTAGTTGCATTGCATTTTTCATTATCATTGCATACATCATTTCATAATCTTCACCTTCTCACCCTCTTGTATCATAATTCGATCATTACGAATCCCATCATGTTTTCTAATCCCACTGTGTTTTATAATCCCACCGTGTTTTCTAGTCCCACCAACCTTTCTAATATCCCACCGTGTCTGTTAATCCCACCTTGTTCGGTAATCACCTCGTGCCTTCAAATCTTTTATTTCTATCCCCATTGTGGCCATTGCAACTTCTTTGCTATTCATCCCACCATGGCAGTCACTTCCTCTCGCCAAGGGCCTCCTATTTGATCTAAACTTGCACCGTCACGGTCTGAGCTTAAACATTTGCCTTTTGGAATTCGAGATCATTCCATTACAAATTGAATCTTGTCTCATGGAAGACTTAAATGAATCTAAGAGTCTGAATGTGCTCGATTGGTATTCTTTTACATTTTCAAAACAAATCTCTTTTTTAAACTTTAGCCCATCACAGTACAGGAACACCGCAAAGATCGGGTTACCGGCTGATGATGAACCTACGAACCCATGTTTCGGGGACTCCCCACCGCGTTGGGGGTTGGCTATTCTTCTCTCGTGCCAATGGCACATCTCTTACCAATCGAACATAGGAAGACTTGATGAAACATGGCAGTTAACCAGGAGACATGAAGAGATTCTCTTTGCCGAATTTGGTCGTTGAGCGTGTCTATATCTACACCTTGATTCGTGTCCATTACAACTCATTTCGCTTCTCTACATTCCTCTACATTTCACTCCGCTACGCTACATGTCATTCCCTTGCAAAGCCGACATCAAGGCGAGGCAAGCTGTAGACACGCCAATTTGGCCTTATTTAGAGCTTAAACCATTATTCCATTGGCAACATCTATTTTAGACCATCAAAATCATGATGAACCACCCTTTCAGATGAGCTGAGGTGCTTATTGGAAATATGAAGATGATTTGCTAATTTCTAATCAAATCCGTGTTTGCCGAACAAGAGACTCTTGGTGGTGTGCTAGATTATGCTTTTCCCAGCATATCATCTACTTGAAAAATTTTCACAGGATTATGTGGACATCCAATGAAGAAGTCCTAAACATAAATAATCTTCCTCTCTGAGTCCTATTTTCAATTCAACAAACGGCATTAAATTCCAATCTACCATTTGTCTGCAGCGCCTTTTAGAAGTCAGACGTGCAGTTCTGTCCGCACGCAGCACCTATCAAGCCCAATTGCATGCAAGCCCAGCCCATTGGGCACATATCTGACCAATTCACGACCTTACCTTCCTTTTTCCTCCTACATATCACTTGTTATAGTATCTGGAAGCTTCATGGTCGAAATTAGCATCATCTAATGATGGCAATCCAACTTGTTGTCTTGTATATCAAGACTTGCCATTTTTAGACTAGATTTGTTTCCTCTTCAAGTGGAGGCATATTTTGAGCATGGAGAAGGTGATCCACGGTTTTCAATCTCTCTCAATCATTTAGGTAAGTTTCTAGATACCTCAGGATGAAAATCAGCAACATTAAATGGAGGAAATCCAACCTATGGTCGGATGTATCAAAACTTGCTATTTTTTGACCTGGTTCTCATCCCCTATAAAGGGAGACTCATATGAACGACCTAAGAAGGGCATCCCCATCCTCCAGCACTTCTCTCTTCGTCCTCCAGCCACCCTAGGCTCTTCCCAATCTCCCCAAATAGTTCTATCTTCGTCCCGGTGCCCGGAGATCATCCCAAAGTGAAGAAGAAGCCGGTCTATGCTCCAACGTGCTGCACTTCTGATCATCGGATTCTACAGATATTTCTAGTCATTTTCTGGCCTGACTTCCTTCATACGAAGTGTGGTTCATCAAGATATCTTTCATATACAACAAACAGAGATCAATTATGACGTTTCCTCTGCTTGTTATGGCTTCAACACCGGCGCTGCAAAGACAGATCCGAAGTCTTCTCTTCTAAGTCATCATCTTATCAGTCAATTTAAGTACATTTAATGGTGGATTCAACCTATGCATCCTTCATAGAAATTGTTACCCGGTGAGTTATCTTTTATCTTCAACAAGAATCATTCAATTTGGATATCTGTGGTGCCCATATCATGTCCTACATCGACATTGTGCTGGGAGTTTCCAGAACTTCACCGCCCAAGATCCGGCTTATCGAGGTAAATTCAGATTACTTATCATAATATTCAGGCAAACTTGTCTTCATATCAAACCACCCTCGGTGAGTTATATTTATTTTTAAATAAATTTCACTTGATTCTTACATCGGTGCTGTCCTCTACGGTCTCTCGCATCGAGCCGCGCAATTTACATTAAATCTGTCCAACCCGGTTGCCACTTTGCCTGGGTTGTGTTGTCTTTAACCATTTATATTCTGTTTTCTTCATTCAAATCATTTAGTTCACATTTAAGAATCATTTTTATTCAGTTTTACATCATTTCATACATCATAAAAAAACCAAAAAAAGAGGGGTTAAGGCTCACCCCGAAGCCGGTGAGTCCAATTCCAATTGCTTCTTTCTTATCTTCTTACTACAAGTTACTACACTTCTCACAAGTCTAACCAAACTCTTCACTTGGTTTATTGTTCTAGTTGCACAGGTTGATCAAGCTAGCATTGGATTGGAGACTCTTCTTCATCGGCCGGCCGAAGAAGAAGAAGGTTGAACTCACATCCCTTTCTCCCACGCTAAGGTACACACGGTCAACTTCTTTTTATTTCCATTACATAAAGCGGAGCCCGCGGCTCTGGCGACCACACTTTCTTTTTATTCATGTTCTAAATTCATATCCTCCTCCCTCTCCTCCCACATGACCCGAACCATCTCCGGTGCTCGAGCGACGCCGTGAGATGAAAGTTCGGGGATCAATGTGAGTGTGGGACCGAGGTGAGGACATTTTACCGCTTTCCGAGTGTTTTCAATTCACTTCCTTTTTTCCCCAATTCCATCCATCTTTCACCTTCTTATCTTGAGGTGCCGATCCGGAACCCGTTTACGGAGTCGACAGCTTTTCGGCGACCACGGTGGGACAACCAATGTCTTTAACCGTGCTAGCTTGATTTGTTTGTGCAACTAGTTTCATTCTAATTCAATTCTAGTCACTAGATTGTTTGTTTTGTTGCATGATTGCTTGTCTTGTTTGCATATCGCATGCTCTATTTACTTCATTTCATTTCATGTTTTTTGCATATTGATTGCTTCTTCTCCTCCTACCCTCCATTTTTCATTTTTGCATTAGCTTTTGCATCGGGTACCGGACTTGCTCCGATCCGTAGGGCATTCGAGGCGGGGGCTCTCTCTCCCAACACACCCTCACCCTCCAAACACCTTCTTGGTGGATTCTTACCTCTCTTCTGGGATATTCCTTCCTAGTTGATTTGGTGGTTTCCATCAAGACCTCCGTAAGTCCCCATCCGTGGAGTATTCCTCTCCGCACGATTGGGCCGGTTGTACCACTTCCCAAAACCCGAAGAACCCAAGTACCTACTCGTGGTGATTGAGTGACAACCTTAGGTCTTGAAGATTGAAGCAATAGGAACCATACCCATTTGAGTGAACAATTGCTAACAATCTATCTAATCTAAGGTTTCAACCCAAAAATTGTCGAGTAGTCATTTTAAAAACTTGTTTGCATAACTTGCTTGCTCACCAAAAATTGAAAACAACCAAAAAAAAATTTTATTCTTTCAAAACACATAAAAAAACAAAAAAAAATTAATTTGGTGTTCAACTTGTTTTCCAAACAACCAAATTGAAACAAAAAAAAATTCTAACAAAACAAAACATAAAAAAAATCCTCAATTGTGTGCTTTGCTTGCTCTCTTTTTTAACCATCTTTGTAGAAAGATCGAAAGGATGCCCACTCTAAGGTCCGGAAGACACATCGGGATATCGGACTACTGCGGCCAAGAAGAGGAGTACGACACGGGTCACTACGAGCTTCAGCAACCCATGGTCCAACCAGATGGCCATGTTAATGCCGTGATGGAACCTGAGGTCCAAGATCCTGCTCACCGATCCACTTCACATATTATAGAACAAGCTCTCAAGGATCTATCTCTTCACCTTGATTCCGAAGCCTTTGCAATTATCCAATATGCCACTAAGGGAAAGATGCCCACCAATGAAGATCCAGTCGAGGGAAATCAAGCCCCCTCACCACCCCAATTGACAGTCAGGCCCCTCATCATCTCCTCTCCTAGGCAACCCTGTAGTGCCTCTACTCACCCCGTTGTGGGGCATTCATATAATTCCATGCCAGTTCCTACTTTGAAGCCACCTCTTCTAACCCATTCATCTAAATACCTGGCACCAATGGCTGAGGAACCCAACCTCACTCAAGCATTCATGGACAAACTCAACCAAATGGATGAACACTTTGAAGAGCTGAGGCACCGTTTGGACTCGAAGGCCATCCCTAAAATATCTGCTCCATCTTTCCCAGTCCCACATATCCCTCCATCACAAACACCAGTCTACCATCGCTACAATGGCTTAGGTGATCCCTTCACCCATGTCAATGATTTCCTGAGCAAATCATCTCGATGGCATAATGATAGAAAGACCCTTGCCTTTCTTTTTAGGAGATCTTTAGAGGGTGCAGCCATAGATTGGTTTTTTTCATTGAACGAAGTAGAGATATGGGATTTCGAAATTGTCAAGGCCAAATTCTTGCAACGATATGGGCCGGGCTATTCAATAATTGGGGAAGTAAAAGAAGATGTGGAATTAATACAATATTCTGATGAATTGAGGCCCAGGCTTGAGAGGAGCATTGATGCTATGAACCAACCTAGGAGCCCTCCCCAACCCCATCCAGATCATCATCATTGGCCAACTCCTCGACGCCAGTTGATTAGGCCACCAATGCCCCAACCTCAGCCAGTCATGCAACCCATGTCAATGGCACAACCAACCACGCTTAATAAAGCTCCTCTTGTTGCTTGTGCGAATACTCCATTACTTCACCCGGCTCCCCAACCTGCAACTCCACCAACATTTCTTAAGGTCCATCGGCCAATCATCCGACCATTGGCTTCTCAGCCTATTCCAACAACAACCCCTCGGCTAGCCACGCAAGCCTTGGCCCCTCAACCTACTTCACCAATGGTCCCTCGGCCAATCATTCATCCTATGCCGATCGAGCAAACCCCAGCTTCTCAACCAATCCCACTGCATACGGATCCTCCTCAGTTGGTTGCACAACAACCAATCATTTCTTCTATCACTCTTGCCTTAACAAAAGAATCAATCACTCCTACTATTCTTGCTCCTGCTGTAGTAGAATTTTCAGACACTTCGACCCTTCAAGCTCCTGCCCTTGCAGAGGAATTAATAACTCCAACCATTTGTGCTCCTGCCATGGCAGAAGAATCAGCTTCTCATCAAGATCAAAGTCAGCTAGTAGGGGAGGTCGAACTAAACCCTTCTACCTTTTTGGAATCCCCTAGACTAGGCATGCCCTCTTCTATAGAACATCCTGAGGAGAAGCCTGCTATAGAGAGCTTAGATGAAGGAATCATAAACTTAGTTGATTGTCAATCCGATGATGGACTAGGCAAGGATTTGTCAGGCACTGATCAATCGTTACCATCATTGGAATTGATCAATGAAGATGGTCGATTGAATTGACCCACGAATCGGAAAGTAAGGAGACCGAATTGGTTAGTGAAATGGGGAATGAATCAACAAGCCTCCGGAAGGGCATAGACCTTAGCAAGGGGATACTAGGACCTCCTCCAACTAAGAACAAATCCTTTAGCATCAATCTTAGGTCCATGACCCTTACCCCATTCTTCTCCTAAGCAACAATCTGGCCCATGGGCCCATGATCAATCAATCTTAGGGCCACGACCCCTTCTTTATTCTCCTCTAAATCAACGATTGGGCCCATGGGCCCACAATTCCTCAATCTTAGGGCCACTGCCCTTTCTTTATCCTTCTTACAACCATCAATCAGGCCCATGGATCCAAAATCTGTCAATCTTAGGGCCATGGTCCACACCCCATCCCACTCAATTGGGCCCTTATGCCCCATTTTTGGACCCTTATGCTCCATTTTCGGGCACTTATGACCCTTTTCATCAATCGGGCACTTATGCCCCTTTTCATCAACTGGGCCCATGTGCCCCTTTCCATCAGCCGGGCCCACATTCCCCCTTTATCCAACCGGGCCCATGTGCCCCTTTTAATCAACCGGGCTCTTATGCCCCTTTTCTTCAACTGGGCCCACGTGCCCCTTTTAATCAATCGGGCTTGCACGCCCCTTTCCTTCAACTGGGCTTATATGCCCCATTTCCCCAACTGGGCCTACGTACCCCTTTCCTTCCATCGGGCCCACGTGCCCATAATTCTCTCCAATCGGGCCCATGTGCCCTTAATTTTTCTAAATCGGGCCAACGTGCCCGCAATTCACCTCAATCGGGCCCACGTGCCCGCAATTCACCTCAACCGGGCTCACATGCCCATGTTTTTCTACAACCGGGCCCATGTGCCCAAATTTCTTCTAAATCGGGCCCACGTGCCCACCTTCCAACAAACTCGGGCACACATGCCCACACTCCTTCAACTTCGGGCCCGTATGCCCCCATTTCTTCACCATCGGCCCCATGTGCCCATACTTCTTCAAAATCGAGCTCCCGTGCCCCCACTTCTTCGAATTCGGGTTTGCGCACCCATACTCTTCAATGGCGCCGCCGAGCCCATCACAAATCACAATCTTGCTCCCAACCATCTAAATTGGGCTGGTGTGCCCGCTCTTTTCGTTGGGTCCCTCGGGCTCAACCTTCAATCGGGCCTTCGAGCCCATCACATCCAATTGGGCCCTCATGCCCATCAACATCAACTGGGCCCTCTGGCCCGCATTCAACTCTTAGGCCCACGTGCCCCCTGATTCCAACCCTTCACGGGCTTTCAAGCCCACTATCAACTCTTCGGCCCAAGAGCCCACTTTAGCACACTTTTGTTTTCAAACATGTTTTTTTTCCTTTTTGCATTCTCTTTCCTTTTCAAAATTTTATTTTCAAAAAAATCAAGGTAGATAAATTTCCTGGGTGATACCACAATCTTTGCCTTTTACATCATCAATCCTAGCTCCGCTATGCTAAATTAGATCCTCCACATTTTCACTTCATCATATGACTTTGAATCTTGAATCCAATGCAATATGAAGCATATCAAAAGTGGAAGCAGTTGGGCAAGGCAAGGCAAGGCATGGCAGGCAAGGCAAGCACAAGCAAAGCCGTCATCAGCAATGAACTTCTTCTTCTCTCAGGTATTACATGAAATTGCATTCATCATCATTATGTCATCTGCAAAGCAATATTTTTTAAAAATGATTTTCAATTTCACATGACAATTTTAATTGAGAGAAATTCATGATTGACGACATTTGTAGCTACCTTGTTCTTATTAAACAAATTCTTTACGTTGCAAGGCATGTTTTCAATTTATTCACCTATGGAATGTAATCTACCTCAAAAATGGAGAGAACTACCAGTATGACTTAAGTCCACATGTCCTAGATTGTTGTCTAGGAGTCGAGGGTAGATACCATTCTACACACACAACACGTCCTGATCCCAGAATCCAGATGACTTGACACCCGAGAGAAGCTAGGCAAAGCTTAGAGATGGAAGGAAAACCCTTACCCTACTCTCTTCTATTCGGTCCAAGATAGGTGAAGGGGATCAGAGGGGGAGAGTATCGAAAGCATCCGCCGCCCTAGAAGGAGGCCGTCTCAGAAGGTCCAACTTCTCAAAAAAAAAAAAGGTGTCAAAAGATGGGCAATGAACCCCACAGGTTTAAACAAATATGGGCCTGTCTGAATGAGTACCCAAAAATGCAGAAAATGAAAAAAGGCACCAAAAGATGGGCAATGACCCCACAGGTCAAAGCACCTGTCCGAATGTGTGCCACAAAAATAGGTTTGTCAATAAAGAAGAAAAGACCCGAAGAGGCCGAACCCCAACGGGCAATTGAGTGTAAGTAGAGAAATCCCTCTCGACATCTCCAAAGCCTATCAAGGACTTTCCCTCAATTCTTCATTCTTACCCCCAAGGTGTGGGTGAACCAACCAAATCAAAGCTAAACTCTAGCCGATCAAAGGTTGAAGGTCGGAAAGATTCTGGGCAAGGAACCCCATTTTGCACATGGTGTCAACCAACGAACCTAGAAAAACAATCAAGTGATGAGAACTTGTGTCAATACTGATTTTTATCTCCCTAAAAAAAATATTTTCAAAAAAAAAACTACAAAAAAAGTTGAATATCTTCAAAAACTCAAAAAAAAAAATATTTTCAAAAGCTCAAAAAAAGAAAATAGCATTTTCAAAAATCCCAAAAAAATTGAATCTTTTCAACAAAAAAGAAAACTTCTTTTTCAAATTCAACAAAAATTTTTAAACTTTTTAAAATATTTTATCACCATGCTTGGTTTGAATTTTCGTCTTTACATTCATGTTTACTTTCAATCTCTCATGTTTCAAATTATTCATTGCATATTTTCTACTTGATTTTTACACTCCTAAGAAGGCTATACCTCTTGACAAAGGTCAAGGCATACCGCAACTTGCAAGGGGGATAAGTCTCATTGTTGTTCTAATCTCTTCTTTCTAAGTGTTTCAGGCACAAGAAAAACTTTACACCCCTTGACAAAGGTCAAGGCATACTGCAACTTGCAAGGGGGATAAGCCATACTGGCATTCTAATCTCATTTTTCGAGTGTTTTAGGCCCGAAGAACAAACAAGGAGAACTGCGCAGCAAGGCGATGTTCGCCACTTCCCTCCCCTGAGGATTCTTAGGAGGAGGTGTCACCATAACCTCGGCCTTAATTTTGCCGAGAAACCTTTTGCAGGCGATGCTCGCCACTTCCCTCCCCTGAGGATTCTCAGGAGGAGGTGTCATCATTACCTCGGACTCAACTTTGCCGAGAAGCTTTTGTTCGTGTCCTCATTAAGACACATGAACTCTTTTGTGAGAATGCATGTCATCACACCGCAAACTCACCGTTATCATTTCCTTTCTTAGCATATATTAGGTGCATTACTATTTATTTTATGCATTGATGTTGAAGACCGTGAATGCAAAGAAGACCAGGCCCGAGATCCCCTTCATCAAAATCCACGACGGTCAGGTCATTCTTTGTGCTCACGGATAAGCCAAAATTGTGCAGTGAGGGACGATGGTTCCCGAATGGGTATCTTGACCTCATAGACAATCTATATCTTCAACTAATTGTTAGACAAGTTTTGTTTTTGTTTTCTTGAGCCCATCATGCATCATATAGTATTAGTTGCATTGCATTTTTCATTATCATTGCATACATCATTTCATAATCTTCACCTTCTCACCCTCTTGTATCATAATTCTGATCATTCTGAATCCCATCATGTTTTCTAATCCCACTGTGTTTTATAATCCCACCGTGTTTTCTAGTCCCACCAACCTTTCTAATATCCCACCGTGTCTGTTAATCCCACCTTGTTCGGTAATCACCTCGTGCCTTCAAATCTTTTATTTCTATCCCCACTGTGGCCATTGCAACTTCTTTGCTATTCATCCCACCATGGCAGTCACTTCCTCTCGCCAAGGGCCTCCTATTTGATCTAAACTTGCACCGTCACGGTCTGAGCTTAAACATTTGCCTTTTGGAATTCGAGATCATTCCATTCCAAATTGAATCTTGTCTCATGGAAGACTTAAATGAATCTAAGAGTCTGAATGTGCTCGATTGGTATTCTTTTACATTTTCAAAACAAATCTCTTTTTTAAACTTTAGCCCATCACAGTACAGGAACACCGCAAAGATCGGGTTACCAGCTGATGATGAACCTACGAACCCATGTTTCGGGGACTCCCCACCGCGTTGGGGGTTGGCTATTCTTCTCTCGTGCCAATGGCACATCTCTTACCAATCGAACATAGGAAGACTTGATGAAACATGGCAGTTAACCAGGAGACATGAAGAGATTCTCTTTGCCGAATTTGGTCGTTGAGCGTGTCTATATCTACACCTTGATTCGTGTCCATTACAACTCATTTCGCTTCTCTACATTCCTCTACATTTCACTCCGCTACGCTACATGTCATTCCCTTGCAAAGCCGACATCAAGGCGAGGCAAGCTGTAGACACGCCAATTTGGCCTTATTTAGAGCTTAAACCATTATTCCATTGGCAACATCTATTTTAGACCATCAAAATCATGATGAACCACCCTTTCAGATGAGCTGAGGTGCTTATTGGAAATATGAAGATGATTTGCTAATTTCTAATCAAATCCGTGTTTGCCGAACAAGAGACTCTTGGTGGTGTGCTAGATTATGCTTTTCCCAGCATATCATCTACTTGAAAATTTTTCACAGGATTATGTGGACATCCAATGAAGAAGTCCTAAACATAAATAATCTTCCTCTCTGAGTCCTATTTTCAATTCAACAAACGGCATTAAATTCCAATCTACCATTTGTCTGCAGCGCCTTTTAGAAGTCAGACGTGCAGTTCTGTCCGCACGCAGCACCTATCAAGCCCAATTGCATGCAAGCCCAGCCCATTGGGCACATATCTGACCAATTCACGACCTTACCTTCCTTTTTCCTCCTACATATCACTTGTTATAGTATCTGGAAGCTTCATGGTCAAAATTAGCATCATCTAATGATGGCAATCCAACTTGTTGTCTTGTATATCAAGACTTGCCATTTTTAGACTAGATTTGTTTCCTCTTCAAGTGGAGGCATATTTTGAGCATGGAGAAGGTGATACACGGTTTTCAATCTCTCTCAATCATTTAGGTAAGTTTCTAGATACCTCAGGATGAAAATCAGCAACATTAAATGGAGGAAATCCAACCTATGGTCGGATGTATCAAAACTTGCTATTTTTTGACCTGGTTCTCATCCCCTATAAAGGGAGACTCATATGAACGACCTAAGAAGGGCATCCCCATCCTCCAGCACTTCTCTCTTCGTCCTCCAGCCACCCTAGGCTCTTCCCAATCTCCCCAAATAGTTCTATCTTCGTCCCGGTGCCCGGAGATCATCCCAAAGTGAAGAAGAAGCCGGTCTATGCTCCAACGTGCTGCACTTATGATCATCGGATTCTACAGATATTTCTAGTCATTTTCTGGCCTGACTTCCTTCATACGAAGTGTGGTTCATCAAGATATCTTTCATATACAACAAACAGAGATCAATTATGACGTTTCCTCTGCTTGTTATGGCTTCAACACCGGCGCTGCAAAGACAGATCCGAAGTCTTCTCTTCTAAGTCATCATCTTATCAGTCAATTTAAGTACATTTAATGGTGGATTCAACCTATGCATCCTTCATAGAAATTGTTACCCGGTGAGTTATCTTTTATCTTCAACAAGAATCATTCAATTTGGATATCTGTGGTGCCCATATCATGTCCTACATCGACATTGTGCTGGGAGTTTCCAGAACTTCACCGCCCAAGATCCGGCTTATCGTGTAAATTCAGATTACTTATCATAATATTCAGGCAAACTTGTCTTCATATCAAACCACCCTCGGTGAGTTATATTTATTTTTAAATAAATTTCACTTGATTCTTACATCGGTGCTGTCCTCTACGGTCTACGCATCAGAGCCGCGCAATTTACATTAAATCTGTCCAACCCGGTTGCCACTTTGCCTGGGTTGTGTTGTCTTTAACCATTTATATTCTGTTTTCTTCATTCAAATCATTTAGTTCACATTTAAGAATCATTTTTATTCAGTTTTACATCATTTCATACATCATAAAAAAACCAAAAAAAGAGGGGTTAAGGCTCACCCCGAAGCCGGTGAGTCCAATTCCAATTGCTTCTTTCTTATCTTCTTACTACAGTTACTACACTTCTCACAAGTCTAACCAAACTCTTCACTTGGTTTATTGTTCTAGTTGCACAGGTTGATCAAGCTAGCATTGGATTGGAGACTCTTCTTCATCGGCCGGCCGAAGAAGAAGAAGGTTGAACTCACATCCCTTTCTCCCACGCTAAGGTACACACGGTCAACTTCTTTTTATTTCCATTACATAAAGCGGAGCCCGCGGCTCCTGGCGACCACACTTTCTTTTTATTCATGTTCTAAATTCATATCCTCCTCCCTCTCCTCCCACATGACCCGAACCATCTCCGGTGCTCGAGCGACGCCGTGAGATGAAAGTTCGGGGATCAATGTGAGTGTGGGACCGAGGTGAGGACATTTTACCGCTTTCCGAGTGTTTTCAATTCACTTCCTTTTTTCCCCAATTCCATCCATCTTTCACCTTCTTATCTTGAGGTGCCGATCCGGAACCCGTTTCTGGAGTCGACAATTGGAAGATCGGACTGACATTAGTTCGTCATCCGGGAACTCCGATCGGACTGGGTCAAAGACGGGTATGGGATGATGGGCAAGGTGTTCAGCAATAGCATAGCCTTTGATTGCCTTCTATGGGACATAAGTGATATCAAATTGGGATAAGAAACTCTGCCATCGCCCTAACCGATCAGTCAAGACTGTCTTCTCTAACAGAAACTTAATGGGATTGCTACGAGCAATGAGCTTGACTTGATGAGCAAGAAAATAATGTTTGAGTTTCTGAACCACCCAAACAAGAGCAGCACAGGTTTTTTCTATCACAGTGTACTTCAGCTCACAAACATCAAACATCTCGGACAAGTAATAAGTAGCTCTTCTTTCCCTTCTTCATCAACTTGTGCAAGGACTACCCCAAGAGAGTTCTCAATAACCGAAATGTAGAGGACCAAGGGCTTGTCGGGAATTGGCGGTCTAAGTACAGGGGGACTTGCCAGGTATGTTGTCAACCCATCAAACGCCTCCTGGCACTTCAAATCCCATTTAAACTCGGCCCCCGCCTTGGTTAATTCATAGAAAGGTTTACACCTTTGGGAATGTTGTGAGATAACTGGCGGATAAATTGTAGCCTCCGAATCAATCCTTGAAGCTCTTTCATATTCTTTGGGGGAGGCATACCAATAATTGCTTTGGCCTTGTTTGGGTCGATCTCTATGCCCCTTTTTGCTTACTATGAACCCCAGTAGTTTTCCTGATGAAACTCCAAATGTGCATTTCTTAGGGTTCATTTTCAGCTTATATTCTCTAGCTCGTTGCAAGACTTTCCTTAGCACTTCAGAATGATCTTCCCGACTCTTGGATTTGATAACCAAATCATCCACATACACCTCTACAAGGGTGTGCATCATGTCACGAAAGATAGCCATCATAGCCCTCTGATATGTAGCACCAGCATTCTTTAACCCAAAGGGTATGACAACATAGCAATACGTTCCCCAAGGTGTAGTGAACGAGGTCTTCTCTTGGTCCTTCTCAGCTAATCGGATCTGATTGTATCCAGAATAGCCATCCATGAATGAAAGCATTTCAAATCCAGCTGTGTTATCAACCAAAACATCGATATGAGGTAAAGGAAAATCATCCTTAGGACACGCTCGGTTCAAGTCCCTTAAGTCTATACAAATCCGAATTCGTCCATCCTTCTTCATAACGGGGACTATGTTAGCCACCCATTGCGGATATAGGACAACTTTAATAAATTTTGCTTGGTGTAGTTTGTCGACCTCTTCTTTCATATTGAGTGCAATATCAGGGTGGAACCTCCTGAGCTTTTGTTTAACCGGGGTAGTTCCAGGTTTCAAGGTAAATCTATGTTCAACCAATGAATTATTTAATCCCGGCATGTCTTCATATGTCCATGCGAACGTGTCCTTATATTCTTCCAACACTTTGATCAAACGTTGTTCTTCTGAGGGAGTGAGGTTTGCACTGATGAGGATAGTCTTAGGATCTTCCAGGGTTCCTAAATTCAGTTCCTTGGTCGGTTCGTTCCCTGTGGCTGATGGTTCTTCAAATCTTCTAAGTCCAGATGCATATGCATCAGCCAAGTCCTCGATTTCATCCTTGGATTCGGGATCCTTCTCTAATACCACCTCATATACTCCCAAAGTATGATCTATGTTATGCTCATCCTCATATTGGATTTCATCTAGCTGGATGGTATTATCTAAAAAGTTTGGCAGCCTTGCGCACTCTACGCATTTCTGTGCCAATTATTGCAGATACCTATTTGGAATTCGCTTACCTCTGACTTTCCTATTTCCTAACCTAACTTGACCTACTGAAGATAAAACTGGAAAGGTGGTATTTATAGTGGAGGGAGGATCGAGTAAATCGATCAATGATTCAGAAAAGGGGGATCCCTGATTGGGAGCACCCTCTGGGATGAGTAGAGACGTCTCCTCGATGGAAATGTGAGTTTCAGAGAAGACGTTTTTTTTTGGAAATTTCAAGTAAAAAGATAGAATGATACAGCATGACTCGAGGTTTGCTAGAAACTGATTGAATTACCAGAGAGAAAAACTTAAGAATAAAAGGGAAAAAGGGGCTCGTGGGCCCAATGGTAACAGAAAGTGGACACATGGGTCCAAAGCTGATAAAAAAAGTAAACGGGTACGTGGACTCGATCTTAAAAATAAATGGGCATGTAAGCCCATGTTGGGAAGAGCCCTTAGTTCTGAAATTGATGAGGGAAGCAAATGGGCAAGCAGGCCCAATAAGAGTGGAAGGTTGAAGAGGGCACATGGGCCCAAAGTGGGTAAGTGGGCCATGAAGCCCATCCAAAAGATCTAGAAACAATGATACGAGGTTCAAACATGGCATTGTTGTATTTGGGCCTCGTGGAATGGTTTTGACTTGGGTAACATGTTTAACTAGATGATTCAAGATTGGTCTGCCCTTGAGTGGTTCCTGGTGCTCTTCCCCACTTGAAAACAGACGAGTCAAAGATAAGCATAGGTCTTCCAAGTCTTCTTCTTCATCTGGAGCCTTCCTTCTCTTGACAACTGTAATGAAACTCTTGTCATCTTCAGCCATCATTATGGTCTCCCCTTTGATAAAGAAGGTGTGGAGTCCCATGACATATCCTGGCTGGAAGATCCTCCTTGGGATGGAATCCTCTTCGTATCCCAACCCCTGCCTGCGTAGCCTTTTCACAGTTTGAATCGGCTGAGTGATTCCTTGAAGATCCTTGCCTAAACCTCTTCCAGGCTGATAGCCTAGTTTCATCATCATCCGCCATCCCACTGTGTCGGGTAGAGAGGCGGTCATACATCTGACTTCTGGTAAATCTCCCATTGAGATCTGGGGTTGTATTGACAAACCAAGGGGTGTAAAAGTAGGATCATTCATCTCGTCCCTTATAGGCATGCTAGTCACTTTGACCACTTGTCCTTTGAAAGGAAACTTTATGCACTGGTGGTTTGTTGAAGCCACAGCTCCTATTGCCTCCAAGTATGGCCTCCCAAGTATAGCCCGAAAAGTTGGATCTAATTCTAGAACATGAAAATCCGTTGTGACCGTACATGGTCCAAGTTTAACTTCTAGAGTGACCACCCCACGTGCAGACTTCTTGGAGTTGTCGTAGGCCGTCACCATGGCACAAGATGGCTTGATTTCTTGGTCAGAAATACCGCACAACTGCAAAGTTTCTAGCGGCATAACGTTGATAGAAGCTCCAGTGTCAACCAAACATGATTTCACTTCGACATTACAGATGATAACTGCCACATGCAAAGCATATTTCATAAATTCTGGATCTTCTAATTCTTCCTTAGAGAAAGTGAGTGTTGGGTGCTCATTTCTAGGGGCTAACACTGTAGTGATTTTCTCAGGTGGGAGATCTTCATTCACCATGACCCTTTGCAAATACTGCTGTAGAAACTCCTGGTGCACCTTTGATCTTTTGATCAACTCAAGTATGGAAATACGAGCCGGTGTCTTATCTAAATGTTTCAACAGATCATAGGCCGTGCCCGGCAATGGTTCTTCTACTTGTTCCTCCTCCACTAGATCATGCGGTTGAGTACCGGCTTGGGAAAAGAGTCGCTGGAACATCCTCCCACTCCGAAGCACTGGGGCTATTTGGCGGTCGGGTAGAGATGATGGGTTAACTGGGGTGGGTTGTGGTGGAACAGGTGGTGTAGGTGCAGGTATGATAGGTAATGGGATCGATGGTTCTGGGATGATTGGGTTAGTTGGTAGAGGGGTAGGATTTGGAGGTGGTAGTGATGGTGATACCGGTGGCCTAATAAGAAGAGGCCGGGGTGCAGAAGTGGTTGATGAGTTTAATGAAGGTGTTGGTTGTGGGATTGGTTGTGGTGTTGGTGGTATGATAGGTTGGGGTTTTGGAGTGGTAGAGCTCATAGGCTGGGGGTTCAGGTTTGGTGGTGATTGTGGTGGTCGGATGAGCAAGGGTCGGTGTGTAGCAATGGTTGAAAGAGATGTAGTTAAGGATGGGGATGGCCTAATGATGGGTCGGCGAGAAGAAGTGGCGGCCAGTGGTTGGGTTATTGAGCTTTGTGGTAGTTGTGGAGTAGAAGGTGCACGAATTATTTGTCTAGGAGTGTTCCTAGCAGGAGACCTAGCTGGGTTGACTGGCATGGTTGCATTTTGGTTTTCTAGTTGCCAACATTGAGCACGGCTGGCATCTCCCTGGACAATGGAGTGTACTAGACCAATTCATGGATTTGGATGTGCTAGTGCCGGTGCTGGAGCGGGAGCATGTAATGGGAGCGGATTCTGAACAATCCCCAAGCCAGGTTGTTGTTGAGGTTGAGCCGGTGGACGTTGCCATTGCTGCTGCCTAGCCTTCATAGCTTGTATACATTCCTCCATTTGAACCCAATCAATGCTGCCTTGGTCATTCAGATCGTGGATGTAATCCTTGAATTGAAAGCACACTTCTACAGTGTGACCAGGACACCGGTGGTAAGCACAGTATCGGGACATATCTGCGTTTGTTGGCCAAACCTCTCTTTCTTTGGGAAATTCCAACTGTTTCTCTGCCATGAGTACATTGAAGATGTCTGTTAAGGAGTAACGGAGTTGTTGGTAGTTCTCTATCCTAGGACCTCCCCTTCGTGGTGCTTGATTGGGTGGTGGCGGTGCCCTATTGTAGGTAGGTTGACGAGGTTGCTGGGGTTGTGCTACTGGTTGCGGGGGTTGTTGTGGTTGTCGTGGTTGTTGTGGCCTAGCTTGTTGTTGAGGGGGGTAATAGGAAAGATTTTGTGGTGGGTTTATGAACTGGTTTTGACGGTTCCCTCCGTGGTTCCCCACAGTGTTTATAGCTTCGTTGTTGACCACTCCTTCGGTTGTAGGCCCAACTGGTGCAGAGGGGGTTTTCCTGAAGTTTCTAGGTTTAGGATCAAAAGGGTTTATCATGGTGGCATCATTGAAGTGGGCTTGCAAGTATAGGGCACTGTCATAGAATTCATTCATGGTGGTAGGACGGTGCATGATCAATACATTCCTCAAGGCAGGTGTGGTGTTCCCGATAAGCATCTTTACTTGTTCCCCTTCAGAAATCACATCTGTCAATTTTTCTGCCATTCCCCTCCAGCGATCAGCAAACTTTATGAAGTCCTCTTCGGGTTTCATCTTCTCAGCAATCAAGTCTGTAATGGAGCATGTTGGTGCCACCCGGTCTCTATATCTTTGCAAGAATTTGGTTTTGACAATATCGAAGTCTCCTGCCTCAAAGGAGTCGAGTGAGTAGAACCATTCCAATGCAGACCCTTCTAGTGATCGGCGGAACAAGAAAGCAAGAACCCTACGATCATCTTTCCAGAATGAGGATTCATAGAGAAAATCTTTTAAGTGGAGAAAAGGATTGCCAGTACCATTGTAGCAACGATAAACTGGTAGCTCAGAAGGTGGCAGGTGCAGGACTGGCAGAGAAGGAATAGAAATCTCAGGAACTAACTTGGAGTCCAGGCGACATCTCAGTTCTTCATAACGTTCATTCATCTGGGTGAGCTGATCCATGATTGCCTGTGTGAGAGCAGGTTCTTGGTTTACTGGTGGGGGTATGTGGTTAGAGACATGATTTTGGAATTGAGGAGCATGACTTGGAAAATTTACTGAAGATTGTCCCATGACTTGATGGGTCAAGGGAGCAATATGGTTGAAATAAGATGGCTGAACAAATGAGGGTTGGACCACAGACGGTTGAACTATAGATGGTTGTGCTAATGCCAATGATGGTTGAATCACAGATTGTTGAACAATAGGTGGTTGAACAGAAGGTGATTGAATGAGTGGTGGTCAAACCAGAGGACAAGGAGATGAGGCAACTTGGTTAACTTTAGCTTGATCTGAGGCCATTTTTCCCTTCACCATGGATTGTATGCGGGCATAGGTTTCTGGGTCGGTATAGAGAGACAACTCCCTAAAGAGTTGTTCAACATCATGAGGAGCAGATGGTTGAGGGACCTCTTGCGCTTTTGACTCAAACAATTGATTAACAAGACCATCTGACAGAATTGGTTGGTGACCCATCTCGTGTTCTCGATGTTCAGCTTGTTCTGCCATTCCAACGTGCCTTCCAGACCTTAGTTGCATTGAACTTCAAGGAGAAAGTAAAACAAACAAGTTGACAAAGCAAACAAAGAACTTTTTTTGGTTTTTAGTATTTTGCAAAAAGTTAAAGGTTTGAATTTTTTGTTTGACAAGCAAGTGATGCAAAGACTTGAAAGCAAGATTACGCAATGATTTTGATTAAACCTTAGGTTTATGGATTTGTTAAGAATTGTTCTCTCAACAAATGGGTTAGGATCCTAACTCCAATCTCCAATGACCTAGGTTTCACACAATCTCACCACGTGTAGGTAACGTAGGATGCTTAGGGTTTTGGGGAGTGGTATAACCAACCTGATCGTGAAGAGGAATACTCCACATATGAGGAATTACGGAGGCCTTGATGAAAGCCAACCAAGTCAACTAGGAAGGAATATCCCTGAAGAGAGGTCAGAATCAACCAAGAGGGTGTTTTGGATGGGAGGGATAAATGGGAGAGTGAGCTCCCGCCTCAAAAAAGTGTAAAAGAAGGAGGTAGAGAGAAGGAGCAGAGAATGCAATCAAGTAATAAATCAAGTAATAAGCAAAACATAAACTTAAATAAACAAGCAATCACACAAGACAAGCAATTAGAAACTAGACAAGCAACTAGAAACTAGAATCCAGACCTTGTTTCTTATGTGAGCCAAATGGAGATAGTGAAAAGGTGATGGAAAGAAGAGGGTTCAGATCTAATAGCCAAGCAAAAGGGTGGTCCACGTGGGGACCGATGTAAGAATAAACTGGTTCACGTGGGAACCGGGGTAAAAAGTAAAGGTGGTTCACGCGGGAACCGGTTTTGGGTAAAAAGGGTGGTTCACGTGGGAACCGGTTTGAATGGTCAAAAGAGGGCCACGTGGGGCCAATTAAAGGTGAATAAAGATCTAATCCAAGTTGGGATAGATCTGGAAAAGAAAGGTGTTTGGTTCACGTGGGAACCGAAGTAAAGAAAGAGATTGGTTCACGCGGGAACCGGTTTAAAAGGATAAGGGTGGTTCACGTGGGAACCGGTTTAAATAAAATGACAGAAACTAAATGGCATACTTGGCACTTCAGATTTGATGAAAGATGGGTGAAATCAGAAATTTTGAGATGGCATGAAGTTTAAGAGAGGTGGAAAGAAGAAAAGGCTCACGTGGGAACCGGTCTAGAACTAGAACTAGTTACAAACAAAACACTAAGCACCCACGGTTGAAGACATTGCTTGTCCCACCGTGGTCGCCACAAAGCTGTCGACTCTGAAAATTCGACGGGGTCCTCTCCTTTTCAGGGAAGTCCGTGAATCCAGATCGTCACCTCAAGAGGGGATGAGAAAAGAAAGGAATAAAGCATCGGAAAGCAACTCTCACCTCGGTCCCACACTCACATTGATCCCCGAACTTTCATCCCTTGGTGTCGCTCGATCACCAAAGAGTTGGTTTGGGTCATGTGGGAGGAGGATGAGAAGTAGAAAATTAAGACATGTTGCCGCAAGGAACCGCGGGTTCCGATTTATAGAATTAAAATGAAAGATGACCATGTGTACCTTTGCGTGAAGAATTTAGGTTAAAGCTTTTCCTTCGTCGGCCGGCCGATGAAGAAGAGTCCTCAATGTGTGGGTGCTTGATATTCTGTGCAACTAGACAAACAAACAAGTGAAATATACAAATATAACTAGATAAAGTGGAGTATATGTAAGGAAAATGACATGAAACACACAACTGACTAGAAACTGACTGGATTCGGGTTATCTCTAACCCCTTTTTTATTTTCGGATAAACAGAATAAAAATAATGCAAAAAAAATGATAGGATGATGGAGAATCACTAAACAAAGAGATAGGAAAAAAAACAGCAAGATTCTGAGTTGAATAGAGAGAGATATGGACAAATCTGTGTTGTCGAAAAAGCCGAGCAGCAGTCCAGGATCTGCCAGGCGCGACTTTGCTTTTGTGCTCGTCACGACCAGCCCCAATTTCATAATCAAGTTCCGTCGATTGAAAACAGAATAAGACTTGATGAGGAAGAACTTTGATGAAGAGAGCTCAGGCAGCAGACGTCCACACGCTTCTGTAGAGGGCGAAGAAGAGAGACCTGGCTGATCACCTGCTGAACAGCCTTCCTCTCTCTTGAACCGACTTTTCTCTCTCTAAAAACTCGAAATTCTCTCTCTAAAAATCACAAAATCTATGTAGGAGGGAGTTTGGACGTCTTGAGATGCCTGGGGGGTCGTGCTCATGCCTCTGGAATGACCAGAATCAGAGTTAATTTATAGGAGAACGAACGGCGCGATCAATACTAAAAAATATGGCTCCTTGCGCCCTACCCCTGGGCGCATGCGCTCTGGTGCAGGGCACATGCGCCCCTCAGTGGGGGCGCATGGAACTATTCCCGAAAATTTTGACCTTATCCGGTCGATCGATTCAATGGTAGAGTCCCAGCGAAAAACTGGTTCCCTCATGCCTCAAGGGTAGGGCGCATGTGCCCTCAAGTGAGGGCACGAGGTCACGTGCCTCACTGGTAGGGCGCATGGGTACGTGCCCTGGATCCCGGGCGCATGTGACCAGGAACCCGGGCGCATGGGACTGTTTTTGCGCGTCCTTCTTCCGGAAGCCATTGCGAACACTCCCAAACTCGGAATTCGACGCCGTTTGTTGCATTGGAAAGATGACTGGACGAAGAAGATTTATATAGCATTGGATCAGCCATCACATCCTCCAAAACTTCAGAATTTTGTCCGGAAGTTAGGGCAGTGAACAGATGATCTGATTCAAGTCAAAATGACTCCGATGGCAAACCGGAAAGGCACGGTATGCAACAAAACTTGTCTGGGGTGTGAATATGACCATAACCATCAATGCATGATCATTAGGCCTTGGTCATTTAGCTAATTTCCATGTTTACACGATTTACGTGTGGCTTTCGCTCGGAAATTACCTCTTTTTGCTGAAAACATCGGAAAACATCCGATTTCGTTCGGCGAAGCTCCAAACAAACCTTAAAAGACCCGGCATTATTCTAAGGTCAATCACACATGTTACTCTATAAAACATGAGTTTTATGCTCTGAATTAGGCGAATTTGGCGTGTCTACAATACTCAGCCTCATTATTAGTATAGAACGACTTGTGAAGAATGCCACCTTAAGGGCTGAGGAGTACGATTCTTGCACCTGCCCTGCTCTTCATTTTCCTGGAATTCTTCTTTTTAGTTCTGGTAGCTCCATCAAAGAACAACTGCCAAGGCTTGATGCCTACCTACTGCACTTCTTGTATTGAATCATGTAGTGTTTTTTCATCCCGAAGTTGGAAATTGAGGGGAGAGTTGGCCGGAACGGGATAAGCTGCTAGAAAATCGGCCATCCCCTGGCCTTTGATAGCTTTGCGGGGGACATATTTGATGTCCTATTACATGAGCAGTGCCCATTTCCCCAATCACCCAGTTGGCATGGTCAACTTCAGCAGATGCTTTAGGGGGTCAACTTTGGATATGAGGTTGACTTCGTGTGCTAGCAAGTAGTGCCTCAGCTTCTTCGCAACAAAAATGATGGCCAAACATGTCTTCTCCATGGGAGAGTATTTGTGCTTAGGTCTGACCAGTCTTCTGCTCAAGTAGTACAAAGGCTGCCCTTTTCCCTCACTATTTTCTTGGGCAAGCATTGCCCCTAGAGAGTCTTCCATCACCGTGACATAGAGAATCAACTGCTGGCCTTGAACTGGTGCCCCCAATACAGGAGGGTTAAGAAGGCATTGTTTCAGGCTGTCAAGGGCAGCTTGACATTCATCATCCTAATGAAATGGGGCTCCTTTATTTACAAGTCTAAGGAAGGGTTGGCATCTTATAGATATATTGGTGATGAAGTGTCAGATATAAGCCAACTTTCTCTGCAGGACCTTAGCTCTTTTATGTTTTGGGAAGGGGGTAAGTTCTAAATTACCTTGATCTTCTCCAGATCAATCTTAATCCCTTTGTATCGGACTATGAAGCCCAAGAATTTGCCACTAGAAATGCCAAAAGCGCACTTCAATGGGTTCATTTTCAAGTTGTACATTTGAAGTCTCTTAAAGACCTTCCTCAAATGATGTAGGTGATCTTGTCGAGACTTGGTTTTGACCACCAGGTCATCAACGTAGCATTCGACCATGTCGTGTAGTATTATGTCAAAGATCTTCGTCATTGCCTTCTAATATGTGGCACTTGCATTCTTCAAGCCGAAGGGCATTCTTTGGTAATTGAAAACTCCTTTGGGAGTTCAGAATGCTGTGCAAGCTTTGTCTTAAGCAGACATCAAGATTTTTTTATAACTGGATGACTCATCCATGAAGGACAATGCTCCATGCCCCATGGTTATGTCAACCATATTTTCATGGATCGGCAAGGGGAAATCATCCTTGGGGCATGCCTGATTTAGGTCCCTGTAGTCGATACAGACTCGGATCTGTCCGTTCTTTTTCCTAACGAGGACAATGTTTGCCAGCCAAATAGGGTAGGTGCATGGCTCAATGAAGTCCACCTCCCTTAATTTGTCTACCTTGGCGTTGACTTTCACCTCCAATTCTACCCACATCCTCCACTATGCCTGCTTGATTGGTCTGGCGCTGGGTAGAATGGCCAAATTATGGACTGCCACATCTGGGTTCAGTCCAGGCATTTCTTTGTACGTCCAGGTAAAACAATGCTTAAATTCTTGTAGCAATGTTTGGTAATGTCCCCTCTCCTCTTATGTCAGTAGGGCACTGACAAATGTCAGCTTTGGCCCCTGTTCTATCCCCAAATTGATCTCCAATAGGTCATCAACCGTTGCTTGTCCATCATCCTCAATCTCCTTTGGTGCTAGTTGCGGATTGACATATTCAGGATGTGTTGGGAGCTCCACTGCGGGCTCGAAGTCGCTGTTCGGACTCTGCACCTAGTGCTTGTCTTCTTTGATAGGTTCATCAAGGGTGGAACATGAAATTCCATGTTACCCCTCTTTTTCTTGCCCATTTACCATGTTTACCGCATAACGAACTAGCGCCTCGTAGTCTGAATCGTAGGCCATGCCGGGGTGTTTGCTGGTAGACTTTCGGTTTTCCTATGGGTAGCACATATTATGTAAGGCGAGGGCCTTCTTCCAGGATTATTTTTGAGAAATACCCATTTTTTTATATTTGAATGATTCCTGGGGCCACCCCAGGGGGAGGTTGGATGGTGACTGAATAAGAGTCGGAATGCTCATGCCAACTAAGCTCATCTTGAGCTCGCTTTTCGGTAGAATTGACCTGGTGGAGGATATGATCAGGTTAGTTGGGGTAACGAACCCTGAAAATGAAGATCTTTTCAATAGTTTGAAGCTCTCACTCCCCTGCCAACCACAATAAGTTGCGGGGCATGTCGATGCTTTCCTCAATCTCTTGCATTATGGAATTGGCATTATAGACAACCGGTCTAGTTCCTTTCCAATACATCTGTGTCTTTGGACCTTGTGACTTCAGGGAGAGCTTAAACATTTGAGCCCTGACTTGGTCGATTTGGATTTCTCCCTCTGCGGGGTTTCTTCCTCCATCTTTTCCTTGCCTTTGCTCACTAGGGGCTTTGATGGCATGGTCTGGAAGTATGGTATGGCGTCACCCAAGTGGCATTCTGCAATCTTGAATGGGGCTTGGTCGGCTTCGACTTTGTGCTACTCCCCGGCTTAGGAATATTTGACGCACTGGTGGAGTGTTGACAGTACAACATTGTTGGCATGGATCCATGGGCGCCCCAGCAGTGCTTTGTAGGTTGTTTTGGCATCGATGATGTAGAAGATCATCTTGGCAACTAGGCCTCCTATGTTCAGTTCCACCTCCACTTGCCTGAGTGTCTCTTCAGAATGTTGATTAAACCCGAAGATAGTGACTTATGGGGCGTTCTGTAAATAGGGTGCCAAGAAGAGTGCTCTAAACATCTTCATCAACATGAGGTTGCAAGCAAAACCGGAATCGATTATGATGCAGTTCATTTCATGTTCGTTGACGGACCCTTTCATGAATAATACCCAGTTGTGGAACGGAGCTAGAAAGACCATGTCTTCCTCCGTGAAGGTCACAGAGGGAACTCGAGTGTTTGAATTCGGCGACCTGCACCTCGTAAACTTTGAGTTGTTGCATGACGGCAATTAAGGCTTCCCAGAGTTCCTTACTGAGAGAGAGAGCCTCTCAGACATTGATGCGCACTAAGAGCCTTCTTATCTTTGCCAAAAGCTTGTCATCCACCTTTCATTTGGCCTCCTGTAGTGACGGGAGCGGGGTGGAGTAAGAAAGATCTGCGGTGACAGAGCTGCAAAGGGCTTAGGTCCTCATCTTCGTTCTGAGATTGCACCGGCTGTGGGTGACTTGACTGTGCCTCCTCCTAGGCTTCAACATTCTCTTGGGCATCGGTCTGCACTGTGGGTGACGTGGCACTGGTGTTGGGAAGATCCCAGACATTTACCGAGCTGTCATTAGTCGGTCGCTAGCGTAGAGGCTGCCAGACAATAGGGGCTGGTACAGGACCAGGCTCTTCATCCCCGAGATAGATCACTCGGCTAGGGTTCAAAACCTGTCCTGTTCGTTGCTGCTGGTTTTTCTTGCTTTCCTTCTTTCGGTACACAAGCTCGGTTCGTGGGCCTGGCCTCGAAGGGTGTTGATTATTGTAGGAGTTAGGAGGAGGGAAGTTCACCATGTTGGATGAGAACACTTGGAAATGGTTCCTAAGTGCCTCCACATCGAGTTCATGCTTGTCCTCTCCCCATAAGTCAACAACTTGGGCTTCTACAGCCCGGTCACCATTGGCGACTCTCTACTCAATAATGTTAAGGTGGTTGGTAAGATCATGATATTTGATTCATTCCACCTAGGAGACAAACTCTTTCAGTGTTAGGAGGCCCGCAGGTTGCTTTGGGGCACATCCTTCCAAACAGCCTATCATTTTCTGAAGCTTCTAGCACATGGTGGAGCTTTGGATCCCCGACGCCTTGGCAATCCTCCCCATCTATTGTCAGAGTCGAGTCTCGACTTCAACGGTCATCTGAATTTAGCTCCTGAGAGAACTTCTCATAGCAAGCAAAATAATCAGACTTAGAAGGTCTGTGAGAGACGCCTCCCACTCCAGCATTCTTTGTAGCTTCAGCCTTTGAGGCGATGCTGATGACACAGGAAGAACCAGGACATGAGGTTGTGGCGGGTAAACTAGGTAGCGGCCTATTCTCAATACCTCATTCTTGATCAAATCTTCCAAGCTTTTCTTGGCCGCACGGCAATCTTCAATGGCGTGTGAGTGGGAGTGATGATACCCGCACCCTCCTCTAGGGAAGGACATGATGTTGTACTCTTTCCCCAGGCATGGTTCAATTGGCCCTCCCTGGTAGCCTTTTCAAACAGTTGCCGAGTCATTGGTTAGGGGAAGGAATAGCGTATGTAAGTATGGTACCTTCGGCAGTTCCTTTGAGGAGATCCCAAAAGATGTCTTTCTGACATTGCATGAGAGTGGTCAGAGGTGGCTTCAGGCTCAATCTCATAGTCATTATCATTGTCCTGATCGTTGTTGAATGGATCTGTGGGCTGTTCAACTGTCTGTCGTGACCCTGCCACTGACGGCTCAGTGGGCTAGAGATGCTGTTGTGGCTGGCAGACTTCTTCAAATGTCACCTCACCAGTCATGATCTCGGTGATATTTGCTAAGGTCATTGTGATGTCAGCTTCTAAACGGGAATATCTAGCCCAGAATCCCTCCAGCATGGTGGAGACGTGAGAGGCGACTTGGAACATCGTGGGGTGCGGAACTGGCTCATGATGTGAGTGTGGCTTACGAAGGCAAGGTTGTTGCTCAGGTAGCTACTGGAGTTGTGTTAGTTGAGAACGCAGAGGCTGATCTCGCACTGGCTGAAACGGCACCGGCTGGGGGAGCGAAGGCCTGAAGGCCATATGATGATGTACAACGTTGACAAAGAAGTTCGCATGTTGTCGAAGGCTCTGGTGTGGCTGAGGTGGCTGGACTAGACAATTGTCTAGATTGAAAATCTTGTCTTGGATCATCTTCTCTACTAGGACCTCAAACTAACACCCTACCAGCCTATGGTAGGAGCAGTAGTTGGCTTCATGGTTTCTTTGGCATCGTCAGGATGCCGGCAAGCTGGCAAGTTGATGAGATCATTCTGCATGCATAAATCAAAGAGTTTGCACGTGTAATCGCGTGTGAAGGAGTAAGGCTTCTGAGTGCACTCCTCCCATGTTGGTCTTGAGGGAGCATTGGTGGGCTTTCGAGGCAGGGGCGCCATGACGACTCTCTCGCTCTCCCTGTTAACATTTTTAGAAGGGGAAGAAACATCAATAGTGTTTACCTCCCTCAAGATTGGTTGCTTGTCCTTTGAGGAGTTCAGAGGTGGGCACTGGCAGTTGAAGGGTTGTTGTAGTAGAAATGCTCGATGTTAGCCACCGTGATGTTCAAGTCATCAAGCGTTTGGATCCTGATCCCTATGACTTTCTTATGGATGTCGTGCCACAGTCCTCTCTTACAAAGGGCCACTGCTTCTTCATTGAGAGGTGGATTGGCACACTTCATACAGATATCACGTCATCGATGGATGTAGTCGATAGCCATTTCTTTCCGCCCCTGTGTCATTGTTGCCATCTCCACCAACATGTGTGGTCACTTAAAAAAACTGAATCTCTCCACGAATTTTTGCTACATATCTGCCTAGTCGGCGATGGAGTTTGGCTTAAGCTTCGAGTACCACTTGAAGGTGGTTCCAGTGAGAGTGGTGGCGAAATATTTTAGAAGATATGACTCATTGTAAGCCAAATCTCCCATATGGGTAAAGTATAGTTCCAGATGCTCTCTTGGGGACCCACACCCGTTAAATTTAGAGCACTTTAGGACTTTTAGACGTCCTGCAAAAGCCTGACATACTGATGGTAAGGTGGGTAGGGGACCTGGTAGAGGCCCATGACATTGTGCTCCTCATCATGTTGAGCTAGGCATGTAGTATCAGTTGTTTAATGATAGCCCGCTGAGTTAGGTCTAGCAATTCTTGTGGAGGCGGTGGTGGAGACTGATAATGCTGCCCTTCTAGGCTGTCACCATCGATAGGCGATCTTAGGACCGGCAGTTGGCACATCATAGGCCTAGGTAGAGGTGGTGGTGGCTCCATCGGAGTGAAATGAGGGCCTCTGGAGGCATCATCTTCTTCTAGCTCATACACCTACTGAGGGCGTAGGAATCCGGTGTTGGCTATAAGGGCCCTGAGCCACTAATTTTCTCTCTACAGATCTTCCACCGTGGGTGCAGGGGGTGCAACCTCCAGTGGCTCCTAGTGGACTGGGTCATTATCATTCTTCTAAGCATTCTCAACTGCTGTGGCTGATTCTTGCGTTATGTCAATGCGAGTTTTAGGCTTAAGTCGGGTAGCGGTCCGGGAAGCCTCTAGCAAGTCTTCGGGCAAGTTACCCCTCTACGTAGTGTAACAAACAAAGTTCCGCTATGTCGGAACCCTATTAACACAATCACACCCCACGTGAAGTGGGGCCTTGAGTGTGGTGCTAGCCTAATGCCGACAACTGTTGCCGAATCTTTCAGGCAATGCCCCATTCCTTGTTCTATGAGTAATATGCCCCCTGCACGAAGGGCAGGAGAAGGAATCCATCACGGACTGGTCGGGTGGACCCGATCCTTGGAGCTGACAGGACCAATCCGTGCCCCCAATTAACATGAGGGCGTGGGAAACATATCATCTTTGGAGGTTGGTGCGCCACCAGGGCCCTCCCCAGGATGATCAAGATAGAATGTCCTTGAACCGGGTGAGCAGCCCCACATTGGGACATGTGCCATGAGTGTTAAAGCGAACTACTCGCCATGCCTTCCCCCAATGGGCTGTGAAGTAACATGATGTCTGATTCCTCACACGGGGAAGGTGCCCCCTGTATTTGAGACTAGTTGGTGTTGGGCAGCAAGTGATAGGAGATCTTCCTTCATTCCGAATGGTCAGAGATATGACAGTAGCTGGCTTGCTCTCAACTTGGTCATTTGCCCTCAGCAGGTTCAACACCGAGAACTGGATGTGGAGCGGGAGCGCTCCAAGCAGTGACGATGGTAGCTTGCCCCTTTAGGAGGCGACTGGAGCTTTGACGACGCTGGCCAGTTGCTTGGAGTTCCAAAAGCATTTCAAACTTCTGACGTTGAGAGCACGACGGGAGCCATATCAACACTAAGCTTGTCTGATAGTAATTGGTTTGGAGTGTGGCCAACAACTTGAGCGGCCTTGCATGGAGTAGGGGTTTATGCAGACAACAACGGTGGTGCTTCGGCAGGTGGTGCGTCGTTGAGCTTGACTGCCTCGTGATCCGCGGTCAGCACCTGGAGCAGAGGATAAATGTCTTCTGGGTCCGCACTCAACTTTTCCGACATTGGTCCCAACCGATCAGGGTATAGGACAGTCTTGGACAGGAAGTCGAAGGCAATGGCAGATGTGATGGAGCTGACACACCGTTGCTCAAAGCTCGGGAGAACCGAATGTCGATGTTAATGTCCATTAGTCATGAAGACAACAAGACTGGCTTGATCAAATGTAGAGAGGGTTTTGTTTTCTTTTTCATTGAATGTGAGATAATGGATGTGCACATCTCCCGATTGTCACGACGGAAAGACAAAGGAAGAGAAGGGTCCCACCGGGCGTGCCATTTGTGTGAACCTTGTTTTTTCTTCATTTCAAGAAAAGTTGTTTTTTGAATGTCCCAAATTTATCTAGGAAAGTACGTGATATCCTATAACAATATTTGATAGTCTAGTGGTATCTTAAAAATATTAGAATCGAGGTTTGAGTTATTTGAAATTTGATTTTTGACCCCTCTCTGCCGGATGGTGCGAATATCCAGCGTTAACTTACATCGAGTCATGACTCGAATGCCCTTGATTAACCACTGTAGCAACATGTTTTCTAAGAGCATGTACAATCACAAAAAGTATTGAACTGAAAAGGACAGCGGCCTTCTAGGCCCGATGAAATGCAAACCGGTTTGTTCAGATTGATTTTTTTTATTTGTTTGTTGATTAACTTAGAGTCAGTTTTATGAGTTTGAGTTTTAAGTGAATTTGTTTCATTTGTTTTTTTATTTCGGTTTAATTTTGATTTTATTTAAGTTGGGTTTAATCGGTTTTGGTTGTTTTGATTTCGATTTTTGATGAGTTTGAAATATTTTAAACATTGTGGAACTTGGTTTGATTGATTTGATTTTTTTTAACAATATGAATTTTCGTTTTAGAATTAGTTAACAATTTGAATTTTCTATTTTTTTAGTTGGATTTAGCATGTTTTGAATGTTTTAAAGTGTTGCTTATTTAATCTCTTTGAAAATAAGCATTTGTTGTCCATTTTAGTAAGGTTTCGTGCCTTTTAAAGTGAATTTTCAAATTTTTCAATTTTTAAATCTATTTTTTATTGAGTTCACATATTATTTAAATTTTGAGTTAAATTTTAGATTTTTTTTAATTCTTCCTTTTCTATTTTTTATTAGATTTTCAACTTTGGTTTATGTTGTTCTTTTTTTGAGGGTTTGCGGCCCTTGTAGGCTATCGTTTAGTGCCCAACTTCTTGCATTCCAAGTCAACGTTGAAGATCATTTCCTTTCATAGATAATGAGTACAATGAAGTGAAAAAGATAGGCATTCCTTCTCCTAACATAGGTTATTCACCATTTTAGGAAAATTTTAGCATTACGACGGCATGCCGGTTATTTTCAACTTAGTGAAGTTTTACCCATCCAGAATGGCCAGCATTAACTTAGCCATATTGGGGGAAGAATCACCGGTTACGGGAGCATGCCCACGCCACCGTTCGGATCGACATTCCTGAAGTGTGCTCAAGGGAGTCATCCAAGGTGAAGTACCCGTTGGGATGAAGCTCCTTATATAAGTTTGACTTTCACGTTCTGATTTTTTTTATTTGTTATTTTTTTAAGACCGTTCTAAGCCGGTTCAAGTTCCATCAACGTTCATAGCCGGTCTTCAGCTTTCTTAGGCCAGAAGGGCCTGCTGACTTTTGTGCTTGCACTCCTCCAATTGTCTTGATGGTAAGGTAAGGGTCGGATAAACAATTGGCCCGTCGTACGGATTCCGAAAGGGTCCAGGACATTACCCCTACCCACCAATACTGGAAATGGCAGATCTCCCTCATTTGTAGAGCTGCAACATACTGTTTTGCTTCCCTTTTCTTTGCTTGAAGGAGGGGAAATGCTGTCCTCTTTGAAGGCCTCAAGGGGGAACTATCAAGGGGACTTTAAGTTTTTTTTTAAAGAGTAAACAGGATCTTATTTGAGGCCTGTTTGGCTGAGCCACAAGGGGGGCTGTTTGGGGGGGGATTTAGATGGGCCGAAATGGGCCTGCACAAGGGGCATTCTGTTGGACCAAAAGTGGGCTTGCAGGGGGAGTCTGATTTGGGGATCAGAATGGTGCATGACAGGGGCCTGGTTTGGGACCGATTTAGGGTCTGAACATGGGCTGAACAAAGGCAGCTTCGGACCTGTTGGGGGGGGGGGCTGTTCAGGTGGCTTTAAGTGGGCCAAAATGGGTCTGTGCAAGGGGCATTTGGCTGGACTGAAAGTGGACCTGCAGGGGTCTGTTTCTTGGACAGAAATAGGGCCAGATTGGGGACCTGTTTTGAGGACCGGACAGGGTCTGTGTGGGGGTCTGATTTTGAGACCGATTAGGACCTGTGTAAGGGTCTGATTATGGCCATACTTGTAACGTGTCCAGGCAGGCCAACAAGGAGCTTCGGTTGACCTGAAATGGGAGCAAATGAGCAGGCCGAAAGCGGTACACCAGGAGCCTTGCTTGGGTCCTAAGCTAGTGGTGTTGATGGAGGTCGAATTGAGCCATCGGGGGAATGAGGAGAGAAAGAAAAAGAGGTGAGAGGGGGGCGCCCGCGCCCTTAGAGGGCTACATATCTATATAATTGTTTTCACCCACCTGATTTTTTTTCTTTGGTGTCAGATGAAATGGGGATGAAGATTGCAGCCGAAGAAGCCCCTTCCAACAAGGGGAAGAGGTGCCGATGGGGCTCCCTTTCCTTCTCCTTCTTCTTTTCTTCTTTTCTTCTTTTTCCCTTCTTCTGGCGGCGGGTAGGGCTGGAGCAGATGTGCAGTTGGGGCTGGATTTCAGCAGCCTGTCGGCGTCTCCAACCTCTTTTATTCTTGTTGGCGCGCCCTACTCTTTTATAGGAGATGGGGGGTTAGCAAGAGTCAGGTCTAGAGTCAATGTAAGATGACCCTTGAGCTCTCCCTTGTTATTTTAATGAGCTGAACTTCTTGAATTCTCTAACACTCCTTGACTAACCCTTGAGTTCTTTCATCTGACCAGACCCTTCGGCTTCCCCCACGCCATCAACATGGCATGGCTGACCTGGTAGATGTGGTAGCAGTGTGCAGATGGGCTGGCGGTCTGGTAGGGGGCCGAAATGGGCTGACTTTGGGTAGGCGCGGCCCAGACTGTCCCTCTATCTGCTGGGCTGTGTGCAAGTCTTCATGTGGGCTGGGATTTATTTAATTTTTAATTGGATCAAGGGCTGGGTCAGCAAAGCACATACTGGGGCACCCAATTGGGGCCTGATTTGACTTGAATATGGGCTACCCATCTTGCTCCTTGGCTCGGCCTTTGCTGCACCCTTCCTCCTTTGATTTTTTTTAAACATTGACGCCAACAAGTATACGCCACCACAAAGTTGCACTAACAAAATCCCCCGGGACATGTTTGGTATCAAAATATTTTGAGGATAAATCTGGTTTATCCCCTAAATTTTGCGGATAAACCATGTTTATCCTCGAGTTATCCCGATACCAAACAGCCCCTTAATTTTCCAGTTATTACCGCTACTAATATTTAAATATTATAAATTAAGAAGAAATAGATGGGCAATTTTTTTTCATGTTAAAAAAGCAAATCGCTCTTGCTCTGCGAGCATGACGTACCAAATACCAATCTATGAAGTACAAGATGGAAAAGATGACGGAGGGATTGCGTTTGCACAATGAAAGTTGTGCATTTGGGAAGCATTTGGTGCCTTGTTTGACAGTTTTTTAAAATAACATATTTTAGTATTTTTATTATAAGAATAACATATAAAAAATTGCGAAATTTACACACTTTTGCACAAGTTCGAATATTCAAATGTGATTTTTGAGTTTCAATCAAAGATGAATTTGAATATTCCAACTTCTAATGTAAAATAGTCGGAATTTAAAAATATGATTTCAAAAAGTGTACTTGACTTCCAGGAGTTGTAAGACTCAAACGCAAGTCTCCTCTGTAGTGGACAAAATATCAGACCATTAACGGGTAATGAGAGTTGTGAAGTCGATTTCACTTTTTAAAGATGGATTTTTAATTTTTGATTTCAATTTAGGTTACAAATCAGAGGACTTGAATCTGATATTTTAATTTGGAGTACAATTTGAAGATTCAGACTTTATTTATAAGTGTGTTTTGTTTTATGATAAAAAGGTTTATTGTTATATTCTTATAATAAAAACCAAAGTGTTATTTAAAAGAAAACTGGATTTCACTTGCCAAGGGCTAAGACCACCCTTTAGAAGGGGTGACAATGTGCCGGCCATGTTACGGACTAGACATATTAGCCTGTGGTTCATTTTCAGGTCAGTTGAACCCGTTATGGATTGGATTAGAGCTTTGCGCCTCTCTCTCGCACGCTCGCGCATCCAAGTGACACACTTCACCAAGCTGCCATCGTTCTTTGCCCTGAGAACCAAAGGCAGAACCCTTTTTGACTTGGCATGCCTCCGAAGGTGATGCAGGCGTAGACATTGAAGTAGGCTGGGCGGACTTGTCTCATCAGCACGTCAAAAAGCCCGTTGTCGGCTGGGCTCATTTTAGGTTGATTGACGGGCCTGGTGATCTTGACCCACCAGCCCATCAAAAGCCTGTCACACGACTCACGACTACATGAGTCCTAGCGCATTGCATCTTTCTATTTGATCATTTGACTATGCGAGTAACGATCCCCATGAGCGACGATCTCTAGCCCGCAGCACATCCCACAAGTGGCAAGCGAATCAGCCCGCAATGTATCTAGCGAGTGGCGAGATCCACAACCTAAGAGTATGATATGTCTCCACGGCATCTCGTCGAGGAGGCCCGGCGCTCTCGGCGGAACCCTCGCTCCGTCGGCCTTCCCGGCGATCTCAGCAGAACCCTCGCTCCGTCGGCCCTCGGCGTCCTCGCCGGAACCATCTCCCTGTCGGAGCTCTCGGCGGACGCTTCGGATTAGGGGCGGAAGCACCCGTCCTCGCCGGAACCCTTGCTCAGTCGGCCCTCGGCACTCTCGGCGGAATCATCTCCGCATCCTCGCCGTAACCCTCGCCCCCGTCGGCTTCACCCCCTTTTCTTCATAGTCCATCAGTCTGCCTACTGTTCCACCGCCTCATCATCTATCCCTTTGGCCGGCAGGAAAACCTCTCTCCTTCCTCTCGCCCTCACCATCCCAACCGCTCCCACAACCCCTTAATTGAAACTTTTGTTTCTCCAGCCCTCTTCTATCATTGTCTCGTCCGTTGTCGTGAGCATCTCCGGCCTATCTGCCATTCCGTGTTTTGCCTACGTCAGTCGACCGTGGTGTGCTTCCTCGCCTACTTCCTCGCCAAGGCTCCGCGGCAGGCAGATTAACAGCAATCCAGAGTCCAGACATCTCACTTAACCGATTTGCTCGGCAGACATGTTTTCATTTTTGTGCTATTTTGCTGTAATTGTGGACCGGGAGGGAGGGCCCCCCTCCCTCCCATAAAATGTCTAGGTCGTATGGTGTATCTCCTGTCGCAGTGTTCCACCTAAATTTGTTTTTAGGTATTTTGGTTCTTTGCTATGCACTGCGAATATGGAGTTCGGTTTATCTATGTCTGTCTTTCTTTCGGTGTACATTGTTTCGTGTCTTGGTCGTGTGGTTGGCTTCTTTGTTGTCTTCTGTTTGGTCCTTTGCCACGATCTTTTCTTCGAGACTGTTAGTCTGGGCAACATCCACACCTCTTTGGTGTGATTATCCAGTCTCGAGCCAAATGGTTAACTCCCTTAGTGGAGCTCTTTTCCATACTGTTCGATCTTTCTTTAAGATCGATTTGTGGCTTTGTCTCACTTTGTGGGATAACTTAGTATCGATCTGTATGTTATCTGTCTTCGTCCTCCTAGTTGGTCTTTCTGTTTACATGAGTCTCTGTAACTTGTTGTACTGTTCCTGTTTGGTTTGAATATATTGTAGTATGCTTCTGTTCAAAAAAAAAAGAGTATGATATGTAATCTCCTAAGAGTTGATGCAAGGTTGGAATAGATCACCAAATCTTAGTGAACAAGGAGTTCAATACTATGCACCTCGTGCTCTTTGGTCTAGTAAGGAGGGAGAAACTCACATCTTTTGCAGCACACACATAACATCAGTACTAGCAGTGAACCACTTTGTGCTCTCTGAATAAAGTGCTCATTTAAATGGTCAAAATCATAAATTGTGTTTAGATGATCATAATTATTCTAGATAGGGGGTTTTCCTTCCTGGATTTGGGTTTTGTACTACAAACATGAAAGTTTACATAGACGTCATGGGGAATCATACATGCACCTTAAGTGTCATGCCTAAATTTTCACCAACTTCAGGTAACTAAGTGGTAGCTCATCTTATACTGCTCTAGCAACAAGGAGGCACTGAAGGTAGATGTTTGGTCTATGTTCTCTAAGGTTTCAAAAGAATTATTTATATATATTCTGTAACATAAATGTTATACTTAACGAGTTAAAATAATGGAAGTATTATTTTCAATATGAATATACAGCATTGCTAACAAATTAATAGAGGAAAACCAAAGAGATATGAGATTGTAGCCAGGGGAGATGTCGGGGCCAACTTATGCTAGGATCGGGCTAGATTGTATTTATAAGCACTTTTTGGTCAACTCCGGCTCACACTCACAAAATGGAAAGAGCAAGGATCCATGAGATCCTAGTTCACCCCTCTTAACTCAAGAGATTTGAACTCAGGCCATCAATATAAAACTGATAAACTTCTCATCTAACAAATTGCATTGAAATTAAAATTAAGTGACTTTTTTTTCTCTTATAGGGTATTTGATTTGAGTGATAAACTGAACTTTAAGTTTTAACCATCTTTTTTACTCTTGTAGGTTGATTCCTCGATATCTACTTGGGTTTCTTATTCCTTTTTGCAAGCTTGGTAGAAATAGGTGATAGCCAAAATCATCTAGACATCGCACAAGGTACTAATTGTAACCCTATTTTTATGCATGTTTTTATATTGAATAAGTTCATTTATGTAGTTCCTTGGATTGACCACACACCTCTAGTAATGTAAGAAATGGTAAAAATGTGTTAGGCTCTAACATATTTTGTTATCATATCTCGTCAAAGATGAAAATAGATAAGTATATAGTTATTTTTTGTATTATATTTATTAACTTTTTTGTATTCCAAAAAGAAGTAAATGAGAGTTAAAAGGTTGAATCTAGCATAAAATTGTTATTGTTGAAATTGAGACACATTTCTCCACATTATGTCCTAGTAAACGGATTATAAAAGTTTGGTTGTATTTTAGTGAGAAAATTATAAAATATTGGAGTAAAAGAGCAATATATAACTATTGTAATATCACTTTTTCATGTTCAAAATCTATGGGGACAAGTCATTTGTCATGGCATACTACTCAATGTTCTAAATGTCCTTCATAAAGTAAGAGCCCATGGACTAATCAATTTTTGAATTTTAAATTTGATCAATCATTTTTATGACTTGAATTAACAAAAATAGTTATTGTGTTGGAACTACCTTTCACATTTGTTGAGTGTGTGGCATTTAAAATTTTTGTTAGAAGTCTTAATCCAGAATTTGATAATGTGTCTTAAAACAATTAAGGCTGATAGTGAGAAGATATACGAGAATGAGAGAGAAATTTTGAAAAAATAATGATTAATGAATGTGTAGGTTAAGTCTTACTACAAATTTATAGGCATCAAACCAAACATTGGAAGTAATATAGTTCATTATGTTGATCTTGAGTGGAAATTACATAAGCGAGTTATTGAATTTGTAATAGTTGAATCATCACATACTAGCTATTCAGTTGCAAAATTTCTTTTGAAATCTCTTATGGATTAGGGAATTGACAAAAAATATTTGGTCTCACTTTGAATAATGTATCTAGTAATGACATACTTTGTAAACTTGTAAGAAAAAACCTTGTAAAGAAATAATCTTTTTTTCTAGATGAAAAATATTCTTATGTGAGATGTTATGCACATATTTTAAACTTACTTAATTGTGCAAGATGGTTTAAATGAAGCCCGTTCTTCAATTTAAAGTGTTCGTGAGTCCGTGAAGTATGTTAAATCATCACAAGCATGAAAACAAAAGTTTAATGAAATTGTGTAGCAAGTTGATTTATTTGGGAAAAAAGAGCTTCCATATGACACTCCCACCCGATGAAACTCAACTTACATCTTGTTGGATGCTACACTTACAAAAAAACTTTTATGGCATTGGAGAAGTAGGATACATGTTTTAATTGTGCTCCAATTTATGATGAATGGCCAAAGGTAGAGTTTATGTGTAATTTCTTAAAAGTCTTTTATAATGTTACAAATGCATTTTCAATCACTGATGAACCTAGTTCAAACATAGTTTTGATAGAAAATTGTAATGTCAATAAATTGTTGCGATGAGAAATGCAAAATTCAAATGACTTTGTGCATAATATGATGGTCAAGATGCAAATGAAATTTGATAGATATTAGTCAGAAATAGAAGATTTTGCATTGTTATTTGTTTTTGCAACATTGCTCGATGTATAAGTTGATGTTTGCTTGTTATGTATTAATGGATCTTTATAGTTCTAAGGTTTCTTTGAATATAATTTGTGTTAAAACAAAACATCTATGATCTTTTTGGTACATATTCATAACAGTTTGTTTCTTCAATATAAATGAATGCAATCTTCAGATGCAAGGGAATGAGGATCTATCATTAGGAGAAAATGAGAAAGTTAATATTTTGAGTGGATTTGATCAATTTCTTCATTCATAAGTTTTATTGCAAGACTAAAAATCTGAATTAGATTGGTATCTAAAAGAGAGTGTTGACCTCCAAGTCAAAGATTTTATCATTTTAGCATGGTGGAAAGATAACATGGTTAAGTATCTAATACTTTTAAAAATGACATGAGATATCTTAGGAATTCTAACATCTATAGTTGTTTCAAAGTATGCATTTAGCACTAGTGGAAGGATTATTGACTAATATAGAAGTTCTTTGTGAATTGGTTAAAAGATAGGTTGACAGGTGTATTAATTTCTATGTACTATTTTTTATTTTTTATGTTAATTAACTTATTTTATTTTTTCTAGAATTCACTTTGTCTAATGTAATTAAGCTGAAGTTCTAGATGAGTGTTTATATATCATGATTATTGTCATGTGCATTTTGATTCTATCTTTCTTTTTTTTCAATCATCGTACGATTCATTCACTTAAAATAACTTTATATATATTTATTGTTTCATGACTTATGTAGGTATCTTTAGGTTGATGAGATACTTAGACTAGTTGTTGTAGAGTAACTCTTAGTTATGAAGATATTACTACCTGTCTTCTTGAAAATGAATGCTATTTTTTACTTTGATTTTGTTACTCACGGGAATTGCCATATAGATGGCTATGGATTTTTACCAACTATGATGGGCCTTCCCACGACAACATGCAGGGGTTGCCGGTACAATACGGTTGATCTGTAGCCAAAGACTATAATTTGATTATTCGAACAATGTGATCCAACCATTTCCTACCAGATCTCCACCATCTGTGGACCTTATTCTACATGACTTTGACCAAAGAAAAAAGGTTCTACATAAGAATATTGGGCAAGAGATTGAAACATGGTGTCATGACCCGGAAAACACAGCGGATTTTTTTTCCCGGATTATGACAGCAGGATAAAATCCGGAAATAAGAAGGTTTGGTAACAAAAACACAATCACTAAACATAACCAAATTTAACATAAACTAATCCAACATCGAGATCAATATCAAATCACAAACTAAACCGTTCACAACTCCAAGATCAAATAACAACATAACTTAACTAAAGATCCAGAATTAAACAATCTAAACAACTCCAATGAGACATCATAAAGTGCTGAAAAATATTTGTTATAACAACTAAGCAACCGTCTCAAAGACCGAGAACACGAATATCAAGCATCTCCAAGGTCGGTGTAATCCTACTCCCCCATTGGCGTCTCTTCCAAGACCCCTTCAGGATTCTCCTCCTCCTCAAGACCTGTTGAAATAATTAAACCATGGGGTGAGTCATATAAAATGACTCAGTAGGCACTCCATCATCCGCCAGATCGGATAGCCAAAAGGCCCTAAAATGATATTTAAATAAATACCCAGACCTGCACCCTTTGTAGGCATATAAGTAAAACTAGTCAATATGTTAATGATTGACTTTAAATCACATCTTTTACACCACCAACCAGCCTTATGCCCATGATGACCAGCACCTATATGCATTTTGATATGTTCTAAAAAGACTGAATAAACATAGACACCTACATGCATAGACATCTAGTATATGCTCCACAAGACAATAGATTATAAATGAGACATTTCAAACATACCCTATGCAACACAAAGTGATGAATGACAAAAAAAAACTACCTCACCAAACCACTATGCCATACAATGCAAACATGCACCTATCCTTTACAAAAGAAATTTCATCCTTTCATATTGGCAAGGAAAGCGTCGTCTTGCCACCTCAACTAGCTACCACCAGATCTATCATATATAAGTACCATATACTAATCGAAATCCCATAGTGCACCTAGGCAGTGGTGACACTTAGGATGCCCGTGGGGTCTGGGATCGAATGATGCACCAGACGGTTCTAACCCCTCGCTGCCCTCGAGTCACGACTAACTAGTCTGGTGTAGCTCAGTTTCCATTCACAGTCATTAATGCATCATGCATCCACCTAATTATGCCACGTCATAACCAAAAATATGCAAGAGATGACATACCATATCATACTATGCCCAACATGCTACCAATGCAATTGATATGAACAACAATATCTAAGTAACCGGTTTATGATACTAGAACCATGAAATGACAAGCATAACTGAAGACTAACATAAATACTACATCAAACACTCAACCAAACATATTGTAACCACCCAATCAGATTTATCTCTTGGTTAAAAGGTCATAACATAACCAAAAATCAGATTTAATAATACTAGAAAATACGTTAACTAATAAGGTTAACATAACACCACCTGCACAAGGAGAGTAGTTTAAAAAGGATAACAAAGATTACTAACTGAACAGGGATATGATCGACTAAGATCTACCAATCAACATGTTATAAACAACATATATAACACCATATCATGATCCTTAATCATGCACAAAGGAAGAAGTACTATCTAACCACGACAAGTAACACCAACCCGGTTAATAGAATAGGCCAATTACTACAAGTCATGGAGATTTTTTTAAAGTAAATGATTTAAATGGTAGTAGTCACGTCAAGAGTGCCTACCGGAAACCGTGCTGGAGAAATCGGAATTTGGTGACCGAAAAAGATATCGAATGTTAACAACGCGATGCACCGCTTGAACCGATCGAAAAGGGTTAATTCTCACCACTTAGGCTGCTGGAAAAAAAAAATTATACACAAGAAAAATAATATGTTGTATCAAGGGAAAATTTTTGAAAAATAATTGAAGAGGAGAATATCATGATATGGGCAATAGATAAAAGAGAGAGGATGATAGGATAGGAGGGAGAGAGGGGCCTACGGCGGCTGATAGGGGGCGGCGCACGGCGGGTCGAAGGCGGGCGTACGGCAGCCGGGAGGGGGCGCACGGCGGCGCTGAGGCGGGGGCGGCCGCGGCGCTGACTACGCCGAGGGCGGGGCGGCCGCGCGGAGGCCGCGGGTTGACCGGGGCGGTGGCGGCTTGGCACCGCGGGCGGTGGCTGGCCGCACGAGGCGGGGACGGCCGCGCGAGGGCGTTGACCGGGTGAGCGGCGGTTGACAGCGAGGCGGCGCCGCGCGGAGTTGACTAGGGTGCTCGCGCGTGCGCGGGCGGTGAGCGGCGGACGTCGGCAATGACGTCGGCGACGGAGGCGCTCGGCGGAGACGTCGCGCAGAGAGAAAAAAACAGCGACGGAGAGAGGGAAACGAGGAGGCCGACGGCGCTGCTCGCAAAGGCGAAGACGGTTTCGCGAGGGGGAGACGGCGACGATCAAACTAGGGTACGGAGAGGGGGAAAAAATTTAGTAAAAATGGAGGATAAATGGGGAAGGATTTAAATAACAATAAAATGCTCATAAAAATTAATTTAAAATATCTTTAACCTATATAAAAAAAACGAACGTTACACATGGTATCTTAATTTGTTTGCTTTCTAAGAAATTAGTTGTCTTAAAAACTGTTTTACTTATTTTATCAACGGTAAATTCAGCATGTCAAGTATTATACATCAGGAGTGAATGATGTTATAGTATAGTTGTTACAGTATTTGTGACTTTTTGAAAATGGTATCTACTCAAATTTATTGATACCAAAATCCTGTCAACTGGAATAATTTTTATTGGCCTAACTATTACAAGCAACGGAATGAAGGGTTCAATTCAATTTTTCTGAAAAGTGGATACGTGCAGATGCTTTTACTGTGAAACAAATAAATTCTCTTATCTTGGATGTTGGGGAATTACTAAATTCAGATTTTGTGATGCTATACAAATTTCAGATTTATGAGAGTTTTCAGATTTTATGATTCAATTCCTAGCACTTTCAGATTTACGCACTTTTGAGACTTACGAGTTTTCAAAATTTTTATATTTAATTTTTTTGATTTCTCATATTATGGCAATTAACAGATTCATAGATTTTCTGGCTTCTCTTTTTTTAAGATTTTATATTTTACAGAATTTGCAAATTTTGGATCTTAAAATCTTCTAATATTCTAATCTGTAGATTTTTTTGGATTTTATGATTAAATTTTCTAACAATATCCAGATTTATGCACTTTTAAGAATTTTGAGTTTTTGAAACTATTTAGATTTTATTTTTATTTATTAGATTATGGAAATTCACAAATTGATAGACTTTCTAGTTTTTTGTTTTTTGTTTTTTATTAGATTCTATATTTTACTGAACTACTAAATTTGCAGATTTTGGATATAAGATTTTCCATAGAAACATTCAGATTTTATGTTGAGTTTTCTAGCATTTTTCAGATTTATGAACTTTTGAGAATTCTGAGTTTTTTCAATTTTTATGTATTTTTTGATTTCTTATATTGTGGCAATTCGCAAATTCATAGATTTTCTAGTTTTCTGGTTTTTGTTTTTAGGATTCTATATTTTGCATAATTACTTAATTTGTAGATTTTGAATGTTAGAATCTTTGAACATTCCGTTATCTAGAAGTTTTCCGAAATTTTCGGATTGAAATTCTTAATAATTTCCGGACCCATACACTTTTGAGTATTTATGGGGTGTTTAGTTGCATGATAATAAAGATTTTTATTTTAATTTTTAAAAATTATAAGAAAACTTGTTAAAAGGGGTGTTTGGCAACCTTGACAATTTTATATTTTGAAAGTGATTTTTTTCTTAAACAAAAAAAGAGTCTCACCTCTTTATTTTTCTTGTGGTACCCCACTTTGTTTGGTCATGAATAATAGTTACTCTTTTTTGTTACCACAACCCTTCAAACATGATAATTTTATGTCATGAGTTGGTTCACTTTTTATTTTAATATAAATTTTTGTCATGAAAATGTACAAAAAATTATCATGCAACGAGACATTCCATTAGAGTTTTTCAAAATTTTCAAATTTCATTTTTACTTTTGAATTTTCAGGATTATGACAATTCACTAGCTCATGTACTTTCGGATTTGTTTTTATTTTTGCTTTTCAAATTGTATATTTCACAGAATTACGGAATTTGCAGATTTTGGATGGTAGAATCTCCTAATATTCTGATTTTTAAAAATATTCATATTTCTAATTTTTGTAGAATTTTCAACTTAAAAACTATCTTACATGATCCAACTCTGCCCAGACCTCTGTCCGTTGAAGTTTAGGTTTTCTCCAGAGTTCGCGGAAAAAAAAATTTTGGGATCCATGACACTTCGTACGTTGTGGTACATTGAAATTCTTGTAGGACGTGATGAAGGGGGCAGTATGTGTGCAAACGAGTCGAGTAGTATGGTGCTTGTCACGACCCGAAAAATACAAATACGTAGCGAAAATAATCTAGAATATCAAGACAATTTAGGAGAACAAAATAATTCTACCACATAGGTTTAAAATGATTTAAACAACCTGCAATACTCACTCAACTTAAATAATCCACAAAGTGTTATCATAAAATCACATCCGATCGATAACGAGACTCAACACCGAGTCAACAAACCACTACAAAGTCAAACCAAATAGCTAATAGGACTCAACACATAGTCCAACCGACATCTATAAAGTCGAACCAAGTAGATAACAAACCATTAATAGGAGGGAAACTCAAACAACCTAAATGTAAATGACAATTACTCGTCACCGAACTCCTCATCTTCTGGATCCTCGAGTGTCTTTGGATCCTCACCAATAACCTCCTCGTAATCCTCACCAAAGTCCTCCTCGGGAAGAGACTCCTCAAAATATGCTAAAAAATATTAACAACTGAAGGAGTGAGTCACCAAAGACTCAGTAGGACTTACACCCACACTACTCAACTATACTAGTGATTTCTATTGATATTAAATATATATTAATCCTAAAAGTTCAAATTATAGTACATAGGATTCAAGCTAATTATATATCTTCATTTAAATGATTACAATGTCTTTCTACTACCCCATGTGTTAATATGACTCTATATGCACTAAAATCAACACATCCTGCATATTTAACTACTCTAGGTATGCTCACAACACATGCATCTATCATAAAACAAAAGACTTCACTAGACCACTAATGCAATGTCAAAATGCACAGCTAAATACTTGTCTGAGTAGATATCATGCTCCATTTGGACAATGTAGTTATGTCACAAAACTAGCACCAGATTTACCATATAGTAGAAAGTAACATATATTAACTAAATCCTGTATTACACTTAGTCAGGGACGTACTTAGGATAAACCGCGATATCCGGGATCGAAGGATACTCTAGATTCAACTAATCTCCGCTGCCCACGGGCCACTAATATAGTCTGGTGAAGTAAACTTACATCACAATATAGTTCACTACATTAACCAAATCTCACACAATGCAAGCATATAAATGACTCAGACAGTAACCATGAATATGAAATTGGCAATCCAAACATGAAATGCATAGAATGACACCCATGGTTCTATGCATCACATATTTGTATACCACACCACAATCTAGCACAAACCAGAATCATTCAATCATAAGATGCATTGAAGTTGAATCATGCAAATGACAACTAAGCACACCAATATGATGATTTGACAATACTATCTATTGTATAAAGAGAAACTAAACTAAACTCTAACATCACTATGCTTAAACATTACATCGGCCTTTTAACAAATCAGGATATACATATTTAAGATTACAGCGAAGCAAACATGCTAAACTAACTAGGTTTAAACACATAAAAACCTATCATGACGACTAATATACATGAACAACTAAATTAATCTAAATATGCATGGTTTAAACAAGTTAAACTAACTCTATCTAATCATGCCAGTATGTTAAAGACAACCCACTAATTATATCATATTAATCATGGTGATCTAAACATATTTTTATGATTCAATTGATCATATAAAGGTGTTAAGAATAGTCGAGATGTCTACCTTTACGATGATGACGATCGGTGCACGAAATTCTAAGAAAAGCAAACTGGTTGACGAGTATGCCGCGATCACGACAACGATGAAAAATTGAGCTGGATGGTGTCGACTCTGAAAATTCGACGGGGTCCTCTCCTTTTCTGGGAAGTCCGTGAACCCAGATCGTCACCTCAAGAGGGGATGACAAAGAAAGAAGAAAACATGAAAAGCAATTCTCACCTCGGTCCCACACTCACATTGATCCCCGAACTTTCATTCCTTGAAGTCGCTTGATCACCAAAGAGACGGTTCGGGTCATGTGGGAGGAGTATGAGAAGAATAAAATTAAGACATGTGGTCGCCAGGAACCGCGGGTTCCGATTTATGAAATTAAGTTTGACCGTGTGTACCTTAGCGTGAAGAATGCGGGTTAAAGCTTCTCCTTCTTCGGCCGGCCAATGAAGAAGAGTCCTCAACGTGGTGGGTGCTTGATCTTATGTGCAACTAGACAAAAAAACAAGTGAAATAGACAATTAGAACTAGACAAAGTGAAGTATATGTAAAGAGAATAACATGAAACACACAATTGACTAGAAACTGACCAGATTCGGGTTATCTCTAACCCTTATTTTTTTATTTTCGGATAAATAGACTAAAAATAATGAAAAAAATATAAAGAAATTATAGGAGTATGGAGAATCACGAAACAAAGAGATAGGAAAAAGAACAAAAAGATTATGAGTTGAATAGAGAAAGATATAGCTAAATTTGGGTTGTCGAAAAAGCCGAGCAGCAGTCCAGGATCTGCCAGGCGCGACTTTTCTTCTGCGCTCATCACGACCATCCCCGACCTCGGAATCAAGTGCCGTCGATTGAAAACTGAAGAAGACTTGGAGAGGAAGAACTTTGATGAAGAGAGCTTGGGCAGAATACGCCCACACGCTGCTGTAGAGGCCGAAGAAGAGAGACCTAGCTGATTATCTGCAGAACAGCCTTCCTCTCTCTTGAACCAACTTTTATCTCTCTAAAAACTCGAAATTCTCTCTCTAAAATTCACAAAATCAATGCAGTAGGGAGGTTGGACGTCTTGAGATGCCTGGGGGGTCATGATCATGCCCTTGGAACGACCAGAGTCAGAGTTTATTTATAGGAGAACGAACAGACCTATCCGGACTTAAAAAAGGGGACCTTGCGCCCTACCCCAGGGCGCATGCACCCCCTAGAAGGCGGTGCATCCTATCCTGTTCGAAAAATTCGACCTTATCTGCTCGATCTGTTCAGCGGTAGAGTCCCGGTGAAAAACTGGTTCCCTCGTGCCTCAAGGGCAGGGCGCATGTGCCCTCAAGTGAGGGCACAAGGTCACGTGCCTCACTGGTAGGGCGCATGGGCACGTGCCCTGGGTCCTGGGCGCATGTGACTAGGGACCTGGGCGCATGGGACTATTTTTGCGCATCCTTCTTCCGGAAGCCATTGCAAACACTCCCGAACTCGGAATTCGACGTCGTTTGTTGCGTTGGAAAGATAACAGGCCAAAGAAGCTTGCTATAGCATTGGATCAGCCATAACACCCTTGAAAACTTCAAAATTTTATCCGGAAGTTAGGGCAGTGAACAGAAGATCCGATACAGGTCAAAATGACTCCGACGGCAAACCGAAAATGCATGGTATGCAACAAAATTTGTCCGGGGTGTGAATATGACCGTAACCTTCAATGCATGATCATTAGGCATTGGTCATTCAGCCAATTTTCATGTTTACACGATTTACGTGTGGCTTTCGCTTGGAAATTACGGCTTTTTGTGGAAAACTTCAGAAAGCATCCGATTTCGTTCGGCGAAGCTCCAAATCAACTTTAAAAGACCCAGCATCATTATAAGATCAATCATACATGTTACCCTATACAACATGAGTTTTATGCTCTGAATTAGGCGAATTTGGCGTGTCTACAGCTTGCCTCGCCTTGATGTCGGCTTTGTAAGGGAGTGGCATGTAATGAAGCGGAGTGATTCGTAGTGAACTGTAATGGAATGAAAGTGAGCGTAGATGAATGTAGCAGAATGGAATGGTGATGGAGTGAAAAGGTGGCATCAAGGTGTAGATATAGACACGCTTATCTACCTGATCCAGCAAAATGAATCTCTCTGAGTATTCTAGATCACTTTCATGTTCTATCAAAACCTCATATAATTGACTGGCAAAAGACATGCCATCAGCACGAGAGATGGAAATTAAATGATAAAGGATAAAGGATGTAGCCAACCCTCAGCGTGGTGAGGAGTCCTCGAATTCGTAGGTTCATCATCAGCCAGCAACCCGAACTTTCATGTTCTATCAAAACCTCATATAATTGACTGGCAAAAGACATGCCATCAGCACGAGAGATGGAAATTAAATGATAAAGGATAAATGATGTAGCCAACCCTCAGCGTGGTGAGGAGTCCTCGAATTCGTAGGTTCATCATCAGCCAGCAACCTGAACTTTGCGGTGTTCTTGTACTGTGATGGGCTAAAGTTTTAAAAGAGAAATTGATCTTAAAATGAAAAGAATACCAATCCATCATATTTGGAATCTCAAGTTCATTCAAGTTTCACCAAAATACTCAGTTTAATTCTGAGTGGAATAACCTCAAGTTCTAAAAGGGTTCGTTTAAGCATAACAAAATTGCTCGAGTATCGTGAAAACCATGAATCATGCTCTGACAGAAAACCCGATATTCGGAAAACGACAAGACATATTTAAGCCATAGTGGGATTGAAAGATAATGGTGGGATAACATAGAATGATGGGAAAGAAGAAACAATGACATGACAATTGCCACGGTGGGATAAAATAAGACACAGTGGGATAAAAGAAAGGAAAGAATAAAACATGGTGGGATAAAAATAAGAGTAAAACATGGGTAATGATGAAGAATGAAAAGAGATGGATATGTAAAACATAGAAAATTATGTAGAAAATAGTTGAAGATATAGATTGTCATTTGGAGGTCAAGACACCTGATTAGGAACCATCGTCCCTCGAATGTTCAATTTTGGCTTATCCGTGAGTGTGAATAAATGACCAAGCCATCGTAGATTTTGTTGAAGGGGACCTCGGGCCCAGTCATTTTCACTCTCAAGGTCTTCAACATTAATGCATATATTATGTATCAAATTGACCTAACATAACTAGGTGACAGATAGGAGGAGTGATGTGAAGTGCAAAAATAGAGTGATGGTGATGATGTAAGATTGTTGAGAATGTGGATGAAATCTTCAGGCGTGGTCTATCAACTTGCATCAACTGCCTGATTCATCAGCATCTCTGGTCCATCATTGTCTTGCCTTCTGATGGAAAATAGCACCACGATAATGTTCAGTGGGGTGATGCTTCCTCTCTTTTCGCCACAAGGTTCACATGACGTTCCTTGGGGAACACTGATCTCACCAATTCACCTGTTAGGACTTAAAAGGTTGCCTGCACATACCTGGTTAGTACATAACAGACGGAATTGTCATATAAAGCATATTGTTCCTGAAATGAACAACTAAAGTTTTCACTATTAGAATCATCATTTAGAGGTAAAAACAAAGTTTTTGATGATAGTTCCTTTAGCAAAAATGTCATTTTTAACATTCTGAACAATTTCTGAATTTTTGAGATTTTTCTGAATTTTTTGATTTTTTTGGTCCATGTGCCCCCGATCGGGGACACCTGGCCATGCGCCCTGGGGTGGGGCACCTGGCCATGTGCCCCCAGATGAGGGCACATGCGCCCTAAGGCAATTTTTTTTTTTTGTAAAAAATTGTACCTGATGGCCCTTCTCTTTTGCTTCTTCAGCTCCTGAAAACACTTGACAAAGATGATTAAATTTTCATCATCACTCATCCCTTTGCCTGTTTATCGTTTGCCTTGATTTTGAGTCAAAGGGAGGAGCCTTCTTAACAAGGTGGAATAAAACAAATGACTGAAATGAAATGGAGGTAAGGATTGAGAAAAGTTACCTGCCATGGTGTGAATCCTCTCCTCTCCTGCATTGAAATGCCTAAAACACTTGATAGAATGGGATTAGATCTTCACCACGACTCATCCATTTGCCTATTACAGTCAACTTTGACTTAGGTCAGAGGGAAGAGCCTTCTTAACAAGGTGGAATAAATAAAAATGAATATGCAATACAGAAAGGGAACTATGCATGACAGTCAAATAAACATGGATGCAACTAAGGCAATGATCATGACTGAGCATTTTTTTTGGATTTTCTTAAAAACAATCGTTTTTTTTAGATTTTCAAAAGTATAAAAAAAAATTTGATTTTTAAAATAAGTATTTTTTTGGGTTTTGAAATATGCATTTTTTTGGGTTTTGAAATATGCATTTCTTTGGGGTTTTCAAATATGCATTTTTTTGGTTTTTTTGAAATATTCACTTTTTTGAGAGAAAATACTGGTATTTGAGACAGTTCATCGGTCTTTGGGGTTTTTCAAGACTCAAGTGGTAGATGCCACGTGCAAAAAATAAAGTTCCCTACCTAGAATCCTTCTAACCTTCTTCCTTTGATCAGCTTGGATTCCACCTGGATTTGGTCGGTTTACCCTACCCAAGGGGTTTAAGGAGGAAGAGTTTAGAGGAAGTCCTTGATAGGGTTTGAAGATGTTGAGAGGGATTTCTCTACTCTCACTCAGATTACCCATTGGGGTTCGGCCTCTTTGGGTTTTTCCTTTTTATTTTTTGCTCTTTTCTATGTGGCACATATTTGGACAGGTTTTTGACCCGTGGGGACATTACCCATCTTTTAGTACCTTTTGCCTTGACTATCATTCTAAGTACTCATTCAGACAGGTTGATCATTTTTTTTTCTTTTTACAACCTGAGGGGTTCATTGCCCATCTTTTGTCACCCTTTTGTACCCTCTAAGACGGCCTCCTACTAGGGTGGCGAGTGTTTTCGATACTACCCCTCTCTAATCTTCTCTCCCTATCTTGGACTGAGTAGAAGAGAATAGGGTAAGGGTACTCCTTCCATTTCTAGATTTCTGCCTTGCCTTTCACAAGTGTTGGGTTGTCTAGATTCTAGGATCGGGAAGTGTTGTATGTGTAGGATGGTACCTACCCTTGACTTCTCGCGAACAGCTTAGAATCGATGACTTGAGATTATACCAGTGGTTTCTCCATTTTATGGAAAGTATTTTTTAAGGTAAACTCCATTCCAAGGATGATTCAATTTTTCTCCATCTGCATTAGTCAATTCATATGCATTACCTGGATACTTTTCAGTGATTACAAAAGGCCCATCCCAGTTAGGTTGCAACTTGGAGCGGGGACCCCCCGACTTAACGAATATGCGTTTGACTACCATCTCACCAATATCGAATTTTCTCTCAACCACCCTCTTTTGATAAAACCTTTTAAGTCTATTCTGATAAGTCCGGGCATGCTCGGCGGCGGCTAACCTTCTTTCATTCAAGAGTTCAAGCTGTGCAAGGAGAGATTCACATCTCTCATCAACAGGAATATCCCTGTTGAGCTGAGCTCGGAGAGATTGAAGTAATACTTCGTAGGGAACCACAGCTTCCATCCCATATGCCAAAGCATACGGGGTTTGTCCAGTGGGAGTCCTTACAGAAGTACGATAAGCCCATAGAGCATCTACAAGCTTATTAGGCCAGTCGGCAAACTTACTAGACTTACAAGATTTTTTGATGATTTTGATTAAGGTTTTATTGGTGGCTTCTGCTTGACCATTTCCTTGAGGATAGTATGGTGATTAATGATGCAATGAAATGTGATACCTGTTGCAAAGATCACGCAGATCTTGAGAAAGAAATTGTGGTCCATTATCGGTGACGATGTTGCTGGGGATCCCGAACCTTACCAGGATGTTGCGCTTGATGAAGGAGCAGACTGTTGATGCTTTAATCTCCACGAATACTTCCGCTTCAGTCCACTTTGTGAAGTACTCCGTTGCCATCAGAATGAATGATTTTGAGCGCATTTCAGAGTTGAGGTCACTCAAATGGCCAATGATATCAAAAGCCCACATGGCGAAAGGCCATGGGGGCATGAATTGGATGAAGGGAAGATGCAGGAGAATGAATCATGTCGGCATGGAGTTGACATGAATGACAATGCCGGACAAAGATAGAACAGTCTTCTTCTAGAGTTGGCCAATAATACCCTTGTTGGATGATTTTCTTAGCAAGGGCTTGGGCATTCACTTGACCACCACAAACTCCAGAATGTGCTTCCTTCAGCACCAACTCAGCTTCTTCTTCATCAAGACATCTGAGTAAGATTCCACTTAGGCTTCTCTTGTAGAGCACTCCTCCTAGGATTGTATACCTCTGGGATACTCTTCTAATTGCCTTCTTTTCCTTGGTGGTTGATCCAGGCGGGTATGACTGATCTTGGCAATACCTCGCAATCTCGTCATACCAAGGTTTCTCACCTTCTTCTAATTCTTCCAACTCAATTAAGGAGATTTCTTCTTTATGTTCCAAGTATTCCTTTCTATTGAACATCTCCTTAACCTTCGGAAAACGTCCATCCTCAATTGCTGGAATTGTCCTCTTACAGATGTGGATAGTTCGCACTTGCCTGCCTAGCGGGACAGATACAGCTGAAGCTAGTGAAGATAAGGCATCGGCGAGGATATTCTGAGAACAGGGAACATGGACAAAGGTGAGTTTGAAGAATAGCTTGATGTAGCAGGTGGTGAGCTCCTGGTAGGGTTTGAGGTTTGGATGAGAAGTTCGGTACTTGGATAGGACTTGGCGTAGGATCAATTAACTATCACCTATCACCCTCAGTTCAGTGGCACTATGGAAATGAGCGGCCTCCAGCCCGGCCAGCAAGGCTTCGTACTCAGCTATGTTGTTGGTTGCTGAAAAGTTAAGCTGAAAATCCTGTGGAATGGTGACACCTTCAGGTGACAGAAGGACAATAACTATCCCTCTACCAAAAGAGTTCAGAGCCCCGTTAAAATATAATGTCCAAAGATTGGAAGATCGGACTGACATTAGTTCATCATCCGAGAACTCCGACCGGACTGGGTCAAAGACGGGTATGGGATGATGGGCAAGGTGTTCAGCAATAGCATAGCCCTTGATTGCCTTCTGTGGGACATAAGTGATATCAAATTGGGATAAGAAACTCTGCCATCGCCCTAACCGATCAGTCAAGACTGTCTTCTCTAACAGAAACTTAATGGGATTGATACGAGCAATGAGCTTGACTTGATGAGCAAGAAAATAATGTTTGAGTTTCTGAACCACCCAAACAAGAGCAGCACAGGTTTTTTCTATCACAGTGTACTTCAGCTCACAAACATTAAACATCTCGGACAAGTAATAAGTAGCTCTTCTTTCTCTTCTTCATCAACTTGTGCAAGGACTGCCCCAAGAGAGTTCTCAAGAACCGAAATGTAGAGGACCAAGGGCTTGTCGGGAATTGGCGGTCTAAGTACAGGGGGACTTGCCAGGTATGTTTTCAACCCATCAAACGCCTCCTGGCATTGCGAATCCCATTTAAACTCGGCCCCCGCCTTGGTTAACTCATAGAAAGGTTTGCACCTTTGGGAATGTTGTGAGATAAATCGACGGACCAATTGTAGCCTCCCAATCAATCCTCGAAGCTCTTTCATATTCTTCGGAGGAGGCATACCAATAATTGCTTTGGCCTTGTTTGGGTCAATCTCTATGCCCCTTTTGCTTACTATAAACCCTAGTAATTTTCCTAATGAAACTCCAAATGTGCACTTCTTAGGGTTCATTTTCAGCTTATATTCTCTAGCTCGTTGCAAAACTTTCCTTAGTACTTCAGAATGATCTTCCCGACTCTTGGACTTGATAACCAAATCATCCACATACACCTCTACAAGGGTGTGCATCATGTCATGAATGATAGCCATCATAGCCCTCTGATATGTAGTACCAGCATTCTTTAACCCAAAGGGCATGACAACATAGCAATATGTTCCCCAAGGTGTAGTGAACGAGGTCTTCTCTTGGTCCTCCTCAGCTAAGTGGATTTGATTGTATCCAGAATAGCCATCCATGAATGAAAGCATCTCAAATCCAGCTATGTTATCAACCAAAACATCGATATGAAGTAAAGGGAAATCATCCTTAGGACATGCTCGGTTCAAGTCCCTGAAGTCTATACAAATCTGAATTCGTCCATCCTTCTTCATAATAGGGACTATGTTAGCCACCCATTGCAGATATAGGACAACTTTAATGAATTTTGCTTGGTGTAGTTTGTCGACCTCTTCTTTCATTTTGAGTTCAATATCAGGGTGGAATCTCCTGAGCTTTTGTTTAACCGAAGTAGTTCCAGGTTTCAAGGTTAATCTATGTTCAACCAATGAATTATCTAATCCCGGCATATCTTCATATGTCCATGCGAACGTGTCCTTATATTCTTCCAAAACTTTGATCAAACGTTGTTCTTCTGAGGGAGTGAGGTTTGCACTAATGAGGATAGTCTTAGGATCTTCCAGGGTTCCTAAATTCAGTTCTTTGTTTGGTTCATTCCCTGTGGCTGATGGTTCTTCAAATCTTTTAAGTCCAGATGCATATGCATCTGCCAAGTCATCGATTTCATCCTCGGATTCAGGATCCTTCTCTGATACTACCTCATATATTCCCAAAGTATGATTTATATTGTGCTCATCCTCATATCGGATTTTATCTAGCTGGGTGGTATTCTCTAAAAAGTTTGGCAACTTTGCACACTCTACGCATTTCTGTGCCAATTGTTGCAGATACCTATTTGGAACTCGTTTACCCCTAACTTTCCTATTTCCTAATCTAACCTGACCTACTGAAGATAAAGCTGGAAAAGTGGTATTTACAATGGAGGGAGGATCGAGTAAATCGATCAATGATTCAGAAAAGGGGAATCCCTGATTGGGAGTACCCTCTGGGATGAGTAGAGACGTCTCCTCGATGGAAATGTGAGTTTCGGAGAAGACGTTTTTTTTTTGGAATTTAAAGTAAAAAGATAGAATGAGTCAGCATGACTCGGGATTTGCTAGAAACTGACTGAATTAATAGAAAGAAAAACTTAAGGATAAAGGGGAAAAAGGGGCTCGTGGGCCCAATAGTAACAGAAAGTGGACACATGGGTCCAAAACTGATGAAAAAGTAAACGGGTACGTGGACCCGATTTTAGAAATGGATGGGCATGTGAGCCCATGTTGGGAAAAGCCCTCAATTCTAAAGTTGATGAGGGAAGTAAATGGGCAAGCTGGCCCAGTAAGAGTGGAAGGTTGAAGAGGGCACATGGGCCCAAAGTGGGTAAGTGGGCTCTGAAGCCCATCCAAAAGATCTAGAAACAATGGTACGAGGTTCAAACATGAGATTGTTATATTTGGGCCTCATGGAATGGTTTTGACTTGGGTATCTTGCTTAACCAGATGATCTAAGATTGGTCTACCCTTGGGTGGTTCCTGGTGCTCTTCCCCACTTGAGAACATACGAGTCAAAGATAAGCATAGGTCTTCCAAGTCTTCTTCTTCATCTGGAGCCTTTCTTCTCTTGACAGCTATCATAGAACTCTTGTCATCTTCAGCCATCATCATGGTTTCCCCTTTGATAAAAAAGGTGTGGAGTCCCATGGCATATCCTGGCTGGAAGATCCTCCTTGTGATGGAATCTTCTTCGTATCCTAACCTTTGCTTACGTGGCCTTTTCTCAGTTTGAATCGGCTGAGTGATTCCTTAAAGATCCTTGCCTAAACCTTTTCCAGGCTGATAGCCTAGTTTCATCATCATCCGCCATCCCACTGTGTCAGGTAAAGAGGCTGTCATGCATCTGACTTCTGGTAAATCTCCCACTAAGATATGGGGCTGTATTGATAGACCTAGGGGTGATGTAAAAGTAGGATCATTCATCTCGTCCCTTATAGGCATGCTAGTCACTTTGACCACTTGTCCTTTAAAGGGAAACTTTATGCACTGGTGGTTTGTTGAAGCCACAGCTCCTATTGCCTCCAAGTATGGCCTCCCAAGTATAGCCCGGAAAGTCAGATCCAATTCTAGAACATGAAAATCCGTTGTGACCGTACATGGTCCAAGTTTAACTTCTAAAGTGACCACCCCACGTGCAGACTTCTTGGAGTTGTCATAGGCCGTCACCATGGCACAAGATGGCTTAATTTCTTGGTCAGAAATACCGCACAACTGCAAAGTTTCTGACGGCATAACGTTGATAGAAGCTCTAGTGTCAACCAAACATGAATTCACTTCGACATTGCAGATGATAACAGTCACATGCAAAGCATATCTTCTGACCTCTGGATCTGCTAATTCTTCCTGAGAGAAAGTGAGTGTTGGGTGCTCACTTCTAGGGGCTAACACTGTAGTGATCTTTTCAGGTGGGAGATCTTCACTCACCATGACCCTTTGCAAATACTGCTGTAGAATCTCCTGGTGCACCTTTGATATTTTGATCAACTCAAGTATGTAAATACGGGCCGGTGTTTTATCCAAATGTTTTAACAGATCATAGGCCGTGCCTGGCAATGGTTCATCCACTTGTTCCTCCTCCACTGGATCCTGCGGTTGAGTACCGACTTGGGGAAAGAGCCGCTGGAACATCCTCCCACTCAGAAGCACCGGGGCTATTTGGCGGCTGGGTAGATGCGACGGGTTAACTAGGGTGGGTTGTGGTGGAACAGGTGGTATAGGTGTAGGTATGGAAGGCAATGGGATTGGTGGTTCTAGGATGATTGGGTTAGTGGGTAGAGGGGTAGGATTTGGAGGTGGTAGTGATGGTGATACTGGTTGTAGACACGCCAAATTGGCTTGATTCAGAGCCCTAGACTCTTATTCCATAGGCGATATCTTTTATTTGACCATTATCTGATCCGGATTACCTCATGGAGATGAGCTAAGGACATTGGTGGAGCCCCTTGTAAGTTGAGAATGGACCAATGATTTCCAGAATATTGCCGTAACCTTCAAGCGAGAGCCGCACGTGAACTGTAAAAACACGAAGCTTGCTCGATGACCGACCTTGAATGGTCCATAATTGAAGGTCTCGGGAGTCCCGCATGTGTTCCGTAACATTCAGGGTTTCCGAGAAGTCATTTTGGTAGGCGTCGGTCAATGACGGCTTTCGTTACGACTTTTTCTATCTATGCTGACACGGTATCCCGGACCACATGTTAGGCCTTTACGGTCATCACCGAGTCTTTTTAGGTCATCCGGGTCGATTCTAGCCGAATATTTTCATCAACCGGGGCCATATGGCCATTTCGGTCAATTTTAGGGTTTCCCGGCTTTTCCGAGTTTCGGTTCACGTTTACCGGGTTAATATCAAATTTTTCGATGACTTCGGGTTTTCCGGTCGTACCGCACTTGTTCAGTCATCATTTTAAGTCATCCCAAGTTGACCCGAGATTTCTCGATCGGAATCGTGCTCTTTCGGATCTTCGCCCCGGGTTTCGGCTTTCCGCGAGGGGGTAAACCGGTAGAAAGCCCCATGTGAACATCTCGGGAGTCATGCCGGCTGGTTTACCGACTTGAGGAGGTGCGGCTTAAGGTCCTCTTTCCAACTCAACAAACGGGAGCCGAATCAGACATCCCGTTTGCAAGATACGGCTCGCGGAACACGCGCGCAGGAGAGAGAGTGTACCGCGCCCCCACTCCACTTGAAAGGGGAGGGCGCTCTCTGCGCGCCCTCAACCATGGGGCACGCCCTGCGCGCCCTCAAACTGGGGGCGCGCCCTGCGCACCCCCGGTTCCTTTGAAAAGCAGGGGCGCGGTCAGTTTCTTTAAATCAGAAATTGCACCGATTAGCACCTTCTAAACCGGATTTTTGGAAAGTTTTCGGCGTTGATTTTCGATTATTTGTACCGCGCCCCCGATTCGGGGGCGCGTTACGTATGTCAAGTCGATTTTTAGCAATTTCCGGAAGTTTCCGTCGATTTTTAGCAGTGAGACGCGTAACGCGCCTCCGCTCCCTTTGAAACAGGGGGGCGCACAGACCGCGCCCCCAAACTGGGGGCGCGCCCTGCACGCCCTTGGTTTGAGGGCGCGCCCTGCGCGCCCTCGTACCCTTTGAAAAGCGGGGGCGCGGTCGGTCCAGTTTCCAAATTTTGCACCGGCTTCCTTCCCCTATAAATTAAGAGCCATTCTCAACGACCCAAGGTTAATGCCCCAAGCCTAGCTCATCCAGAGGTCGTCCAAGCTCTTCTCCAAAGCCGTCCCGACGTCCAAAGGCGATCCGAAGTCAAGAGATCGATCCCGAGGTGAAGGAGAAGGCTCGATCCGGGTGTTCTGTATCAGCTAACTTCATCGACCTCTGCAGAAAATCTGAGACTCCTTATGCAAAAGTCTTCAACATAGAAGATGTTCATCTCTTCGTCCTCTTTCATCTCCAACTGACAGCACTCAATTCCAACTTTCCGTTTGTTCGTGGTGATTACTACACTGAGGGCGCGCATCCAGGTTCTGTTTTCTATATCCGCCCACTTTCAGAATTTTTACTGACTTATAAAGGAGGATTTAGGACAAGTCATAAGCATATGAACTCTTCCTCTCTGAGTTCTCTGTCTACTCAAACAAACGTCACTCGATTATGACATCGGGGTCTTCCATAGCATCCTCTGCACCAAAGTCGCACCAGAAAGGTGCAAAGGCCACCCGAACCGGCCTTCTTCAACCAACTCGGCTTCAACTCAAGCAGATCCATTCCATAAGCTTTCTCAACTCCCTTAACTCAGTTTATTTATTGTTTTAAAGCATCTTTTAGTTTATTTACATCATTTTTACATAATCAAAAATACAAAAAAAAGGGTTAGGACTCGCCCCAATCCGGTGAGTTCGATTCCAATTGCTTCTTTCTCATATTCTCTCTACAGTTACTACACTTCCCATAGGTCTAATCATTTTCTTTCACTTGGTTTATTGTTCTAGTTGCACAGGTTTATCAAGCTAGCATCGGTTGGAGACTCTTCTTCATCAGACGGCCGAGGAAGAAGAAGGTTGAACCCATATCCCGATCTCTCGCACTAAGGTACACGGTCAAATCAACTCATCTCTTGTTTTTTATTCTATAAAGCGGAGCCCGCGGCTCTTGGCGACCACATTTTTCATGTTTTAATTTCATCTTCTCCTCACTCTCCTCCCACATGACCCGAACCATCTCTGGTGCTCAAGCGACGCCATGAGATGAAAGTTCGGGGATCAATGTGAGTGTGGGATCGAGGTGAGGACATTTTACCTCTTTCCGAGTGTTTTCAATTCGCTCCCCCTTTTTTCCCCTCTTATATCTTTCACCTTCTTATCTTGAGGTGTCGATCCGGAACCCGTTTTCGAAGTCGACAGCTTTTTGGCGACCACGGTGGGACAACCAATGTCTTCAACCGTGCTAGCTTGATTCAACCGTGCAACTAGTTGTTTTCCAACTTGGTTCCCGCGTGAACCGGCTTGTCTTTTATCTTCCATGTCAATTTACCTTTAAACTTGCTATTTACTCTTTCTTTAAGATTGTCCCCCATGTGGACTTAATTTGCTTGTCTTTCATTTCAACCCGGTTCCCGCGTGAACCACTTTTCTTCTTATAAACCGGTTTCCGCGTGAACCACCTTTCTTTTCCAACTCGGTTCCCGCATGAACCAACTTATTTTCAGATTGGTCCCCACGTGGACCACCTCTTTAAAGCACCTTTAGATTGGCCCCACGTGGCCCTCCTTCTATTTTGTCAACTCTTACATCGGTTCCCGTGTGAACCACCCCTTTCTTCATTAAAACCGGTTCCCGCGTGAACCAAACCCTTTTCTAAACCGGTTCCCGCGTGAACCAACTCACTTTCAGATCGGTCCCCACATGGACCACCTCTTTACAGCACCTTTAGATTGGCCCCACGTGGCCCTCTTTCTATTTTGTCAACTCTTACACCGGTTCCCGCGTGAACCATCCCTTTCTTCATTAAAACTGGTTCCTGCGTGAACCAAACCCTTTTCTAAACCGGTTCCCGCGTGAAACAACTCACTTTCAGATCGGTCCCCGCGTGGACCACCCCTTTGCACCAATTAGATTGGCCCCACGTGGCCCTCCTTTTCTTTTTCCAACCAAACAAACCGGTTACCGCGTGAACCACCCATTTTCCTTCAAAAAACCGGTTCCTGCATGAACCACCTACCTTTCCAAAACCCGGCTCCTGCGTGAGCCACTTTATTTTCAAATCGGTCCCCACGTGGACCATCCTTTTACCTTTACTTTAGATTTTTTTCCCCACTTGGACACTCCATCACAAGCCGGTTCCCGCGCGAACCACCTTTTAGTTGCTAGTTGCTAGTTATTTGTTTTACTTTATCATTGCTTGTCTTGATTGCATTCACTTGCTTGATTTATTTAATAGCTTTCATTCATGTTTGCATATTGATTGCTTCTTCTTCTCTTACCCTCCATTTTTCAATTTTTGCATTAGATTTTGCATCGGGTACCGGACTTGCTCCAATCCATAGGACATTCGAGGTGGGGGCTCTCTCTCCCAACACACCCTCACCCTCCAAACACCTTCTTGGTGGATTCTAACCTCTCTTATGGGATATTCCTTCCTAGTTGATTTGGTTGTTTCCATCAAGACCTCCATAAGTCCCCATCCGTGGAGTATTCCTCTTTGCACGATTGGGCCGATTGTACCACTTCCCAAAACCCGAAGAACCCAAGTACCTACTCGTGGTGAATGAGTGATAACCTTAGGTCTTGAAGATTGAAGCAATAGGAATCATACCTACTTGAGTGAACAGTTGCTAAAAATCTATCTAATCTAAGGTTTTAACCCAAAAATTGTCGAGTAGTCATTTTAAAACCTTGTTTCCATAACTTGATTGCTCACAACAATTGAAAACAACCAAAAAATTCTTCTTCTTTCAAAACACCTAAAAAAATCTCTTTTAACTTTTGTGTTCAACTTGCTTGCCAAACAACCAAAGTGAAACCAAATCAAATCAAACAAACAATAATAACCAAACAAAAGTCTCTTTGCATTTACACATTTCATTTGCTTTCTTTCAACCATTTTGTAAGAAAATTTGACAGGATGCCCATGACACTATGGTCCGGAAGACACGTCGGGATGTCGGACTACTACGGCCAAGAAGAGGAGTACGAGATGGGTCACTACGAGCTTCAGCAACCCATGGTCCAACCAGATAGCCATGTTAATGTCGTGATGGAACCTGAGGTCCAAGATCCCACTCACTGATCCGCCTCACATAGTATAGAACAAGCTCTCAAGGATCTATCTCTTCACCTTGATCCTGAGACCTTTGCAATTATCCAATCTGCCACTAAGGGCAAGATGCCCGCCAATCAAGCTCCGATCGAGGGAAATCAAGCCCCCTCACCACCCCAACCAGCGATCGGGGCCCCTAATCATTTCTTCTCTGGGCAACCCTGGCGTGTCTCCACTCACCCCGTTGTGGGGCATTCACATAACACTATTCCAGTTCCTGTTTCCAGCCTACCTCTTCCAACTCAGTCACCTAAACACTTTGCTCCCGTGGCTCAGGAATCCAGCCTCACCCAGGCATTAATGAACAAACTCAACCAGATGGATGAGCTCTGTGAAGAAATGAGGTACCGCCTCGATTCTAAAGCCATCCCTGAAATCTCTGTCCCATCCTTTTCAGTTCTACACCTTCCTCCTTCAGAGATACCAGTCTTCCAACGTTACAATGGGACTGGTAATCCTTTCAACCATCTAAAGAGCTTTCTCTATGACTCCACATTCTGGAAAAATGACCGCAAAGCCCTTGCCTTCCTATTTCGTCGGTCATTGGAAGGATCCGCCCTGGACTGGTTCTATTCTCTTGATTCCATTGAGGCGGCAGATTTCGACATCGCCAAGGCAAAGTTTCTACAGAGGTACAAGGATCGGGTGGGGCCAGCCTGCTCGATAACTGATTTAATTGCCGAAAAGATGAGGCCGGATGAGGACTTTGCCAGATTTGCTGATCGGTGGAGGGGAATGGCTGAGAGGCTAGTAGATACCATCTCAGAGGGGGAGCAGGTGAGGATGCTCATAGGGAACACCACGCCCAACCTTCGCAACCACCTAATCATGCACCGCCCAACAACCATGAGTGAGTTGTGTGATATCGCCCACTACCTCCAAGCCCACTTTAAGGACGCATCCATAATCAACCCATTCGACACCAAGCCCCGTAACACTAGAAAGCCTACACCTGTAGGACCCACCACCGAAGGGGTAGTAAACAATGAGAGCATCAATGCCATGGGTAACCAGGGTGGGTATCGCCAAAGCCAATACCGTAACCCACCACCCAATCAACAATACCGCCCAGCTCCTCAACCACCTCCTCAGCCCCAGCAACAACTTGCATACAACCGAGCACCACCACAGCAACCCACCTACAAACAAGCGCCCCAGCAACCAAATGCCTACAATCGAGCGCCTCAACAACAACATGTCTACAACCGACCCCAACCACAACAACAAGCCTACAACCAAGTGCCACCACCAGCCAACTGACCTAGGAGGGGGGACCCAAGAGAGAATACTATCCTCAACTGCCATTCCCCCTCACCAATATCTTTAATGCATTGATGGCGGAACAACAGTTGGAGCTTCCAAAGGAGAGAGAAGGATGGCCGGCCAATGTTGACACAACCAAGTACTGCGCTTATCATTGGTATCTTGGGCACACGGTGGATGTATGTTTCCAGTTTAAAGACTACATCCATGACCTTAATGATCAAGGGAACATTGACTGGGCACAGATAGAAGAATCTATTCAAGCAATGAAGGCACGTCAGAATCAACCACGGCGACAGCAAGTACAACAGCAGCCCGGCCTGGGCATAGTCCAAGATCCGCTCCCGGTACATGCACCCGTACAAGCACCGGCACCAGCACCACCAAACTAACGACTCGGCCTCGTCCACTCCGCCATTGAGGATTCAACCCACCATTCCCAGGGTTGGCATGTCGAGGATCAAATCACCTCCATGCCCACCATACCAACCCCACCTACAAACCGCACCATACTCTCCATACCAAGAGTTGCCCCCAGCCCACAAACTCCCCAAACACCACTGCCCCCAACAACCATCAACCCTCCACGGCGCCTAATCATTAGATCGCCACCAACATCCAAACCAGCACCGCAACCATCACCTAACCTACCAACCACCAGTAATCCTTCTCGACATCTAATCATTAGACCGTCACCAACACCCCAAACGTCACCCAACCCACCAGTCACCACCACTCCATGACCCCTCATCATTAGACCATCACCACCAATACCCCAACCATCACCCAACATACCGGCCTCCACCACTCCACGACCCCTCATCATTAGACCATCACCACCAACACCCCAACCATCACCCAACATACCGGCCTCCACCAATCCACGACCCCTCATCATCCGATCCTCACCACCCCTACCTACCACGGGCTCCTCAACCTACCAACCAACCCTACCATCACCATCATCACCACTTCTCCCTACCACGCTGGCGTCGGTACTTCGTAGCGGGAGGATGTTCCAAAGGGTCTTCCCCCAAGCCGGGATGCAACCACAGGAACAGGTAGAAGAGGAGGTAGTGGAAGAACCGTTGCCCGGCACGGCATATGACCTATTGAAGCATCTGGACAAAATGCCGGCACGGATTTCAATCCAAGAGCTGATTAAGAGGTCAAAGAACCATCAGGACATCCTAAAACAATATCTGCAACGGGTCATGGTCAATGAGGACCTCCCGCCCGAGAAGATCATTATTGTCCTGACCCCGAGGAGTGAACATCCGGCACTCACATTTACACAGGAGGAGTTGGCACAGCCAGAGATCAGAAAGTATGTCTTGCGTGTTGCAGTAGTCATCCGAGGCGTGGAGATTAAATCTTGCTTGATTGACACCGGAGCGTCGATAAATGTCATGCCGCCAAAAACATTGCAACTTTGCGGCATCTCCGATGAAGAAATCGAGCCTTCTATCGTCACGGTGACAGCCTATGACAACTCCCGGAAGCCGGCACGAGGGGTGGTTATGTTGGAAGTGGGGCTCGGACCGTGTGCTGTCACCGTTGAGTTTCATGTTCTAGAACTGGACCCTACGTTTAAAGCTATTTTGGGATGCCCGTACCTTGAGGCAATAGGAGTTGTCGCCTCCACTAATCATCAGTGTCTGAAGTTCCCATACAGGGGTCAGGTGATCAAAGTAACCAACATCCCCATTCTGAATGACGTGGATGACCCCTCTTCTGCACTACCAATATCAAAATATGTCCAGCTGTTGGTTTCAACTACAGAGCTACCTGAGGTCATGGTATTGACGACGCCTCCAGATTCAGTTGCATGGCGGATGATGAAAGGGATGGGCTATCAGCCAGGAAAGGGGTTGGGAAAGGAGCTGCAGGGGGTTGTGCACCCCATTAAAGCCGTACAAAGACCAAAGAGACACGGGCTTGGCTATGAGCCCAGTTTCAATCCGCGGATGGTCTACAGGCCAAAAAATGCCATGGGACTCCAAAAATTCTTTGTTCAAGGGGAGACCATGATGATGGCCGGGGACGAAGAAGAAGAAGAACCAGTCAAGAGGAAGAAGGCACCAGAGCAAGAGGCGGAAGTGGACAGCCTGAGTTCATCTTTGGCTCGGTTGTTCATAGAGGAGGAAGAACCAGTCGAGGGCAAGTCCATCTCTAAACAACTTGTCCACTCGAACCCACCTCCAAAAAACATCCCGCGTGAGCCGTATCCAACTGTCACGTATTTCAAAATCCTCACTCTATCCCTCTTGGATTCACCTGACGGGCTATCTAGCCCAATTCCCACTTCTGGGCCAAAATGGCCACCTGAACTGATCACTAGGCCTGAGAGCCCATTCAAATCTACTTACTCCACTGGGCTTCTATGCCCATTCCAATCCAACAACCTTGGGCCCACGTGCCCACCAGTCGAGCCCACGTGCCCTTTAGATTTATTTTCTTGCTTTGGGCCCGCGTGCCCACCATTCGGGCCCACGTGCCCCTTAGATCTTTTCACTAGCTTTGGGCCTATCTGCCCATTTCTTGTCATCATCGGGCCCACGAGCCCATTTTTCTCCCATTTGCTTAAGCTTTCTATTTCTGCTCGAGCCCCATCGGCTCATTCTCTTTTTGTTTTTGAAAACACACAAAACACCCAAAAAAAACGTCTTCTCGCAAACCCAATTTTCCGTTGAGGAGACGTCTCTTCTTGTCTCGGAGGGTGCTCCCGACCAGGGACCCCTCTTCTCTGACTCACTGATCGATCTACTCGATCCTTCACCCATTGTAGATGCCACCTTTTCAATTCCGTCTTCTTTAGGAGTAGTTAGTATAGGAAAGAAGAAAATTCGAGGTAAGCGTGTTCCAGAGAGATATCTCCAACAAATAGCTCAAAAATGCAAGGAATGTGCAAGGCTGCCAAGGTTTTTGGAAAATGCTATCCAGCTTGACGAAATTCAATATGAGGATGAATTCAATGTAGACCATACACTGGGAGTTTACGAGGTTTTATCAGAAAAGGATCCTGATTTCGAGGATGGAATTGAGGACTTGGCTGATGCGTATGCATCTGGACTTAAAAGGTTTGAAGAACCATTAGCCACGGTGGATGAACCGACAAAAGAACTGAATCTTGGAACACCGAAAGATCCCAAGACAATCCTCCTAAACGCAAACCTCACTCCCACTGAGGAACAGAGTTTAATTAAAATTTTGGAAGAATATAAGGACACGTTCGCATGGACATACGAAGACATGCCGGGGTTAGACAACTCGTTAGTTGAACATCGTCTAACTTTGAAACCTGGAGTTACCCCGGTCAAACAAAAATTAAGGAGATTCCACCCTGATGTTGCACTTAAGATGAAAGAAGAGGTCGACAAGTTACATCAAGCAAGATTCATTAAGGTCGTCCTTTATCCACAATGGGTGGCAAACATAGTCCCTGTCATGAAGAAAGATGGTAGAGTTCGGATCTTTATAGACTTCAGGGACTTGAACCGAGCGTGTCCTAAAGATGACTTTCCTCTACCTCATATTGATGTACTGGTTGATAACACTGGTGGATTCGAGATGCTATCATTCATGGATGGCTATTTCGGTTATAATCAAATTCGGTTGGCTGAAGAGGACCAGGAGAAGACCTCGTTCACTACACATTGGGGAACCTACTGCTATGTCGTCATGCCCTTTGGACTAAAGAATGCTGGTGCTACCTATAGAGGTGTACGTGGACGACTTGGTCGTTAAGTCCCAAAGCCGAGAAGATCATCCTGAAGTGTTAAGAAAGGTCTTGCAAAGGGCTAGGGAATATAAATTGAAAATGAACCCAAAGAAATGCACGTTTGGAGTATCCTCAGGAAAACTATTAGGGTTCATAGTGAGAAAAAGGGGCATAGAGATCGACCCAAACAAGGCCAAGGCAATCATTGGTATGCCTCCTCCGAGAAATATGAAAGAACTTCGAGGATTAATTGGGAGGCTACAGTTTGTCCACCGGTTCATCTCACAACACTCCCAAAGGTGTAAACCTTTTTATGAGTTGACCAAGGCGGGGGCCGAGTTCAAATGGGATTCGAAGTGCCAGGATGCATTCGATGGATTGAAAAGATACCTGCTAGTCCTCCTGTGCTTAGACCACCAGTCCCTGGCAAGCCCTTAGTTTTATACATCTCGGTTTTGGAGAATTCTCTTGGGGCAGTCCTTGCACAAGTGGATGAAGAAGGGAAAGAGAGGGCAACTTACTATTTGTCAAAGATCTTTGATCCATGCGAGCAGAAGTATACTGTAGTGGAGAAGACCTGTGCTGCACTAGTCTGGGTAGTTCAGAAGCTTAAACACTATTTCTTAGCTCATGAGGTCAATTTTATTGCCCGCATCAATCCCATCAAATTCCTTTTGAAGAAAATTGTTCTAACTAATCGGTTAGGTCGTTGGTAGAGCTTCCTTTCCCAGTTTGATATCACTTATGTCCCCCAGAAGGAGATTAAGGGCTATGCCATTGCCGAACATCTAGCCCATCACCCTATACCCCTCTTTGACCCGGTCCAATCGGAGCTCCCGGATGACGAACTAATGTTGATCCGATCTTCCCACCTTTGGACATTATATTTTGATAGGGCTCTTAATTCACACGGTAAGGGAATAGGATTCATCCTTCTATCACCCGAGGGTGTCACCATTCCACAGGCATTTCAGCTTGACTTCCCAGCAACCAACAATATAGCTGAATACGAAGCCTTGCTGGCCGGGCTGGAGGCCGCTCATTTCTATGGTGCCACGGAATTGAGGGTGATAGGTGATAGCCAACTAATCCTTCGCCAAGTCCTAACCAAATACCGAACTTCTCATCCAAACCTCAAACCTTACCAAGAACTCACCTCTTGCTACATCAAACTCTTTTCCAAACTCACTTTTGTCCATGTTCCTCAAGCTCAGAACATCCTTGTTGATGCCCTTGCCTCCTTAGCTTCATCTCTATCAGTCCCGCTAGGTAGACAGGTGCGGACTAACCATGTCCGTAGAAGGTCGATGCCAGCGATTAAGGATGGGCGATTTCTGAAGGTCAAGGAGAGATTTGGTAGAAAGGAATATCTAGAGCAGAAAGAGGAAGTTTCTCTAGTCGAGTTGGAAGAGTTAGACGAAGGTGAGAAGCCTTGGTTTGATGAGATTGCAAGGTATTGTCAAGATCAGACATATCCACCTGGATTAAATGCAAAAGAAAAGAAGGCCATCAGGAGAGTATCCCAGAGGTATACCATCCTAGGAGGGGTGCTCTACAAGAGGAGCCTGAGCGGAATTTTATTGAGATGCGTTGATGAAGAAGAGGCAGAATTGGTGCTTAAGGAAGCACATTCTGGGGTCTATGGGGGCCATGTCAATGCTCAAGCTCTTGCCAAGAAAATCATCAGGCAGGGGTATTATTGGCCAACCCTAGAAGAGGATTGCTCCATCTTTGTCCGGCACTGTCATTCTTGCCAACTTCATGCCGACAAGATCCATTCTCCCGCATCTTCCCTTCATCTGATTCATGCCCCATGGCCCTTCGCCATGTGGGCTTTCGATATCATTGGCCCTCTAAGTGATCTTAACTCTGAAATCCGTTCCAAATCATTCATCCTGATGGCAAAAGAGTACTTCACCAAGTGGGCAGAAGCGGAAGCGTTCATGGAGATTAAGGCATCAACACTGTGCTCCTTCATCAAACGTAACAACATCGTCAGGTTCGGGATACCCAGCGACATCATCACCGACAACGGACCGCAATTTCTCTCTCAAGATTTACGTGATCTTTGCAACAGGTACCGCATTGCATTGCATCATTCATCTCCTTATTACCCGCAAGGCAATGGTCACGCAGAAGCCACCAACAAAACTTTGATTAAAATCATTAAGAAAATATGTAAGTCTAGCAAGTTCGCGGATTGGCCAGATAAGCTTGTAGATGCCCTATGGGCTTATTGTACTTATGTACGGACCCCCACTGGTCAAACTTCGTATGCTCTCGCATATGGAATGGAAGTTGCGGTCCCATACGAAGTACTCCTTCCATCACTTCGAGTTCAGCTCGATAGGGACATCCCTGTTGATGAGAGGCGAGAATCTCTCCTTGCACAACTTGAAATCCTAGATGAAAGAAGGTTGGCCGCCTCCGAGCATGCTCGGACTTATCAGAACCGATTGAAAAGGTTTTATTAAAAGAGGGTGGTAGAGAGAAAGTTCGAAATCGGTGAGATGGTAGTCAAACGTATATTTGTTAAGCCAGGTGGTCCCCGCTCCAAGTTGCATCCTAACTGGGAAGGGCCTTTTGTTATAACTGAAAAATATCTAGGCAATGCATATGAGCTAACCAATGCCGATGGAGAAAAATTGAACCATCCATGGAACGGCGTTTACCTCAAAAAATATTTTCCTTAGAAGAGAAAATGAAGAATTTCTGGTGTGATATTAAGTCATCAATCCAAGAGTGTTAGCTAGAAGTCAAGGGTAGGCATCACCCTACACACATAACACCTCCCAATCCCAGAATCTAGATAGCCCAACACTCGAGAGAAGCAAGGCAGAATCTTGAAGGTGGAAAGGAAACCTTACCCTATTCTCTTCTATTTGGTCCAAGATAGGTGAAGGGGACTAGAGGAGGATAGTATCGAAAATGCCCACCGCCTTAGTAGGATGCCGTCTCATAGGGTGCAAAAGGGTGCCAAAAGATGGGCAATGAACCCACAGGTTTAAACAAATATGGGCCTGTCTGAATAAGTACCCGAAAGAATAGAAAATGAAGAAAAGGCACCAAAAGATGGGCAATGACCCCACAAGTCAAAGACTTGTCTAAGTAAGTGCCACATGTAGAAAAGACCCGAAGAGGCCAAACCCCATTGGGCAATTTGGGCATGAGTAGAGAAACCCTCCTCGACATCCCCAAATCCTATCAAAGACTTCCTCTATTAATATTCTATCTTAAAACCCTAGGGTAGGGTGAACTATCCAAACTCAGGGGGAATTCAAACCGATCAAGAGAAGAGGGCAAGAAAGATTCTGGGTAGGGAACCTTATTTTCACGTGGTGTTCATCACTTGAATCTTGATTAACACTCAAAGATCGATAAATTGTTTCAATACCGGCACATTCTCCACAAAAATCCATAAAAAATGAATATTTTAAAAAATCCAAAAAAATAAATATTTTCAAAAATCTAAAAAAATGAATATTTTCAAAAATCCAAATAAAAGTTGAATATTTTCAAAAAAAATAAAAAAATGAATACTTTCTAAAAATCCAAAAAAATGCATCATTTAACTTGGCATAACCTTGATTTTTGCCTTTGCTAGCATTCATGTTTATTTTTATGTCTTGCATGTTTCATTTCTGCATTGCATATTTATCTTCATTATCACCCCATTAAGAGGGCTACTCCCTTTGACCTAAGTCAAAGTTGGCCATAACAGGCAAAGGGATGAGTCGTTGTGAAGATCTGATCCTCTTTTGTCAAGTGTTTTCAAGAACTTAAAAGTAGGAGAGGAAGATTCTATCAATGACTGGTAAGTTCTCTTAACCATTTCATTTCAGTCATTTAGGTTATTTTTACACCTTGTTAAGAAGGCTCCTCTCTTTGACCTAAGTCAAGGCAGACAGCAATAGGCAAAGAGATGAGCCATGGTGAAGATTTAATCCCCTGTTATCAAGTGTTTCAGGATGCTAAGATCAAGAAGGGTGTGACTCTCACCATGGCAGGTAAGCTTTCTTAACCCTTATCTTATTTATTTTTGGTCAGTTTGTGCATTCTACCTAGTTAATAAGGCTACCCACCTTGACATATAAGCAAGGCAAGACAACAATAGGCAAGGGGGTAAGCCATAGAGCAGATTTAACCCTTCTATTAAGTATTTCAGGAAAGAAACACAAGTCAAGGAGGGGTGAGAATCTCGCCAACAGGTATGTCTCTTAACCCTACATCTATTATTTACTTTTATTATTTGCCATCCCTTAGAAGGCTTCACCCCTTGACAAACTTGCAAGGGGCCAAGCCGTAATTTGAAACTGACTATCCTTTCGAGAAATGTCAAGTAGGTCAAACAACACTGAAGCAAGAAGTGCTATAACAAAGAAGAAAAGTAGCTACAACACCAGAAGAAGATTATGCCTGCTACAGATATCAGTGTCTGATTACCACCGACTCTAGGAGAATGACCACGTGAAGAAGGCATGGAAACCATACCGCCGCAACCGCCTCGTTCCGGTGATGCTCCAAAGGAGTGGCCAAGAAAATGCTCGCAGAAATAGAAGAATGGACATGGGAAACCCCCATTTCTTTCCGGCTAACATATAAGTTGTTAGTTGTGTATTATTATTCTATGCATTATTGTTGAAGACCATGAGTGTGGAGAAGACTTGACCCGAGATCCCCTTCATCAAAATCTATGACGGTCGGGTCATCTCCAATACTTACGGATAGGCCAAAATTGTGTTGTGAGGGACGATGGTTCCCGAATGGGTATCTTGATCTCATAGACAATCTATATCTTCAACTATTTGTTATATAAGTTTTGTCTTGTTTTATTGAGCCTAGCATGCATCATGTAGCGTTAATTGCATTACATTTTGTTTTGTCATTGCATACATCATTTCTCACCCTAATCTTTAAACCTTTTAAACCTTTCATCCTAATCATTTTGAATCCCACCGTGTTTTCTAATCCCACCGTGTTTTCTAGTCCCACCAACCTCTCTAATATCCCACCGTGTCTGTTAATCCCACCGTGTTCGATAATCACCTTATACCTCCAAATCCTCCATCACCACTGTGGCCATTACAACACTTCTTTGCTATTCATCCCACCATGGCAGCCAGTTCGTCCCGCCAAGGGCCTTCTATTTGATCAGAACTTGCACCGTCACTATCTTCACGGTCTATGCTCAAACATTTTCCTTTCGGAATCTGAGATCATTCCATTCCGAATCAAATCTTATCTCTTGGAAGACTTAAATGAATCTGAGAGCCTAAATGTGCTCGATTGGTATTCTTTTACTTTTTCAAACAAATCTCTTTTTAAATTTTAGCCCATCACAGTACAGGAACACTGCAAAGATCGGGTTATCGGCTGATGATGAACCTACGAACCCATGTTTCGGGGACTCCCCACCGCGTTGGGGGTTGGCTATTCTTATCTCGTGCCAATGGCACATCTCTTACCAATCGAACATAGGAAGACTTGATGAAACACGGCGGTTAATGAGGAGACTTGAGGAGATTCGTTTTGCCGAATCTGGTCGTTAAGCGTGTCTATATCAACACCTTGATGCCACCTTTTCAGTGCATCACCATTTCACTTCACTACATTCCACTACGATCCATCTCGCTTAACTACGCTTTCTCTACGTTTTACTTCGCTCTGCTATATGCCATTCCCTTGCAAAGCCAACATCAAGGCGAGGCAAGCTGTAGACACGCCAAATTGGCTTGATTCGGAGCCCTAGACTCTTATTCTATAGGCGATATCTTTTATTTGACCATAATCTGATCTGGATTACCTCATGGAGATGAGCTAAGGACATTGGTGGAGCCCCTTGTAAGTTGAGAATGGACCAATGATTTCCGGAATATTACCGTAACCTTCAAGCGAGAGCCGCACGTGAACTGTAAAAACACGAAGCCTGCTCGATGACTGACCTTGAATGGTCCATAATTGAAGGTCTCGGGAGTCCCACATGTGTTCCGTAACATTCATGGTTTCCGGGAAGTCATTTCGGTAGGCGTCGGTCAATGACGGCTTTCGTTACGACTTTTTCGATCTGTGCTGACACAGCTATCCCGGACCACATGTTAGGCGTTTCCGGTCATCACCGGGTCTTTTCAGGTCATCCAGGTCGATTCTAGCCGAATATTTTCATCAACCGGGGCCATATGGCCATTTCGGTCAATTTTAGGGTTTCCCGGCTTTTCCAAGTTTCGGTTCACGTTTACCGGGTTAATATCAAATTTTTCGATGACTTCGGGTTTTCCGGTCGTACCGGACTTGTTCGGTCATCGTTTTAAGTCATCCCAAGTTGACCCGAGATTTCTCGATCGGAACCGTGCTCTTTCGGATCTTCGCCCCGGGTTTCAACTTTCCGCGAGGGGGTAAACCGGTAGAAAGCCCCGTGTGAATATCTCAGGAGTCATGCCAGCTGGTTTACAGACTTGAGGAGGTGCGGCTTAAGGTCCTCTTTCCAACGCAACAAACGGGAGCCGAATCGGACATCTCATTTGCAAGATACGGCTCGCGGAACGCGCGCGCAGGAGAGAGAGTGTACCGCGCCCCCACTCCACTTGAAAGGGGAGGGCGCTCTCTGCGCGCCCTCAACCCGGGGGCGCGCCCTCAAACTGGGGGCGCACCCTGCGCCCCCCCGGTTCCTTTGAAAAGCGGGGGCGCGGTCAGTTTCTTTAAATCGGAAATTGCCCCAATTAACACCTTCTAAACCGGATTTTTGGAAGGTTCCGGTGTTGATTTTCGATTATTTATACCGTGCCCCCGGTTCGGGGGCGCGTTACATATGTCAAGTCGATTTTTAGCAATTTCTGGAAGTTTCCGTCGATTTTTAGCAGTGAGACGCGTAACGCGCCCCCGCTCCCTTTGAAATAGGGGGGCACGCAGACCGCGCCCCCGAACTGGGGGCGTGCCCTGCGCGCCCTTGGTTTGAGGGCGCGCCCTGCGCGCCCTTGTTCCCTTTGAAAAGCAGGGCGCGGTCGGTCCAGTTTCCAAATTTTGCACCGGCTTCTTTCCCCTATAAATTGAGGGCCATTCTCAACGACCCAAGGTTAATGCCCCGTGCCTAGCTCATCCAGAGGTTGTCCAAGCTCTTCTCCAAAGCCGTCCCGACGTCCAAAGGCGATCCGAAGTCAATAGATCGATCCCGAGGTGAAGGAGAAGGCTCGATCTGGGTGTTCTGCATCATCCAACTTCATCGACTTCTTCAGAAAATCCGAGACTCCTTATGCAAAAGTCTTCAACATATAATATGTTCATCTCTTCGTCCTCTTTCATCTCCAACTGACGGCACTCAATTCCAACTTACCGTTTGTTCGTGGCGATTGCTACACTGAGGGCGCGCATCCAGGTTCTATTATCTATATCCGCCCACTTTCAGAATTTTTACTGACTTCTACAGGAAGATTTCGGAGAAGTCATCCACATAGGAACTCTTCCTCTCTGAGTCCTCTGTCTACTCCAATAAACTTCACTCGGTTCTGACATTGGGGTATTCTGTAGCATCCTCTGCACCAAAGTCGCGCCAGAAGGGTGCAAAGGCTACCTGAACCGGCCTTCTTCAACCAACTCGGCTTCAACTCAAGCCGATCCATTCCATAAGCTTTCTCAACTCCATTAAATCAGTTTATTTATTGTTTTAAAGCATCTTTTAGTTTATTTACATCATTTTTACATAATCAAAAATACAAAAAAAATGGGTTAGGACTCGCCCCAATCCGGTGAGTTCGATTCCAATTGCTTCTTTCTCATATTCTTTCTACAGTTACTACACTTCTCATAGTTCTAATCATTTTCTTTCACTTGGTTTATTGTTCTAGTTGCACAGGTTTATCAAGCTAGCATCGGTTGGAGACTCTTCTTCATCGGCCGGCCGAGGAAGAAGAAGGTTGAACCCATATCCCGATCTCCCGCGCTAAGGTACATGGTCAAATCAACTCATCTCTTGTTTTTTATTCTATAAAGTGGAGCCCGCGGCTCCTGGCAACCACATTTTTCATGTTTTAATTTCATCTCCTCCTAACTCTCCTCCCATATGACCCGAACCATCTCCGGTGCTTGAGCGACGCCATGAGATGAAAGTTCGGGGATCAATGTGAGTGTGGGATCGAGGTGAGGACATTTTACCGCTTTCCGAGTGTTTTCAATTCGCTCCCCCCCTTTTTTCCCCTCTTCTATCTTTTACCTTCTTATCTTGAGGTGCCGATCTGGAACCCGTTTTCGGAGTCGACACTGGTGGCCTAATAATAAGAGGCCGGGGTGCAGGAGTGGTTGATGGGTTTAATGAAGGTATTGGTAATGTGGTAGGTTGTGGGGTCGGAGTTATGATAGGTTGAGGTTTTGGAGTGGCAGAGCTCATAGGCTGGGGGTTCAGGTTTGGTGGTGATTGTGGTGGTCGGATGAGCAAGGGCCGATGTGTAGCAATGGTTGAAGGAGGTGTAGTTAAGGAGGGCTGGCCTAATGATGGGTCGGCGAGAAGAAGTGGCGGCCAATGGTTGGGTTATTGAGCTTTGTGGTAGTTGTGGAGTAGAAGGTGCACGAATTATTTGTCTAGGAGGGTTCTTAGCAGGAGGCCTAGCCAGGTTGACAGGCATGGTTGTATTGTGGCTTTCTAGTTGCCAACCTTGAGCACGGCTGGCATCTCCCTGGACAATGGAGTGTACTAGACCAATTCCTGGGTTTGGATGTGCTGGTGCCGGTGCTGGAGCAGAAGCATGTAATGGGAGCAGATTATGGACAATCCCCAAGCCAGGTTGTTGTTGAGGTTGAGCTAGTGGATGATGCCGCTGCTGCTACCTAGCCTTCATTGCCTGTATGCATTCCCCATTTGGGCCCAATCAATGCTGCCTTGGTCATTCAAATCGTGGATGTAATCCTTGAATTGAAAACACACTTCTACAGTGTGACCAGGGCACCGATGGTAAGCACAGTATCGGGACATATTTACATTTGTTGGCCAAACCTCTCTTTCCTTGGGCAATTCCAACTGTTTCTCTACCATGAGTACATTGAAGATGTCGGTCAATGAGTAAGGGAGTTGTTGGTAATTCTCTCTCCTAGGACCTCCCCTTCGTGGTGTCTGATTGGGTGGTGGTGGTGCCCTATTGTAGGTACGTTGATGAGGTTGCTGGGGTTGTGCTACTGTTTGAGGGGGTTGTTGTGGTTGTCGTGGTTGTTGTGGCCTAACCTGTTGTTGAGGGGGGTAATAGGAAAGGTTTTGTGGTGGGTTTCTTAACTGGTTTTGACGGTTCCCTCCCTGGTTCCCCACACTGTTTATAGCTTCATTGTTGACCACTCCTTCGGTTGTAGGCCCAATTGGTGCAGAGGGGGTTTTCCTGAAGTTTCTAGGTTTAGGATCAAAAGGGTTTATCATTGTGGCATCTTTGAAGTGGGCTTGCAAGTATCGGGCACTGTCATAGAGTTCAATCATGGTGGTAGGACGGTGCATAATCAAGACATTCCTCAAGGCAGGTGTAGTGTTGCCAATAAACATTTTCACTTGTTCCCCTTCATAAATCACATCTGTCAATTTTTCTGCCATTCCCCTCCAACGATCAGCAAACTTTATAAAGTCCTCCTCAGGTTTCATCTTCTCAGCAATCAAATCCGTGATGGAGCATGATGGTGCCACCCGGTCTCTGTATCTTTGCAAGAATTTGGTCTTGACAATATCGAAGTCTCCTGCCTCAAAGGAGTCGAGTGAGTAGAACCATTCCAAAGCAGACCCTTCTAGTGATCGACGGAACAAGAAGGCAAGAACCCTACGATCATTTTTCCAGAATGAGGACTCATAGAGAAAATCTTTAAGGTGGAAAAAATGATTGCCAGTACCATTGTAGCGGCGATAAATCGGTAGCTCAGAAAGTGGCAAGTGGAGAACTGGTAAAGAAGGAATAGAAATCTCAGGAACTGACTTGGAGTCCAGGCGACATCTCAGCTCTTCATAACGTTCATTCATCTGGGTGAGCTGATCCATGATTGCCTACGTGAGAGCAGGTTCTTGGTTTACTGGCGGGGGTATGTGGTTAGAAACATGATTTTGGAATTGAGGAGCATGACTTGGCAAATTTACTGAAGATTGTCCCATGACTTGATGGGTCAGGGGAGCAACATGATTAAAATAAGATGGCTGAACAAATGAGGGTTGAACCACAGATGGTTGAACTATAGATGGTTGAACTATAGATGGTTGTGCTAGTGCCAATGATGGTTGAATCACATATTGTTGAACAATAGGTGGTTGAACAAAAGATGATTGAATGAGTGGTGGTCGAACCAGAGGACAAGGAGATGAAGCAACTTGGTTGGCTTCAGCCTGATCTGAGGCGCTTTTTCCCTTCACCATGGATTGTATGCGGGCGTAGGTTTCTGGGTCAGTATAGAGGGACAACTCCCTAAAGAGTTGATCAACATCACGGGGAGTAGATGGTTGAGGCACCTCTTGCGCTTATGACTCAAACAATGGATTAACAAGACCTTCTGACGGAATTGGTTGGTGACCCATCTCGTGCTCTCGATGTTTAGCTTGTTCCACCATTCCAACGCGTCTTCCAGACCTTAGTTGCATTGAACTTGTTGGCAAAATAAACAAAGAACTTTTTTCTGATTTTTAGTATCTTGCAAAAAAATGTTAGAGGTTTGAATTTTTGTTTGACAAGCAAGTGAAGCAAAGACTTGAAAACAAAATTACGCAATGATTTTTATTACACCTTAGGTTTATGAATTTTGTTAAGAATTGTTCTCTCAACAAATGGGTTAGGGTCCTAACTCCAATCTCCAATGACCTAGGTTTCACACAATCTCACCACGTGTAGGTAACATAGGATGCTTCGGGTTTTGGGGAGTGGTACAACCAACCCGATCGTGAAGAGGAATACTCCACGTATGAGGAATTACGGAGGCCTTGATGAAAGCCAACCAAGTCAACTAGGAAGGAATATCCCAGAAGAGAGGTCAGAATCTACCAAGAGGGTGTTTTGGATGGGAGGGGTAAATGGGAGAGTGAGCTCCCGCCTCAAAAAAGTGTAAAAGAAGGAGGTAGAGAGAAGGAGCAGAGAATGTAATCAAGTAATAAAGCAAGTAATAAGCAAAACATAAACTTAAACAAACAAGCAATCACACAAGACAAGCAATTAGAAACTAGATAAGCAACTAGAAACTAGAATCTAGACCTTGTTTCTTATGAAAGCCAAATGGAGATAATGAAAAGTGATGGAAAGAAGAGGGTTCAGATCTGATAGCCAAGCAAAAAGGGTGGTCCACGTGGGGGACCGATGTAAGAATAAGCTGGTTCAAGTGGGAACCGGGGTAAAAAGTAAAGGTGGTTCACGCGGGAACCGGTTTTGGGTAAAAAGGGTGGTTCACATGGGAACCGGTTTGAATGGTCAAAAGAGGGCCACGTGGGGCCAATTAAAGGTGAATAAGGATCTGATCCAAGTTGGGATAGATCTAAAAAAAAGTGGTTTGGTTCACGTGGGAACCGAAGTAAAGAAAGAGATTGGTTCACGCGGGAACCGGTTTAAAAGGAAAAGGGTGGTTTACGTGGGAACCGGTTTAAATAAAATGACAGAAATTAAATGAGGTACTTGGTACTTTAGATCTGATGAAAGATGGGTGAAATCAGAAATTTTGAGATGGCATGAAGTTTAAGAGAGATGGAAAGAAGGAAAGGCTCACGTGGGAACTGGTCTAGAACTAGAACTAGTTGCAAACAAAACACTAAGCACCCACGGTTGAAGACATTGCTTGTCCCACCGTGGTCGCCACAAAGCTGTCGACTCTGAAAATTCGACGGGGTCCTCTCCTTTTCAGGGAAGTCCGTGAACCCAGATCGTCACCTCAAGAGGGGATGAGAAAGAAAGAAGAAATCATGAAAAGCAATTCTCACCTCGGTCCCACACTCACATTGATCCCCGAACTTTCATCCCTTGGCATCGCTTGATCACCAAAGAGACAGTTAGGGTCATGTGGGAGGAGTATGAGAAGAATAAAATTAAGACATGTGGCCTCCAGGAACCGCGGGTTCCGATTTATGAAATTAAGTTTGACCGTGTGTACCTTAGTGTGAAAAATGCGGGTTAAAGCTTCTCCTTCTTCGGCCGGCCGATGAAGAAGAGTCCTCAACATGGTGGGTGCTTGATCTTCTGTGTAAGTAGACAAACAAACAAGTGAAATAGACAATTAGAACTAGACAAAGTGAAGTATATGTAAAGAGAATAACATGAAACACACAATTGACTAGAAACTGACCAGATTCGGGTTATCTCTAACCCCTATTTTTTTATTTTGGGATAAACAGGATAAAAATAATAAAAAATATAAAAAAATGATAGGAGGATGGATAATCACGAAAAAAATAGATAGGAAAAAGAACAGAAAGATTCTGAGTTGAATAGAGAAAGATTCTGATTTGCCAAATCTGGGTTGTCAAAAAAGCTGAGCAGCAGTCCAGGATCTGCCATGTGCGACTTTGCTTCTGCTCTCGTCAAGACCAGCCCCGACCTCGGAATCAAGTGCTGTTGATTGAAAACTGAAGAAAACTTGGAGAGGAAGAACTTTGATGAATATAGCTCAGGCAGCAGACGCCCACATGCTTCTGTAGAGGCCGAAGAAAAGAGACCTGGCTGATCACCTGCAGAACAGCCTTCCTCTCTCTTGAACCGACTTTTCTCTCTCTAAAAACTCGAAATTCTCTCTCTTAAAATCACAAAATCAATGCAGGAGGGAGGTTGGACGTCTTGAGATGCCTGGGGGGTCGTGCTCATGCCCTTGGAACGACCAGAATCAGAGTTTATTTGTAGGAGAACGAACAGACCTATCCGGACTAAAAAAAAGGGGACCTTGCGCCCTACCCCAGGGCGCATGCCCCCTGGTGCAGTGGGGTGCATGCGCCCCCTGGAAGGGGCGTATCCTATCATGTCCAAAAAATTCGACCTTATCCGGTCGATCTGTTCAGCGGTAGAGTCCCGGTAAAAAATTGGTTCCCTCGTGCCTCAAGGGCAGGGCGCATGTGCCCTCAAGTGAGGGCACAAGGTCACGTGCCTCACTGGTAGGGCGCATGGGCACGTGCCCTAGGTGTCGACTCCAGAAACGGGTTCCGGATCGGCACCTCAAGAGAAGGTGAAAGATGGATGGAATTGGGGAAAGAAAAGGGGAGTGAATCGGAAAACACTCGGAAAGCGGTAAAGACTCCTCACCTCGGTCCCACACTCACATTGATCCCCGAACTTTCATCTCACGGCGTCGCTCGAGCACCGGAGATGGTTCGGGTCATGTGGGAGGAGAGTGAGGAGGATATGAATTTAGAACATGAATAAAAATAAAGTGTGGTCGCCAGGAGCCGCGGGCTCCGATTTATGTAATGGAAAGAGAAAGAAGTTGACCGTGTGTACCTTAGCGTGGGAGAAAGGGATGTGAGTTCAACCTTCTTCTTCTTCGGCCGGCCGATGAAGAAGAGTCTCCAATCCAATGCTAGCTTGATCAACCTGTGCAACTAGAACAATGAACCAAGTGAAGAGTTTGGTTAGACTTGTGAAGTGTAGTAACTGTAGAGAGAATATGAGAGAGAAGCAATTGGAGTCGAACTCACCGGATTGGGGTGAGTCCTAACCCCTTTTTTTGTGTTTTTGATGATGTAAAAATGATGTAAATGAACTAAAATATGCTTTAAAACAGTAAATAAACAGAATTAATGGAGTTTAGAAAGCTTATGGAATGATTTGGCTTGAGTTGAAGCCGAGTTGGTTGAAAACAGCCGGTTCGGGTAGCTTGGTACCCTTCTGGCGCGACTTTGGTGCAGAGGATGTTACGGACGACCCCGATGTCTGAATTGAGTGCCGTTTGTTGGAGTAGACGGAGGACTCATAGAAGAAGAGTTCCTATGTTTATGACTTCTCCGAAATCCTCCTGTAGAAGTCAGTAAAAATTATGAAAGTGGGCGGATATCAAAAACAGAACCTGGATGCGCGCCCTCAGTGTAGCAACCGCCACGAACAAACGGCAAGTCGGAATGGAGTGCCGTCAGTTGGGGACGAAAGAGGACGAAGAGAGGAACAATTTGTATGTTGAAGACTTTTGCAGCAGAAGCCTCGGATTTTCTCCAGAAGTCGATGAAGATGGTTGATGAAGAACACCCGGATCGAGCCTTCTCCTTCACCTCGGGATCGGTTTCTTGACTTCGGATCGCCTTTGGACGTCGGGATGGCTTTGGAGAAGAGCTTGGACGACCTTGGGACGAGCTAGGCACCGGGGTTCAACCTTGGTTCGTTGAGAATGGCCCTCAATTTATAGGGGAAGAGAGCCGGTGCAAAATTTAGAAACTGGATGTACCGCGCCCCCGCGTTTCAAAGGAGACGAGGGCGCGCAGGGCGCGCCCTCAAACCAAGGGCGCGCAGGGCGCACCCCCAGTTCGGGGGCGCGGTCTGCGCGCCCCCCTGTTTCAAAGGGGGCGGGGGCGCGTTCGGCGTCTCACTGCTAAAAATCGACGGAAACTTCCGGAAATTGCTAAAAATCAACTTGACATACGTAACGCGCCCCCGAACCGGGGGCGCGGTACAAATAAGTGAAAATCCTCGCCCGGAAACCTTCCAAAAACCCGGTTTAGAAGGTGCTAATCGGGGTAATTTCCGATTTAAAGCAACTGACCGCGCCCCCGCCTTTCAAAGGAACCGGGGCGCGCGGGGCGCGCCCCGGTTTGAGGGCGCGCAGGGCGCGCCCTCGGGTTGAGGGCGCGCAGGGCGCGCCCTCCCCTTTCAAGCGGAGCGGGGGCGCGGTACACTCTCTCCTGCGCGCGTGTTCCGCGAGCCGTATCTTGCAAACCGGATGTCCGATTCGGCTCCCGTTTGTCGCGTTGGAAAGAGGGCCTTCAACCGCACCTCCTCAAGTTGGTAAACCAGCCGCATGACTCCCGATATGTTCGTACGGGGCTTTCTACCGGTTTACCCTCTCGCGGAAAGCCGAAACCTGGAGCGAAGATCCGAAAGAGCACGGTTCCGGTCGAGAAATCTCGGGTCAACTCGGGATGACTTGAAATGATGACCGAACAAGTCCGGTACGATCGGACAATCCGAAGTCATCGAAAAAACTGAGATTAACCCGGTAAACGTGAATCGAAAGCCGTAACAGCCGCGAAACCCTAAAATTGACCGAACCGGCCTTATAGCCCCGGTTGATAAAATATACGGCTAGAATCGACCCGGATGACCTGAAAAGACCCGGTGATGACCGGAAAGGCCTAACATGTGGTCCGGCATAGCCGTGTCAGCATAGATCGAAAAAGCCGTAACGAAAGCCGTCATTGACCGACGCCTACCGAAATGACTTCTCGGAAACCCTGAATGTTACGGAACACATGCGGGACTCCCGAGACCTTCAATTATGGACCATTCAAGGTCGGTCATCCAGCAAGCTTCATATTTTTACGGTTACGTGCGGCTCTCGCTTGAAGGTTACGGCATTATTCCGGAAATCTTCGGTCCATTCTCAACTTACAAGGGGCTCCACCAATGTCCTTAGCTCATCTCCACGAGGTAGTCCGGATCAGATAACGGTCAGATAAAGATATCGCCTATGGAATAAGAGTCTAGGGCTCCGAATCAGGCCAATTTGGCGTGTCTACAGCTTGCCTCGCCTTGATGTCGGCTTTGCAAGGGAATGGCATGTAGCGGAGCGGAGTGAAACGTAGAGAAAGCGTAGCGAAGCGAGATGGATCGTAGCGGAATGTAGTGGAGTGAAATGGCGATGGACTGAAAAGGTGGCATCAAGGTGTAGATATAGACACGCTCAACGACCGGATTCGGCAAGACGAATCTCCCCAAGTCTCTTGGTTAACCGCCATGTTTCATCAAGTCCTCCTATGTTCGATTGGTAAAAGATGTGCCATTGGCACGAGAGAAGGATAGCCAACCCCCAACGCGGTGGGGAGTCCCCGAAACATGGGTTCGTAGGTTCATCATCAGCCGGTAACCCGATCTTTGCGGTGTTCTGTCTTTGTGATGGGCTAAAATTTAAAGAGATTTGTTTTGAAAAAGTAAAAGAATACCAATCGAGCACATTCAGGCTCTTAGATTCATTTAAGTCTTCCAAGAGACAAGATTCAATTCGGAATGGAATGATCTCAAATTCCGAAAGGCAAATGTTTAAGCATAGACCGTGAAGATAATGACAGTGCAAGTTCTGATCAAAATTGAAGGTCCTTGGCAGGACGAAATGGCTGCCACGGTGGGATAAGTAGCAAAAGAAGTTGCAATGGCCTCTGTGGTGAAAAGAATTGAAAGATTTGAGAGCAAAAGTGGTTACCGAACACGGTGGGATTAATAGACACGGTGGGATATTAGAGAGGTTGGTGGGACTAGAGATCATGGTGAATAACACGGTGGGATTTAGAATGATCGAGAGGGTGAGAAGATGAAGATTAGGAAGTGATGTATGTAATGACAAAACAAAATGTAATGCAATTAATACTACATGATGCATGTTGGGCTCAAGAAAATAAAACAAAACTTGTATAACAAATAGTTGAAGATATAGATTGTCTATGAGGTCAAGATACCCATTCGGGAACTATCGTCCCTCACAGCACAACTTTGGCTTATCCGTGAGCATTAGAGATGACCCGACCGTCGTAGATTTTGATGAAGGGGATCTCGGGTCAAGTCTTCTCTATGCTCATGGTCTTCAACAAATAATGCATAAGATAATAATACACGACTAGCGACATATATGCTAGTCGGCAAGTTATGGGGGTTTCCCATGTCTATTCTTCCATTTCTGCGAGCATTTTCTTTGCCACTCCTTTGAAGTATCACCGAAATGAGGCAGTTGCGGCGGTATGGTTTCCATGCCTTCTCCACGTGGTCATTCTCCTGGAGTCAGTGGTAATCAGACACTGATATCTATAGCAGGCTTAATCTTCTTCTGGTGTTGTAGCTGCTTTTCTTCCTTGTCATAGCACTTCTTGTTTCAATGTTGTTTGACCTGTTGGCGAGATTCTCACCCCTCCTTGACTTGTGTTTCTTTCCTGAAATACTTAATAGAAGGGTTAAATCTGCTCTATGGCTTACCCCCTTGCCTATTGTTGTCTTGCCTTGCTTATATGTCAAGGGGGGTAGCCTTATTAACAAGGTAATATGAACAAAATGACAGACAGGGTAAAAGTTAAGAGTGCTTACCTGCTATGGCGAAAGTTGCTCCCTTCTTGATCTCAGAATCTTGTCGTTGAGAGAACCTTCTCCTCTTATTTTAAAGTCCCTGAAAACACTTGATAAAAGAGGATTAGATCTTCACAACGACTCATCCCTTTGCCTATTATGGCCAACTTTGACTTAGGTCAAAGGGAGGAGCCCTCTTAATGGGGTGATAATGAAGATAAATATGCAATGCGGAAATGAAACATGCAAGACATAAAGATAAACATGAATGCTAGCAAAGGCAAAATCAAGGTTATGCCAAGTTAGATGATGTTTTTTTTTTTTTTTAGATTTTTGGAAAGTATTCAATTTTTTTTTTTTTTACTTTTGAAGATATTGGATTTTTGAAAATATTCAATTTTTTTTTTGAATTTTTGAAAATATTTGATTTTTTTTTTTTTTTGATTTTTGAAAATATTCATTGTTTTGGATTTTTGTGGAGAATGTGCCAGTATTGAAACAATTCATCGACCTTTGAGTGTTAATCAAGATTTAAGTGATAAACACCACGTGAAAATAAGGTTCCATACCCAGAATCTTTCTTGCCCTCTTCTCTTGATCGGTTTGGATTCCCCCTGAGTTTGGACAGTCTCCCCTACCCTAGGGGTTTTAAGATGGAAGAATAATAGAGGAAGTCTTTGATAGGATTTGGGGGTATTGAGGAGGGTTTCTCTACTCATGCCCAAATTGCCCGTTGGGGTTCGGCCTCTTCGGGTCTTTTCTACATATGACACTTATTTAGACAAGTCTTTGACCTGTGGGGTCATTGCCCATCTTTTGGTGCCTTTTCTTCATTTTCTATTCTTCCGGGTACTCATTTAGACAGGCCCATATTTGTTTAAACCTGTGGGGTTCATTGCCCATCTTTTGGCACCCTTTTGCACCCTATGAGACGGCCTCCTACTAAGGCGGCGGGCATTTTCGATACTATCCTCCTCTAGTCCCCTTCACCTATCTTGGACCGAATAGAAGAGAATAGGGTAAGGTTTCCTTTCCGCCTTCAGGGTTCTGCCTTGCCTCTCTTGAGTGTTGGGCTATCTAGATTCTGGGATCGGGAGGTGTTGTGTGTGCAAGGTGATGTCTACCCTTGACGTCTAGCTAACACCCTTGGATCGATGACTTAATATCATACTAGAAATTCTCCATTTTCTTTTCTAAGGAAAATATTTTTTGAGGTAAACGCCGTTCCATGGATGATTCAATTTTTCTCCATCGGCGTTGGTTAGCTCATATGCATTGCCTGGATATTTTTCAGTTATAACAAAAGGCTCTTCCCAGTTAGGTTGCAACTTGGAGCGGGGACCACCCGGCTTAACGAATATACGTTTAACTACCATCTCACCGATTTCGAACTTTCTCTCTACCACCCTCTTTTGATAAAACCTTTTCAATCGGTTCTGATAAGTCCGGGCATGCTCGGAAGCGGCCAACCTTCTTTCATCTAGGAGTTCAAGTTGTGCAAGGAGAGAGTCTCGCCTCTCATCGACGGGGATGTCCCTATCGAGTTGAACTCGGAGTGATGGAAGGAGTACTTCGTACGGGACCACCGCTTCCATCCCATATGCGAGAGCATACGGGGTTTGACCGGTGGGGGTCCGTACGGAAGTACGATAAGCCCATAGGGCATCTATAAGCTTATACGGCCGGTCTGCGAACTTGCTAGACTTACAGGTTTTCTTGATGATTTTAATCAAAGTTTTGTTGGTGGCTTCTGCTTGACCATTGCCTTGCGGGTAATAAGGAGATGAATGATGCAATGCGATGCGGTACCTGTTGCAAAGATCACGCAGATCGTGAGAGAGAAATTGCGGTCCGTTGTCGGTGACGATGTCGCTGGGTATCCCAAACCTGGCGATGATGTTGCGTTTGATGAAGGAGCACAGTGTTGATGCCTTGATCTCCACGAACGCTTCCGCTTCTGCCCACTTGGTGAAGTACGGTGTTCCCGTCAGGATGAACGATTTGGAACGGATTTCAGAGTTAAGATCACTTAGAGGGCCAATGATATCGAAAGCCCACATGGCGAAGGGCCATGGGGCATGAATAGGATGAAGGGAAGATGCGGGAGAATGAATCTTGTCGGCATGGAGGTGGCAAGAATGACAGGGCCGGACAAAGATGGAGCAATCCTCTTCTAGGGTTGGCCAATAATACCCCTGCCTGATGATTTTCTTGGCAAGAGCTTGAGCATTGACATGGCCCCCACAGACCCCGGAATGTGCTTCCTTAAGCACCAATTCTGCCTCTTCTTCATCAACGCATCTCAATAAAATTCCGCTTAGGCTCCTCTTGTAGAGCACCCCTCCTAGGATGGTATACCTCGGGATACTCTCCCCGATGGCCTTCTTTTCTTTTGCATTTGATCCAGGTGGATATGTCCGATCTTGACAATACCTTGCGATCTCATCAAACCAAGGCCTCTCACCCTCATCTAACTCTTCCAACTCGACTAGAGAAACTTCCTCTTTCTCGCTCTAGATATTCCTTTCTACCAAATCTCTCCTTGACTTTTAGAAATCGCCCATCCTTAATCGCCGGCATCGACCTTCTACGGACATGAATAGTCCGCACTCGTCTACCTAGCGGGACCGATAGGGATGAAGCTAAGGAGGCAAGGGCATCGCAAGGATGTTCTGAGCTCGAGGAACATGGACAAAAGTGAGTTTGGAAAAGAGTTTGATGTAGCAAGAGGTGAGTTCTTGGTAAGGTTTGAGGTTTGGATGAGAAGTTCGGTATTTGGTTAGGACTTGGCGGAGGATTAGTTGGCTATCACCTATCACCCTCAATTCCGTGGCACCATAGAAATGAGCGGCCTCCAGCCCGGCCAGCAAGGCTTCATATTCAGCTATATTGTTGGTTGCTGGGAAGTCAAGCCGAAATGCCCGTGGAATGGTGACACCCTCGGGTGATAGAAGGACGATTCCTATTCCCTTACCGTGTGAATTCGAGCCCCGTCAAAATATAATGTCCAAAGGTGGGAAGATCGAATCAACATTAGTTCGTCATCCCGGAGCTCCGATTGGACCGGGTCAAAGAGGGGTATAGGGTGATGGGCTAGATGTTCGGCAATGGCATAGCCCTTAATCGCCTTCTGGGGGACATAGGTGATATCAAACTGGGAGAGGAAGCTCTGCCAACGACCTAACCGATCAGTTAGAACAGTTTTCTCCAGAAGGAACTTGATGGGATTGATGCGGGCAATGAGATTGACCTCATGAGCTAAGAAATAGTGTTTAAGCTTCTGAACTACCCAGACTAGTGCAGCACAGGTCTTCTCCACTACAGTATACTTCTGCTCACATGGATCAAAGATCTTTGACAAATAGTAAGTTGCCCTCTCTTTCCCTTCTTCATCAACTTGTGCAAGGACTGCCCCAAGAGAATTTTCCAAAACCGAGATATATAAAACTAAGGGCTTGCCAGGGACTGGTGGTCTAAGCACAGGGGGACTAGCCAGGTACCTTTTCAAACCATCGAATGCATCCTGGCACTTCGAATCCCATTTGAACTCGGCCCCCGCCTTGGTCAACTCATAGAAAGGTTTACACCTTTGGGAGTGTTGTGAGATGAACCGGCGGACAACCGTAGCCTCCCGATTAGTCCTCGAAGTTCTTTCATATTTCTCGGAGGAGGCATACCAATGATTGCCTTGGCCTTCTTCGGGCCCATCTCTCTGCCCCTTCTACCCACTACGCACACCAACAGTTTTCCCGAGGATCCTCCAAATGTCCATTTCTTTGGCTTCATCTTCAATTTATATTCCCTAGCCCTTTGCAAGACCTTTCTTACCACTTCAGGATGCTCTTTTCGGCTTTTGGACTTAACGACCAGGTCATCCACGTACACCTCTACAAGGGTATGCATCATGTCATGGAAGATAGCCATCATTGCCCTGCGATAGGTAGCACCGGCATTCTTCGGTCAAAGGGCATGATGACATAGCGAGGTTCCCCAAGGTGTGGTGAACGAGGTCTTCTCTGGTCCTCTTCGGCCAATCGGATTTGATTATATCCCGAGAATAGCCATCCATGAACGACAACATCTCGAATCCGGCGGTGTTATCAACTAGTACGTCAATATGAGGGTAGAGGAAAGTCATCTTTAGGACACGCTCGGTTCAAGTCCACGAAGTCTATACAGATCCGAACTCGGCCATCCTTCTTCATGACGGGGACTATGTTTGCCACCCATTGCGGATAAAGGACGACCTTAATGAATCTTGCTTGATGTAACTTGTCGACCTCTTCTTTCATCTTAAGTGCAACATCGGGGTGGAATCTCCTTAATTTTTGCTTGACGGGGTAACTCCAGGGTTTCAAAGTTAGACGATGTTCAACTAACGAGTTGTCTAACCCCGGCATGTCTTCGTATGTCCATGCGAACGTGTCCTTATATTCTTCAGGAAATTTTTAATCAAACTACGTTCCTCGGTGGGAGTGAGGTTTGCGCTTAGGAGGATTGTCTTGGGATCTTCCGGCGTTCCGAGATTCAATTCTTTTGTCGGTTCATCCACCGTGGCTAATGGTTCTTCAAATCTTTTAAGTCCGGATGTATACGCATCAGCCAAGTCCTCAATTCCATCCTCGAAATCGGTATCTTTTTTCGATAAGACCTCGTAAACTCCCGGTGTATGATCTACATTGAATTCATCCTCATATTGGATCTCATTAAGTTTGGATAGCATTTTCCAAAAACCTTGGCAGTACTTGCACATTCCTTGCATTTTTGAGCTATTTGTTGGAGATATCTTTCACGGCACACGTTTACCTCGAATTTTCTTCTTTCCTATCCTAACTACTCCTAAAGAAGACGGAATTGAAAAGGTGGTATTAACGATGGGTGAAGGATCGAGCGGTCGATCGGTGAGGTGGAGAAGAGGGGTCCCGGGTTGGGAGCACCCTCCGAGACAAGTAGCGACGTCTCCTCGATGGAAAAGTGAGTTTGCGAGAGGACGTTTTTTTTTGGGTATTTTGGGTATTTTCAATAACAAAAAGGGAATGAGCCGATGGGGCTCGAGCAGAAATCGAAAGCTTAAGTAAATGGGAGAAAAATGGGCTCGCGGGCCCGATGATAACAAGAAATGGGGAGATAGGCCCAAAGCTGGTGAAAAGATCTAAGGGGCACGTGGGGCCAAATGGTGGGCACGCGGGCCCAGGCGAGGAAAATGAATCTAAAGGGCACGTGGGCCCGACTGGTGGGCATGTGGGCCCAAGGTTGTTGGATTGGAATGGGCATAGAAGCCCAGTGGAGTGAGAAGATTTAAATGGGCTCTCAGGCCCATTGATCAGTTCAGGTGGCCATTTTGGCCCAAATGTGGGAATTGGGCTAGATAGCCCATCAAGCGAATCCAAGAGGGATAGAGTGAGGATTTTGAAATACGTGACCGTAGGATACGGTTCACGCGGGATGTTGTTTGGAGGTGGGTTCGAGTGGACAAGTTGTTTAGAGATGGACTTGCCCTTGGTCGGTTCTTCCTCCTCTATGAACAACCGGGCTAAAGATGAACTCGGAGTTGTCCACCTCCTCCTCTTGCTCTGGTGCCTTCTTCCTCTTATTTGGTTCTTCTTCTTTGTCCCCGGCCATCATCATGGTCTCCCCTTTAATAAAGAATTTTGGAGTCCCATGGCATTTTTTGGCCGGTAGACCATCCGCGGAGTGAGCGGGCTCATAGCCAAGCCCGTGTCTCTTTGGTCTTCGTACGGCTTCAATGGGGTGCACAACCCCTGCGGCTCCTTTCAGCCCCTTTCCTGGGCTGATAGCCCATCCCTTTCATCATCCGCAACGCAAGCGAATCTGGAGGCGTCGTTAACATCATGACCTCGGGTAGCTCTGGAGTAGAAACCAACGGCTGGACAGATTTTCATATTGGTAGTGCAGAAGAGGGGTCATCCACGACATTCAGGATGGGGATGGTGGTTACTTTGATCACCTGGCCCTTGTATGGGAACTTCGGACAACGATGATTAGTGGAGGCAACGGCTCCTATTGCCTCAAGGTACGGGCGTCCCCAAAATAGCTTTGAATGTAGGGTCCGAGTTCAGAACGTGAAACTCGGTGGTGACGGCACGGCCCGAGCCCTACTTTCAATGTAACCACCCCTCGTGCGCCGCTTCGGGAGTTGTCATATGCGGTCACCGTGACGGCGAAGGCTCGATTTCTTCATCGGAGATGCCGCAAAGTTGCAATGTTTCTGGCGGCATGACATTTATGGATGCTCCGGTGTCAATCAAGCAAGACTTGATCTCCACGCCTCGGATGACTGCGCAACGCGCAAGGCGTACTTTCGATCTCGGCCGTGCCAACTCCTCCTGTGTAAAGGTGAGTGCCGGATGTTCACTCCTCGGGGTCGGGACAGCAATGATCTTCTCGGGCGGGAGGTCCCTCATTGACCATGACCCGCTGTAAGTATTGTTGCAAGATGTCACGATGATTCTTTGACCTCTTTATCGGCTCCGGAATTGAAATCCGTGCCGGCATTTTGTCCAAATGTTTTAATAGATCATATGCCGTGCCGGGCAGCGGTTCTTCCACTACCTCCTCTTACGCTTGCTCCTCGTGGTTGTATCCCGGCGTGGGGGAAGACCCTTTGGAACATCCTCCCGCTACGAAGTACTGGCGCCAGGGTGGTAGGGGGAAGTGGTGATGATGGTGATGGTAGGGTTGGTTGGTAGGTTGAGGAGCCCATGGTAGGTAGGGGTGGTGAGGATCGGATGATGAGGGGTCGTGGATTGGTGGAGGCCGGTATGTTGGGTGATGGTTGGGGTGTTGGTGGTGATGGTCTAATGATGAGGGGCCGTGGGGTGGCAGTGACTGGTAGATTAGGTGATGTCTGGGTGTTGGTGGCGGTCTAATGATTAGACGCCGTGGAGGATTAATGGTGGTTGGTGGGTTAGGTTGGGGTGATGGTTGGGGTGCTTGGTTGGGAGACGGGTGGCGGTCTAATGATTAAGCGTCGTGGAGGGTTAATGGTTGGTGAGGGTAGTGGTGTTTGGATAGTTTGTGGGCTGGGGGCAACTCTCGGTATGGAGAGTATGGTGCGGTTTGTAGGTGGGGTCGGTATGGCGGGCATGGAGGTGATTTGATCCTCGACACCGCCAACCACAGGGAATGGTGGGTTGACTCCTCGATGGCGGAGTGGACGAGGCCGAGTCGTTGGTTTGGTGGTGCTGGTGCCGGTGCTTGTACGGGTGCATGTACCGGTAGCGGATCTTGGACTATGCCCGTGCCGGGTTGCTGTTGTGCTTGTTGTCGCCGTGGTTGATTCTGCCGTGCCTTCATGGCTTGTATAGACTCTCCCATCTGTGCCCAGTCAATGTTTCCCTGATCGTTGAGGTCATGAATGTAATCTTTAAACTGGAAACAGACATCCACCGTGTGCCCAGGATACCGATGGGAAGCGCATGTTCAGCCATCAATGCATTGAAAATGTCGACGAGGGGGAATGGCAGTTGAGGGTAGTATTCTCTCTTGGGTCCCCCCCTCCTAAGTCGGTTGGCTGGTGGTGGCACTTGGTTGTAGGCTTGTTGTGGTGGTGGTGGTCGGTTGTAGACATGTTGTTGTTGAGGCGCTCGGTTGTAGGCATTTGGTTGCCGGGGGCGCCCGGTTGTAGGTGGGTTCTTGTGGTGGTGCTGGGTTGTATGCAGGTTGTTGCTGTGGCTGAGGCGCTGGTTGAGGGGCGGGGGGGTTTTGTTGATTGGGTGGTGGGTTACGGTATTGGCTTTGACGGTACCCACCCTGGTTACCCATGGCATTGATGCTCTCATTATTTACTACCCCTTCGGTGGTGGGTCCTACCGGTGTAGGCTTTCTAGTATTACGGGGCTTGGTGTCGAACGGGTTGATCATGGATGCATCCTTAAGGTTGCGAAGGTTGCGAAGGTTAGGCGTTGTGTTCCCAATGAGCATCCTCACCTGCTCCCCCTCTGAGATGGTATCCACAAGCCTCTCAGCCATTCCCCTCCACCGATCAGCAAATCGGGCAAAGTCCTCATCCGGCCTCATCTTTTCAGCAATTAAGTCGGTTATCGAGCGGTGGCCCCACCCGAGCCTTGTACCTCTGTAGAAGCTTGGTGTTGACAATGTCGAAATCCCCCGCCTCAATGGAATCAAGAGAATAGAACCCGTCAAGGGCGGATCCATCGAATGAGCGACGGAATGGGAAGGCAAGGGCTTTGCGGTGGTTGTTCCAGAATGAGGAGTAATAGAGAAAGCTCTTTAGATGGTTAAAAGGATTACCGGTCCCGTTGTAACGTTGGAAGGCGGTATCTCGAAGGAGGAAGGTGTAGAGCGGGAAAGAGGGGACAGATATTTCAGGGATGGCTTTAGAATCGAGGCGGTGCCTCATCTCTTCGAAGCGCTCATCCATATGGTCGATTTTGTTCATTAACACCTGGGTGAGGCTGGATTCCTGAGCCGCGGGAGCAAAGTGTTTACTTGATTGGGTTGGAAGAGGTGGGTTGGAAACAGGAACTGGTGCAGAATTGTGTGAATGCCCCACAACGGGGTGAGTAGAGACACGGCAAGGTTGCCTAGGAGGAGAGATGATCAAGGGCCTGACTGCCGGTTGGGGTGGTGAGGGGGCTTGATTTCCCTCGATCGGAGCTTGATTGGTGGGCATCTTGCCCTTAGTGGCATATTGGACAATTGCAAAGGCCTCGGGATCAAGGTGAAGAGATAGATCCTTGAGAGCTTGTTCTATAATATGTGAAGTGGATCGGTGAGCAGGATCTTGGACCTCAGGTTCCATCACGGCATTAACATGGCCATCCGGTTGGGCCATGGGTTGCGAAGCTCGTAGTGACCCGTCTCGTACTCCTCTTCTTGGCCGCAGTAGTCCGACATCCCGATGTGTCTTCCGGACCTTAGAGTGGGCATCCTGTCAAATTTCCTTACAAAATGGTTGAAAGAAAGCAAATGAAGGGTGTAAATGCAAAGAGAGTTTTTTTTTGGTTGGTTATGGTTGTTTGTTTGATTTGATTTGGTTTCAATTTTGTTGTTTGGCAAGCAAGTTGAACATAAAAATTAAAGGGATTTTTTTTTTTTTTTAGGTGTTTTGAAAGAGATTTTTTTTTTCTTTTCAATTGTTGTGAGCAAGCAAGTTATGCAAACAAGGTTTTAAAATGACTACTCGACAATTATTGGGTTGAAACCTTAGATTAGATAGATTGTTAGCAATTGTTCACTCAAATTGGGTATGGTTCCTATTGCTTCAATCTTCAAGACCTAAGGTTATCACTCATTCACCACGAGTAGGTACTTGGGTTCTTCGGGTTTGGGAAAGTGGTACAACCGGCCCAATCGTGCGGGAGAGGAATACTCCACCTGATGGGGACTTACGGAGGTCTTGATGGAAACCACCAAATCAACTAGGAAGGAATATCCCAGAAGAGAGGTAAGAATCCACCAAGAAGGTGTTTGGAGGGTGAGGGTGTGTTGGGAGAGAGAGCCCCCGCCTCGAAGGCCCTACGGATCGGAACAAGTCCGGTACCCGATGCAAAGCTAATGCAAAAATGAAAAATGGAGGGTAGAAGGAGAAGAAGCAATCAATATGCAAACATGAATGAAAGCTATTAAATAAGTCAAGCAAGTGAATGCAAACAAGATAAGCAATGAGAAAGTAAAACAAGTGACTAGAAACTAGAAACTAAACTAAAATGTGGTTCGCGCGGGAACCGGCTTGTGTTGGAGTGTTCAAGTGTGGAGAAATCTGAAGTAAAAGTAAAAGGATGGTCCACGCGGGGGCCGAATTGAAAATAAAGTGGCTCACGCGGGAGCCGAGTTTTGGAAAAGTAGGTGGTTCACGTGGGAACCGGTTTTTGAAGGAAAAAGGGGTGGTTCACGCGGGAACCGTTTGTTTGATTGGAAAAAGGAAAGGAGGGCCACGTGGGGCCAATCTAATTGGTGCAAAGGGGTGGTCCACGCGGGGACCGATCTGAAAGTGAGTTGGTTCACGCGGGAACCGAGTTGGAAAGAAAAAGGTGGTTCACGCGGGAACCGGTTTTTTGAAGGAAAATGGGTGGTTCACGCGGGAACCGGTTTGTTTGATTGGAAAAGGAAAGGAGGGCCACGTGGGGCCAATCTAAAGGTGCTGCAAAGGGGTGGTCCACGCGGGGACCGATCTGAAAGTAAGTTGGTTCACGCTGGAACCGAGTTGGAACAGAAAGGTGGTTCACGCGGGAACCGGTTTATAAGAAGAAAAGTGGTTCACGCGGGAACCGGACTGAAATTAAAGACAAGAAATCAAGTCCACATGGGGGACAATCTTAAAGGAAGAGTAATCAGCAAGTTTTTAAAAGTAAATTGACATGGAAAAGGGTAAAGGACAAGCCGGTTCACGCGGGAACCAAGTCGGAAAACAACTAGTTGCACGGATCAATCAAGCTAGCACGGTTGAAGACATTGGTAATCCCACCGTGGTCGCCAAAAAGCTGTCGACTCCAGAAACGGGTTCCGGATCGGCACCTCAAGAGAAGGTGAAAGATGGATGGAATTGGGGAAAGAAAAGGGGAGTGAATCGGAAAACACTCGGAAAGCGGGAAAGACTCCTCACTCGGTCCCACACTCACATTGATCCCCGAACTTTCATCTCACGGCGTCGCTCGAGCACCGGAGATGGTTCGGGTCATGTGGGAGGAGAGTGAGGAGGATATGAATTTAGAACATGAATAAAAATAAAGTGTGGTCGCTGAGGAGCCGCGGGCTCCGATTTATGTAATGGAAAGAGAAAGAAGTTGACCGTGTGTACCTTAGCGTGGGAGAAAGGGATGTGAGTTCAACCTTCTTCTTCTTCGGCCGGCCGATGAAGAAGAGTCTCCAATCCAATGCTAGCTTGATCAACCTGTGCAACTAGAACAATGAACCAAGTGAAGAGTTTGGTTAGACTTGTGAAGTGTAGTAACTGTAGAGAGAATATGAGAGAGAAGCAATTGGAGTCGAACTCACCGGATTGGGGTGAGTCCTAACCCCTTTTTTTGTGTTTTTGATGATGTAAAAATGATGTAAATGAACTAAAATATGCTTTAAAACAGTAAATAAACAGAATTAATGGAGTTTAGAAAGCTTATGGAATGATTTGGCTTGAGTTGAAGCCGAGTTGGTTGAAAACAGCCGGTTCGGGTAGCTTGGTACCCTTCTGGCGCGACTTTGGTGCAGAGGATGTTACGGACGACCCCGATGTCGGAATTGAGTGCCGTTTGTTGGAGTAGACGGAGGACTCATAGAAGAAGAGTTCCTATGTTTATGACTTCTCCGAAATCCTCCTGTAGAAGTCAGTAAAAATTATGAAAGTGGGCGGATATCAAAAACAGAACCTGGATGCGCGCCCTCAGTGTAGCAACCGCCACGAACAAACGGCAAGTCGGAATGGAGTGCCGTCAGTTGGGGACGAAAGAGGACGAAGAGAGGAACAATTTGTATGTTGAAGACTTTTGCAGCAGAAGCCTCGGATTTTCTCCAGAAGTCGATGAAGATGGTTGATGAAGAACACCCGGATCGAGCCTTCTCCTTCACCTCGGGATCGGTTTCTTGACTTCGGATCGCCTGACGTCGGGATGGCTTTGGAGAAGAGCTTGGACGACCTTGGGACGAGCTAGGCACCGGGGTTCAACCTTGGTTCGTTGAGAATGGCCCTCAATTTATAGGGGAAGAGAGCCGGTGTAAAATTTAGAAACTGGATGTACCGCGCCCCCGCGTTTCAAAGGAGACGAGGGCGCGCAGGGCGCGCCCTCAAACCAAGGGCGCGCAGGGCGCGCCCGGGGCGCGTCCGCGCGCGCCCCGTTTCAAAGGGGGCGGGGGCGCGTCTCGGCGTCTCACTCGCTAAAAATCGACTCGAAACTTCCGGAAATTGCTAAAAATCAACTTGACATACGTAACGCGCCCCGAACCGGGGGTGCGGTACAAATAAGTGAAAATCCTCGCCCGGAAACCTTCCAAAAACCCGGGTTTAGAAGGTGCTAATCGGGGTAATTTCCGACGAAAGCAACTGACCGCGCCCCCGCCTTTCAAAGGAACCGGGGGCGCGCAGGCGCGCCCCAGCTTTGAGGGCGCGCAGGGCGCGCCCTCGGCTGAGGGCGCGCAGGCGCGCCCTCTCCTTTCAAGCGGAGCGGGGGCGCGGTACACTCTCTCTCCTGCGCGCGTGTTCCGCGAGCCGTATCTTGCAAACCGGATGTCCGATTCGGCTCCCGTTTGTCGCGTTGGAAAGAGGGCCTTCAACCGCACCTCCTCAAGTTGGTAAACCAGCCGCATGACTCCCGATATGTTCGTACGGGGCTTTCTACCGGTTTACCCTCTCGCGGAAAGCCGAAACCCAGAGCGAAGATCCGAAAGAGCACGGTTCCGGTCGAGAAATCTCGGGTCAACTCGGGATGACTTGAAATGATGACCGAACAAGTCCGGTACGATCGGACAATCCGAAGTCATCGAAAAACCGAGATTAACCCGAGTAACGTGAATCGAAAGCCGTAATGTACTCGCGAAACCCTAAAATTGACCGAACCGGCCTTATAGCCCCGTTGATAAAATATACGGCTAGAATCGACCCGGATGACCTGAAAAGACCCGGTGATGACCGGAAAGGCCTAACATGTGGTCCGGCATAGCCGTGTCAGCACAGATCGAAAAAGCCGTAACGAAAGCCGTCATTGACCGACGCCTACCGACATGACTTCTCGGAAACCCCCGAATGTTACGGAACACATGCGGGACTCCCGAGACCTTCAATTATGGACCATTCAAGGTCGGTCATCCAGCAAGCTTCATATTTTTACTGTTTACGTGCGGCTCTCGCTTGAAGGTTACGGCATTATTCCGGAAATCTTCGGTCCATTCTCAACTTACAAGGGGCTCCACCAATGTCCTTAGCTCATCTCCACGAGGTAGTCCGGATCAGATAACGGTCAGATAAAGATATCGCCTATGGAATAAGAGTCTAGGGCTCCGAATCAGGCCAATTTGGCGTGTCTACACTAGGCCCTGGGAGCATGTGACCTGGGACCCTGGCGCATGGGACTATTTTTGCGCGTCCTTCTTCCGGAAGCCATTGCGAACACTCCCGAACTCGGAATTCGACGCCATTTGTTGCATTGGAAAGATAACAGGCTGAAGAAGCTTGCTATAGCATCGGATCAGTCATCAAACCCACCAAAACTTCAGAATTTTGTCCGGAAGTTAGGGCAGTGAACAGAAGATCCGATATAGGTCAAAATGACTCCGATGGCAAACCGGAAATGCACGATATGCAACAAAATTTGTCCGGGGTGTGAATATGACCATAACCTTCAATGCATGATCATTAGGCATTGGTCATTCAGCCAATTTTCGTGTTTACATGATTTACATGTGGCTTTCGCTCAAAAATTACGGCTTTTTGCGGAAAACTTTGGAAAGCATCCGATTTCATTCGGCGAAGCTCCAAATCAACTTTAAAAGACCCGGCATCATTATAAGGTCAATCATACATGTTACCCTATAAAACATGAGTTTTATGCTCTGAATTAGGCGAATTTGGCGTGTCTACAGATGGTAGTCTGACAATCTACTTAAAGGAGGGGAAAATATAGAATAGAGAGGTTATGAGAGAGAGAGAGAAATAAGAGAGAGAATATACCGCGGAGGGGGGGGGTATACCGGCGAGGTGACGACCAAGCATGCGGGGGTCAAAGGCGGCCACTCGTGCGCGAGCGAGCGGGGCGGTAGGTGGTGGTGGTCAACACCACACGGGGAGGGGGCGGCAGCGCTCGGGTCAACGAAGGCGGTGACATCGCATGGTGATGTCAGCGAGGGGGTGGTGGTGGTTGCCGCGGGTGGAAGCGGTCGCACGGGGCCACAACGACCGAGGCAGCACGATGACTGGCGACACCGCGGGCGGTGTGCTGGTGGCCGCGTGGGAAGGCAGCGATGCGATCGAGGGCGGCTGGGTGGTGCGTGGCGCTGTTGCAGGGGCGGCGCGAGCGACCGGGTAGCGTGCAAACGCGGCACCAAGCGAACGACGAATGGCGAGCAGCAACAACGTGGAAAAAGGGAGGCGACAATGCGAAAGGAAAAGAAGAAGAGTAATGCAGAGATAAAGGGAAAAATGGCAGATGTAGGAGAGGAGAAAGAAGCAGCAGTAACCATACGATTAGGGCTGCAGGAGGGAGGAAAAAAATGGAGAGGAGTAAAAATAGGGTAACGATGAGAGAGAGAAAATTATAATAAAAATATAATAAATATTATTTAATTTATTAATAATATCATATGTTACAATCTACCCTCCTAACAAAAATTTTTGTCCTCAAAAATCCAATCGAACTCACCGAATAGCTGCGGGTAAAGATGCCTCATCTCCTCCTCCACTTCCCAAGTCAACTCTTCCGAAGAATGATGCTTCCAAAGAACTTTGACCATCGGAATCAGCTTCCTCCTCAATTGCTTCACCATCCGGTTCGTGATCCAGATCAGCCTCTCATCAAAGCTCAAATTCAGCTGCACATTGATTTCCTGGAAATCTATAACATGGGTCAGATCTGATATGTACTTTCAAAGTAGAGAGACGTGGAAAACTGGATGTATCCTCACCATAGCCGGGGGCAAAGCTAACCTGTAAGCAACCTCACCAATACGTCTCACAATATGAAACGGGCCCACATACCTTGGATTCAACTTCCCATGCCGACCAAACCTGATAACTCTTTTGGAAGGAGAAACCTTCAAAAATACATGGTCACCCACTTTGCGCTTCAAATCTGCATAACTCTTCTGGAAGCTCTGAGCTATAAGCAACTTCTGGTGACTCAATCTAACCTTCTCCTTGCTATCTTGCACCTAGTCTGGCCCAATAAGACTAGGGTCTCCAACCTCTTCCCAACAAAGAGGTGATCTGCACAGTCTCCCATACAATGCCTCAAACGGTGCCATGCCGATGCAAGAATGAAAGCTATTATTATATGCAAATTCAATAAGTGGCAACTGCAAATCCCAACTATCCTACCATTCCAGTGCTCTAGCCCGCAATATGTTCTCCAATGTCTGAATAGTACACTCTGACTAACCATCTGTCTGAGGATGATAAGCTGAGCTAAACTTGAGCTGAGAGTCCAAAGCATCTTGTAATCCTTTCCACACCCTTCTAGTGAATCTGGGATCTCTATCAAATACAATAGAGACTAGCACACCGTGGTACTTGACCACACCATCAAAGTACAATCTCACCAAGCTCTCTATCGGCTGGGCTTCCTTAATAGGTAAGAAATGTGCTGCCTTGGTGAGTCTATCCACCACTAACCATATGGCATCATGCTGCTTCTTTGTCTTGGGCAAACTAGTGACAAAGTCCATGGTGATATGCACCCACTTCCACTCTGGAATCTCTAGTGGCTGAAGTGGTCCTGCTGGCTTCCTATGCTCTACCTTCACCTGTTGACAAATCAAGCATCTAGATACATAATCAGCAACATCTCTTTTCATACCTTCCCACCAGAACTGCCTCCTAAGATCTTGATACATCTTTTTTGCCCTGCATGAATAGCATATTCAGATCTATGAGCTTATGCCAATATATCATGCCTTAACTCTTCATCATTCGCCACACACAACCTTCCTTGGTGCCTGATTGTACCATCTTCATACTTGGACACATCTGGCCTTCTGACTAAGTCCTGCATTGCCTGATTCCTAACTTGAGCTTCTTTCACCCTGTCTACCAATGCTGACCCAATAGAAAGCTGTGCCATGAAAGACGTCAAGCTATCCACTGCCCTTCTTGGTGCACAATCAATCAACAACCCCATGCTTTCCCATGCCTGGTGCAACTGCATGGCCATCATCTTCTTCCTGCTAAGTGCATCCGCTACAACATTAGACTTCCCTGGATGGTAGTTTAGGCTAAAGTCATAGTTCTTCATGTACTTCACCCACCTTCTCTGCCTCAGGTTAAGGTCTTTCTGAGTGAAGATGTATTTCAGACTCTTATGATCAGTGAATATTTCAAAAGTTTCATCACATAAGTAATGCCTCCACACCTTTAAGGCATAGACCACAACTACCATCTCTAAGTCATGAACAAGATAATTCTTCTCATGGGGCTTCAATTTCCTAGAAGCATAGGCAACAACTCTATCATGCTGCATAAGCACACAGCCCAAGGCAACCCTAGATGCATCTGTGTAGACAACAAAACCCCCTGAACCAAAAGGTAGCACTAGAACAGGTGTCGAGGTTAGCTTCTTCTTCAAGCATTGGAAGCTCTCATCACACTTCTATGTCCATTTAAATCCTCATTTCTTGGTCAAAACAGTCAATGGGGTTGATATAGCTGCAAACCCCTTAATGAACATGTGGTAGTAGCCTGCTAAACCAAGAAAACTCCTCACCTCAGTGGGGTTGGTAGGCCGCTCCCAATTATGCACTGTCTCCACCTTGCTTGGATCAACCTGCACACCTACCTCAGAGATAATATGGCCCAAAAAGTTAACACTCTTGAGCCAAAAGGCACACTTACTGAACTTCACATAAAGTTGATGCTCCCTCAAAATTTGCAAAACAATTCTCAAATGTTGACAATGTTCATCATCACTAGCAGAGTATATCAGAATATCGTTTATAAACAAAATCACAAACTGATCCAGATACTCTCTGAAAATCTAGTTCATCAGACCTATGAATGTTGTAGGTGCATTGGTAAGGCCAAAAGGCATCACCAAAAATTCATAATGGCCATATCGGGTCCTGAACGCTGACTTGGGAATGTCCTCCTTCCTAATTCTCAATTGGTGGTAACTTGATCTCAGATCAATTTTTAAAAATATTCTAGCATTCTATAACTGATCAAATAAGTCATCAATGCGAGGCAAAGGATATTTATTCTTGATGGTTAACTGGTTCATCTTCCTATATCAATGCACAATCTCAGTGACCCATCCTTCTTCTTGACAAACAACACTGGTGCACCATAAGGTGACACACTAGGATGAATAAAACCCAGATCTAGTAACTCTTCTAAATGTTTCTTCAGCTCTTTCAGCTCTACAGGTGCCATCCTATAAGAAGCAATAGAAATATGGGCAGCCCTAGGGACAAAATCAATGGCAAAATCAATGTCCCTAGGTGATGGCAAACCTGCAACTCATCTGGAAATACATTTGCATACTTATTCACTACTGCTACATCCCCCAATGCCAAATTAACTCCTGACTCATCAACCTTGGTGACACAAGCCAAATAAGCCTCACATTGGGCACCAATCAACCTGGAAGACTTCAATGCAAAAATCAACATCTTGGACCTGCCAAAACTAGGACACTTATAGAAGAAAGTGTCACCCTCAGGTATCTGGAAAATCACTCTCTTATTGAAGCAATCTAGGATGGTGTGGTGATGCTATAGCCAATTCATCCCAAGGATGACATCAAAGCCTTCCATCTCAAGCACGAACAAGCATGCCCTCAAGATATTGATAGAAATGTATGCCCTACAAGCCAATCATATATGATATGATTCGACATTTCTAGAAATATCTCATTCAATTAATCTGGCAAATCTTCATTATAAGCTCTTATTAGATTCGAATATCATAACGAAGTCCTTGATAAAATACAATGATGATTAAATCATGATGAGATCATGATAATGATATTGATCATCTAGAGGTATTTGATCCAAATGTTCCTAGTCATAGGATACTTGAGATGGGACATCAAGGATCCGGATAGACTAGTGTATGTGATGTCTTCTCTTGTGATGAGGATGACCGATCTCATTGGTCATTAGTGTGGAGACACTGAGATACACATACAGGTGCTCATTAGTTGAATGAGTTCACTGAACTGACCAAATTAGAAACCCTGAATGGTATCTTACCGAACTGTCTATCAGGGTTTTCTATCATCACGATTGCATAGTTGGACCTTTGACCTGAGTCACCAAAGATGCCTTGTTGGGTGGAACTTGTGCTTTGACCATTGACTTATGGATCACTATTTAGATGGTCCAGTATAGCAATGGATCGGGTACAAGGAAAATCCGATGGAGGCAATTGAGCGGATAACAAGGGATCGTCCACTCTCGGTAAGTAAGAGTGAATGTCCTATGGGATAGTACTCTAAATCCCTGGCCAGGGTAGATAGGATAATTGGAAAAATAGTTTTTCAATTGATCTAATTCCGAGTACATGATCCTATAGAGTCGGTACACTAAGGAGTTGACAGTCGATGCTGTACTCCTTTCCGACCGGGACATTGGATGGATGAGGGTTTATATCCATGTGGTAACTGATGATGGAAAGGCTCAATGGAGATGAGATTATTCCCATAGCCATTTGGGATCATGGGATGTGGCTTGTACCCTTCATGATCGGTAGGCCGATTAATCTGTTATCGAATAATGGATTTAATTAAATTAAATAGAATTATTCTATTTTATTTAAGCCTCAACCAAATAGGCTATTGGGCCTAGTGGGTCACACACAAAATAACTTATCCACAAGTACAGGGGCAAGGGCGTAATTTATGAAGATTTTGGGTTTTTTATGAAAAATTCCATAATTCTCTATAAATACTAATGGTTTCAGCCAAACCCAATCAAGCCAAGGGTGAAAACCACGTCCCTAGACTCCTCCCTACCTCCTCCTCTCTCTATAAGGTGTCCATGGTCGATGGAACTCCGTTCGGGAAGAGTTCTCGAGGCCGGCGCGAAGGGAGAACCTGCTGTGGATGAAGTTCGTGTGGATACTGCTGGAGACCGGACACTTGAACGGTTTGAAGAGCTTAAGAAGCTCATCTCCTTCCTCTTCATGGGATTATATGAATCCCTATCAGGTATATTCGAACCCGATTTGATCGGTTTTCGATTTTCGTCGTTCGGTTCTGATTGAGACGGATTCTAAAGGAACCCATAGGAATCGTCGCTTCCGCTGCACCAAACTTTTATGGACGATTTCTTACAGATATAACCACTAATATCTATATCACATTGAGGCATACAATAAGACACATCTACTGACTTCCTAGAAGGCATACTCACACTGACTGGGCTACACTTATCAACCTCATGTTTACAATACTTGAACAGAAATGTAGCAAATCGAAAGGAAATAAAGGATCCATAGCACTAGAATCAAATAATACTCTAGCATGGTATCCAGCAACTAAAAGAGTACCTTCTGCCACATTAGCTGCCTCTGGAAGATCTTGATGCTCCATCGCAAATACCCTAGCCCGAGCACTCCGTGGTGGTTATGGTGCTCGCGGTGCTCGAGATGCTGGAAACTACCTCTGTGGTGGTGGTGCTCGCTGCAGGGGTGCTGGGCGCTGAGGAGGTGTTGGAAGAGAAAGCTGTGGATGGCGAACCTCCTCTCTAATCTGAGTTGATGTTGCTGGTGGTTTTGCACCCCTAGCTCTGCTAGGACACTCTGCCAACATGTGACCCTGCTGGCCACACCCAAAACAAGCCATGGTCCTACGGTAGCAAACACTGCCAGGATGGTACCTCCCACAAATGCCACATGCCATGTCAACCTCTGGCATCTTCTTCTTACGATCTACCCCTATTGGGGTAGAGCACGTGCTGGTGCCCTCTGGTACTGAGAAGGCTGCCTATATGCTCCCAAGCTCTGCTCCACCCTGCAAGCTGCCTCGTATGCTGTAGTCATGCTGTGCCAATTCTTGGAGGCCAACCTATCTCTAATAGCTCCACGAAGTCCATCAATGAATTTCTTGGCTTTCTCACGCTCATCCTCACACATGTTAGGCGCATAAGCCTCAAACTCTACAAACCTACTCTCATAGTTCATCACTGACATGCTGCCCTGCTCAAGTAGCAAAAACTCTTGCTTCTTCTCATATCTGATGTGCATGGGGATATACTTATCCTTGAAGACTCTAACAAAGTCTTCCCAATCTATCTCAGCCTCTAACACCTCATCATAATGGGTGTGGAGTAAAGACTCCCACCAAGCTCCTATGGAATGTGATAGCATGTGCACGGCAAGGCGGACCATGTCCTCAGGTGGACACTGCATGGCCCTAAAAATCTTGCCCACTTCCCTTAGCCAATTTTCTGCTACTGCAGGCTCCCTCTCACCATGGAATACTAGTGGACTCAGCCTCTTGAACTCCTCCAGGGTGCTGATCTATGGTCGTTCTGCCCTGACATTCTGCTACTATGCTTGTGCCCTCCCTTGCTAAGCCTGGTTCTGGGCGTGAACCATCTAAAAGAGCTCGTGAATGACACCAAGGATGCTGGCTGCATCTAGTACCTAGCCTCCACCTTGCACTGGTTCCTGACCTCCACCCTGACCCTGCACTGGTACCTAACCTCCACCCTGACCCTGCACTGGTACCTAACCTCCACCCTACACTAGGTCCTGCTAGCGACGACCCTATTGGTCCCCATTCATCTCTGGAACATTTTGTGCATCACCATTTGCACGCCTACGATTGTAACCCCAGGCCATCCTGTTCCAAGAAATAAACATCCAATTAGATAATTCCAACACATAGCTTCCAATAAGGAAATAGATCTAAATCTCATCTTGAATACAAAATCAACTTGATCCAAATTAAATATTGTTCTCCTAAATCCAAATAATGCATCTGGGCAGATCTAGAAGGATCTTCAGGCCGGAAGAATGCTCTGATACCAACTCTTGTCACGACTCGAAAAATACAAATATGTAGCCGAAATAATCCATAATATCGAGATAGTTTAGGAAAACAAAATAATTCCACCACATAGGTCTAAAACAATTTAAACAACCTGCAATACTCACTCAACTTAAATAATCCACAAAGTGCTATCGTAAAATCACATCCGATCGATAACGAGACTCAACACCGAGTCAACAAACCACTACAAAGTCAAACCAAATAGCTAATAGGACTCAACACATAGTCCAACTGACATCTATAAAGTCAAACCAAGTAGATAACAAACCATTAGCAGGTGGGAAGCTCAAACAACCTAAATGTAAATGACGATCACTCGTCACCGAACTCCTCGTCCTCTGGATCCTCGAGTGGCTCCGGATCCTCACCAATATCCTCCTTGTAATCCTCACCAAAGTCCTCCTCGAGAAGAGGCTCCTCGAAATTTGTTGAAAAATATTAACAACTGAAGGGGTGAGTCACCAAAGACTCAGAAGGAATTACACCTGCACTACCTAACTATACTAGTGATTTCTATTGATAATAAATATATATTAATCCTAAAAGTTCAGATTATAGTACATAGGGTTCAAGCTAATTATATATATTCGATTAAATGATTACAATGTCTTTCTACTACCCCATATGTTAATATGACTCTATATGCACTAAAACCAACACATCCTGCATATTTAACTACTCTAGGTATGCTCACAACACATACACCTGTCATAAAACAAAGGACACCACTAGACCACTAATACAATGTCAAAATGCATAGCTAAATACTTGTCTGATTAAATATCATGCTCTATTTGGACAATGTAGCCATGTCACAAAACTAGCACCAGATTTATCATATAGTAGGAAGTAATATATAGTAACTAAATCCCATAGTACACCTAGGCAGGGGCGTACTTAGGATAAACTGTAGTATCCGGGATCGAATGATGCTCCGGATTCAACTAATCTCCGCTGTTCACGGGCCACTAACATAATCTGATGAAGTAAACTTTCATCACAATGCAGTTCACTGCATTAACCACATCTCACACAATGCAAACATAAAAATAACTTAGACAGTAACCATGAACATGAAATTGGCAATCCAAACATGAAATACATAGAATGACACCCATAATTCTATGCACCACATATTGGCATACCACACCACAATCTAGTATAAACCAGAACCATTCAATCATAAGATGCATTGAAGTCGAATCATGCAAGTGACAACTAAACACATCAATTTGATGATTTGACAATACTATCCATTGCATAAAAGAAACTAAACTAAACTCTAACATCACTATGCTTAAATCTTACATCGGCTTTTTAACAAATCAGGATATACATATTTAAGATTACCACGATGCAAACATGCTAAACTAACTAGATTTAAACACATAAAAACCTATCATGACGACTAATATATATGAACAACTAAATGAATCTAAACATGCATGATTTAAACAAGTTAAACTAACTCTATCTAATTATGCCAATATGCCAAAGATAACCCACTAATTATATCATATTAATCATGGTGATCTAAACATATTTTTATGATTTAATTAATCATATAAAAGTGCTAAGAATAATCGAGATGTCTACCTTTACGGTGATGATGATCGGTGCATGAAATTCTAAGAAAAGCAAACTGGTAGATGAGTATGCCGTGATCACGACGACAATGAAAAATTGAGCTGGATGGTAGTCTGACAATCTACTGGAAGGAGGGGAAAATATAGAATAGAGAGGTTAAGAGAGAGAGAGAGAGAGCAATAAGAGAGAGAATATACCGCGGAGGGGGGGCGGTATACCGGCAGTGTGACGACCAGGCATGCGGGGGTCAAAGGCAGCCGCTCATGCGCGAGCGAGCGAGGCGGTGGGCGGCGGTGGTCAACGCCGCGCGGGGAGGAGGCTGGACACGCGGCGGCCACCGCGTGGCACGTGTGGGCGGGGCCGAAGCACAGCGAAAGCCGTGGGTGGCGACTGTCGTCGCACGGCGACGGCCGAAGGAGGCTGGGCAAGCAGCGACCGCAGTGAGCACGGTCACGCGGGGGCAATGGCGCTCGGGTCAACAAGGGTGGTGACGTTGCGTGGGGACTTCAGCAAGGGGCGGCGGTGACGACTGCTGCGGGCGGAAGCGGTCGCGTGGGGCCGCGACGATCAACGCGGCTCAATGACTGGCGGCGCCGCGGGAGGTACATTGGCAGCCGCACGATTGAGGGCGGCTGGGCGGCGCGCGGTGCTGTCGCAAGGGCAGCACGAGCGACTGGGTAGTGTGTGACGCAGCACCAAGCGAACGGCGAACGGCGAACGGCGAACGGTGAACGGCGAGCGGCGACAACGTGGAAAAAGGGAGGCGACGATGCGGAGGGAGAAGAAGAAGAGTAACGCCGCGATAGAGGAAAAAAATGGCAGACGCAGGAGAGGAGAAAGAAGCGGCGGCTATACGATTAGGAGTAAAAATGAAAATGAAAATGAGTAAAAATAGGGTAACAGTGAGGGATGAAAAATTATAATAAAAGTATAATAAATATTATTTAATTTATTAATAATCTCATACGTTACAGTGCTCAAATCCGACTCATTTATTTTACACGAGTTCGAGTTCGAGCTCGAGTTTTAACGAGTATGTGAAACTCTTGTTCAAGTTTGGTTCATTTATTAATTGAATTGAGTTGAGGTCGAACTCGAGTAGTAGTTATACTAAAATTCAATTCATATTCAAACTTAAACTATATACAAATTCGTTTATAAAACTCGAAATCAATGAAAATTTATTTGTGAAACTTTAAATTTATCTTATTTACGAAACTCAATGCAAGTTTAAACTCAAAATTTAAATTATTTAATATATTTAAATAATAATATATAATTATTAATAATCATAACTTAATTTTTAAAAATAAATATATAATATAATATTTAATCGAGCTGCTCTTGAGTTTATCGAGTCAAGTAAGTTTGTTCAAATTTGACTCATTTAATAAGTCAAATTTTTTTATTCAATTTTTTTTATTTAATATAATAAAAAAATCAAGTCAAATTTTTATAGCAGTTTGAATTATTTGTGAAATGTATTGCTTCGTTTGCACCTTGGAGACGGCGACAGATCTTCCCTCTCTGGCGGCCTACTCGTCCAAGTACAGAGGCTGGAACAGGTCCCCGTTGGTTGATTCTTGGAAAAAGGGGACGCCCTTCGCTTGTTTTTCTGGAAGTCGTTGCTGGGGATTTCGTATATGGAAAAGTTGGAATCAGAAGCGTGAGAATGACGACATCAAAAAGGACTGATCATCGGTCAGTATGGGAGGAGTATACACACATATATATATACATATATATCTATCTTTGAAAATATTGCTCTCTGTTGGCAGTTGCCCTTCCCCATGTGTCTCATGTTTGACCCGGTCAGGTAACAGGTGTCAACAAAATCACTTCAACATTATTTAAGGCCCTGTTTGGTAACACTATTTGACACCTCTATCATTATCAATTTTAAAATTGATATTTCTAGTAATCACTAAGAAGTGTTTGGTTAGTAATATCAATTTTGAAATTGACAGTGAAAACAAAGCACATTATGTAATACAAGTGTCAACTTGTATCAATTTTGATATTGATACTCCAACCTCTAAAATTATCAATATCAATATTGATATAGTATTAAATTTAAAACTCTAACCAAACGGGCCATAAACAAATACCTTGAATACGAAGACACCTTTTAAAACTAAATGAATAGAAATAACGTTTTTTCTAATTAGATAGTTAGAACCTAAGGCCCCGTTTGGTAACATTATTTGACACCTCTATCATTGTCAATTTTAAAATTGATATTCCTAGTAATCACTAAGAAGTGTTTGGTTAGTAATATCAATTTTGAAATTGATAGTGAAAACAAAACACATTATGTAATACAAATGTCAACTTGTATCAATTTTGATATTGATACTCCAACCTCTAAAATTATCAATATCAATATCGATATAGTATCAAATTTAAAACTCTAACCAAACGGGCCATAAACATGTCTCCTCGCCACAGTTCATGTGCTTTAAGGGAGAATTACCCTATCGTTACTTAATGCCCTGTTTGGTTAGAGTTTTATTTTTAGTACTATATCAATATTGATATTAATATTTTCAAATGTTAGAGTATCAATATCAAAAGTAATACAAGTTAACACTTGTATTACATAATATGTTTTGTTTGCACTACAAATTTTAAAATTGATACAATTAACCAAACACCTCTTAGTGGTTCCTATCAATATCAATGTTAAAATTGATTGTGATAGAAGTACCTAATAGTGTTACCAAACAGGGCGTAATCTAATTAAGTATTAAATTTATCACGAATTAAGAGATTAGATATGAAATTAAGATTTCATATTTCCGGATTAAGTCAAATCTAAGCATAACGTCGACTAATTATGATCTTTATTAAATCTGAAAGATGTTATTGTGTCACGGTTGAAAATTACCATTGACCTATGACTTCCTTTTGTTAGTATATAATTTTTCTTACCAATCTAATTTTATATTGTTTGGTATTATTATTTGGGAATGCTTCATTTGAATACTGATTTTCTCCTATTTGCATCTTTTAATAAATCAACAAGATCCACGAATTAAATAACTTTTTTTTTTGAATTTCACATCTCCAGATGTGGACCAAGGAGTCAAATAGATTTTGGTTTGAGCACTATTTTATTCATGAAACAAGTCAGACGTCCTTGTTCATGTTTAGCTCATTTAAATAATATGTGGAATTCAAATTGATCATTTAAGAAATGATACCAGCTTCTTTGCACACTGATGAAAATTCAAATTTAAGAAAATAAAATGGAAGAGGAAAGAAGTTGGGTCTGAGCTAGTGCAAGGCGATGTTTGATTTGGTCTAACAAGGGTCCGTTTGGTTGAGTGTAAAATGATTGGCCTAGGCATGTTTTTCTAAAAACTAACACCCAGCTCATATTCGGATGATAGAAAAATTAAGGATTAATAAAAAAGTAATCTGTTGACTATATATTTCATCGATTTTGGCATCCAGATATTTAGTCACGATGCCGTTTTCTAGGAAAGGATGATAAAAGTAATTATTAATATAATTTAAAATTTTAAATAATAATATTATGAAATTTTAGTTTTAAGAAAATATTATAATACATAATATTTTAGAGTGATAAATATGATAGATAGAAACTGTAAAAAATAATTTAGTTAACATGTGTATTATTTTATAATTTTTTATATTAAATTTAAAATTGTAAAATTGTTAACGGTAATTTAGGAACAGCTAAATGATTAAAAATAACTTCAAAAACTAATTTATAAATATTTAAATAAAAATATGTTTTAAAAAAATATATGTAACTAAACAATGTATTTTATTTTATATTTTTTTAGAAAAGTTATTACGTAAAATTGTTTAATTTAAAATTATTTTTACATGGATACGGATAAACTCTTACTTATTTTTTATAAAATTATTTTACATAAAATAAAATTATTTTGTTAATTTTCATATTATTTTATAACTATTATTTTATCGTATCAAATTTTAAAACATTAAAATTTAAAGAATGATTTAAAAACATATAAATGAGTAAAAACATTTTTAGAAAAATAATTTACATGCAAACAAATAGTGTAATATATTTTATGTTTTTTAAATAAGGTTATCTGAAAAATATTTTACTTTGATTCTACTTTTCATGAAAAATGATATATCAGCATCCAAATGGTGGAAAGGATTTCAATCTTTATAAAAAAGCTTTTTCATGAAAAGTATATTCAAATATTTTGTTTTTACGGACCCTAACTATACCTGGTTTGGTCAGAGGTTATGGTATTTAGACAAGTTGATAGCATGTCTTAACTAACCTCCAAATTCATCTTTTACTTCTTGATAAAACCCTCTAATTTTCAGACATAATATCTCTATAGAGGACATAATTGTCATATATAATAGAACTTTAAGTAAATACATGAGTGATCGATATGTAAGTACCTTATGCCCTGTTTGGTTAGAGTTTCATTTTTGATATTATATCAATATTGATATTAATATTTTCAAATATTACAGTATCAATATCAAAGTAATATAAGTTGACACTTGTGTTATGTATTATACTTTGTTTGCATTACAATTTTTAAATTTGATATAATTAACTAAACACCTCTTAATAGCTCTTATCAATATCAATTTTAAAATTGATAATGATAGAGGTATTTAATAGTGTTACTAAACATAGCGTTAGTTAAGTTAGGTATTTTTGTCATAAATTAATGTGACACTTATTTTGGTTTAATCTAAAAAATTTAAACTCTTAATTTTATATCTAATCATAATTTTAAGTATATAACTGTATAAAGATATTTATATGTTAATCAGTTTCATATTTACTTATACATATATTGTATATGTTATTTCTATTCTCTACGAAAAATTATATCAAAAAATTTAAAAGTTGAATCACATAAATTATTTTTAAATTTTTATTATAAAATAAAATTATATATACTTAAATATTAAATAAGATATTAGGTCAAAGTGTCTAAAATCATCAACCTCAGATAAAATAGGTTGGTTAAGAGCAATCAAACATGGGTTTGGCATGAAATTAAGAATTTATATTTTTTTTTATTAAGTCAAAACAAATATCGCTTTGGTGGGTGTGCGGAGATGATTATTCTGATCAATAAAAACAAATTAAAGAATCACTTCAAAACCCTGCTCCCGTAATTCGGTCAAAAAGATCCAACTGTGGACTTCAGAATCCTTCGTCCAAACGCTACTCACCAGACACGTACGAGTACGACCTGGATCTCCGTTCTCGTCATCTTCTCCCATCTCGAAGCCATGCGGCAGGCCGTCAGTGGCCGGCCAACGTGTTAGAGACAAGAGAGAGTGGGCTCGTGGTCTGCACGTTGACCAGCCAACCTACGAGGAATCATCACGCGCCACGCGTCCCGCCGTGGTCCCACCGTTCCCTCTCGCCTGCCGCTTCCCTTGGCCGCGAAGCAACCGAGACCATCCTCCCCCTTCTAGAAGAAGCACAGCTGGGATTCTATGTTAATACCCCCTTAAAAATATATATTTTTTGCGTGTATCCTAAAAAAATAAATCAACTTCACTGGCTAACCACTGAACTCCGGCCGGCGTATTATGCCGCTTAAATTTTAGAGTCCGGTGGCGGTGGGTACGATTACGATAGGCGGGTGGGACGGCGCATCCGAAGGACCGAAGATATGTAATTTTATGGGAGTGTTTCATACGAAATAAGTTCTTTATAACAAAAATATAAAAAAATATCTAAGTGATCTGTCATGTTTTCAATTATTACTTTTTGTAAAATAATTTAGGCATGATTGAAATAACAAGAATAAGAAACAACTAAGTTGATTTAGAAGAGAATGATTTAAATATAATTCAGTTGATTCAAATACCATTGATATAAGTGAAGAAGAGAATTTGTGTAATCTACCTCAAATAATTAGATGATTTAATACCATTCACTTTTTTCATATATTATTATACAATAATTTATTAAGAATATTTATAACATTATTCTTCAATCAAACGCCGTGTTTAGCGCCTAACATCGTTGTCGGACGTCGTCTCTCCAGAAAACGCGTTTTCGCCTCCTCCTTCCTTCGGCCCGGTCCACCCACTACGCCGGCCCAACCTTGTCCGGTTCTTCCCTTTCGACGACTTCACGCGGCTTGCTCTGTTCACTTCTCGGTTTCTCGGAAGCACCCCCGAGGCTTTCCTGCCCTTTATATGCCAACTCCCGGTTGTTGGCCCCATCCTCCATTCATCTACCCCTCTCTGTTCACCCGCTCGCTCGTCGGTCCTCCAAGCGGCGGCGGCGGCGGCGGCGCTCAACGGACGAAGAAGAGATGGAGAACGAGTTCTGGCAGTTCAGCGACAAGCTGAGGCTGGAGACGACGTCCAGCTTCGCGAATCTTTCCATCGGGGACAGCATCTGGGCGGACTCCTTCCTCGCCAAGAGCCGTGCGGAGGAGCGGCGGAACTTCGACGCCTCCAGGCGGGCGGCGCATGCTCCCGGGTCCATTATGGGGGCGGGGCCGCTGGGCGGGAAACAGCAGCCGCAGCAGCAGGAGGAGCTGAAGGCCCCCGAGTTTGATCTCAACTTCAACGAGAATGGGTGGAAGGAGCAGCAGAGGGCGCCTGCCTTCGATTTTAACGACAACGGAGGCGGATGGAGGGAGGAGCCGAAGGGACCCCTGCTCGATCTGAACGCCGACGGTGGTGGATGGAAACAGCAGCAGCAGAATCGACCGGTGTTTGACCTCAACCTCAACGGCGGCGGGTGGAAGGCCGCCATGGGCGGCAGCAAGAGCGCGTTCGCCCACGGCGGAGAGATTTTGTTCAATAAGGAGGTCGGCAGCAGTCCCGGGGGCTTGATCAACAAGGACATGAACAAGGCGGTGAACGGCTTTGGCCACCACCACAACCGGAGGAACAACGACAACAACGACGTCGGCAAGGGAAAGGGGGCCGCCGGTGTGAGGAAGGGCGGCAAGAACAACAGCAGCAACGACAAGAACAGCAACGACAGGGCCGCCGCGGACAAGCGGTTCAAGACGCTGCCGGCGTCGGAGGCCCTGCCCCGCAGCGAGGCCATCGGCGGCTACATCTTCGTCTGCAACAACGACACCATGCAAGAGAACCTCCGCAGGCAGCTCTTCGGTAAGAATTTACTTACTTCTTTTTTTTTGCCGATCGTTCACGCCCATCTCTCAGGTAGATTAAATGAAATTTCTACCTGATCGATCCAATATGGGTTCGTGATTAATTACCCATTTTCCGACCAGAAAATTCTAAAAATCTGTTCTTGGGTAGGTCTTCCTCCGAGGTACAGAGACTCGGTTCGGACAATAACCCCAGGGCTGCCGCTGTTCCTGTACAACTATTCCACCCATCAGCTCCACGGCATCTTCGAGGTAATCTACTTAACTCCCATCTCCCCAATATTCGATCTTTGGTTCGATCGCAAGAAAGAAAGGAGAAAAAGAAGAAAAAAACAGAGGTAATCTGCTAAATACCCTCTGCAGGCTGCAAGCTTTGGCGGCACCAACATCGATCCAACAGCGTGGGAGGACAAGAAATGCCAGGGAGAGTCCCGCTTCCCCGCTCAGGTAAACATTGAATGTTCCCGTCTTCTTCCGGCCTGATCACTGGTCGACCTGTTACCGTGCGCCGATCTCGTGGCTGAGACGATGATATTTCAGGTGAGGGTGATGACAAGGAAGATCTGCGAGCCGATGGAGGAGGATTCTTTCCGGCCCGTTCTTCACCACTACGACGGCCCTAAGTTCCGGCTGGAACTCAGTGTTCCCGAGGTGAGCTACACATCTGCTGCTGCTGCTGCTACTCCTACTCTTAGACTCTGCTTCAATCTGTTAAATCTTCCACTCCCCGGTTCCCTTGCAGGCGCTGGCGCTCCTCGACATATTTGCAGAGAACGACGCTTGAAGTTCGGAGGTGATCGATTTATACACTGGCTGCCGTAGCGATCGGAGAGGAGCACAGAATAAGGCCTTTGCTCGTTCTTGGAGGCGATTGGCGACGCTAATACCATATACAGTCCGGCGAGGATGTATGATGTATCTATCTAAATATACATACACACATCCAGGCCCTGTATGTACATAATATATATGCTTGGGATCTCTGTGAGAAGAAAGAAGATGAGACTGGTTCGGATCGCCATTGCAGGCGGCCTACTGTTTTGCCCATCACATTATGTTATCGAACATGGAGCTGCCGTGTTTACGTTTCATGGCCTGACGTGGATGCCGCAAAGCTCTTGCGACAGAATCAAGAGATAACGGATGCATGTTAAACGAGTTATGCTCAAACGAGAGAACTTTATATCTATTAAGAGATAATCACAATTTTTAATGACAATAGTAAATCGATATAAATTATTATTGAATTGAAATTCGTATATTGTGATTTCTAACGTATTAGATTGTGATTCATAAAAGGTTGAATCATTATGAATTTGACTAAACTGTTGCGAAGTATAATGTAGTTCAATACAAATCAAGTTGAGCCGTCGAGAATTATCGTGTAATCTTTTACGAATTATAATATAAATTGTTACGAATTTTGATTTAGTAATAATTAATATTGATTTATTACTGAATCGTCACTTAAATAATTGAAAATTGTGGTTATCTCGTATTAAAGATTGAGCAAATTTCTTTTTCTAGACATCTAAGGTGATTTGACTTTTTGTCAAAAGGAACTAATGTTTAGGAGGTGTTTAGTTGTATGATAATAAAAAAATTTATTTTAATTTTTAAAAATTATAAAAAAATTGTTAAAAGAAAAATTTGGTAACTATGATAATTTTATGTTTTGAAAGTAAATTTTTTCTTAAACAAAAAAGAGTCTCACATCTTTCTCTTTTTTTTGTAATCTTCCACTTTGTTTGATCATCTATGATAGTTACTCTTTTTTTTATTATATTTCTTTCATAATTTTATATCATTTATTTTTTATTTTAATATATATTTTTTATCATAAAAATATATAAAAAATTATCGTGCAACCAAACACCTAGTCTGGTTATATGAGGCCGCCTTTGACGTGCAATGGCTGGGTTGTGGCCTGTGGGTTCAAGCAAGCTAGCTGTCGACCATTGCGCCCAGATGTCGAGACGTTTTAGTCGTAATTATCTGTTCCCGTATGAAGTTTTCCTGATTGCGGATTAGGTGTCAGTCAAGATCATAGGTGATTAAATACTGGTCAGGTATATAGGGCAAGCCATGTTCGACAGTTCAAGTATAATTTGTATATAAAAGTTCAACAGATTGTCAAATATTCTAACATTTTAAAAGTTCGGCATAACACAAGTATAGAATATTATACATTTATGTTACAATAATATTATGTAAATGATCACGACTCAGATGAAAATATCTCAGGAGAAAACAAAATCATAAAATATTGTACTGATTAAAAAAATAAATCTATTAAATTAATAATTAAATAATTTTAAGATCGTAGTGACATAATATATTTATAATTTAAATAATCTCGAATATTATCTAAAATATGGGACGATCTTTCGATTGATTCTTTGAGTTCTAAAATCATTGCCTTTTTACTATGCTATTTTAGTTATTTAAAAATATTATTAAATAATTATAGCGAGTTACACGTAACTCAACCGACTCTTCAAAATAATTCTTACTTATTGGTATTATTAAATATCAAATAAACATAATAATATTTGTGATAAATATATTTGATAACATAAATATAATCATTTTCGGTCTATATCAATTACACACAGTATGTTATATATTTTTATTAATTAAGTAAAAAACTAATCAAATGTGGATATAATTATCTGAATTTATTTAGAATTCATGGAGATGTATGATCCAGGAGAACTAGAATAATGAAATGCAAGATATACTGTTAAGTAGAGATATATCCTTTAAAATGATTCATAATACTTAACTACTTTCCAGATAGCCACTTGTCAAGATTTTCTAAAACTACGTTAGACTCACCATGCCACTTGATAGTGATGTATTTTAGATAAATAGTGGTATTCTAGAAGCTGATACACCAAATTGGTCATCGGTGCACTTAGGGTGTTCAGTTGCATAACAATTTCTTATATATTTTTGTAATGACATTATATATTAAAATAGAATATACTTATACATAAAAATATCATTTTTCGTGATATATGATAACAAAAACTGATGATCATGTATAGTTAAAAAGGTGGGGAATAATGAGGGATAAAAAGAAGAAAATGTCATCTATTTTCTTGTCTAAGAAGAAAATTTTTATAATATATGTATTTGTAATGATTGCCAAATATTTTAAATAAGTTTTGATACAAAAGAGTATTTTTGTAACAAAAGCCTAATTTGTCTTGCAACCAAACACCCCATTAGTCTAGAGAATAATAGGCATAAAGTGAGTTTCTCCCAACTTTGCATTGCTCTTGTCTGTCCTTTTTACTAACTCATATAGTTGTTCTAATCTTTGTCTTCTTTTTGCTTGTGTATTTCAACATATAGTAGAATCAAGAAGAAGGTAGTTCCCATACATGATTGATGTAGCTCTTTTTTTAGGGCATTTAGGATGCTTGAGAAACCTATTTGCTTTCCCCCTCAAGTCTCTCTTGAGGATCTCCGTCAATGCCCATCCTGCACCTTTGCCAGAGCAGTTGAGTTTTTGGAAGTCCTGCTCCTATTGTAGTTGGCACTATAGTCGCAACAATGACTATCTAAAACACCATCTATCGTCAGTGCTCCTTTAAGGCTCCTTAGGGGCCTGCTCGTAGTCTGCACTCAGGCCACCTACCTTTGAATGCCCCTATGGTGCCACCTATGAAGCTTTACAACAACCGTCGACTTTCTGACTCCAGTAAGACACACCCCTCTCCATACTTCAAAGAAGAGATTGGCACTTTGCGTGGAAGGTTGTTGGTACACACCACTCGACAAAGGCCAAGTTCGTCTCCCCTGTTCATAGCCTCCACTCACTCACCTTTTCTTTCACCTCTCTGCTCATGGATCTTGAAGGAAGACAAATCCCACTCACACCTGAGAGCCTCCACATTCTCCACAAATTCAAATCCTCCTCATCAAGGTCAATAGTCCCACACCTACATGGCTTGAGCCTATTTGCTCGACCACAAGTGGAAGATAAATGACATATTTAAAGTCCTTCCACCCAACCCACTAGGACGATGGGCATAAAAGACTAAATCTGGAAAATGTGGAACCCACAACCTCCTTGGAGCCTCCTTGATTACCTAAACAACAATTTTCTCCTCACCCTAAGCAATGAAGAGAAGGTGGACAAAATTATTCGCAGCTCCCCATGGTTGTTGAGAGGAGATCTCATCCTTGTTGAGAGAGGTTGTCAAAACACACAACCCTTAGAGTATAATCCTTCAAAGGCCAATCTTTTGATGAGGATTTTTGACCTCTTGGTGGAGCTTCTAGATCAGAGAATCATTTGCACCGTGGCCCAACAATTTGGTGAACCTTTTGACCCCATCTAAAATAGTGGAAACCTGGAGTATGTTTTCCCATATCAAAGTTAGACTCGATGTTGAGAAGCCCGTCCCCTTACAAGTGGTCATAGCCTAGCCATATGGAGCTGTCAAGAGTTTCGATATTGCTTATGGAATTAGTAAGTTCTATTATTATTGTGGCAAACTAGGGAACAAACAAAAGGAATGTAGTGCTTTAGCATGAGTGTACTCTTACATTGGCAATGAGAGCTCCCCCACTTGGAAGAACAGAATGAAGAAGCTAATTCAGTTTAGCTATAGAGATTGGATCACTGCTATCGGTCATAGTGCTCACGAGGTCGACAAAGTTTCAATCTTAATCCCCAATCCACTCAACAACCCCTCCCAGCAAGAACCTACCAGACACTGACCCCCCATCCCCACCACCTTTTCCAACTCCGTTGACAGCTCCCTCTTGCAAGAAACCCCACTTTTGACCTACCATTAAGCCTTACCCACTGAACCTGCAAACTCACCCACTCTCCATTTAGTCGACACTTGAGCTTAGCACCAATGGCTCCCCCCTAACATCAACAACACTTTCACATGCAAGCCTTCACCACTCCACCACATCAAGCCATCCAAATAATCAACTCCCCTTATATTGGCACCTCATGCCATCTTACGTAACCCACAACTTTACTTGTCAGAGCCACAGTCCGCTCCCTATCACCCTACCCCATGCTAACCCTGTCAACTCCTATTCCACCCTACTTACTTTCTTTCACACCCTTCTAACACTACCGCACACCTAGCTAAGCCAATCTGAACCATCACACAAGCCACCCGTGAAATGCACCAAACCCAAACAAAAAAAAGAAAAAAAAACTCCTTCCCACCAACTACTCTACTGATGAGCCCAATGCTCAACTCCAACTCCTTTTTGATATTGAAATCTTTTCGGATAGTATGGCTGAGGCAACTAACCTAGAACAACCACCAAATCATCAATGAGAATTCTGGCTACTGGAATTGTTGAGGGGGGAATGGGCCCTCAACAATTTCATATTTAGATAGGATCACCCATTCCATTAATCCTAGCATCACCTTCATCTTCAAAACTAAATGCAACCTCCTCAAATCAAATAGCTTTTTTTTCCTCTAGATCCCTCCCTAATCACCACATCATCGACCCCATTGGTAGTAGTGGGGAACTACGGCTCTAGTGGCAGAATGATACTAAGCTCAACATAGCTTGCTCCAACTCTCATTGGATTGGCACTACAATTCAAGATCAATAAAAAAACTATTATTGGGCCCTTGTCTTGGCCTATGCCCCAGTGAACCATAATAATAGAATAGTCATGTGGGGAAAAATTTTAGAATGGCTCAAAAATTGCAAAGAAGGGGGAAAATTACCATCTATAGCTAGGACCAGGGAGGAGTCAAGGTGACCTCCTAGGCTATGAACAACATGGAGTGCCTTTGTTAGTATCTATCCACCTTTGGCAGCCTCTTCCATGATGAGTTAGAGGTGTGCCCCCCTTTTTCCTTTGTGACCTTTCCTTTTTCCCTTTTGAACCCATCTATCTGATCAATTTCATCTTTTAAGTAGAGTCTGCCAAGGTGATTCGGCTTCATGCTCGCATATTTTAGCAGAGCGAGCAGATCAACTCAATGATGGCCAAGTCGGAGCAGGCAAGTTGTTGTATGGCTTGCAATGATTATTACCTGAATTGACCTTAATCTCTTTTTGAACATGGTGGTTGTCAGGCATGTCATTGCTAAGAAGAATGCTGAGGTAAGTTTCTTCACTCTGATTTGCCTATGTTCATGCTATGATCCCTCTGGTTTCTTTTCTAGTTTGTAGATCTTCAAGAGATGTTCAATGATGCACCTTCTCAGTAGTGAGGGGAACCCTATTCCAATGCTGTGGTACTTCCTTTTGCCATTTCCTATTCTAGCAATTGCTTTATTTGCTTGATATTTTTTGTAGATGGAGGAGTTGGTGTAGAAGGTGGCGAATCCAGATTAATAGGTGCAGACTCTGAGTAGCGAGCAACAACTTTGAAGGAAATGGTTGCTAACATTGTGTCAACCCTTCAAACATTGAGGGTGTCTTCTTTTTATAAAAGAAATCCCAAGATCTGGCCTATACCTCATGAAATTTAGGTTTGACTTCATGTTAAAGCACCTTTGTGGTCGCACGCATTATGGATAAAGTATCATCAACCTAGAACACATCTATACCGGTCATAAATGAGACCATGATTCAATGTTGGTGTTGTACTGGCAACATGCTTATTGTGGTATGGCCTTGTTAAAAGTGTCTAAGAGGCAAGATGCCTCTAGTTAATGACAACATTATATGTGGGTAAGGTCATTTATTGCACAAGTAAGGCCATTAAATGCCAAGCATGGTATTGTTGATGGTGACCTTCCTTTTTAAATGCACCTTGTTAGCTAAGTGCTTTTAGTTTGATCATGGCGATAAGTGTGCATGGGTGATGGTAGCATTGATGTCAAGAGACCTTGCTATTGTTGACTCTTTGTGTCAGGTCCTTTCACATTTTGTTGTAGGGACACATTAACACTTGGGTAAACGACAAGAAGTTTGGAAATCTGTGCAAGAATGTCCCACCAACCAGACGTGTCTTGCTAGGCAACCACATATGGGCCAACAATGAGGTGCATCAATCCTAAAGTGGCACCAGCTTCTGCCAAAGGCATAAATTGATTCACTCGTCGAAAACAAGTACCATCCATAGGGTAAAAGATATATGCATTGCAATTGGACCAATTTGGCGTGTCTACAACTAGATGTTAACATTTTCACCCAAAGCTCATTCTAACATCTAATGAGTGTCAATGCTTGGTTCATATGGAGGTAGTATTCATAGTAATTAAATATCTAATTTCAAGGCCACTTTTGTGTTGACAAAGTTTTATCTTCCCCATTGAAGATAATGAATTTTTCTTTTATCCCTATAACTTCCCCACAAAAAATTGTACTTAATTCTAATCTTCCGAGAAATGTAGTAGAGAGTTTACAAATAGACATTATGTGCAATGGGATGGAGCTAAGATAAGATTTAATCATCACTGTCCTCAAAGTAGTAGACATGAGGTTTGCTTTCCATCTTTCTAACTTAGAAATACATCTATCTACCACATATTGGAATAGGTTAGATTGTTTTCTACCAAATATGATTGGGGCCACCAGATATGTGTCCTCTTTGACAAGGTGCCTGATGCCAACAATGTTACAAAGGTGATTCTTGACTTTAGCAAGGGTATTCATACTAAATAAAATGCTAGATTTTGCATGGTTGATAGATTGATTATAACATTGTTCATAATACTTGAGGCAATCCATGATAAGTTGCAATTCCTAAGGGTTGGCTCTTCTAAATATGATGATGTCATCAACAAACATGATGTGCATGAGATTTGGCCTTGACCTACTTAGGATGATTCCTTTCAACTGACCACTTAAGAACCTATAAGCCAATTTAGTGCGATAACTTGCAATTCCTAAGGGTTGGTTCTTCCAAATATGATGATGTCATCAACAAACATAATGTGCGTGAGATTTGGTCTCAACCTACTTAAGTTGATTCCTTTCAACTGACCACTTAAGAACATATATGTTAATTTAGTGTTTAGTTCTCTATGCAAGGTGAAGGGCCATATTACCTTGTCTAAGATGATAGAATTTGTATGGATTTTGATGTCAAGAATAGCTTCTGCAGAATTAGCTTCATACTTGCCTCTGATTAGGTTTTTCATTTCAAGTGACCATTGGTCCTGACACCATATGAGCTGCCAAATTACTAGTTTATTTGAGAGTTGAAGGGCCAAAATTTGTGATTCTAGATATCGATGTTGTTTTCAATTCTAATTTTCCACATGCATGCTCTTTTGAGAAGGTCCCAAGCATTGATGATGCAACACCAAGTGTGGGAATCGTTCTTTGATTCTTTGACTTCACAGAAGTCATATTTGGAAAGATACCATCAACTTTCCCCCCAAGGCTAGTCAAGGCTCGTTCCCAATTCTGATGAGTTAGCATGCTAGGCTCATAAGAAGTGTAGTATTCATAGTAATTCAATCTCTAATTCCAAGGCCACCTTTATGTTTATGAAGTTTTATCCTCTCTCAATGAATATAATGAAATTTCCTTTTCTCCTTGGAATGTCCCTACCAAAATTGCTCTTAATTCTAGTATTCTGAGAAATGTAGTATGGAGTTTGTGGATGGACATTATGTGCAATGGGATGGCACTAAGAGAAGAGTTAATCATCATTGTCTGCTTGGCAATAGACATGAGGTTTTCTTTCTAGCCTGCTAACTTAGAAATGCATCTATCTTCCACATACTGGAATACGTTAGCATGTTGTCTACCAAATATGAATGGGCCCCATAGATATGTGTGCTTTCTTAGAAAGTGTTTGATGCTGACAATGTTACAAAGGTGATTCTTGACTTCAAGAGGGTATTCTTACTTAGAAAGACACTAGATTTTGCATAGTTGATAGATTGATAAGAACATTGTTCATATTACTTGAGGTAATCCATGATCGGTTCCAATTCCTAAGGGTTTGCTCTTCCAAATATGATGATGTCATCAATAAACATGATTTGTGTGAGATTTGGCCTCAACCTACTTAGATTGATTCCTTTAAAATGACCTTTTCCCTTTCTTTCATTGATGATGTTTGTAAGATCTTGATCACACATAACATGTATGAAAGATGGCAATGGGCAATGCTATTTGAAACCCCTAGATGTGATAATGTGTCCATAAGCTTAGAATTGATGTTGATGGAGTAGGATGCTAAGGTGATGCTTGACATAATGAGATGACTAAAGTAATTAGGAAAATTGTGATGCTTTAATAAAGAAGCAATGAACTCCTAGTGAATATAATCATAGGTTTTATGAATATCAAATTTTTAAAAAGATGGCTCCTTCTTTGACTTTAATTTTATTCATATGGTTGATAGCTTCCTAGATGATGGAAATGTTGTTTGTCACTAGCCAGCCTATTTTTAATGAAAGCTTTTTGATTTTAAGAGATGATGTCTATTAGAAGTGATTGTAAAGACTAATGGGCATCTAATCCTTTAGGGAAGTAAGATTTTATTTCTTAGGAATAAGGGTAATGTGTGTTTGATCATCCATTTGGGGAGCTAATGGGATTGGAAGATGGTCCGGGTGAGGTTGTAAATTTCATCATTGTAGAAATGCTAAAATTTTTAGAGAAAGGTAGGGTATACCATTAGGGCTAGAGGATTTTTCAAGGTGCATGGACATGAGGGAATCATCAATTTCCTTTAGGGTGGGTGATTGTGTTTAGAGCTAGGCATGAAGGAGGGAAATATTGAGATGTAATGGGCTAATTGGAGATATTGCTAAGTTGTTGCTAAGTGAAGAAAAGAGAGTGGAAGTGCACAAGGAAGATATATTGAATTTCTTGTGAATTTCTAGCCTAGGACCCATTCCCTCTCTGGACAATATTGATTGTATTCCATCTTTTGCAAGTATTGACCTTTGCATGGAAGAACTTGGTACATCTGCCTCCACTTTTGAGCCAATGTAATTTGGAATGCTACCATCAATAACATTGCTCATAGTTATCAAGCTTCCTCAAATTATCTTCAATGACTTTTTCCTCAACTGGACTTGCTTGAGAAAAGTTATTCTGGTACTATAAAGCCAATTTTCTAGATCTCTTATTTTATTTTTAAATTTCCAAAGTTGTTTCTCTTCCAATCTTGGAGTGTTCTTCTGATAAAACTCATTTTTATTATAAAAGAGTATTGGATGGCTGTTAACCTAGGCATTTTTGATAGTATACTCAAAGTTTGGATGAAGTAGCCAAGTAGATTCAATTTTAAAGGTACTTCTCCCGTTCTATGCAATAGACTTTGTATTCAAGTAAAGGTTAGTGTGGTCACTTGGATTGCTTAGAAGAACATGAACTTTTGAATTTGGGAAAAAATATCTTACCAGTCAATGTCAGCAAAAGAACAATATAATTTTATGAGGATTTCTTTAAGTGAACACAGGATCTATGTTTTTGATTTCGAGTAAACCATTGAATTGGATGAAATCCTTGAATGGTTGGATGATACTTCTATTTATTCCATTACCACTTATCTAGTTAGTGTCATTCATAGCATAGTTCTAATCACCAAGTTTTCTTTTTAGTGTTCTCCTTAAGCTTGACCTTCTTTATTGGGGGCCTATTAGGTACAAGAATTGGACTGTGTGGGGATATCATAGTGTGTGAGAATGGACTATGGTTATTTTGTGGAGATGGTGAGCAAGTGGAGAGGAGGATGGTGAGGTGTTTGGATGGGGAGGAAGGTTGATGGGATGTAGTGGGAGAGAAAGTTTGAAAATTTATGGGGACTTGTTATTGGCAAGTGGCCAAGGGAATTTGAGAAGGAAGTATGACTAGGGGTGTTGTCAAAAAAAGAGCCTGATAGGTGATGGTTCGAAGTGATGCATGTAAGGGGGTTGAAAGTACTAGAAAGTTGGGCATGATGTTGTGGACTTGAGTGAGGAATTAAAGTTGGAGGTTAGGAGGTGCAATTCTTAAGATGTGTGAGAGTTGAGGGTGGGGGGAGCTTTTCAATGTTGGGAGGATTTTGCGATGTGGGGTGGTAGATTGATTTCATGGGGCCTACAAATTGGCAAAGCAAGGCATGGGGTTTAGTTTTAGGGTAGGTCTTTTGTTGTCAAGGGCAGCCTTTCTGGCTGTGGATAACTAGTCACCATATTTGTGGATGACCGTATCCTTCATTATGTCCTTAAGGATGGCTATAACTCCTGATGATATTATTGCTACATTTGGAAACTTATTGGAGGACTTCTTATAGAAGAACTTTTTTTAAAAAACATTTATTTCAAAAGTTCTTATTTATAGAAGTAAAAGGTGTTTGGATGTTAAAATTTAACCGAATGCCACAACACTAGTGTCATCTCCTTCTCCCTCTTCGTCCTCCTCCCACTGTGCCTAGAACCTCAGAAGCACCTCATTCAATGACACATCGAAGGCATCCTCCACACCAGTGTCGAGATTTGCTCCCTATTTCCCATAGACCAACTTGGGTATCATCTCCACCACCGTCTCTCTCATTTGCAGCACCCACTCCTCTCCCAATCTTGGGGCACACCAGCAAGTTGCAGGGGGGCTCGCGAGGTGCAAAGGGCTTGCTGGTGGAGGGGGGACATTGGTGGGATGAAGGGGGGCTAGCGGAGGGTGGAGGGTCGCCCGGGGGGGGGGGGGGTTGGTGGGTTGAACGGGGGCTCGCAGAGGGTCACTCGCCATGTGGTGTGGTGAACAGTTATTGGGAGGAGATTTTTGGGAGGTAGAAGGAGAAAAAAAACTCATCCTTCCTTTTGCCTTCCTGGAGAAGGAGAAGCGAATATTTTTAAGCATCCAAACACCATATTTAAAATAAGGACTTTTTATAGGAGGAGAAGTAAAAAAAAGAACTTCTAGTGAGTTTCCAAATGCACCCTATATGTTTAACTTTGTTGAGCTTGGAGCAGTCTTCCCCAACATCATCTAACCTTCTAAAAATCGATCATAATCTAATAATTCTTTCATAAGCCACTTCAAAAGCAAGCATCCTCCCATTTGAGTCTAGTGAAAAGAGGGAGTGGTTTATTAACACAAGTTTGAATTTTATTTTGGCATACATACTCCAAGTTTCCACAACTTCGTCAGCAGGGTCATATGGATTCCCTATTTGACTTGGCAACTTGAGAACCATATGCTTCTCTACAAATTATATCAGCACATTATATATTCTAACCCATATACGTACAATGTTTAGGATATATTCCGAGGGAAGAGTATTTGGCATCCCTTTCTAGACTAACACCATGTCACCCTTATAAAACTATGGGACATTTTTGCATATTCTAACAACCTTGTCTTAGCTATTGAGGATGAGAAGGAAATTTCCATTGGGGAACTCAAGTATGCCCCAAGAGTGTTGTGGGTTCACATCCTTCTCATCCATTCTTTATGACTGATAGGTCTAAGTTGTAGATTTGTGAGGACTTATAATAACTGTGTAAACCATTTCCTTGAGGCACCAATAGAACTTTGATCTAAGAAGACATGATTGAGGGTTTTGTCCTTTGAGAGAAGGGTTTTGAATTGGATTAACAGAGCTTCCTCTTCTTCGGATAGAGACATTGACACGGAGGGATATTTGGACATTGAATGGAAAAGGTGGCTAAAAAGATGGAATAGGAGGAGAAGCGAAGGAGATAAAATAGAATAGAGAAAGAGAAGGGAAGAGTGAGTGATAGGCAAAGGAAGAAATATGCGATAAGAAGACTAACTTAGTCTAGAGCTAACATTGGGGAATCAGTTGATTCAGTTAGGTTGACTCCATTCTAATTAGATTTGAATGTTATTATAATTTATCAAAGTTAGAATTGCATGATTCCATTCCTGTTTATTCAATTTTTATAAATTAATAATTAAAATAAATATACTCATTTAAAAATATAATCTATAAATGATATAAATAATACAATAACATTTTAAAAATATTAAATAAAATTTTAATAATTATATGTATATTTTTTATTTTTTAAGTAAAAATTAATATATAACATATATGTCAGATCAATTCCAATAACAAAATCAAACTTGAATAAAGATAAAAATATAGGAATACCAAAACTATTATGATCGAAATCAAAACATCCTAACTTTTATTAATGAAATACAGGTGATTTCAGTAAATCTAAACCATTTGCGGTCCTAATTTGATTTTTGGTCTCTACGAATATGTTAACTTATATTGATCATTATGATGGTTATAAATGTTTTGACCAGTAAATATGTCTCAAACTCGAAGGGTGATCCTTCTGAACCACATTACGATCATATATTAGCCCTCAACAGCGTTATATAACTGTTTAGTAAGTGATACTATCGAATGTCCATAGTGTTTGGTAATGTTATGTTAATATTAAATTTAATACTAGTTATTGAGTAAAAATGTGTTCTTTCCATTTTGTGTAGGAGACTGCACTCATAGGAGTAAATAAACTCGACTGGCAACATTCCTTGTTTTCCTTGTAGGCACCTGTAGGGGCATTGATAGGACAAAGACAATGTGAAGGAACATGTCCTTGATCCCGCCAACCATCCCCCCAGGGGCAGCTGTATGTGAGCATGGCCTTCGCAACTCATGACCACCAGAGACCATAGGGTCCTTGGGTTGTGCAAGGAGAAGGCAGCCAGTTTGGGGCTGCAGCAGACGGAGCGAACCACCTCACGTGAGGGAATTTGCCACCTGTCGCCTCCCAGTTGATCCACTCCTCCAATCCAGTCATTTTGTGGAGGGTCAAAGCCTTTAGAGCCAAAAACAACGCTAATTCCTACCAGAGAAAAATTCCTAACCCAACCAACAGGTGGTGTTCATCATTAGCACTTAAAGTGATTTGATTGAATCGGGAGAAGTAGACACAAGAGCTTCCTCCCTCCATTTCCCCTCTCTGGTTTCGCTCCACCCTCGGAGTTCCACCGTCACCGCCACTCCCTCCCAAATTCAGACCCGTCCTGTTGCCATTAAGAGTCAATGAGTCATCCTCAGAGCTTCGACATAGATTCCTCCGGCAGCCGCCCTCCGTTGAGATGAAGGACGAGAAGGCCGCCTCCGTTCCTTCGGTCGCTAGATATGGATCTGCCAACAACCCCGCTCTCACTGCATCCACCGATGGCCTCAATTCGGAACCTCCTCTCTGCTTACCATGAAGATGAGCAACATTCAAATGGCTATCAGTCTCCCAATGCCGTGCGGCATCAATCATAGCTTTTCTTCACCGAACACCGGAGATCAAGATGGCATACCCTAATCAAGTATTCGATGACCGTCGAACATGGAGGGCTCAGAGCAGCGCCGGTGATAGCGGCCAGAGACTGGTTGAAAGTCCTCCCTAAGCCGCTTTGACAACCGCTAGGAGTCCAAGGAATGAATTGTATCATTTTCAATTCAGGTCTTGGACTGTATTGAAAACAGTGTTTTTGCTTTGTTAATTTTAACATTAATAGTGTTAAACAAACACAAATATGTCTCCTCTATCAATAGAATTACTAAACACGACATAAAAGCATGCCTAAGAATATACTTAGTTTGCAATTGGAGTCCACCATAATTCTGTAAAGAATCAAAAGAATTAAAACACATAATATGCGCAGACAAACATAAAAACAGGGGTCCAAAACCAAATTGCCCCTTAAGAAGATTTCCCGAAGGTTTGTACTTCAAAGTTACGCACAGCGAGAAATCAGACTCTGGACTCCGCCAAGGCGCCAACCTTTCCCTTTTCTTCGGCCGCCGCAGTCTGCAAAATATGATGAATGCAACTATTCGTTGACATTACAGCACATGAAGCAAGAGATTGCAGGGTATTGCAGGACTCCTGATCTCCGTCTCGCTTTCGTACTTGGTGGTCAGTCAGTTCCTCCACGTACGAAGACTAGGGGTGTAAACAAATCGGATTTGATAGCAGAATCACATAATCCAATTCCGATTTCGATAAGGGATAAGGTGTTCTGATTCCGATTTTGATAATTTTGGAATCATCATGTTCCGATTTCGATCCGATTTCGATTCCGTTATCGAAATCGGAATCGAATCCGATAAATTTTGATTTCGATATTAAATTTTATTTTTTATTCAAAAATTCATTAATAATTCACATATAATTAATAAATTTTGATATAATATTTTAAAACTTCATTTTTATCATTTTAGCAATTTATATATTATATTTTATGATATATTTGACTTTATTTTAATTATTTTTACTTATATTTATTTATTTATTATCAAAATTAGATAAAAAAGGAAATCACCTGATTCTGATTCCGGTAAGTTATTGGAATAACCGATTCTGATTCTGATAACTTATAGGATACAAAAACAGTTTTCAAACCCATTAATTTTTATCGAAATTGAATCGAAATTTCAAATTATCGGATTCCGTTTACACCCCCAACGAAGACAGACTTGCGGCACTACTTTTACGGACAAATAACACCACTACAGCATGAGACCCGGGGCAGAACAACGGACAACGCACCTAACAAGCCGCTCAAATGGACCGAGTAAACGGCCGAAGAAGCCGGCGAGCAGTGGCTCGGTTGGCACGACGCCACCCCGCGGGGGGGGGGGGGTGGCGGGGGATCGAACCCGGCTGTGAACAGCCGGGACCACCTCCCCAGGGGGGGAGGTGGTATCCAGTGGGGATCGAGCGCTGCACCACTGGATCGATCCCCGGTGCAGCGCTCGATCCCTCGCCGGCGCTGTGCTGCGCCAGTGGGTTGGCTGCCGGGCCATGGTGTCCAAAAAAAAAAAAAAACGGCCGAAGAAGAGATGTTCAGAATGTTTAAATAATTCTTGTATCCACTGTACAACGTCATCGCTTATGCAACCACCTTATTAACTATACTCAGCAAATACCTGCTCACTGCACCACGTCAGGCATGATGCATCGAAGAAAATGTATGTTCTGGCTCAAAAAAAAAACTGGATACACGAAAAAAAAATCAATGGATGGACTGGGCGAGGAAGACTACCCTTTTGGTGTTAACAAACATATGGCGGATCTGTCAAGGCGCACTCGAACACATGCTCATATTCAGCAGCAGCCCTGTCCCAAGTAAAGTCTTTCGACATCCCTCGTCTCATGATTCCTTCCCAGGAGGTCTTGTGATCCTTGTATGTACGGGTTGCCACTCTCAGGGCCTGCAATTTCACGAACCATGTTGCAATTTAGCTTTGTTCATCAAGCATCCCACAGTCTGGTGTGTCCAAGACTGATCCATCTCAGATGATTCACATTATTATCACATAGATGATGAGATCATGCGGCATGGTTGTGCGTCGCAGATAAGAAAATATATAGGAATGAAATAGAGAGCATGGCATGATACCGACAAGATTCAATGACGATTACATAAACAAATCCGCAGTCACAAAATGGCATTTGGTTGAGCTAAATATCTAAGTAATGCACAGAAGAAAGGACCAAGTTACTACACACCAAGGAAATGTTCCTTATGGGGTGTTTGGTTGCATGATAATTTTTTGTACACTTTGATAAAAAATTGTATTAAAATAAAAAGTAAACCAACTCATGACATAAAATTATCATGTTTGGAGGGATGTGATTACAAAAAAGAGTAACCACCGCACATGACCAAATAAAGTGGGGGACCACAAGAAAAAAGAAAGAGGTGAGACCCTCTTTTTTTGTTTAAGAAGAAAATCACTTTCAAAACATAAAATTGTCATGGTTGTCAAACACCTCTTTTAACAAGTTTTCTTACAATTTTTAAAAATTAAAATAAAAATCTCAATTATCATGCAACCAAACACCCCATTACATTTCAAGTATGTCTTGAAGACGCATCCCTCTTAATTAAGGAACCTCACTAAACTTATTCCGTACCACATTTCCTGACATTGCTCAATGCTCAATTTTCATAGCTCTGAGCATTGAACATGTTCAATTTGTATTTTTACCTTAGTGCCCATCAGCACCCACAATTGATTGACACTTCGTCATGAGAGCAAGTGCGTGCAACGGGCCACCACATCAGACAATTTTTGGAATGATCCATTTTTTATTTTAATCTTATTTTATTTTTAATATAGGTATTATAAAATATCCATTTTAGATACTTAAGTATATATTTTATTTTAAACACCAATAAAAAGATAATTAATATTCATAAAATTATCATAAATATATAAAATAACATATCTATACTCAACTCTACTCCAACCTTAATCCCAAACTAATTAGGGTTAGAAATATTAATAAATTTTCTTTCACCACTCGCATTGATTTTGAGTTATTTTATCAAAGGTATTTAAATTATCCAAATCATGTTAAATTACTCTCCTCAAGTTAACTTAAGTCTACCATGTCTTTTTTGTTTTTATTATTATATATATATATTTTCTAAGTAGAGCCTCTACATTTAATATGTCCAAACTATCTGAGGCATAGATTGCGGAATCGGAATTGGGACTCTAATTGGTGAGCCCCAATCCGAACAAGATTAGCCTGATCCCGACTGATTCTCCAAAAAAAAAATCAATTGGGAAATGAACAAGATCAATTCTTCAAAAGTCATAAAAATTGAAAAAACCCAAAATATGGGTCTAGATCGGATTCCAATGCGATCTAGGCCCTTTTAGAGCCAAAGTCATCCCTAAATTGAGCCATAAAGTCCCCAGTAGCGGCACTGTGCCATTGTAGTAGGCTTCCCCGCCTTAACAAGAAAGAAGGGGTTACCAAGTCCTTCAAGACTCGGTAAAGTTATCGGATCTGGCACATCTCAATCCTTGATAGGGCATGAAAGACTGCCATAGTGACAACCACATCAGTCGAGATTCAGCTATTCCGAGCTAATTCTACCAAAATCTTATACCAAATCATCCTGTGAACTATGATCTCAAGCCACTATGTTTATTATGCCTGAACTATCTCAATCTCTTTTTTTTTCAATTTGTCTGTATTTGTCATTACTCCTATATTTTCTCTAATATATTCGTTTATTATTCAATCTAGTCTAGCATGGCCACTGATCTATCTTAACGTTCTTACTTCAATAACACTTAATTTAGAAGCATGTTTTCTTTTATTGTGCAGTGATAGGTGCATCAATTCGAGTCAGCATTCTCGATCAAGTCAAATCGGTCCGCACTAAGAACGACTGGTCACCCATCCCTTCTTGACTAGGAGAGTGTTGTTTCATTAATTAGTAAGGTTAATAATTCATAGGTAGTAGGTAATTATTTTAAATTTCACTAATTATAAGGTTTAGAATTAGTACTTAGTAGGTAGTGGTTTTTTAGTTTCATGAATTAAGAAGTGTAGTCTTTTGAGTATTACTAATTGTTTCAAATTAATAAATAGTTGTTGGTAGGTGAGGATATGTTTGAAAAATAAATAAATTTTGAAAAAAACTTTGTAGTCTATAAAAATCTCATATGTATTCTCATTGTACTTTGATGAAGAAATCTAAATTTGAAGTAAGATTGTGTTCTTTTTAGTTTCCATCACCTCTACAAGGGAAGAGCCTACGAGGAATTCATAATCACCTAGTATTAGAAACTCGTGAGGAGCATCATCCACATTAAACATCTTGGTCAGTCAATGCCATCACCAACTTGACATCCACAAAGAAGGTGAATCTGCCCCACCCCTTTCCCTACCCCCTTCATCTTCCTCGTCCCTCCTACTTCCAGTCTTGCTCCGGTCTTCCAATGCCAATAGCCGATCTACCATTTGCAACGTCCATCACCAACAAGGTCAACGCCTTGGAGTCTCCAATGCTCGACACATCTTCCTATCCACCTGAGCATCCCAACGCATCCGTAACATCCAACCATTGCCGTGAAACTCGAGCTCCCACCCCAACTCTCAACAACGGATGTCCATGGGCATGATTGTCGAAATCGAAATTAGTAGGGACCGATCCATGGAATCGAAATCGGCCGATTCTTGGGAAGGAAATCGATTCCAAAATCGTTTTTTTTTTAAATTTTTTTCAAAAAAATCAAAAAAATCAGAAAAAATCTGAAAAATAAGAAATAGTCTAGAAAAATTTCTAAAAAAAGATTAACATGTATCCACATGCATTGAAGCATCAAATCGGCCAAATCGGATCGAAATTGGACGGTTCCGAAAACATGAAGTTTTTTGCTTGTTTCTTAGTACTTACATGTGTAATATTACAATTTGCGAAAACAAGATGGTAACGAATCTAATAATTGTAACATTATAACAAGATAACATGCTAATAATTACTAAAAAACATGAGAAGATGTTAACTACATGGTGAGATGTAAAACTATAATAAAATGTAACTGTATTACATGAAAACATAAAAGTAAAAATATACATATTATCACATCTTCACCTTCATCCTCTTCCTACTACTTTCGAAACTTCTCGGTTGTGACTATTTTTCTATTTATTGCGGGGCCATATCCATAAGAAAATAATGGTGATGCCATGGTTGCTAAGGATCATAAAATGTTGGATTTTCTGGCTCCATATAATGATGCTATGGTGTTTGCTTATCTAGCGTGAAATATGACTTTGATTGTCGTGAATCAGGTGACTGCGGAGCTGCTGGCTGTGTGGTTGGTATGCACTCCTCGTCATCATCAACTGAGGAGTGAGAAGGAGCCTGTGTGCTGTCATCTGGGCTTATAGGACGTTGCTTGATCTTCAGCTTCATTCTCTTCACTTCTTCAGCCATCTCTGATGTCCCACCACAACTTAAAGATATTTTCAACTTTGAAAATCTGCCCATTTTTTGTGTTGTCACTTTTGTTTTAGTTTTGCCTGGACTACGAATGGGCTGGGTAGCTACGATTGGAGTTGGAGTTGGGGCCCCCGGTTGCCCTCTCCTCTATCCAGAAAGCAAGTGCATACTCCTCCTGAAATATCTGATCTATGTCGACTTCCTCAGGTAGTGGTGTGGCTAATCTATGCCTCTGCTCGTAAGAACCACTTGCAAACCGTGCCAATCTATCCTCTGAAATCTTCTATCGATTTTTAATATTTTTGATCCGCAGCCTCATGTTATAATGATAGAAGACCAACTTCTCCAGCCTGTCTGAGGTCAACTTGTTCCTCCTCTTTGTATGTATTAGGTTAAATATGCTCCAATTCTCTCACAATGTGAGGAACTAGTGCTCTGGCTGAGTATCCTAATACCAATAGCAACAAATGGATTCCTTCCACTCCTAATGTTCACCTGAACCCACCATTCAGCTGCAAAAAAAGAAGCAAACAATCAGCCTAGCATCTTCAATAACTTATAAGATAAGAAAATAAAAACTTTATCTTAAATAAGTATATCAGGAGACACTTTGTCACAAGAATATCTCATATCAGCGTATAGTATACCCCGACCCTTATCTTAGCACTCAGTAAGTTCTTCAAACATCGTAAAAATGAAAAGAAAAACTAATAATAAGGTAGATGGACTTTACGTCAAATTCCGTTTCGATTCAACTAACTTGAAATTGAATTGGTGCCAAGGCGGTACCACCACCTCAACGTAGCAATGCTACAATATTTCCTGCCTTAGGATGGGAAAGAGGGTGGGGAAGATACTCATATTGGGTCCATCTGACCCGGTATGAGAGGATCCAATGACATTGTTGATATCAAGTTTGATGGCCTAGATATCTTGAGTCATTGGATAATGATGGATCTGATAATACTAATATGGTCATCGTATTGTGTCCAAATGGACCCAATATGACTTCTTCTACTCCCAATAATGTGGGTAAGATGCTTAGAATGATGTTGTCATCCCTTTGCAGAGAATTATGAAGGAATCGATCAGGAGTTGATCGATCCTATTAACTGAGCAGTCAAAGTCGCTGTCTTGGGCTACTTTATCACAAGCGGCCAAATGGTTGCTTATTTTAAGTTTTGAAAAAGTGGTCGGCATCCCATAGTGCTTTACTACTTTAAATAGTGCTTAAGTGGTTGTTTTGACAACATTGGAAAGGGTTAATTGGGCCCCGCTTCTTGTGTAAATGAGCCTTGTGTGCCTTGAGCCTTCTTTCACTTGGTATAAGTTAATTGGGCCTTGCTTCTAGATAATGGGCCTTGTATGTTGTCTTAAATCTACACACTTTGGATCATGCTAATTGGGCCATGTCCTTAGATAATGGCCTTATATCTTACTCCTTCCAAAGGTTTTGGATGACTTTGCAACTCCTCTCCTTCCTTTTAGCTTATTCAGTCTCTTTCTTCCTTATTGGGCTTTTCATTCTTCTTCTTCCTCCTTGAGCTTCTTACCTTGGAGCTTCTATTCCCTTTAGAACACTTTGGAGTAACTTAGAGAACCTCTATGTTAAGCACCTTGCCCCTTGGTTGGCTTTAGTACCAATGAGACCTTGATGTGCCATTCATAGAATGAAGTGGGGTATTTTGATCATAAAATATCAAACATTTTGTTTGTTTTTTCTATGTGAGTGGCAAGAAGGGTATTTTGGTCATAAAAATATTCCACATTTTTCTTGTTTTTCATACTTGCAAGGGAGAGAGAGGAGCATTTTGGTCTTCACCCATTTTTTACCTCTATAGAGGGGCATTTTGGTCTAAAAATACCCCACTTTTTTGTTTTTGTAGAGAATAAGAAATTTTGGATGGACTATTTGGGGTGAAATTTAGGCCCTTTTAACTTAGAGATTTTGGGCTCATTTGAGAAAATTGAATGCCCCTTTGTATGTGTATAGGCCGAATAGGCAAATAAAAGACGATTAAGCTCATTTGGAATGGTGAAGTTGCCTAAAAAGAAAAAATAACTATTTCAGGTAAAATTTAAGTCCATGTACTATAATCAAGTCCCAATTGTAAGGACAAGGCTCAATCGATAAAAGTTAGGTCCATTTGCTAGTTGTTTGGGGAGTATTTGGGTCTAATTTTGACCGTATTACAAAATATTTTAAGGTTTTGGGCCTATTTGGCCAATCTTTTAAGAAGGTTTGAACATTTGGACCCTTCTTGATGAAATTGGGTCTACCTTTACTTAAACTTTTCATTCCTCTCTCTCTCTCTCTTCTTTTTTCTTCTTTCATTCTTTCTTTCTTTACTTTGTCTCTCTTGTCTTCTTTTAATTTCTTTTCTTTCTCTCTCCCCTTTTTTCTTTCTTCTATCTCCCTTTCTATCCTTTTTGCTCTCTCTCCATCTCTTGTTATATCCCATTTTCTCTCTCCCCCTTTTTACAACATCTCCCTTTCATTTTTTTTTGCATTTTCTTACTTTGTTTCACACCTGTTTTTTACATTTTTTTTAAACTTTGTTTGAATTTTTTGATTATTTTGATTTTCCAAGATGAATGATTTTTTGTTTTAGTATTTTTAATATGTATTTATTATTGTTTTTATTGAAATTATTTTTTTTTATTTTTTTTATTTTTTTGCTGTTGTTCATCTACTTTGTTCATTCCTCATGTTTTATTTTTGTATCGCTGTCTTTCTGAAGTTTTCTTCTTTTCTTGTTATAGTTTCTATCATTTTATTCTTCTCATTCGCTATGTTGTTCACCATTTTTTCTTTTTTCCTATTTATTTAATATTTTTATCATTTTATTTATTTCTATCCAAACTTTTTTTGTGCTGTTTAACTTAATTTTTTATTTTATTTCATTTTTTGTATATTTTTATTCTGCCCTTATCTTTTCTTTTTCCATTTTTTTGACAACAGGTCTTGGGTTCACAAGGACAGGCTAACATTATCCAAGTCAAATCAAGAATAGACCACAACACCCTAGGATCCTGAGCCTACTCTGAAATGACTGACTGGCATCACCATTACTGTACAACTGTACATGGTACTAAAATGGAGAGACCAAAATATTTGTACCATTTGTAGTTCCTATCATGACAAAACTTGAGGACATTTTTGCTCTTCAGCTTGAAATAAAAAGAAAGAAGTCTATAATAAGCAAGCAGCACACGTGATGCACCTAAAAAATCTGCATGTGATGATTCAATTCATTAGTGAGATATAATATGTTTGTACTTCAAAATATTTAACTGATTCAGAGTTATGCATTGCAAAAGTTTGAATGACAACCACTTAATGTAGTTGTTGTCACTCAAAAACGTCACAGTGCCCATAAATAACAAGTTTTGGGCAAAACAACACAAGAAAAAAAACCAAACAGATAGGTGGGACCCACTATGGGGCTAATGGGCCGAACGGGTCTGATAAGTCTTATGAGACCCAATTGTCTGAAAGTTAGTCCAGTAACAAATTAGAGCCATCATCGAGTCCACCCAACTTGAATTTGAAAAGTGCTAGAGTCAGATCAAAAATCCGACTCATATCTGATAAGTTTTGGTCAGAACAACCAAAGTAAGCTATCAGATTGCCTTTAAAAGACTTAATGGACCCAAAAGGCAAAATAAATGGACTCACAATGCAATATTGGTCAAGATCTCCACAACGGTGTCTTGAATGTCAAAATCTAGCTCCGTGTGGTAAAATGACCACTTTGCCTCTATTGGGCCCAACCGACTGAACATCGGCCCAATAACGATCGGGCACTACCATCAGGCCCGTCCAATTCAACATTAAGCAATGCCAGAGTTAGATAAATAGTCCAACCCATGTTTGATAAGTTACAGGTAAAACACTGAGAGCTGACTTCTAAACGACCTTATCGGGGTATATGAGATGTCCGAAACTAGATGGTCCAAGGGATAGTGCTAGTGAAGACCTCTACAATGGTGTCCCAGATGTCCGAAACTAGTTCCGGAGGTCAAAATGACCATTTTGGCTCTATTAGGCCTAACCAACCAAACATTAGCCAAATAACAATCGGTCACCGCCATTAAGTCTGTTCAACTCAAAGTCGAGCAACACCGAAGTTAGATTGAAATCCAACCCATATTCGATGAGATATGGACAAAATAATAATAACAAGCTTCCAGATAGCTTCAACAAGGCTTAATGGGATCAAAAGACAGTCGAGAGTTTCGCAATGGTACCCTGAATGTCAGAAATCAATTTCAAAGAGCAAAATAAGCGTTTTGTACTTATTCGGCTTGGATGATCTAGGGCGGGCCCAATAACAAGTGGCACCAGCATAAGGTCCACCCGACATAGAGTTGAACGCCAGAGACAGATCAGAAATCCTACTAGAATTTGACAACTTACGAACAAGCAAAATAGTAAAAGTGGACTTCCACAACATTTTACTAGCGTTTAATGGGCCTAGAAGACCAAACAAGTGGGCTCACGGTATAATACTAATTGAGACCTTCGCAACGGCGTCTTGAATGTCAAAATTCAACTCCAGGCGGTAATATGGTAATTTTGACCCCTATTAGGCCTGATAAATTGTGACAAACTCATTAACATTTAGCATAATCATAGTGTCCACCCGACTTCTGGAAGAGCAATGCCAATGTTTGTCGATTTGACCTATATTCGGGGAGTTATGAACAAAATTTAGATATTTGTGAAGCTCACATGTATTTTGAGGCAGGGGAAAATCTGTCCAAACAACTCATGGATAGGGCTATAAGGCTATTTATATGTGAAGACCAAAATTTTGGTGCATAACTATTTCATTGTATTTTAGATGTAAATTTCGAATTTTTTGAAGATCAAGATTGTACCAATCCGAAAATCTCCAGATATATTGAAGATCCTCAACCAGATATCTGATAAAGCACAAGATTTACAGTCATCATATCATCTTCTGGATAATTTTGGCCATTTTCGGAGTTAATTTAAATAATTCCGTACCAGAATTAATATCAGCCATCGGATTGGAAGCCGTCTTGATGAGAATTAGGTCAAAAAGACTAACCTAATCCCCAACCATCATGGAATTGTTTCAAGGCTAAGCTTTCCTGAATAAGTCTTTGGTCTGATGAGAAAAGTGGAGAGAATCTCTCCTCCCTTATCTATCCCTTTCCCTATCTCTCTATCTCTATCTCAATCTTTTTCCCACGTACACTGCCTAGTGCCTACAGCAGCTTCCTCATATAAAAAAATGCAAAAAAGAGAATAGAAGGCCATCTCACGTCCTGCAGCCTTGAGCTAGTGGCAAGGAGAAGAGAGAAGGGGAGGCAGCCGGTTCTACAGCCAGCAGCAGCACGTCTCCTTCCAACAACCTATAGCAGAAGAACAAGGAGGGGCCTCCACCTGCAGCTGCCAACAGAAGAAGTAGAAGGAGAAGAAAAAGAAAAAGAAAGGTAAAGTGTCTCCCTAGCCACGTAGCCCTTCCACCTCCCTTCTGTCTTTCTCCTCCCTATTCTCTCCATCGGTCTGCCCTTAACCTACTGCCGCCCTTTCCTTTCTTCAAAGGCCTCCCCCTCAGTCCTGCAAACAGACCCCTGCTTGGCCCCACCTGCAGCCCCTAAAATCCCCCACAGCCCCCTCATCAGACCTCACTGCAGACCCCCCAAACAACAGCTGGTGCGGCCTCCTTTTCAGATCCATTCAGATCCCCCTTGCTGTCCCCTTAAACAGGCCGGTTAGCCCTAGTTAAAGCCTGGTCAGACCCCCATCTGCAGACCCTTTTTTGGCCTTGACAGCCGTTGTTTCCAGCCCAGTCAGACTCCCTTAAACAGATCATGCTCGGCCACCTGCAGATCCCTACACTGACCCCTAAACAGGTACAAAACAAGTCCCTTAACATCCCACTGCCGGCTCCGATCAGGTCACCTCCAAACAGCTCCTGTGCGGCCCCTCAACAAACCCCTTGGTTGGTTCAAAATATCTGCAAGCAATCCCCTTGTCAAGTCTTGCTAGGGGATGAGAAGAGGATCAGCATTCAGACCCCTTACTCACAAGATAGGTTGAGGTCCCCCCGAATGGGCCCCCATTCTCTACCTCTTAATAAGCTCTCGTTTCAACTCAAAAAAAAATTCTCAATCAGTCCTTTAAACAGTCTAGTTTCAACCCCTTAAAATCTCCCACTTCTGCCCCTTTTGCATGGCCCCAAAACAAATCACCAACAGCCCCTTTGCGGCCTTAAACAATCCCCTTTGTGGACCCCGTTCGTGCCTTCGAAAGACCCCTTAAACCTGCCCCATGCACAGCCCCCTTAAATAGTCCCTTATGCAACCCTTTTTCCAGCCCATAACTGCACCACATCCCATCTGTTTTCAGCCCATAAACAGAGTGCAAACAGGTAAAAAATTGCTCCTGGCAGCAGCCTTGTAGGGGGGTTGGAGTGGAGGTTGACAATTGGACCACTTTCCCACAGGATGGGCCAAGGGACCCCCCAATTAGGCCTTCATCCTTAGCCCAAAACAGAAGACATAGAAGATTGAAGCATCAAAACAAGTCACCAGGGCATATGAAGACTTGAAGCTGGCTCACTAGGCCATGAAGATAAGGACCAGCCCAATGGGTCCATCAGACATAAAAAATCAACTTTAAAACAAATCTAAACATTAATTAAAATACTTAAGAAGTTAGCACCACATCGTGGGTGCTGCACAATTGGCAGCTAATCCAGACCAGCTTCTAGCATGTTGCCCTAGGTGTAGGCATGGGACATGTTCCCACGGTAAATGGACCCTTCTCCCAATATGGCTAGTTGAAAGACTTATCTATGTTGAAGGATACAATCCATTTGATTGCAAATGGGTTGGTGTGTCGTTGTAATGCCGAACTCATCCCTCAATTATCCCGGGGGAAGAAAAATAACCATGTTTAGATTTCATTTGTACTCTGACATACAAATAAGTGAAATAAATGTAAAGTTCAAGTGCCGATGAGAATGATTGAGACTGTGCAACGAACGTTAGTTAAACAGACCAGATATGATGCAAACCAGAACCAAAGGAATAAAATAAAATAAAATTCAAAATACCTTCCATCAAATCTGAAAATGCTAAAAAATAGATTTTAATGATCTGAAAATTCACTTTAAATCCATTTAACTCAATGCAATTAAATTCTTAATTAAATGTTAATTAAATAACTTTTAAAAAGTTAAATAAGCAATCGTGAAATCACTAAAAGACACGAAAGCAGTCATCAAATCAAAAAATTCAGATTACAAAATAATAAATAAAAAACTCAGACCGAAATCTTCAAACCAAACTGTCAAAACATTTAAAATATATTCAACACATCAAAACCAAACTTAAAGCAATTTAAAACACATCAACCAACTAAGGAAGAGACAATTAAAACATTTCAATCAACATGTCAATTAAGCAGAATTAAAGTTCCAACATTTAATGATTAAACATTCATAAATTAAAACAAATAATTCTAATCAAGTCAGAATTCATCAAACTAAATCAAATAAAAAAACACAACATAATAAAATAAGCAACTTGAACATAGAATTAAAGTCACACATCAAATCTGAAAATTACATTTAAAATAAATAAAATCAACATCAAACAAATCTAAATCAAAACTCCTCATTGGGCCTACAAGGCTAGGGCCCTCAAATTCATTGTTTTATGTGGATGTGCACTCTCTACCAAATAGATTGTTATGGCAGTTAATCAAGGGACTATCTATTATCTTTATACGATATCATATATTTTCCTGGAAAGTCTAGGACCTTTATTCCTTATTTAAAAAGAAAACGTATCGTCAAACCATTTAATATATTGATAGGCTATCACTTATTTTCCTAAGTAGTCCAAAAGGAGATATAATAAAAAGTTTATCTTTTTAAAATGAGGTTCTCACAGAAGTATATTTTCTTTAAGTGACAGTTAAATTGCATATGCATCCAGTTGTTATGATAGTCCAATTCAAAATGAATATAGGACTTAATTGTGCAAAAAGGTCCCATTCAGTTACGCTAAAAACATCAAATCAAATATAGTTTGCAACTGAGGTTTCAGATGAAGAGTGACTAAATGTAGTATATTAATCTTGCAGTGACACTGAAGCTGCTTCTGCATCCAGTTGTTACTTTGGTCCAGAACCAAGAAATCAAACTAGATCAGGCAATTCATTTTAGTTTCTTAAGGTTTTGAAGCTCAACAACACAATGTAAACTGAGAATTTTCGAAACACAATTTTTGTATTGCCAAGTTAAATAAAACTTAAAGTAACAATGATGAAGTAGATGCAGCATTACCTTCAGAACACCATCGTTTGTCAATGGAGAAAATGTCCACCTGCCAGCATTTAAAGCAGTATATCATAAAATAGTTTCCAGTACTACATTCTGCCATACATGATGAAAGCATTTCATGATATGATACCATCTCAGATCTCACTTGAAATTAGCTTAACAAAGATGGGTTTTCAGAGAGTACGAAACATCGTTAAAGCAATATGATGCAATTGAGCTAAACAGAAAACATCCATACCCTGTGCCTTCACCAGATCCTTCATTAGCGTAGGGATTGAAATCCTCCACCGTGTCCTAGAAAATGCATATATAATAGACGTGTATGTATAAAAACAACAATGAGTCCTTTTAAAATCCAAACATGTAAAAAGATAAATATCTCAAATAACTTACCCTAAGACCACCAGTGCGATGGACAACTGGAACAGTCCCATATCTCATAGCATACAACTGATTGAGCCCACAAGGTTCAAATCTCGAGGGCATTAATAGTATGTCACACCTGTACAGAAAAGCATATATCAGACTTGTAATTTCTACAAGACATGCTTGAACTGAAAGTAGACCAATAAACACCTACCCAGCAGTTACAAGATGAGAAACAGAAACATTAAATCCAACCCAGCCACGAAATTTGTCTCTATAGGCAGATTCTGTGGTTTTCATCCATTGTTCAATGCCTGGATCTCCAGAACCAAGCATGATCTGGGAACAAGATATAGAATGAGTCAACAGGACAGGCAACAAGGCAAAAGTAATCAAGAGAGGAAAAATGTCCAGTGCTAATGATGAAAAGCAAAAACAAGAATAAGAGAAAATACCAATGTCAAAAAGGAGAAAATGAATGTTGAAAAACTGGTACATATAATAAGATATAAATAAAAATTTTGCCACTTTCAAATATAAAACTGAATGAGAACTGTATGAATTTCATACAAAAAAATCTGAGGGACATGGCATTAACCCAAGGTAAAATAGACTTGACAATATCTATTTCCTATCTACATACTCAGCCTGAATTAATATATAGAAGTGCAACTTAAGCTAGCATAAAAACGAATAGAACAAGATTAGAAGATAAATCAGTCAGGCAACATCTCAGACAAAGTAAAGAGGCAATAGAGGTTGCAGCATAAAGCATCTTTGAGCTGTCTAGAGCTATGTAGTCAGAGGCGAGAGGCGACCGAGGCGAGGGTGGGCTCGCCTCGCCTCAGGCGCTTGAGGCGGGCGCCTCAGGCGCCCGAGGCGACATTTTTTATATTGAAGAACTTCTCAAAAAATATACATATAACATTGAAACTTTTGAAGAAGAACATAAAAAATACAAAAAAATCACTTCTAGGACCTATAATGCATCAAGATACTGGAGTCTCAAGGTAGAAGATTGGGCATTGGGGGTTTCGGGGTGGGGAAGGAGGATTTAGGTTACCAAATTTGACTTTCACAAGGTCCTCACCCGGGCGAGGCGAGATCTGCCGAGGCGAGGCGTTTTTGCCTCGCCTCGCCTCGCCTCAGCGCCTAGGCGCCTGAGGCGAGCGCCTCAGATAACATAGGTCTAGAGTGAATGCATATGGTAAAGGACACTTGAGACAATCTTTTCATGATGGATTCGAACAATTCACGTAAGTTTTTTAGATTCACAAACAGCTGGAATCAGCAAACAAATAAAGAGATGAAATTTGGAATTTGAAATGAAAACCTTTAACGAGGCCCTTCCTGACTCAGCAACTTGTGGTAGTCGGCCTTAAGACACCTTCATGACCCATCTCCTTTCAAAAATTTAAAGAAATTCTCATAAAAATAAAATAAAATTATATGTTTAGCAATACGCATGGAATCCAAGAAACCCTCAATGTTCATATTTTTACAAAACTGTTGCCATTTAGCTTTTGGCTGTATTATCCCGTCACCCTAAATTACTCACAGCTTAAAAATTAAAAGCCATGAATCCCCAAAATATCATGCGCAAGGATCGCGGGATCGGAATTGGAAACGGGATCGGTGGGTACCGATCCGATCCGAATCGGATCGGATCGGGCTGATTCCGACCGATCCAATGGAAGAAAATCGATCTAGAATCGGTAAGCAAAAAAAAAAAAAACGATCTGATTCCGATTCTGATCTGATTCCGGACCGATTCCGGCTGATTCAGACCAATTCTGGCCGATCCTGGTCGATCCGTCTAGAATAGCAAAAAATGAAAAAAAAACAATTCGATTCCGATTCCGATTCCGATCCTGACCGATTCGGCCGAATCCGATTCCGATTCCAATTCCGATCCGATTCCGACCGATCCAGCCAATCCTGACTGATTCTGCCGGAACATTTTCCGGATCGGTCCTTCGGCCAAGAATCGGATCGGCAATGGCCGATCCGATCCAGGAATCGGCCGATTCTGATCTGGATCGGCCGATTCCGCGATCTATGATCATGCGACCACAATGCCTCTTCCTAATCTCTAAAGTGACCAGGTACACTGCAATATCCCTTCTAAGATGAATCATCCTATCCACATGTCCAATACCACAGGTTCCTCAGAACTAGTACCTAATGCATGAACTATGCACCTGATTGTACCTTGGTCTTTGGTGTCAGTAACTCAAAGCACCATCCATTCTATCATGCTAAAACAGTGTCACAAGAAGGTAAGAGCAGAGCTGCGTCTTAATTTAGTTTATCCATATGTGAGGGTGAGATACTAAAGGTAAGGTCCCGTGACCTTATGACAAATTTAGAATAGCTTAAAGTCTTCATTATTTTCTGTATAATATGTTCAAAATTTTTCGTAGTGATTACATGTCTGAAAGTTTTGATATACTTTGGGATTAATACTCAATAAATTGATTTTTTACGTGAATATAAGCACCTGCTTTCCTATTTGTATGGCTTGCAAAACCTGCTGATCTGAATCAGGATTGGCTGATCCTGGATCAGGATTGGCACCTGTCAACTCGTCTAGGGGAAGGAGGGAACCAGATCCCAGAAGGCACTTCCTCCAGGAATAGGCTTCCAACTCAAAGCTACTGGATTGGCCAATTCTGCAGACGGCAGATGGGTGGTACCACTGCTGCCATGGCGATGGGGTTGAATCAGGTCTATCGGACCTAATATCCATGGAACCATATATAACATCCTATACGATGTTCTACACTGGCAGTGCTTCCCTGCTGCCATCTTCCAGCACCAGTCTGACAAGATCAGTCATGGATTGGACCAGAATCAGCAGATGGTGGAATTGGATAGGAATCAGATACTGATCCACCCTAGGTATCTTTTGTGTTCTATCTAACTTTTTTCGGTTTTTGAAGGACCAATCTGGGCCAATCTCAAATTGATTTTTCTTCCCTCGGATCGGGATTAGCCCTGGCTGATTCCAACTCAGAATTCCTTGCCTGGTTTCCATTCTAAGTAGTGTAATCAGCATTTCCATATGTGTGATTGAATATGTCAAAAGGACTGCTTTGTACCAAAATAAGGCTTTTTTCCATTTAGAGTCATTGCTGGCCAAAAGGCTTCTATCATACTTCTTGTCTTCAGTGTTGAAGTCATTGCTTGCATCCAGCTGACGCAAATTCAAGAAATTTTAGGCAGCTTTACCACAGGGAAACTGAAGAAAAGTAGCAGCTTTCCTAAAAGAATTATCCCTTCCTCTATCCCTCTGACTGCACTGTCCTAGTTGGCAAAATTCCATCTGAGCTACTTCATTCCTTACAATATCTTAGGTAGTATTTTCTCTTATTTATGTCAATTATTTTGTCATTTGGATATATCCTTTTGTGGTGCTCCCATATTCTGAATGAAGTGAACAGAGAAGACAAAATTAAGATGCACCTACAAAAATGTAGAGAGGTTACAGACGAGAATGGTTTCACTTTCACATATCAAAAATAGGTAGGAGATGAAAGACACAAGCAAGGAGTTTTATGGTTATAGCTGTCATGCTGAGCATTCTTCATGTATTTTCTAACTCATCTTGGCCCAAGAGCATTCTTCTAATCCATTTCCAAGGATTCTTTTGTGGTATCCTCACTGGATTAACCTTGATGTCCTCATGTGGAAGCTGCAACTTTTTCACACATCATTTAGTCATTAAAAATGATATAGATGTGGGGAGATATGGACAGGATTAATGTGATATGTATGCAGGAACGTATAGTCAACATTTAGAATATTGAAGTCATTATGTGGGTTTTATAAAAATATCTTTGGCCTTCTCTTCACTGAATTTCCGTTCATCCATGTTAATTACATCGAACAATGACTCAAAATTTCTTGATTAACCACCAAAGTAAAGTTTTTGCATAAAGCCATTTATTCACAAAAAATAAAATATATGACAAAAAATAGAACCTAGGAGATATTTTCCCATGGCCCTTTATGTCCATTTTTTTAAAAGTTTATATGATTTATTGCTTTGCTTATTCCCTTATCTAGTATGTTGATGAAATGTTTTATTTTATGTGTGCGGTTTAATTTAGTTCATATTTGAATTACAATTAAATGATTTAACTTCTTTCAGTTTATTGAGTTGTTATTCATTTCTCCATATATTCCTCATTATCAGTTTTTTCTTGTTTGTTGGCTGTTTATTCTTTTTACATTTCATCTTTTCTGATTTATAGGGCTGGATATCATTCATTTCAATTATTTGTTTGCTGAATAACTAATCTCAAATTTATGCATTACTTGTTTATTGTTTTAGTGTATAATTATTTGTTTCAGTGTACCATGGCTAAATCCAAGCCCAACTTAATGATATAAACTACATTACATCTCGTTATATGGATTCAAATGATATAAACATTGAAATATACTCTACATATGACATATTGCACTAGAGCTTGGGTGTTGCAAAAAATATAGCAAGAGTGAAGACGTCCTCCTACATGCATTGCACCACATAAGTGCCATAGTGTGGTATTAAACAAGTAATGGTTCTCACATAAGGGATGGTGTTGGTAAAGAAGTTAGTTTATAGTAGAGAGCAAGATATAAACTTTAGAACAAACTTAAAAGTAAATAGACATTAAGTGAGAACCTCATTTTTCCAAGTTAAAAAAATTTTAGTATCTCCCTCCAGACTATTTAGGAAAATAGGTGATAACTTAAAAATATATTAAACTGTCTGACGATACTTGTAAAAGAATAGAATCGAAAATCGAGTTCTATGAAAATTTAATTTTGACCACTGAATGGTGCTAATATCCAACGTTAAATACATCTAGTAAACATTTTAAGACTCTTGATTAATCGCCATAGTAATCTGTTTGATAGAATGTGCACATCCACATAAAACAATAAACTTGAGGGTCGTAGCCTTGTGGGCTCGATAAAATGCAAATGAGTTGGTTGATACTTGTTTGAAGTGAGTTTTATTTGAATGTGAGTTGAATTTTGTGTTCAATTCGATTATTGTGATTTGATTTTGAATTCAAATTGTTGATTTCTCTTTTGTTTGATTGGTTTTAATTGAAGTTTTTTTATTTGGACTTGAGTAAATTAAATGTTTTGGGATTTAATTTCACTTGATTGACATGTTAATTTAATTGTCTCTTTTTTATGCTATTTTGATGTTTTGGATTTGTTTTAAAAACTTTTGATATCATTTGGACGTTTTGAATATGTTTTAATTGCTTGAATATGTTTTAGAGAATTTTAATTTGGGGTTTGATTTATTTTTATGAACTGATTTTTAGTGTTTAGAAACTATTTTTTGATGAATTTTTAATGTTTTAAATATTGTTCATTTAATTCTCTATGAAGTTCTTTAATTATCACTTGTTCAAAAATCCAATTCCAACGAAATAAATGAATCTTAAGTAAAATTTTAGATTATTTAAAATCTTATTTTTTGTATATTTTCATTATTAATAAATATATTTTAGATTTATTTTATCTTGTTCGTTTTAGTTCAACTTGCATCTCATCCGGTTTATTGGGCTAGCATTGGTATCTGGTTTACAAGTGTCCACATGGACACTTGAATTGTTCATTTTATTTCATCCCATGTCAGTCCACATCGGAGTACAAGTGAAATTTGATTGTAATCATTTTTCTTCCCCTTGGGTAATTTTTTATAAGATCGAGAGATGAATTCGGTATTACGATAGCATGCCGACCCGCTCTCATTTGAATGAATTTTTACCCTCTGACACAGTCAAGTCTTTTAACTAGCCATCTTAGAAGAGTCTGTCTGCAATGAGAGCTGTCCCATGCCTACACCCGGGTCGACATACCGAAAGATAGTCTGGACTAGCCGCCTAATTGTGGAGTTCCCGCTGTGTGGTGCTAACTCCTTAGAAATTTTTTATTTCATGTTCAAATTTGATTTAAAATTTATTTTGTGTCCAATGGGCCCAATGGGTTGGTCCTTGTCTTTCTTGGCCCGGTTGGCCAACTTTGAGTCTACATGGGCCAGGTGGACCTGCCTTGTGTTTCTTGGGCCCTAGCGGCCTGTTTGGTGCCTTGATTGACATGTCCATCCTATGTTTTGTGCCGGAATTGAGGGTAGGAAAACAATGGGCTTTTGACATCGGTTTGGGGCTGAAATCAGGTCGGTTTAGTGACTGTTTTAGGAGACTGTTTGCAGACCAGAAAGAACTTGTTTTGGGTCCAAATGGGAGACTGTGCAAGGCATCCTTCTGGAGGGTTGAAGAGGGGACTGGTGAAGGGCTAAGAATGGGTCGAATTATGGAGCTGTTTAAGGGTATGCAAATTGGTTTCAAGGGGGTGTGAAGGGGGCATTTGATGGGTAAAAATTAGGGCCACCCAGCTTAACTCTTGGCCTATCTGGCATATTCCAAGAGGCCTGGACCGTCACCGTTATTCTTACTAATCAAAGAGGCTAACCAGTTTAGTTTAGGGTCCTGTAGGAGCTGTTTGGAGCAGCTTATGTAGACCGAATGGGGGTCATGTATGGACCGGCTTTAAGAGATTGTCGGTCAAGACTTTGAGGTCCACCTGAGGGCTTTAAAGAGTTTGCATAAAGAGCAGTAGATGGCACTATTCGGCAAGGGGTTAAGAGGTCTATTTTCTTGAAGAGAACTGGCAGTGACTTAAACGACCGCAACCAGATCTGTTAAGGGGCTGTAAGGGATTACTAAAGGAATGTCAGTGGGACCTGTTTAGGGGTAGGTAAGGACTTGTACGTGGAGGCTTTTAGGTGGGCCAAACAGGGGTGTAGATGGGGGTTGCAATGGTCTGCGGTGGGTCCGATGAGGGGACTGTTGTAGGGGTACTGTAGCTGAGGCTAGAAGAAGGGCCTGGCAAAGGGGTTTTGGGGTGCTGATAGGGGGGCTTTAAGGAGAGGTCACAGTGGCTCAAAAGGGTTAGACTGGGCCGGTTAAGGGGTGGAGAACATGGGGCCATGTAGGGTGCTCTTTGGGCCTGTCCAAGGGGATTGTCAACAGAGGTCTGTGGCAGGCCACTAAGGGTTGTGAGCATGGGAATTAAAGGGGACCAGAGATGAGTCGAAACAGGAGGTTTTAGGGGAGCTACGGAGGGGCTGGAAGAAGTTTGAGGGAGGATATCACAAGAAGCAAAAGAAAATGTGGGGATGGGTGGTGCGGCAAAAGGTTGAGGAAAAGAGAAGAAAAAAAAAGAAAAGAAAAGAAAAGAAAAGAAAAAAGCTTTACGTGAGGGGAAGAAAAGTTTTCTTCTCTTGATGATGATGGTGAACGTTGAATGCAGCGGTTCCTCTCCTTGGTCTTCCTCTTCTCTAGCTGTTGACGTTGAAGACGACAGCCTCTGTTGCCTTGATCTTCTTCCTCTTCTGCTAACGTTGAAGATCGCAAAAACTGTTGGTAATGAAGGCTCCGCTCCTCTGTTGTCTCTCTCTCCCTTTGGCCGCTGAGTTGCAGTACGTGATCCTCTTGCTTTGTTTTCTTTTATACCTCACGTTGCCAGCAGGTCCAACCGCGTACAGGATTTAGAGAAAGAGATGGAGAATCAGGGGACATGCAGTTGATTGCAGGAGGAAAGCTAGACTGTGCACCGACTTGTTGGGACTCTGGGATCCCTCTTTTTTTTACCATGGCCAGTTCCTAAAAAATCTCCTATTATCCTTCATTTCCTTCATTCTTTAAATGACAATAATGAAAGATAATGTCCTTCTTAACTATCTACGAAAAAGTAGGAGCTAAAAGAAAAGGGAAATTCTGTGCACAGGCAGGAGAGAGGATAGGTGGTGGTTGGCTCCTTTAGGTCAAATTTGACCTTACTTTTCATCAGATGCTCTTAATCCGACGATGGAGATTAATCCTAGATAAAATTAATTTAATTAAGGTTCAAAAATAACCAGAAAAAAATCAAAAGACATATTGATAGCTGTTTATTTTGTGTACCATCAGATCTATGGTGGAAGGTCTTCAATTTGTCCAAAAATCACCAATTTGATAGATTTTTCAATCGATGCGATCTCGGTCCTCAAAAATTTCAAAAATTGCACCTAAAATATAATTAAATTTTTATATGCTTAGACTTAGGTCTTTGCCACAAATAATGTTGTCTGCGAATTGTTTGGATAAAATTACCCTACTTTGAATTGCATGTCAACTCCATAAATTTTTAAATTTTTTTCATAACTTTCCAGATATAGATCGGATTAATGATCCAACTTCGACATTGCTCTTCCAAATGTTAGATAGACATTTTGGCGGTGCCAGATATTATTAGGTTAGCCTAGATTTGTCTGGGCCTAAAAAGGACAAAACAAATATTTTTTTTCACCCAGAGTCGAATTCTGACATTCAAGGTACTATTGTGAAACTTATGACTAGGGTTGTACTATAAGCCCACTTGTTGGGTCATTTGGACTCATTAAGGGGCTTGCAAAGGCTGTTTGGAAGTCCACTTGATCGTTTTTATCATAACTTGCTGGCTATGACTGGGATTTTCGATCCGACCTCAATATTGCTCTAGTTGGAGTTAGGCAAACCCAGTAATGCGCCAATATGTTATCGAGCCTATCTCAAATTGTCCGAACACACCAAGGGAGAAAAAGGTCATTTTACTATTTAAGATTTGTCCGAAACTGAATTCTGACAATCAGGGTACCATTGCAAGGTTCTCTGTTGGTATAGTCCCATGAACTCACTTGTTAGGTCTTTCGAACCTGATATGCCCCTGATAAGGTCATCTGAAAATCAACTTTAAGTGTTTACCTTGTAACTTCCTAAATATGGGTCGGATCTCAGATCCGACTCTGGCATTATTGTTCATGTCGAGATCGAGTAGACTTTTCGGTGGGGTCTGATTGTTATTAGGCTGACATTTGGTCAATCAAACCCAATAGGGTCAAAATGGTCATTTTACCATTTGAAGCCGAATTTTGGCATTTAAGACACCATTGCAAAAATCTTGACTAGTACAATTTTGTGAACCCATTTGTTTTATCATTTGGCCCCATTAAGTCTACTAAAGGCCAGTTGAAAGTCTATTTTCACTGTTTTGCCTCTAACTTGTCGAATACAAATCGGATTTCTGATCCCTCTTCGGTATTACTCAAGTTTAAGTTGGGTGGACCAGATGGTAGTGCCTGATCATTATCGGGCCACCGTTTGGTTGGTCGGGCCCAATAAAGTTTATTAGGTCCGTTTGGCCTATTGGTCCCAAATGTGATGAAAAGTGGGTCCCACCTGTTTGTTTGATTTTATAGTGCGTATTTTGCCTGAACCTCACCATTTTTGGGTGCCATGATATTTTAGGTGCCAACACATTACTATAAAAAAATATAAGAAAGAAAGGATTGAAAGAATGATAAGAATAGGTACTTGTAACATTGGGTCCCTTACACAAAAACTTATAGAACTAGTTGATAGTATGGATAGAAATGTAAAGAAGTAAGAAATATAAATCACAAACCATGGTATATGAAAAAAGAGAGAAATAAAATAGAGTAGATATCATCATTGATAAAATATTAAAAGATAGTATTAGATTAGTATAATAAAAATGATTATAGAAAAAAAGATATTTATCGTAGTTAGTACATATGCTCCATAAATTGGATAAGTATCAAGATTAAAGAAAAAAATTTGAAATATATAGATAACCTTACATAGAATATATCAAATGTAGAAAAAATAATTATTGGAAGATATCTCAATAGACATATTGAAAACAAATAACATAGATATAGAAAGTTCATGAAGGATTTGGATATAGAAATTGAAGAGGGAATGGAATCCTAGATTTTGTTATGGCTTATGATCTTATACTAACACACTCATTTTATTAAAAGAGATTCTCATTTAATAACATTTAAAAGTGGCTTAACTAAAAACCAAATCGACTTCATTCTCTCAATAAAAATCTAATTGTGCACTTGGCAAGGACCGTAAAGCTTTAACAGGCTAACAAAGGTTAATGATTTTAGATACTAAGATGCAAAGATAAACAAACACATTTAAAAGAAAGACTTCTCCTAAAATAAAATAATAGTAATTAAAAAGAATGAAACAACAGTCATTAAGAATGACTTAAGATAAATGATTGGAGGTCAGACATATACATTAATGCTATGTGGATGAATATGACTACAAACATTAGTGAGGCTGTGGATGAATATGGCTACAAAGATTAGAGAGATTGCTAAAAAAGTACTTGAGAATCTAAAAGATATATGGTTCACTTCAATAAAGAAACTTAATGGTGAAATGAAAAAAATATTGTCTAGATATGATAACCGCAAAGTATACAAACAATAAAAAATAGCGAAAAGTGAAGCAAAAAAACAACTACTAGACAAGCAAGAGATGAGACTATTAAACATATGTATGAAAACTTGGAACTAAAGAATATATTTATCGATTAGCAAGGATGAGAAAGAGAAAAAGTCTTAAAATCTTAATCAAGGTAGATGCATCAAGGATAAAGAATGAAAGATTTTAATCACAGATGATGCCATTAAGAAACATAAAAAAGTTATTTTGATGCTCTTTAATGACGAGTTTGCTAAAAATATATAAGGCATAGAGAATGTAACAATGTTTAATTTGAATTATAATAGCATAATTTAATTTTTAGAAGTTAAAGTAGCATTGAAGATGATGAAAACACGGTATGCAGTACAGGTATCCTTATTAAAATATAGAAATGTTTAGAAGATTTAAAGATAAAATGGTTCATTAAATGTCGGGTCCGGACCCTTGTCAGTTTTTTAGTCAACTGGCTCAGTCCTAACCCCAAGTCCTTGACTTGGTGTCAAATCCAGGGTTAGCCGTTTGGGGCCGGGGGGTTAAACACCACCAATAGACCTCCCCTTTCCCTCACACTTGCCCGACCCATTCTCAACCCCCTCCTCAATTTAAAAAGATCTCTCGAAGATTCAAATAGTGTAATCTCTATCTCTCTAAAGTGCTTCAAAATTGTTGATTTTTTTAGTTGTTTCAAGGCTTCCTAGAGATTAAGTTTTGTTTAATTATGTTTTAACAATTTATTTAAGTGTTATCTTTATCTTTTTAAATTTTATTCAACATGTCTTCTCTAAACCATGACATTCAAATTTCAGGCACTACCCAGAATGATCTGGCTTGACTACATTATAATTTAATATTTATGAAAGAAGAAAACTTTCAGTGAAAATATAATAAAAAAATAATGTATGGGGGAATTTACCAATTGAATTATCACCCACCGAGATGAAAGGCAATGTTATCCCATGTACACGAACTCCACATGAAATAAGAGCCCAAATTTGTAAACATTTAACTTTTATGGAACAGGCAAAGGGAGCAACGAAGCAGCATAAAGACACCGTATGAGATGAAATTTCCCAAACTTTAAGTCGTAGAGCTTACATATGCGAAACTGGATAGCAATGCCCAATGACTCCTTGGGAAGAAAATTTTATTGACGATACAATGCCATTAATGTTTAGTAAGTGATACTAATATCTCTATGACATTGGTATTTATTCATTATTGTTATAAACAGATGACATGATACGTATAATGGAGATAAGTTGGAAGTCATTTGCGAACGAAAACATATATTGACATACTGACCAATTCATGGGTAAGTTTCCAGAAGTTGAAGCAAATGTAGAAGTGAGAATGGATGCGAAGCGGGAGATGAGATGATGACTTAAGAGTAGATTCCGTGGATCCCGTAATCACATGCCAAAACTATGATCACAATGGCAATGAAGAATTTACGGATATGTAAAAGGAAGATCAGGTGGGCAATATCAAGATGGTTCTTCTTTAGATCAACCATTATCCCAATTGAACTAAAGTAAATAAATTTTATTGAAGCCTAAAATTTACACTTAACACTTTCCTAAAATTTTTATTATAGATTGACTTTAAGTGCACTAAAATAAAATACCAAATTTATAAAAAATAAATTCTAATTTTTATAAATTATTAAAATATAAATACATCATCTTCTCCAAATTCGACAAGGCTGGTGAAAAAATCTCTAAGAAGTTACCAAGATTAGTTAAGCCTCACATGCTAGTGCAATAACAAGTGTAAATTCATGCTTTGATTTAGAAGTTGTCTCCTTGAAGCAAAAGACAGTTTGGTGATATACAAAAGAGATCTAGTGTAGAGAGAGAGAGAAGATATCTTTAAAAAATAATAAAAGAATAATTATTCCACATAAATTGTCAAATTGTTTTAGAGAGAAAAAGAATTTATAATGCTCTATATAGAGAGAGAGATAGAGTGGGGATGTGTGTGCAAGAGGCAGCCCTTGGGAGCTTTGGCGGCACTTAAGTGCCCCAAAACAGCTAGCTCACAAATAGCCATTATGTGACCTAGTCCAACCAACTTGGATGGATGGATCAGTTGACCCAACTAGTAGTCAAGGATTATCGTCTCGGATCTCGACTTCGTCTCGGGGGGATGAAAGAAAAGAGATCAAGAGATCTTAGAAAAATCTTAAGAGATCGGATCTCGAATTCTCAAATCAAAATATATTTATATATGAAACATAACATAATATCTTATAAAGATAAAAGTACATCAATGAATTTATATAAAAATATATAACACATTTGCACATCAACTGTGTGAATGAACAATTATAAAGCACTCTCAATACCAAAAAAATGATCTTTATACTTTTAAGAAATTTAAAATTTTATATAATCTTATTTAAATACTAATGTGGTATTAAGAACATTTTTATGTTCTTGATGATTAAATTCTAATTGAATGTGTATGTTTATGTGTTTGTACATTTAAATGTGATTTCATTTATGTAATTATCTATGGATAGGTATATAATTATTTTGAGAAATAATTAAGTTTGGCAAACTTGATGTGTGTGTAAGAGAGAGAAGAGAGTTAAAATAGATCTTTATAAATTTTAAGTATATAACATATATTTATAATTATGAATCTTATATATATGTGATAATATAAGTGATAGTAAAATATATTAATATGTCTACACTAACATAAACGGGCCCTTGAGAATCATGGATCGACCTGTGTGGTCAGGCTGTGGGGGTTCAAGGGGGTAGTGCCCCTTGTGGGGGTATCAAGGGGGAAAAGCCCCCGGAAGAAAAAATTGTTCATGGACCAGTCCATGTGTGCCTGCGAGGGCTGACCCGGCATTTCTTGGTTCCACCTATCCTATGGTAAGTTTCTGAAAAGTCAGATGCCGAAGAATACAGTGTCATAAAGAAGTAGAAAATGGGAAATATCATTTTAATTGATTGATTGAGTAGCTAAAAATCCAAGGTTATAAGCTGAAAAGTGCCTGATACACAATCTAACTTATCTGATGTCAAAGAATAGGTAGCACATAAAGTTCATTCATTAGCCATCTACCAATTTGGCCATTCATAAGCTGTGCATCATCCGTCTTATAAAGCCCTGTATGACTGATCATTAATATTTGATAAGATAAAAATTATAGTGTCCACAGCGCTTGATGTTCCACTCCGTGGGAACCATTTTCAGTAGCCTGCAACATTCCATTTTCAATACATGGAAAATAACTTATAGGACAATCTCCTGTGAACTTCAAAACATTGCATAGGATCACGAGAAAAATAGTATTGAGTGTCGGTTAGCTTACGAAGTGAATATCATCTTTCAAGAGTTCTGGCATAATTGACATGAGTAGATCAGTCCCTTTTTGCATGTCTAACCTTCCTATAAACCCAATCTACAGAGAAACAGCACATTACTTGAGCAGTGGCAAATTATCAGAAAACTAACTGCACTAGCATGGTATCAAAACTAACTCACCAAAGGGCAACAAGGACGAACATCAAGACCTAATTCCTCTTGCAAAGCCATCTTACATTTGACCTGTATAGCAACAATGACAAGTCATAGGCAGGTCAAGCAAACCATGAAAGAATAATTAATATTGAACCTGTTCAAGATTTTTTTGAAGTAAATGCTTTCTAACTCCACCTTTCCAGATAAATCATCAAGAGAGTAATTGAATGGTATGTGTTGGTCTGATGCAGGGTCCCAATCATGAACATCAATGCCATTGGTAATTCCTGGTTGTAATGATCAAAATGGTAGCATAATTTTTGATTTTCTCCTTAATAAGCCAAGTCTTAGAAGTAAGCATACCATTGAGTACACTCTTCCTGCTACTCAAAAGTTCATGGAGGCCATTTCCTCCCTCAGGAGTTGTTATTTCCCAAGAGTATCCCTGCATAAGGTCCATGTAGCATTTTCTTAATTTTACTTGGCCAGAATGAAAAGATAACATGAAGCTGATAAATATCCAGACATCTAGAAACCAACCTGACTAACTGTAACGATCCGATCTGCTGTGACAATGGCCCCCTTCAAAAAATTGACAGATTTGCCAGGATCAAGGGCATGAGTTCTTGCCCAAGTAGGAAATATCCACTCAACAGAGCCATACCACTCAGGTGGCAATCCTAAGAATTGATATGTAGTTGCTGGTTCCACACCCTGATATATTAAAATATACATAAAAATAACAAAAAAATATACATAAAAGTCATGATAGCCAGCATAAAGACATCCAATTTTAAAAAAGAAGAATGCGTAAGACTAATATTTTGTGGTAGCATGCTGCAAATTCAACTTGCCAAGTTATCTTGACCTTTCAATGATTCAGCAGTAGTTTGCAATCAGAAAGAACCTAACTACCCATAGAATAGCCCACTCTGTTACATCTAAAACAATTGTCAAAAACGAAGAGATGCACTTATAGGCTGCTGGTGCAAGGTAGAGAGAATCTCTTTTGTGCAGCTGCAGCAATATGTGCAGTCACAGCCACCAGTAGGAGGTTTTAAGACTCCTGCAGTCACTGCCATCTCCTCTCCAACTGAGACTCTCTCAGCTGGGTGTCAACCCCCATCTGCCTTTGAAAGAAGTTGAGGCTTCAACGGGGGTTGTAAAGAAGGAAGTGAAGCACATTTATAAATGATTTTTACATGCAAGTATAAACAATACTTAGACATATTTTGAATGTGTCCTTTATGTTAATGAAATTTGAAACAAATATTAACAACATCATCTTATCTTGACTTGATGTAGGTATCCAGCCCATGTGGTCAAGAGTTCACGTTTTCAAATGATGATTGATACTATAACTAAGGCTAAACTAGGATTAAAAGTCTGGAGTTCGAAATACATCTAAGAGGGTGGGTTGAATTTAGATGTCAATGAGTTGACATCGTAGATAGATAAATTTAAGACAATATGAAAGGAAAGAGGTTGCATAGTAATAAGCAACAAATGGACAAGAATCATGAGGAGATCAATGATAAACTTTCTCATTTACTGTTCTGAGGGCACCACATTGTTGAATTCTATGGATGCATCAGGCCAAATAAAAAATACATAGTACTTGTTTGGTCTCATGAATGATGTTGTCGAAGAAATAAGTGAAGACAACATTGTATAGTTCGTCACTAACAATAAAACTTCTTATAAAGTTGTAGGGAAGAAGTTAATAGAGACTAGACCACACTTGTCTTGGGTGCCCTGTGTTGCACATTTCATAGACTTGATGTTGGAGGACATGGATAAAAGAACAATAAAGTAATTTCTATTCATATCGTATTTCAGATGACATCATATAAATAACAAATTGAAGTATACAAAGATTTAGATCAAGTATTTATATGACAAAGCCACAAATTTAGATATACATCATCTCTTGGAAAGGAAAAGCCCCATATACACAATAGTGAACAGTGTTTTTACGTTCAAATCTGCCTCAAAGCCATAGTGCACATCTTGACAGAAGAATAATGCATGCATTATAGTGCACTCCAATACCTGATACATTCTCGCACGTACAGTCTAGCAATCATTAAGATAGTCTAAGTCTGTGCACCTAGACATGCGCAAGTTCCTAACAGCAGCACTATGCTGACTTAACAGTCGCACTAACGTGAGTTCCGAGTAGAGTCAAAAAGAAGAGTATTGCTTGTATGGCATATATGTATGTGATGTTCACAGAATGAATCGATAGAAGATCATTCCGACTTAATGTTAGCAGATCCATCAACCTATCCATCTTTTGACTGTATTTCGATTTGTCTATAGCCTTTTACTACCCTGCAAGGTATAGGCTTTGACGCAATATATTGTAATAACTAGTCGGAAAGGGAGACAGTCGGTCAATTATTACCAATGTCTTAGTATAAAGGAATGGCTCTCTCTCTCTCTTTCTCTCTCCCACCCATCACATAATTTATTTTGTTCATTTATTATACACTTGACTGTCGCGTTGCATGAGATAATAGGTGACTAGCTCAATCATTATCGTTATTGGCTGGTGAACATTATCCTAACTTTGACTATGGATCAGATTTATTGATTGTGAGCATCTTAGACACAGGTAGTGTATCAACTAAAACTACCGTTGTCCTGCCCATTCGAAGACTACTATTTTTGGATCCACTTCTGTTCGACTTAATTGTTCATCGGAAAATCATAAATGTCATAGCACGGCATGTGATTTATATAGCTTAGTTGTTATCCTAGTCTGATCTTTAAAGGCAGTCCTGCATCACATGACTCAAAAACCAAGCCCAAACTGTTATTGTGCTTGCAGCTTATTGTTGGAGGTTAAAAGCAATAAGAACCTAAAGCAGTTCGGCTGCAGGTGCCAGTCAGAATTGGTTATATTGTATACACTTTACTATTTAGTCTCTTGCCCTCCCCTATTTTCATTCCTCCTCTCATTCTTTCTCATCCTCTTCCCATCTCACTCTCATAGTCAAGAAGTTCCTTCTCATTTGGCCAAGGGCCATTGATCCAGAGGTAGAAACGCAAGATACTGCTGGCTCTCTAAGGTGACATCTGTTATCTAGCCAGGCAGGTCAAGGGGAATGTTTGTGCTTTCTTGTCACTTTTGATCTCTTTACCTCTACTCTCTGCGAATGCCCCTCGTTATCTCTAATTTTCCACCAATCCAAAGATAAAACAATGGAGATATGGAAAGACTGATGGCAGACCGATAAGGTGTCCCTTGGCCAAGCTGTCACGGACAGCACTGTGCTTTATAATTTCTATCATTTGCTATATTCATAAAATAAATTTATTAATATATTGTCAGTCACTTCTCAACAGTTAAGTGATGTCTGATGTCAACAATCAACATTCATAGATCATCCTTCTAGTATTGAGAGGTTGTATTGTTTTTGCTCACTTCAGATGTACTAGTGTTTTCTCTTTTATTCATTTAAATGAAGTAATGAATAAATACATATATAATTTGTATATTATTTTTGCATACACTAAACGATCATTCATGAAATCCATTCTCCGGATACTTTTCTCAAAATCTTTTCTCTTCAACAGCCTGAGATGAAGCCTAGATACAAGATGGCATTCTTTGGTCGCATAACAAGTTTGTAAATGCCAATAATGATAACATGGGCAGTGGCATTAAACAAGGATGAATACTGAAAGAAAAGGATTACACTGGAACTCCCATATATGAATACCTGATGAGCAAGATTATGAATGACAAGAATACAGCGAGCATCCCTGTAAACACCATTTGGACGATACTTCGCACCCAAAAGGCTGTAAGAAGAACTCCAAAAAAAGTAATAACATCAGATTTAAAATAGTTGCTGCAAATAATTAGATGTTGCCACAATGAAGACACTAAAGTTGCAAAAAAATTGAAAATACAGGTCATAGAACTTTCTCTGAGTGCCCAAACCACTAAAAAGCTAAAAAAATGACGCCCAGACAGGCCAAGAATTTAGACAAATAGAAGTGGGTTAACTAGGGTTTAGTGATTTAGTCATCAGTAGAATCAAGTTAGCTGGATGACAAAAGAAAAACAGCTAAACAATTTTGACTATGTTATATTTTTTTCTCCTTTTATGCTTATCGACTATGGCAGAAAGGTCCTAGAAAACAAATCTGCATTCAGATTTCTTAGTGTTAACCCACACCCACCCCAAATTATTTATTAGTATTAAATGAAAATTTCAGTTAAATATATTCAGATGTCAATCAGCATTTATATGCCTACTTCACTGTCAAAATTTGTCAACTTCATCACCAATATTGAACCATTAAGTCCCATTAGTTCAACTATCATTTCAGTCTGCTTGGGGTCAATTATGTACATAACAGTTCTTGATTCCGGTCCATATATGGGTCTGTTATGAGGCAGCCAGTCCATCTGAACTCTGAAGCTCTTTTTACATGGTGCAATACTCCATTGGTCTCAAAGATAAAATTTTTGAGTATGGTTCACATGCTGGTCCTTTAAAGTGCCACTGTAGGTAATTCAAACTTAGAAATTTAGTGGTGTTTAAATGATTTCTCAATCACCTGAATGGGACTGTTCAACTCACTTGCAATGACATTGATGCAGCCATTCTAACTGGTAAAAACCTCCAGACAAAGCCGCATCTAATGAAGCTAGCTTCTCCCATATGGCCAAGAGCCATGGCTGCCAGCCCATCATGAAGTCCTGAGACACCCAAGGAGGATCTGACCAACGAAGAAGAAGCCAGCTGCACCTACTTGTGCACAAAACTTCGGGCAGCTGTACTCCCCCACTCCCCAGTCAAACCACTGGGAGATAGTAAAAGGAAGAAAAACTGTCTCGCCCTTCTGCATGTGAAATGACCTGCGGCCTTATTGCTCTCTACAGTACTACAGTCAAATGTCAGTCAAATCAACTTAAAAAAGGGGGAAGAAAAAAAGAAGATGGTAGGTTCACCACCTCTTAAACCCCACTACATGGGCCCAATAAGCCATAATGAAAAGGCCATTTCCTCTCTAAAATTAAAGAATTGATGGACCTTTTAGTACCCCTCCAGAAAAAGGAACTGATGAGGCTTTTACAGACTTGTCCCTCCACCACTCTATATACAGACACCAAAGGTTTCATTTGTAAAGAGAGAGAAGAAGGGTGAAGGTGCTCCTATGCAAAACAATCTCCGGAATGAAAATTAAATCTCGAAGAGGCCATTCTCAAGAAGAAGGAAGCCCCAAATAGAGAAATAGAGGACATCTCCATTATAAGTCCCAAAAAAAGAGAATCCAACAAAGGCTAGCCAAGAATAAGATCTAGCAAGCCCAAGACGAGGCACAAAAAGCCATCTCTAAAGCAAATCAAGAAAAAAAATCCAAGAACCAATCTCCTAAAGAGAATAAAACCCAATAAGAAGTCTAAGAAGCCATCTCCAAGGCAAGCACAATAAGACGTCCAAGAGCCTCCAAGAGGTAATTTATAATGAAAAAAAAAAAGAATCAGATCAAGACAATTAATTATTGACATGATCTATACACACAAAACGTGTATAAACCTAAAAGATTGAGTTAATGACCCCAAGTACACTACCATTTAAACTAATCTAACATAATGTGGAATCAATCTCATTGGGTGACATGAGTCTAAGCTAACAAGTTACATTCTATACGATGATGCCATAAGTTAAGAATCAACTAGCCATCAAGTCAAGAACTAATTAGGCACCCAATTGGGACAATATTGAGAACCAAGTAGGCATCAAACTAGAAGTAGACTGGATGACTAAGTCAAGTCAAGTCAACTGGAACAATGTTGAGAACCAATTGGGTAACAAATCATAAGTCCCACCAAATGGTAAAGTTGAGCCAAGCCAAACACGCATGACACATCAAGTCGGGTGACAAATGGGCACCAAGCTAGAAGATAATGGCTGATCAGGCATTAAGCAACCAAACTTACCAGGGCATTGAACCAAGAATCGTTGAGACAACCAAGTTAAGTTGAGCCACCATGCACCAATCAGGAGTCAATTAAGCACTAACTAGGCATCAAGGCAGGAGTCAATCAGACAACTAAACTGAGTTGAACCGATCAGGCACCAAGCTGGAAGCATACCGAAACAATGCAAAAAATTGACAGGGACATCAACCTAGGAGTCACCTTGATGCTCAACCTAAGTCGAGCCAACCACGCATCAAGTTAGGAGCCAGCCAAGCACCAAGCTGAGATCCAACCTAAAGCAGGCCAAGATGCAATTAGGACCAAGGTAGGTGGGGTCGGGGGTCATGACCGGGTCGCTACCCAGGTCGTGACCAGGTCACAACCTATTATTTATTTTTTTAAATAAAAAATGTTAAAAATGACAAAAAATTATAAAAAATTGGAAAAATAAGTAACATGATTTGAAAAATAATACATTCATTTTATTCCAATCTTACAAGATCTACATTTTTTATATAATTTATGTATTCTCCCATGTCATTTGAGTTGAGTACCTAACATGGTACAAATATACATGGTAATTATACTCGTCATTCTCTAGGACAATCATCCTAACATTAAATCCCCAAGAGTCACTATAGCTATCATAACCATAAATGGATTGGATTGAAGTGTCTGATGAATTAGTATAATTCATTTCATAATGCTCTTGATCATATGTAGAGAACTAAGAGTCTTAAAATGAATCAAAGACATAACTGAAGGCAACATGGTAATGACCTTTGGCCCGCCGAGTGTGTTCAACTCCTCCACCTTGCGGCTTTGCAACGTGATCCATGTCTTGGGTCGCATAGGTGTATTATTCTTCGCTAGTGAAGTGTTTAGCCGTTGTAAGAGCTCTCTTTACATCCAAATACCTTTGTTTGCATGAAGCAGTGCCTCCCTCATGTCTTGCTCCATTGTCATTGCTACTCTTCGAAGTAGAATCATCCGAAGTTTGGTAGTGGACTCGAATGTTCAGCTCCATCATGTTTTCTTGCTGCTCTACAATTGTATCAACATCTGCATTGTCAAGAAGATTAGTTAAAACTTGTTTTACCTTTTCTCCTACTTTATGTATTTTGAATAGATCCCTCTCAGGTCCTCTGTCGCTTTGCTAGGGAGGGAGGAATCTAAAATTCTTCGACAAGACAGACATCGTCGACCACTCCTTCAGTCCATAGTCGGTCTTCCGAGTTGAACTCCAATTCGCTCATCTCTTCTCGTTAGTTAACCTAAGCTTCTAATGAATTTTTCTCGTAAAATATTTAGTTCAAGTCGATGTCCTCTTCTTCAATTGTTGGTTTCTCGATTTATCGTCCCAAAGCTTCTAATATCCACCTTTTTTCCTCCATCTAATTCTGCTTCATTCTCTCTAAATTCTTCAACTTTGGCCTCATATTGTAGTGATAATAAATGAGGTCCCCGAGTCTTCATGATGTCAACTTGTTTCTCTGCGTCGTGTAGATCAAGCTAAATGTTGACCAATTTCTCTTCCAACACGAAGCCATGGATTGCAGAATCGGTCGATCCGGATCGGGATCGGCCGATTCTTGGATCGGATCGGTACCAACCAATCCGATTCCAGTCGGAATTAGCGATCCAGCCGGGAGTCCCGGCTGGATCGGCCGGAATCGGTCGGATCGGTCGATCCCGGACCGATCCACCCGGATCGATCCCAAAATCAGTCGATCCGGACCGATTCGCCGGAAAACCGGAAGACCCGGAATCGGTTCGATTCCGGGATCGATCCGGACCAGTTTTAAGGCCCGATCACCCCCAATTTGGGGTCGATCCGGACCGATTCTCCCCCCAGCACCCTCTTTCTGCTTCCTCTCCTTCCCCCCAAGCCTCCTTGGAGATCTAGGGCTTACCTTGCCGGCGATCCAGCTGTTGGAGGGCCTATCCAGCCTTCCCAAGGGCCAATCCACCCTACACAAGGTTTGTAAGGGGGGGGGGGACCTTCGATCCCCTCTCCCCCCCCCCCCCCGCCAGGCCTTGGCTGGTTGCAGGTTTAGGATCCTCCATTGGGGGATTATTTCACCCCCAATGGGGGTGGAATTGCACCCCCGAAGGGGTGATATCACCCCTTCGGGGGTGTTGAACGATCGCCCCGAAAGGGTGGCTGCGATCCCGCCCCCAGGTGGGGGGGGGGGGGCTGGTATGAAATCCCCCCATCGGGGGGATTATTTCACCCCGATGGGGGTGGAATTGCACCCCCGAAGGGGTGCTAATCACCCCTTCGGGGGTGTTGAGCGATCACCCCGAAGGGGTGATTTTGACGATCCCCCCAGGTGGGGGGGGGGGGCTAGTATGAAATCCCCCCATTGGGGGGGATTATTTCACCCCCAACGGGGTGGAATTGCACCCCGAAGGGGTGATGAACGATCACCCCCGAGGGGTGACAAACGATCCCCCCCCACCTGGGGGGGGTGGTATGAAATCCCCCCATCGGGGGGATTATTTCACCCCCGATGGGGGTGGAATTGCACCCCCGAAGGGGTCTTAATCACCCCTTCGGGGTGTTGAACGATCACCCCGAAGGGGTGATCGCTGATCCCCCCCCAGGTGGGGGGGGGGGGGGGGATTATTTCATCCCACCAAAGGGGGTGGATTTAAATGGCTTAATAATGTGTATGGTTTTATGTGTTGTAGATAAGATGTCGGACGATGAGCATGGCACCGGTCCCGTGGAATTTCGTGACATTGGATGGCAACATGGCCATCTCCTTGATTCAGAGAAGAAGAGAGTTAGATGCAAGTGGTGCCAAAAAGATATGAATGGAGGTGTGTATCGGCTCAAGCAACATATAGCCGGGACGGGTGGCAATGTAAATAAGTGTGATAAAGTACCGGCTGAGTTGAGGGAGGAGATGAGGGGTTATTTAACTGGAAGGGCATCACAGAGGGAGGTGAGAATTGGTCAGAGACAAGACCTACATGACGAGTTGCTAGGTCGGAGAGACGTCGATCTTATGGCCGGAAAGAGCAAGAAAGGGAAAGGGCCAGCACATGAAATGGTCCAAGTTGATTCTTCATCTTCATCAGATGAGGAAGAGACTCAGGTTAGGAGAGCCGTACATGAGAGTAGGGCTCAGGCCCGTGAGGATGAGGAACGAAGACGAGGAGCAGGAGGTTCGGCTGCCAGACGATCTGATGTGGGGGCGGGCACACGCCCTGTTCGAGAGCCTGAAATCCGGAGGACACATTCTGTTCGACCGATGCCGACGGGAGACACTGCCATGTATAAGGAGAGTGGCAGAGGTCAGAGGGGTATAAAACAAGCATTTAAAGGGGTGAAGGCATCGACTGGGGCAGCAAAGAAAGCCCTAAAGCATATGGTCAAGTTCTTTCTAAATGCAGGTAATGATTTGTTGAAGTTGTGGTTAGCATTTGCTTGTTGATATGAATTTCTTGTTAGGTTAGTTATTATTAACAACCCTCTCTTCTCCCTTATCTTGTTTTTGAATTTGTAGGTGTCCCGGCACATGCAGCCACGAGTCCATATTTCCAGACTATGGTTGATGCGATTGGTGAGGCTGGGCCGGGGTTGAAAGCCCCCACATCAAAGTATATATATGAAACAGGCTTGGATGAGGAGGTCGATGAGTTGACCTCATGGATAGAAGGATTCAAAACCATCTGGAAGGAGAGGGGGTGCACTGTAATGTGCGATGGGTGGACTGGAATCACAAGGAGGTCACTTATAAACTTCCTTGTGTATTGTTCTGAGGGTACCGTATTTCTGAAGTCGGTTGATGCATCAGGTCAGGTGAAAAATGCAGATTACCTATTTGGCTTGATGAACACTGTGGTGGATGAGATAGGAGAGGCCAACATTGTGCAGTTTGTCACAGACAATGAGGCCTCATATAAGGCTGCAGGAAAGAAGCTCATGGAGACTCGACCTCACTTGTTTTGGGTGCCTTGTGCGGCACATTCTATTGACCTGATGTTAGAAGATATTGGTAGGGATGCTAATGTCAAGTCCTTGGTCAACCAAGGACAACTGATCACCTCATTTATCTATGGCCATCCACGACTTTTACAAATCATGAGGCAACACACCGATGATCATGATTTGATCAGACCGGGTCCCACAAGATTTGCCACTCATTTTATTGCATTAGAGAGCCTATATAGGTACAGGGCTAGTTTAAAAAGGTTCATCCTCTCCACTGCTTATCAGGAGTACATGGATACATTCAGGAGCTCCTTGGATCAGTATGAGATACTGCTAAAGATGGAGCAGTTGATAAAAGATAACAGGTGGTGGGAGAAGGTGCAGTACTACTTGTCTGTCATAGAGCCTTTGGTGCAGGTACTTAGGTTGGTGGATTCAAATGACAAAAATCAGTTGGGGTACCTGTATGATGCTATGGATAAAGCTAAGTTGAAAATTAAAGAGAAGCATCCCAAGGGTTACAAAAAGTGGTGGAAGGTGATTGACAACAGATGGGACGAAACCCTACACCACGACATTCATGCTGCAGGTATACTTTACTAGTGTAATATAATTGTATTACAAGTTATATTTTGTGTATTACCCCCACTGTCTTTATACTAATGGAGTATTAATGTCGTTACAGGTACTTCGAACCCAAAGATACAGTATGGTGGCCAAGTATGTAATGATGGTGAAGTATTATCAGGCACACTATCTGTAATTAAACGACTATGTAAGACCCAAGAAGACAGAACGTGCGCTGAGGTTGAAGTAAGTAATACGTTTCATATCAATTAAACTTATAACTTTATCTCAAGAAGAGAAGATAACTGATTTATTTTGGGTTTTCGATGACTTCATACGAGCACAAGATTGGGGTGTACGGGGATCCAGATTTATAGTACTCACATGATAAGGTCCCCCCTAGTAATATGCTTACCCGAATTAATGACTTTTTGATTACTTGATTTTTTTTACATAAGGTTACTGATGCTTGTAATTGTCTTCTTTACAATTACAGCTGAGTGGTGGATTATGGTGACAAACAGGACTGGATGGAATCCACTCGCATCCGTTGCAATTCGGGTGCTAAGTCAGAGCACATCGTCATCACAGTGCGAGAGAAATTGGAGCACTTTCAACCTTATTCACACGAAGAGGAGAAATAGGTTGAAGACAGAAAGATTGGAGAAGCTTGTCTACTGCCATTACAATATGAGGCTGAGGATAAAGAATATCAAAGATAGGCAGAAGACATCGGAGCAGAGATTTGCACAGTTTGCAGGTGGATTGTACCAAGAAAGAGCACAGGCCCAAGCTACTCAGGGCTTGTCCCAGGTGGATGTCGACTTGGAATATCTATTCCAAGAAGAACAACCACTTGCAGCATGGGTGGAAGACAAGGATGCTGAGGGAGAGCCAGAGTTCGACCCGAACGACAGATCATGGGCCGAAGGAGAGCTTGACAGCGTCGTTAGTGAGGATGAAGACATGCAGGAAGCTGAAGAAAGTCAAGTTCCGTGCACAGCTCCACTTCCTGATCCACCCCGGACTACAGCTTCTCCAGAGAGACATCCAGCTCCCCCCCCGGCCGCTACAGCTCCAGCTCGGATTCCAGTTGCGGGTCCATCTACCACCACCACCACCAAGAAGAATGGTGGATTATTTAGGGCTTTAAAGAAAGTATGCTTACCTTTACAGCAAAGTAGTCGAGGAGATCCTACATTGAAGAGGAAGAAGATAAGTATCAAACGGCGACATCATCTCCTTGACACCGAGACCACTCAGCCACCTTCATCAGATGAGGATGAAGAAGAATTTGTCCCACCCACACAACAACAGCATACAGGGGGTGGAGGTAGAGGTGGGGGTGGCGGCAGCATAGGTGGAGGCGGTGCCTCAGGTGCAGGTGAGGGTGGCTCTACTAGTAGTGCACGCACGAGTGGAGCAGGTCCAGATGATTTGAGTGATAAAAGACACTCATGTTCGAGTGGCAGGGGCAGCGGACGCTGGACGAGGATGAATGTTTTTGACGAGTTTGCATCTTCCTATCCAGAGCCTGCCTCAGACAGTGAGCCTGGCTATCCACCATCTTTTCTAGCTCCACCTCCGACTGATCAGGGAGTTTATGAGTTTACCGACATGGCCCAATCTTTATTTTCTTAAGGATACGGGCCAATTATGACTGACCCTAATCAATGGAGATTTCAAGAAAATCAGAATGACCAGGACAGAGATCCAGATCCATCCTACTCCGGACATTACCATAGTTGGTGGTGATGGCATATGTATAATGTATTTGTTTATTTATTTCACGCAATGTAATATGAGTGGTAAGAAGAATATGTGTTGTACTATTGTGTGATTGGATATGATTGTTTGTTTGATAAAAATATGTATCTTATTTGATGTATGATGTGTTCTATTGTGTGATTGGATATGATATGTGTTCTATATGATTGATTGTTAATTTGTTATATGAATGAGTGTTCCCTATAATTATTTCACATTTTTTCTGAGTCCTATGTATTTTTATTGATTTTTTGGCGATTTTTACAGATTTTTTCATAGAGCAAAAAAAAAAATATGATCCAGACCGATTATGGATCGGTCTGGCTCCAGGATAATCGCCCTGGATCGGACCGATCCGATCCGATCCGGATCGGATCGGACCCCACCGATCCAGGATCCGATCCCGATCCCGCGATCCTTGCACGAAGCCGAAGTGGTTTGGGTTAGCCACCGATTGCTCGGGCCTAATAAGAACAAAATGGTCATTTCGACCCCTAGAATGAATTTTGATGTTTCGGGTAATATTGCAGAGCTCACGATTGGGGCAATACTGTAGGTCCATTGGCTTGGTCATTTGGGCCCATTAAGCATTGCAAAGACTGTCCGAAAATGCACTTTCATTGTTTTGCCCATATCTTGCCGAGTATAAGCCGAATTTTCGGTTTAACTTCAACATTGCTTAAGATGGAGCTGGATTGACCCAGTGATGCACCAATATGCTATCGAGCCTGCCTTGAATTGCTCAGGCCCACCAATGGCAAAAGAGATCATTTTATCGTCTGGGATCCATCTGAAGCCGGATTTTGATATTCGGGGTACCGTTGCGAAGGTCTTGACTAATACAGTCCCGTCATAGTTGTCAAGGTGATCGACCAGGCGGTCCCCAAGCATCCCCTTGGCCCATCGCCTAATTTTCCCTCAAGAAGGCATACGCCTTGGCCACCTTGGCAAGCCAGGTGTAGGCCTCAGTGCATTGGTGGGCGCCCACCTGGACCAACTGGTCCGACAAGAAAAACGGTCGGTTTCTTTAAATTGAACCGACCGGCTACTTTAAAATAAACCATCTTAAGAAAAAATGGTCTGGGCCTCGACTTGGGCTCCTTTGTCAACTGGCTCCTGGCTCCCGATCTCATGGTGCAGAAACCCTTCGACGCTCGGACGCTCAACGCGGAAGTTGGCAGCCTCATAGCCCCGGCTCCGACAGTCTCCATTGCTGCCAACGGCGACAACTTCACTGAAGCTCCCCTGCGCTGCTATCTTCTTCCTCCGGCGGCAGCTTCCCCTTTGTCCGGAAGAAGCCCTTGTGTCTCCCAAGTCCCAAACCATCCTTTCTCACCAGTAAAAACCTTAAACTTGATTTTTTTTCTTCTTCTCCTTTCTTCATCTGAGATATCATCGTTTAAACATTTACTACGATGTTTCAAATCTACTTAGACATTTTCTTTGCTTAAAAGTAAAAATAATACATGTTTGAACATCTCTGATGTGTCGATGGTTTTCGACGTCGTTTTTGTTTCATCGAACATCTATTTAGCTTCTATATATAACAAAGATATCATTTGAAGTTTGATTATTTGAGTACGTACCATGTACCATTTTGATTATTTGTTATGATTTGTAGTGTGATATATGATTGTTATGGAAATGGCCTCTAGCTCCGCTAGTGGTTCAGTTAATCAAATGGAGATAAAGAAGATAGCTAAGTTTAGTGATCTAGGGTGGAAGTATACTTATTGCCCAGACGAGCATGATAAAAATAAAATCAAATTTGAACTTTGTGGATTAGTTATGAATGGCGAAATAAAAAGATAGAAAGAGCATTTGATTGGTGGGCTTAGTGATGTAAAAAATGTCCAAAAACTACTAAAGAAATAGCCGATGAAATGCTAGCATGGCTAAATAAAAACAAGAATAGATTTGGTTGTTGAATGTTCCGATAAAGAAGGTGGCGAAGAAGATGCACAAAATCAAAATGTATCAACAAAAAATTCTTCTTCGACGAAGAAAAGCATGAAAGATCTAATTGTTGATAAAATTAAGAAGAAAGGATAAATGGATATGTTTACAAAATTATCTGCGGAAGATTTTGTAAATGCAAGAAGAAGTGACAAGCAATATCAAAGTACTATGGGGAGTAAATTCAACAAGGAAGAACAATTAAAAATTGAGCTTGATGTGGCCACTTGGTTTTGTGAAGCAGGTATCTCATTTAATGCTGCAAAATTGAGAAGTTTTCATGTCAAGTGTGAACAAGCAACGAGGGTTGGATCTGGTGTGACACCTCCAAACTATCACATGTTGAGGGTGCCTTTGTTGAAAAAATTGGTTGAATGCACAAAGGAGTTGCATGCTATATACGAAAAATATTGGAAACTTTATGGTGATAGTGTCATGTGTGATGGATGGACCGATAAAAGATAGAGAAAGTTAGTGAACTTCTTAATAAATTGTCCAGAAAGGACTTATTTTATGGAGTCTCTTGGTGTTTCCGACCGCAAGGAAGATGCTATCCTTATGTATGAACTTCTTGACAATGTAATTGATAAAATTGATGAACAAAATGTAGTACAAATTAACACAAACAATGTACCCAACAATATTTCAGCAGGGAGATTGTTGATGGAGAAAAGGAAACAATTATTTTGGACAACTTGTGCAGCTCATTGCCTCAATTTAATGTTAAAAGACATTGACAAGATAAAAGTTTATGCTGATACCAATTCTAAAGCCAAAAAATTGACCACATACATGTATAATCATTCGTGTTTACTAGATTTCATAAGAAAAGAAGCAAAGGGAAAGGAACTAGTCAAATATGTGATGACAAGATTTGCTACATATTTTCTTACTTTGGAAAGATTACATGATGATGTGATTAAAAGAGAATTAAGAAAATTGTTTACATCAGATAATTGGTATAAGTGTCTAGTCAAAAATAAACACGAGAAAACATGCCTTTTATTGTTTTCAAGTAAAGTTTTGGCATGTAGTTGAAGAGATTTTGAGAGCATGTCAAACAATCTTGCAACTTTTAAGACTAGTTGATGGGGATGAGAAACTGATTATAGGTTATTTGCTGCAATGGAACTTGTAAAACAAAAAAATATTAAAAATTTTGTAGGAAAAGAATCAAAGTATGCTTCCATCTTAAATCTTGTGGATCGTCGATGGGAAATACAAATGCAACGTCATTTATATTTAGCCGGCTTCTTTTTGAATCCCAAATTCTATTTTGAAGCTCAATCAAAAGATCCCTCTTCAGTTGGAAAATATGAAACCGCATTTTATACATGTGTGGAAAGGACGGTGCCAGATAAAAATATGCAAGATAAGATCGATGAACAAGTTGAAAGGTACATTACTTCGGAAGGCACATTTGGCATCTCATTTGCTATGAGGTCACGGGATAAGAAACTTCCAAGTAAGTTAATTTTTCTATTTTTCATGTTAACATTTTGTTAAATATGACAAGATAGCTTAAATATTAGTATATAATTTCTTGTCAATATAGTGCATTGGTGGATACAATATGGTGAAGAAACACTTGAACTAAAGATACTTGCATTAAGAATTCTCGGTCTATGTTGTAGCTCATCTGGTTGTGAACGAAATTGGAGCACACTTGAATTTGTAAGTATTTATAATTCTGAATTTTGATACATGATACCTTAATTTGTTATGTTTATTTTTTACTTACCTTTGTATGTTTTATTTTTGTTGTCTTTCAATTTTATACTAAGAAGAGAAATCGATTAGAGCATAAAAGGTTGAATGACTTAGTTTATGTGCAATACAACCGCCGCCTTCGTGAAAGGTTCATGGAAATGAAAAAAAATCCGAAAAGATATGACCTCTCTTTAAAAAGTTTAGATTGGAAAAATGAGTGGACGGTAAAGAAAAGTGATGATTTGGTTCATGAAGATGAAGATCTTACATGGATCGATGTTGAAAATGCCATGGGAGCTTCTGAGAGAAGAGCACAAAGAGTTGTTGAAGAATCAAGTGGTCAATCTATGATGGCAAGAGATGAAGATAATGATAGTGATGAACATGGAGACGATGATGATGTAGACGATAATGATGAAGATGAAGATGCACCATGGGAGGAGACAAATGAAGAAGACGATGCCGATGCAAATGAGGATGCTAATGCATAAGATTTGGCTTTAGAGAAGACTATTTTTAGTTTTAAGATTTGATGTGGTGTGATGGCTTAAAATTCTTGAGTACTTATTTGTCTTTTTAACCACTTTAGTTGATTACTTTGCTTTTGTACTTGTTCTTCATGCCTTGAGTATTTTCGTATTTCAACCTTTTTGTTATATTGTGATTGTGACCATGTGTGATGATGCAGATTTTTGTGTATATTGTATTTGCATATGTTGTGTTGTCAACTTTATTTTACAGATTTTTAGAGGAAGAAATTCAAAGACTACAACTATATATCATTTGGTAATGCATTTTTAATTTTCATAAAAATTGTAATCTTGTTATATGTCAATTTAATTAATTCTTATAAGTCTTTAAATTGTTATATGATTGTTAGTTCTATGAATTTTTTTTCACCCACATTTGGAGTATATATATATACATATTTATATGTATATACACATATATATGTAAAAGTATATATAATTGCATATATATATAAACATATAATCCTACCGCCTTGACCGCTTAGGCAATGCCTAAGTGGCCGCCTAGTCGCCTAAGCTTATTTCGCACCTTCTAACGCCTTAAGTGCCTTGACAACTGAGTCTCGTGGACCGACTTGTTTTGTCTTTCCGACCCAATATGCACTGATAATGCCATTCAAAAATCAGCTTGCAGTGATTTCCCCATAATTTTCTAAATATGGCTTGGATTTCTGATCCGACTCTAACATTGTTCAATATTGAGTTGGGAGGGCCCAATGGTAATGCCCAATCGTCACTAGGCTGACATTCGGTCACTAGGGCCCGATAGGGGCAAAATAATCATTTTGACATCCGGAGCAAGAATTTGGTAATCAAGGCACCATTGTAGAGGTCTTGACTAGTATTGCATTGTTGGCCCATTTATTGTCTTTTGGGCCCATTAAGTCTTGTGAAGGCCATTTGGAAGCCCACTTTCACTATTTTATTATAACTTGCCAGATATAAGTTAGATTTCTGATCTGACTCTGGCGTTATTCAAATTTGAGTTGGGCAGACCCGATGATGACGCCAATTTGTTATTCGGTTGACTTTAGGTCGGTTAGACCTAATCAGGCTTATCAGGTACGTTAAGCCCATTAGCCCTAGATATGATATGAAATGGGTCCCAAATATCTGTTCGGCTTTCTTTCTTATGTTTTTGCCCAAAACTTGCTATTTCTAAGTGTCATGACATTTTTATATGCCAACAGTGTGCTAATGTCCAAAGGTTGAAATAAAAACAAATTGAAAACAAAAAAATAGAAAATGCACCTTTCTCCGATGAGGTCCGATTTCTTTAGCAGACTTAAACGAAGAGAAACAAAGATGTCCTTCAATAAAAACGCCAAATAAATAAAAAATATAACTAAAATAGTAAAACTCACCAAAAATAGCTTCTCAGTTAAGGACCAACTTCTTAATCTTCCCTCGAAAAAGAGAAACAAATGGGTTTCTTTAATCATAACAATATATTAGAACAAAAAAGAAAAACAAAAGAAAAATAAAAAATATACATTCTATTACAAAAATGGCTTCTCTAACGAACTACGCCAAAGATGAACAAACCAATCCTTTCAATAAAGACAATGTGTTAGAACAAAGATAAAAACAGAAGAAAATCAAAAAAAAAACAAGAAATCAAAAAAAAATAAAAAAACTCATTGAAAATAGCTTCTTTAACGAATTTGGCTTCTCTAAAAACCTTGTCTGACGGCAACTCCGGCTAGGGCTTTGGCGAAGGGTGCTGACATCGCTTCACACTTGTCAACCTGTCAAGGAGGATAAACAAATCAGGGGGGAGAAGCCCCCACGACTAGGCTTTAGTTGGTGGATCTGGGACCTTAATAGGTCAGGATCAGATCTTGCTATTGAGGTGGGCAAGCCTGTCACCTCAACCACCTATGAGGAAAATGCAAATAAGGTAGTCGCATGGGGCAACCGCCTGCAAGTTGAGGCGGCGAGGCCTCGCCTCACCTCGTGTCGTTGCCTAGGCGATGAGGTGATTGCCTTCAATAACATAACTTCAAAGAACAACAATGTTGGTCCATTTGACGACGAAGGAATAACTATAGCACCAAGGATGTCTACAGATCCACAATTATTCACTTCATCTACATATTTCACGGTCAAGGAGCAATACTCGCATGCCATAAAAGACCATGAATATGGTGTTCGGACACAGGGTGGAGAAGACATAAGAAGGTGGAGGTTCAAGTTGTCAACAATACTGTTATGAACTAGAGTCATTTCAAGATTCAAGTTCTTATATTTCACCAAGAATGCTATAGGATGTTAGAATATGAAAGTTTTATACACTCCACGCATGGTAGTTAAGGGAATGAACTTTGGCGATGATATCCTAGGACAATTGAACGAGGGAACATAGAATACAACCAACATGTATACACTCTTGATACAATGTACTCTTCGTAAATGTCTTGAGGAGAGTATATAAGTTAGGTAAAACAATACCAAAATGTAAAACTTAAATAGAAATAAAAATAATTCAATTTATATATTTTTTTAAATTTAAAAAAAAATTAAAATTTTCTAAAAATTTTAAATTTCATATACAAACCAAGTCCACCCGGGTCGCTAACCTAGGCTGATCCCAATAAGTCTACGTCTAACCAACCCGGTCTTGACTCAAGACCTAGCCTGCCTTGCCCCAAACTATGCAAGAAGCAAGTCTGAAAAGGAAGGTTTTTTTTTAACATTGGCCGAGGCTAAAATTTCTTATAAATGAAAGAAAGTAATACAACAAAAGAACTAACATAAGCAAGAAAAGAAGACCCATCAAGAGCATCTATTGAGATGATAAAAATAAAATTTATTTAATTAAATTTTATCTATTTTTTAAAATTTTTAACAAAAGTTTTTGAATTTTATGAATTGTTTAAATTTGATATACGAACTAGGTCCACCCGGGTCGCTAACCCAGGTTGATCCCAGTCAGTCTAGGTCTGGCCGACCCAATCTTGACTCAAGACTTAGCCTACCTTGCTCCAAACCATGCAAGAAGCAAGCCTAAAGAGGATGGATTTTTTTTTTAACGTTGGCCGAGGCTAAAATTTCTTATGAATGAAAGAAAGTACTACAACAAAAAAATAACATAAACAAGAAAGAAAGACCCATCAAGAGCATCTATCGAGATAGTAAAAATAAATAAATTTCATTACTTAAATTTTATCTACTTTTTAAAAAAAAATTAAAAAAAATTTGATTTTTTAAAATCTTTTAAATTTCATATACCGACCAAGTCCACCCAGGTTGCTAACCCAAGCTGATCCCAATCAATTTAGGTCTGGCCGACCTAGTCTTAACTCGAGCTAGCCTACCTTGCTAAAGCCATGCAAGAAGCAAGCCTGAAGAGAGATTTTTTTTTGAACATTGGCCGAGGCTAAAATTTCTTATGAGCGAAAAAAAAAGTAATACAACAAAAGAACTAACATAAACAAGAAAGGAAGACCCATCAAGAGCATCTATTGATGGTAGAAACTCTAGAACATTATAAGAAAAAAGCAATGAAAGATAACAGTTTATTCCTAAACGTCGTCTAGTCCGACTGTTTCCCCATGTATGTATACTTCCAATACTACACTAGAGATGCCATCAAGAAAAGAATAGATCTAACATGTTCAAAGCTCTCCTTGAAAATCCTCTTGTTCCTTGTCTTCCATATGGCCCAAAGCATAGCAAGTAGAAAAAGTTCCCATAGTTTAAATTCTGTTATCCACGGATTCAAGATAGGCCATGTAAATAATAGAGAAAAAACATTATGATTCCAGCGACTGAATTGCTCAACCTTTGAACTGTGTAATCAATAATAATCCCTCATTGAATAAAGAGTTGATCGGCCTACTTATATATCAATCCACAGAAGACACATTTCGTTGTTAAGTTATGAAAGATTCCCTTCAACCGAGTTTTAGTAGGGAGTCTTCCCCTATACATTGTCCAGAAGAATAAAGTGATGCAGGATGAGAACAAAGGTGCCGTCATCTACGTGCGTCGGCACAGCCAAAAAGACCACTAGAGTGATGTCATGCGCCGAAATGATTCCAAAATGGGCCCACCGGGCATTAACCAAGCTGGACTGAACTAGTGCTGAACCAAATTGGAACAAGCTGAACCGGAGTGGAAACTGCTGAACCATGCTGAAGATCCACCGAACCGGGCCCTTAAGTCGCTGAATCGGGCCCTAAAAATGGTGAACCAGCCTCAAAACCTCAGAACCAGGAACAGAGGTGCCTGAACCGACCCCTAACGGCTGAAACAGTCTTGAACCTGCCTCTATAGGCCTGAATTGATGATCTGGGCATGAACTGATGTTGAACCGGCCAAACCGAGTCGAACCAACGGTCGAGCTAGCCATTGAGCCAGCCAGTTCATGGGTGAGCTGTAGGGGGGTCGTGGAGGCACGAGAGTGGCCCCAATTTTAAATCGAGGCAGGGTCGTGGCAGCGATGCATGTCACCGCGTGACCAGTTGGTCGGGAGAGACTCGCGGGGACTCATGGCGCATCGACAACAAGCCTGAAAAGGGGGGGATCGTGGAGGCCAGCCACGGCTCAGGCGCATTGGAGAGCCCCGGGGGGTCAGCAGTCCCGACGAGGGAGAAGGGTAGGCACTTTCACCTCACTCACGAGGTTCATCTCGACGGATCCAGCAGCTACAGGAGCTAGAGATGGGGCGGTGGTGCAAGCACCCTCGCACGACAGGGGGAAGGGAACGGAGTGATAGAAATGTATGCCTTACAAGCCAATCATATGTGATATAATTAGATATTTCCTGTATCATCTTATTCAAAATAAAAGGTATTTATCCATTATCATCTATCTTTATATATGTATATCATAATGAAGTCCTTAATCACATACAATGATGATTAAATCATGATGAGATCATGACAATGAGATCAATCATCTAAATGATAGGACATTAAAGATCTGGATAAACTTGTGTATGTGATATCTTCTGATGAGAATGACTGATCTCATTAGTCATTAATGTGAAGACAATAAGATACATATATAAGTACTCATTAGTAGAATGAGTTCACTAAACTAACCATTTTAAAAACACTAATTGGTATCTTACTGAACTATCTATCAAGGTATTCTATCATCACTATGGCACGGTTGGATCTTTGACCTAAGTCGTGAAAGATGTCTTACTAGATGTACCTTGTATTTTGATTATTAACTTATGGATCGCCAACTTGATGGTCCAGTATAGTTATTATATTGGGTGCAAGAGAAACTCGGTGGAGATAATTGAGCGGACAACAAGGAATCGTTTATTCTCGATAAGAGAGAGAGAATGTCCTATGGAATAGTACTCTAAATTCTTGGCCAAGATAGATAAGATAATTAAAAAATGAGTTTTCCAATTGATCAATTCCTAAGTACAAGATTTCATCGAGTCAGAATATTAAGGGGGTTAACAGTCGGTGCCGAACCACTGACCGATTGGGACATTGCATGGACGAGGATTTAAATCCGTGTAGTAACTGATGATGGAAAAGCTCAATGAATGTTATTTAACTCTCCAAAGTCATTTGGGATCATAGAATATGACTTGTACCATTTATGATCGGAAAGTCGTCAATCTGTTATTGGGTAACAGATTTGATTTAATTTAAAAGAATAGTTCTTTTTAAATTTGGCTTCAACAAAATTGATTATTGGGCCTAGTAGGTCAGGACAAGGGCAAGGATGCAAATATATAGAAGATTTGAGTTTTTGTGAAAAATTGCATCTTCTATATATTAAAGGCTTAAGAAGCCAAACCCCATTAAGCCAAAGGGTTGGAGAACGTCCTTGGCAGCCTCCCTCTTCTCTCTTCTCTAGAAGGAGTCCCCACATGGTCCAACTCCATTCTGGAAGGATTTTCAAGGTTGGAGCAAAGAAGAACCAGTCCTTAGAGGAAGTTCGGGTGGATACCGCTAGAGGCCGTCCACTTAAACAGTTTAGAGTAGAAAGAAACATCATGTCTTCATCTCTGGTGAGGGATTTTCAAATCCCAAGAAGGTATAATTGATCTCCTTATTCGGTTTTCGATTTTGTCATCTTTAGTTTTAATCATAGTTGTCAAGGCGACAAGGCGCCCAAAGCGTTGAAGGGTACCGATTCCGCTTAGGCGACAAGGCGGCCGCTTAGGCGTCGCCTAGGCGGTCAAGGCGGTATTCAAGAAAGACTAAGTCGGGAGGGTCGTTATATATAAAAATAAGCATAAATATAATTATATATTTTATGTTATAATTGAATATGAGTGTTTTTATCTATGTATATAAGTAAATATGATGTGTATGTGAAAGAGAAGAGAGTTAAATAGATTTTTATAAAATTTAAGTATTTAACACATTTACGATTATAAAATTTATATATGTGTGATAGTATAAGTGATGGTGAAATATTGTTATAGTATTATTAGACGGGGGAGCACAGAGTAGTCGCAGATCGAACGAGGAGATGATGTTCCTGCGGTGTTTAGGGATTCCGATGGAGAGCGTACAATCGGGAATCTCATTCCCCCAATTATTCTATGTTTTGAGACGTTTCCGCCTACACCTCCGTCCCAACCGCAACCGCCTCCGCAAACTCCCGAAAAGACCCTATTCGGTTATTCCGGAACGATGTGACTCCCTATTTCTTAGGGATGGGTGGCCACGCACTAACATCTCCCACTTGGCCATTCATACCAAGTGATTTCCGACCATATACTCACTATTCTTGAGGATATAATCATTTCTATATTATGAGATGTTAAAATTCTGTGTACTCCCACTATTCATGAGATACACTTTTATTCATACGCATTTTCATTACCCATGAGTTGTATATTATTCTTATGTACTCCCACTATCCATGAGATACATATATATTCCTAAACAATCTCATGATCCGTGAAAATTACAACTGACTCATATATTCCTGAGTCCCATTAAGCCAACATGATACTCTTACAAGGGACACCTATTTAATGATAGTTTGAACATATTAATATATTTTACTATCACTTATATTATCATACATATTTAAGATTTATGATTATAAACATATATTATATATTTAATTAAGTTCTCTTTCAACTCTTTCTTCTCTTCTCTATCTCTCTTAATTTATCAAGATTAATTCCTTATCCAAAAATAAATACCCATATTTTTATAATTACATATATAAAATCACTTATACTATTAAATACTTTTTTTCTTTCTGGGGGCGAAAGTCCCCTTGACCCCCGCGACCTGACCGCGCATGTCGATCCGCGACTGCTCTGTGCCCCCCATTTAATAATATTATAACAATATTTCACTATCACTTATACTATCACACATATATAAATTTTATAATCATAAATATGTTATATACTAAAATTTTATAAAAATCTATTTAACTCTTTTCTCTTTCACGCACACATCATATTTTTTTATATACATAGATTAACACTCATATTCAATTATAACGTAAAAATATAATTATATTTATGTATATTTTTATGTATAACGATCCCCGACCCAACCTTCTTTGAATATCGTCTTGACTGCCTAGGCGATGCCTAGACGGCCGCCTTGTCGCCTAAGCGGAATCGATACCCTTTAACGCCTTAGGCGTCTTGTTGCCTTGAAACCAATGCTAGACACCAAAAAAATACATAAAATAAATTCTAACACTATGAAATAAAAAAATAAATACATTGTCTCCTCGGGACCCGAAAGACGCTATCTCCAAACAAACGATTGATCCGATCCGTACCATACACTATCAAACAGCTTGATCCTTAAAGAATAATGAGATTTACATACCACTGGATGCCAAGAGACTTCTACCCCTCCGTTTAGTAGTATGTTCATCGTGAAATTAACAATGAAGACAGCATTGCTGCTAAGCCGCCGCACTAACTTAACCTCCTTGTCACTAGTGCATGTACAACTATAAGCTATGTCATTAGGTTAGTTAACTCACATATTTCAATGTTTGAGATTCCTTTTAAAAGGAATGCACCACTGTGTACAAGAATCCCAATTGGAATTGACAATGCCTCAAGGATTGTAGCAAATATTAAACAACTAGAAAACAAAGTAGCAAGAGTGGTATGCCCGCACCAATGGTCCTTCTAAAAGGATGTTTTGTTGCCACTACCTACCTTAATAAAGAAAAAAATGTGAAAGAAATCCTAGTTTCCTAGAATACATTTCTAGATGCTTGAAAACCTATTACTATCCGTCTATCCCAGAAATCTCTTATCCAAGTTTCTTACCCACCTAAACCATATTTAAAGATCATGATTCTAGCCCATTGAGAATGCCTCTCGGTGTTAAGTTTCCAAATCTATTTAGACAACATATCCTTGATTTAAAGTATTTGGAGGTGCCAGGTGAACACCTCCTTCCTTCTTAGGCCTGCACACGATTCCATTTGATCAATTGAAGTCCCTTCTTCTCGATAGTGCCTAGCTAGAAAAACCTAGCTCTGATGCTCTCTAATTTAGAACAAATACTTTTTGGAACTCTGATAATGGAGAAAAAGTAGAACATAATGCTTTGCAACATAGTCATAGACAACAGCAACATAGACATAGATAACAGCCATCTAATTCTTGCAAAGCATCTTGTCTTTCCATCCTTGTAATTTTCTCTCCATTTTGTGCATGACACATTGCCAGTTTTTGCTTTCGGTGCCTCTGTCTTAGAGTGGGAGTCCAAAGTAATTAATAGGGAAGTCAACCCACTTTATATTAAAAATATCCAAAATTTGATCTTCTTCTAATCTAGCAATGCCCATACCAGGGAACGGGGATTGGGATTCCCTTACGAAAAATTTGCGTAAATTCAATTGAATGACTTCACGCTTCCTACCCCCTATATCTTTCTACTCATCAAGCAAGTTGATTCCTACGAGTTCACACTTCATGTAAATCTTCAGCTCTATTATTGACTATAGAAAAAATAACATGATTTTTAAATGAAAGGATTTATAAGGAAAATAACAAAGTGTCATCTGCAAAATGACGATGAGAAACTCGATCCCTATCAGCTTCCACTTAAATTATTTTTATAAATCCTACTTCCTCAACTTTAGCCCACATAATACGATGTCCTTGACTAATAAGCACAAAAAGTAACAAGAGATAGATCACCTTCTCCAAGTCCCCTAAAAGAGAAAAAGTCAAAAGCTTTCCCACTGATATTAACTAAGAATGTAGTAATAGAAATACAACTTTTAATCCATTGTATCTACCTATTCTTTAAACCCATAAGTTGCATAACAATAAGCGAACACTTTCATTTAATTGTATCATATGCTTTCTTAAGAATGTAGCGATAGTAATGCAACTTTTAATCCATTGTATCTATCTATTCTTGAAACCCATAAGTTGCATATCAATGAGCAAACACTTTCATTTAATTGTATCAGATGCTTTCTCGAAATCCAACTTTGACACTAAGCAATCTTTGTGCTTGGTCCTCTCGTCATGAATGCATTCATGTACCACCACGAAATTATCTAAGACATCTCTGCCAAGAATGAAAATAGATTGAGAGACATGAGAGACGTGTTAAGTTTGTCAATATACTTGGTTGAGTTTGTTGGCAAGGACTTAGTGATGATCTTATAACCAGTCTAAAAGACATATAGGTTGTAAATCTTTGACATCCTCAACATTATCTATTTTTGTACTAAAACCACAGGTGGAATTTAGGAATTTGATGCAATATGAATTCCTTTTAAAATCTATACTTGTTGCCGAAAAAATCATCTTCTATAATATCCTAAATATAAAAATAGAAGCCTATAGAAAAACTATCAAAACCAGGAGCTTTGTACGGATCCATCTCCCTAATGGCATCTAAAATCTTCACCTCTACAAAATCAGTAATAAGAGCATTAGTTTCAATATCATTCAATTTGTTGGTCATGTTTAAATTTAGAAGAGGGCTTTAACACAAGTCCTTATAGTTGTCAAGGCGACAAGATGCCCAAGACGTTGAAGGGTGTCAATTCTGTTTAGGCGACAAGGCGGCCACTTAGGCATAGCCTAGGCAGTCAAGGTGGTAACATTTGATACTTATATATACATATGTATATGTGTATATACATATACAATCATATATGTAATTAGATGTTGGTATTATATATTTATATATACAAACAAATATACAAGGTTTGCCGTCTCGGATCTCGACTTTGTCTCGGGAGGGGGGGTGGAAGAGAAGAGATCTCGGAGAGATCTCGAAAAAATCTCTGGAGATCAGATTCTCGAATCAAAATGTATATATGTAATATGTATAAAATGACAAACATAACATAATATGTTATAAAGATGGGAGTGCATCAATGAATTTACATACATTACATGAAAATAAATAACAATATTTTTGCACATTAACTGTGTGAATGAACAATCACAAAACACTTTCAATGTCAAACTCAACTCTTACACCAGCTATATGAATGAAAAATAAGAAAACACTCTCAATACCAAAAGGATGATCTGTGTGCTTCTAATATATCACTTTATTGGTCACTTTGTGATTGTTATGCTACAAAATCACCAACAAAATCACAATATTCAACCTATAACATATGAGACTGACGATCTCCCTCTCGTGGTAAATTAAATTTTTGTTCGTAAGAATCAGAGATGTTTGAAGAGTTATCTTGTGTTGTATAATCCATAGCCATAAAGACCATGACTATGACCATAACCATAATAACTATTGTCATAAGGTATATTGAAGGAATATGTTCACTTGCAGTATGTCTATATCTATATGAATATTCATATTCTTCATTATAAAATGTATGTGAAGAACCTTGTTGAATTTCCTCATATCCATGTCTGTGTCCATATTCATATGATGATGAATCTTGAGAATGTCCATATCCATAATATCCCCCATCAGAAATATCCATTGAACTAAATGTGTGAGAAAGATCATATTCCTCAAGTTGTGACAAACCTTGTTGATTTGACAGACCAGCACTCTTCTTCTTGCGTCTATATGTTTTTTCACGTTGATGATGAACTTCCTCAGCAACATCAGTGGGGAATGGTTGGTTTTCTTCTACATCATCAGCACCACCATCACGAAAGACATTGTAGACACGCCAAATTGGTTTGATTCGGAGCCCTAGACTCTTATTCCACAGGCGATATCCTTTATTTGATCGTTATCTGATCCGGACTACCTCGTGGAGATGAGCTAAGGACGTGGGTGGAGCCCCTTGTCAGTTGAGAATGGACCAATGATTTCCGGAATATTGCCGTAACCTTCAAGCGAGAGCCGCATGTGAACTGTAAAAACACGAAGCCTGCTCGATGACCGACCTTGAATGGTCCATAATTGAAGGTCTCAGGAGTCCCGCATGTGTTCCGTAACATTCAGGGTTTCCGAGAAGTCATTTCGGTAGGCGTCGGTCAATGACGGCTTTCGTTACGGCTTTTCGATCTGTGCTGACACGGCTATCCCGGACCACATGTTAGGCCTTTCCGGTCATCACCAGGTCCTTTCAGGTCATCCGGGTCGATTCTAGCCGTATATTTTATCAACCGGGGCCATACATCCGGTTCGGTCAATTTTAGGGTTTCGTGGCTTTTACGGCTTTCGATTCACGTTTACCGGGTTAATCTCAGATTTTTCGATGATTTCGGGTTTTCCGGTCGTACCGAACTTGTTCGGTCATCATTTTAAGTCATCCCGAGTTGACCCGAGATTTCTCGACCGGAACAGTGCTCTTTCGGATCTTCGCCCCGGGTTTCGGCTTTCCGCGATAGGGTAAACCGGTAGAACGCCCCGTACGAACATCTCGGGAGTCATGCGGCTAGTTTACCGACTTGAGGAGGTGCGGTTGAAGGCCCTCTTTCCAACGCGACAAACGGGAGCCGAATCGGACATCCGGTTTGCAAGATACGGCTCGCGGAACACGCGCGCAGGAGAGAGAGTGTACCGCGCCCCCGCTCTGCTTGAAAGGGGAGGGCGCGCCCTGCGCGCCCTCAACCGGGGGACGCGCCCTGCGCGCCCTCAAACGGGGGACGCGCCCTGCGCGCCCCCGGTTCCTTTGAAAAGCGAGGGCGCGGTCGGTTTCTTTAAATCGGAAATTACCCCGATTAGCACCTTCTAAACCGGGTTTTTGGAAGGTTTCCGGGGAGGATTTTCACTTATTTGTACCGCGCCCCCGGTTCGGGGGCGCATTACGTATGTCAAGTCGTTTTTTAGCAATTTCCGGAAGTTTCCGTCGATTTTTAGCAGTGAGACGCGTAACGCGCCCCCGCCGCCTTTGAAACAGGGGGGCGCGCAGACCGCGCCCCCGAACAGGAGCCCTGCGCGCCCTTGGTTTGAGGGAGCGCCCTGCGCGCCCTCGTCTCCTTTGAAACGCGGGGGCGCGGTCTGTCCAGTTTCTAAATTTTGCACCGTCTCCCTTCCCCTATAAATTGAGGGACATTCTCAACGACCCGAGGTTAACCCCCGGTGCCTAGCTCGTCCAGAGGTCGTCCAAGCTCTTCTCCAAAGCCGTCCCGACGTCCAAAGGCGATCCGAAGTCAAGAAATCGATCCCGAGGCGAAGGAGAAGGCTCGATCCGGGTGTTCTTCATCAACCATCTTCATCGACTTCTGCAGAAAATCCGAGGCTTCTTCTGCAAAAGTCTTCAACATAGAAGATGTTCATCTCTTCGTCCTCCTTCATCTCCAACTGACGGAACTCAATTCTGACTTGCCGTTTGTTCGTGGCAATTGCTACACCCAGGGCGCGCATCCAGGTTCTATTTTCCACATCCTCCCCCTTTCATAATTTTTACTGACTTCTACAGGAGGATTTCGGAGAAGTCATCAACATAGGAATTCTTCCTCTCTGAATTTTCTGTCTACTCCAACAAACGGCACTCGATTCTGACATCGGGGTCGTCCGTAACATCCTCTGCACCAAAGTCGCGCTGCGAAGGGTACCAAGCTACCTGAACCGATTTGTCTTCAACCAACTCGGCTTCAACTCAAGCCAAATCATTCTATAAGCTTTCTCAACTCCATTAACTCTGTTTATTTAATGTTTTAAAGCATATTTTAGTTCATTTACATCATTTTTACATAATCAAAAACACAAAAAAGGGGTTAAGGCTCACCCCGAAGCCGGTGAGTCCAATTCCAATTGCTTCTTTCCTATCTTCTTACTACGCTTACTACACTTCTCACAAGTCTAACCAAACTCTTCACTTGGTTTATTGTTCTAGTTGCACGGAGTTGATCAAGCTAGCATTGGATTGGAGACTCTTCTTCATCGGTCGGCCGAAGAAGAAGAAGGTTGAACTCACATCCCTTTCTCCCACGCTAAGGTACACACGGTCAACTTCTTTTTATTTCCATTACATAAAGCGGAGCCCGCGGCTCCTGGCGACCACACTTTCTTTTTATTCATGTATTACAAATTCATATCCTCCTCACTCTCCTCCCACATGACCCGAACCATCTCCGGTGCTCGAGCGACGCCGTGAGATGAAAGTTCGGGGATCAATGTGAGTGTGGGACCGAGGTGAGGATCTTTTACAGCTTTCCGAGTGTTTTTCGATTCACTCTCCTTTTTCCCCATTCTATCTTTCACCTTCTTCTTATCTTGAGGTGCCGATCCGGAACCCGTTTTCGGAGTCGACAGACATTACCTTCATCTCCATCATCATCACTTCTATGTCCATCGGAAGCATCCATATCAGAAGTTGGATCATCATTGTGAAGATGAGTTGACTCAAAAGATGATTGAAGAATTTGTTGTACAGTTACATCTACATCCATTCTGGTTTCACGTGCAGTACTAACAACTTCTTCAGATGGGTGACCATCATGTTCATCCATATCATTGTTTGCAACCCACTCGACATAAGGGTTTTCTCAATCATCCACGTCATTCTCTCCTAATAGTGCAAAATAATCAAGTGAGTCATCTTCTGGATCACCTCCTTGTTTTTGTTCTGCTTACATTCTCCTTACCTTTAGCTTCATATTATAATGACAATAAACTATTTTCTTCAACTTTAAATATGACAACCTATTTCTAGGTTTTGTATGTAACAAAGAAAAAGTGCTCCAATTTCTTTCACAAGGAGAAGTTGATGAAGTATGCGATAAAACTTTAATTGCAAGTTAAGTTGAAGAATCATCTCCGTACATTTTCCACCATTCACCTGAAACTGAATCAAATAATCATATATTTATAATTCGAACCAAGTAAGTTGTCTTTTTGATTAAATAATTACTAACCTGGCCACATAGATTCCCTACTTGCAATAGCACTTTTTGTCCCAAAAGAGGCCAACGCATCTCTAAACTTTATAATCTAGTATATAAAAAGATTTAATGTTAATATCAACTTAAAAGATAAAATCTATAAATATCGTAGCATTACCTCATTTCCAAATTGGCCTTTTCCTTTAGATTTTGAAAACAACTTCTCGTAAACTTAATGAAGTGCTTTAATAAGTGCTTGATTGTTTCCAAAATGTAATTTATATTGATACTTTGGATTGAGAAAATATGTTGCACATGCATATATTATTATTTAGATTGTTAGTTTTATACATTTATAACAAAAATTCATACTTTGGGTAAAGAAAGAGAACATACCAGCCTTGTAGATAGGTGCATCCATTGATTCTGTTCATCTATCATCTATGATCTTATGAACCCATGTGTAATTTCTTGGTGACGTTTTCTTTATCACGTCCTTCATCACAATGATCGCATGATATAACACTACCCATAGTTAATTTTCAGTGTCCATCACTCTCAAAACTTTATACATAGGTTCCATGATCTTTATCGAATCTCTTGCATAATCCCAAAACATAGGATTGCATGTTCCACGTTCTTTCCAATAGGAGTGTTCCTGAACTCTGAATTAAACCACTCTGAACAAGAAAGAAACCTCTCAAACTATCTGATGTAACCTCAAAAATCTCTCATTTAAAGATTTTAGTTTTGGAAATTCATTTTCCATTTGAAGTTGAATTAAATTTGATTTGACCTTAGTATTGACTAAGAAAATAGATGGTATTCCGTAAAAGTACTAACCAAGGTCAATGATATGTATAAAATTATACATTGAGGTTGTTAGGTTCTTTGAAATTGATTTTAACCTCTCCCCGTCGGATGGTGCGAAGATCCGATGTTAATTATATCGAGATTACTCGAATACCCTTGATTAAGCGTCATAGCAATCCATTGGAACAGAAAACATACATCCACAAAAATAAGCATTCATACAAACACATATAGGAGAAAACAACCCCATGAACTTGATGGAAGGCAAGCATTTAATTTGGTTTGAATTTAATTTGAATTGCATTGGTTTAATTAAATTGAATTTGTTGGTCAGAATTAACTGGATTTCAGTTTGAGTTCTGCCAGTTGGTAGACTTCACATTTTTTGTTTGTTGTCTTCTTCGGGATTAGCTGATCCTTTTATCTACGGATGTGAAATTCAGACTTTTAGATTTCAGGATCAGGAGATTTCAGATTTCAGATTCGTTTGAAATGTGTTGGCTTTGTGGGGTTTATTTTAAATTAAGAGTTAAGAATTTGTTGTTTGGATTCCATTCAAGAGATTTGATCTGGGTTCATCGTTATTCAACTTGCACTGCCTGTTAATTTTGATCTTTACTGTTTGAATTTGACTGCATTTTTAATGAGTTAGCATGTTGAGATATCACATTCTTTCTCTTTGGGTCCTTTAAAAGCGATGCCCTGACTTGAAGACCTCCTGGTTTACAGCTTCTGGACTACAGCATATCCTGAAATTCAGATTATAGGATTAAAATCTGCCTTCAATCAGGTTTCTGTACCCCCGCAGACCATACGCAGGATGCGCTAACCTCCCTTACAACCTTCAGATTTAATCAGCAATTTCTGGCTTCTATCCTGCATAAATTTCAAACCCCCAGTCCTCGGTACTTCATATTTTCAAACATGAATTCAGATTTCAGATTTTTGTTTTGTTTCAGATTCTCATTTCCAGATTTGGCATTTTCCAGATTTCAGTTTTCGGTTTTCAAATTTAAAGTTCAGATTTTTTTTTTATCTTCTGCATATTTCAAATTTCAGACCTGTTTTTTTGGTTCAGACTTTTATCTCGGTTTCACAGGTTTAAGCTATAAACCTTCAAATCTTTTACAGTTTTTTGGATTTCAGGTTCCCAGATTTTAAAATCTTTCAGTTTTCAGATTTTATGGTGATTCCGTACAAGACAGATTTGGGTTTCAGCTCTTGGTTCACTCCAGATTTTCAGATTTGTGTGTTTTCAGATTTTCTGTACGCTTCAAATCTCAGAACTTCAATTTTAAGATTTTTACGGATTCTTATTATTTGAGTTTGTTCAAATGCGTGATTTATGAAGTTAAATTTCTGTTTGCAAATCAGAACTGGATTGGCCAGAATGTAAACTTGATTCCTGGTTGATGGGGGACAAGGACCTAGACCTAAGGGATTTACTATGAATCTATGCACAATTAAAGAACTATAACAGTTTCAATTCAGAAAAAACAGAAATGACAGAAAACAGGAAGATATTCTCAGTTATAACTAGAAATTGGACCAGCAAGCGATCACAATTTAAAGTAATTCAGGAATTAGGCATTAAGCAGATGCTATCAAAATGAACCACACTAACAAGAAGATTTCCAATCAATTAACAATCAGAAAATGCAGCAAACAAGAAGACTACTATATAACAATGATATATGCCAACAACATATATATTAAGTGGCTAGAAAACCCTACCACTCAGGAGCATGGCAAGATTTATTTGGCATAATAGAAAAACAAAATCAAGTATGCAAGAAACATGATAGATTCAAGAGATACCTGGCCACTTTAGAAATAGCAATAATCTGCCCACTTTTAATATCCGAAATATGCAAATTGTACCACCTGTCAGGTTTGGAAGCAAACAGGAACTGCAAAAACCCAACACAAGAACCAGGACAGCAGCATAAATCTCAATTAGGCACAAGGCCTGGAATCAGACCTTCCCTGTTCTCTTCAAATAAAGTCAGTGGGATGACCAATCAATAGAGAACTTTGACTTAAACAAGTTCCGGCATCTTGTATGTGAAATACAAGTCACCTGGGTAACCTAGAGGGAAATGGTCATCATATTCAGAAAAACATCAATCAACCGATTTCCAACACTTTCCAGACAGATTTAACTCTGTTATAATCACAGATAGATTTCAATCTATCTTATATAGATCTGTTTTCAGTTTCCTCAGGAGATGGTAAACCATCTCACACTTTCATGTTCTTATCCAATTCAGTCAGAAATTGGAGATAAACCAAATTCAGCAACATCCATAGAAGCAAGCAAATCCGATAACAGACCAATTGACAATAAGCAAGCAGATCAAACAGATCTCAATAAGCTGAGCTCATTTCCAAACCAAAATGACTAAAGAGACTGGAGACCGGACCAGTCCTGATATCAGATTTTTTTCATCATCATATAAGATGTCGGAACAGGAGAACATAAACCATCGGTTACTGAAATAGTCAGACCAATGACTGGAATAGGACCAGTCCTCAGAAATGTACCATCATTCAGTAAACGCATGAAGATGATCCTAACTGTAATCTCCTTTAACAGTAAAACCGAAATAGAATAACCATGAAGATGGACTCAGAGGCTACCAACGGAACCAAATCCGGGCAACTCTTTTTAGGAGCTGCCAAATATCGACCAACAGTTGATATGGACTAGTAAACAGTAGCCGTATACCTCAGTCCAGCTCACAGATCCACTGATCTACCATTAGGACACTGAACATAGCATGGTAAGGATAGAGTTTACCGATCTGAAGTTGAGAAAATGTTCAAACCAGCTGAAGAATCCTTCATACGAACAGATCGGGACCTCTATTGAACAGAAACAGCGCCGGAAACAACAAGGAAGAAGTTCCACTTCAGATCGCCGATCGGGGAGGACATATTCTGACAGTACCTTCAGCTGTAGGGATTTCCGACATAGAAACCAACTTCAGCTAGAGCTGAGCTGCAGGGGAGGAAGATCCAGCACGGAGGATGAAATAACAGCAACTTCGGTTGCTCGGAATCCCTTCAATCTTGCTCGAACAAAGGTTTTAAGAGAGGGGAATTGTAGATCAGGAGGAGAGGAACGTTTTTCTCCAAAGAAGCTAATGGGTTCGAGCACCGGAGAGAGAGATCGGAGCTGTAGAGGAGAAACTAGGGTTTCGCCATCGCCGAAGGGAGGGAGGAGCTCGGCTGCGAATCGGCGTCGACTGACGAGAGAGAGAGTGAACCGCGGAGCTTAGGGTGAACCGAGGGGTATAACCGGGAGAAGAGAAGCTTCGCGAAAGCCAACTGAAGAGGCAGCAGGGGCAAAAGTGGAAACAACATATCGATTTCAAATTTTCATTGTATCATCATCCAATATGTACATGTATGCTCCTATTTATAGGAGTGAAACATCAATTGGCAAGAAAATACCAAAAAAATGGAAAAAACACCAGGACATGCCGTAAAATGCCAAAATTATAGGAATTCAATCAGAAAATTAAAGAAAATTACCAAGACATCAGTAATTACTAAAAAAATTACTAAAGCCTGTAAAAATACCAAAAAATTCTCAAGATGCTTCTGAAAATTATTTTGTTCATCATATAGTCTCAGAAATTTATTCTCCCAGCCAAATGGACTCTAGTCGGCGTCGTCTACGCCGATAAGTCTTTTCAAATCGGTCTTTATTTCTGGTGTCCTTACCACTGGTTCAATTACAAATTCGTGTTCTGTTTTCTTTTCTTCTTTTAAGTGCTTGGCATCCCATCGGATCAATGAGATCATTAACTCATTTCAATAATAGATTAAAAGTACAGCTTCCTAACTGTCTGTCTTTGACGTTCGCGGTCCAGAAAATACAACTTCACAACTTTGACCTGTTTTGAGAACATCCTTTCTCAAATCCTTGAGGAGTGTAGTGCTTGTCAATCTTTGAATGGAATACACCCGGTCTTACATAGACTTATGGGTATTTCCCTTCACTTTCTTTATGAACTTCATTAGTATATAATCGGCTTATTGGCATGTTAATCATGCACGGCCTCATATAACTTAATGAACACGGTATGACATTGGGGTCATTTAACGACCTTTGTATGTCCACCTTAAAAAGTTAAGGGGAAGGTTTAGAACCGACCCACAAATTCTTTTAAGTTTAGCCAAGACCATGTGGCGGGTTTTTAGCCGACCAGATGCTCGCCTCGGTTTGTGAAATTAACTTAGTGAATTTTTATTTAATTTCTATTCATTGTTTGTTTTATTCTTATTTTTGAATTATGGGTCAAGAAGCGTGCTTAAAAGCCGGCTTATTGCTTTCCCATTTATTTTAATTCTTTTAAATTATGCCAAGACCATGTGGCAGATTTTTAGCCGGCCAGATGCTCGCCTCGGTTTGTAAAATTAGTTAATGAATTTTTATTTAGATTTTCACTTGATTGTTCCTTTTAAAAAATTTTGTCAGAACACTGCTCATCCGGGTCCATTGGGCCTTCATTCTTCGGACGCACAGCCTATGCAGTCGGGTGCTCTCTGCCCTTTTTTGGCTTCTTCTTCTTCTTCTTCTTCTTTTTTAAGCCTCTTTTTCAAGTGGGCCCCACAACTGTTGACCCTCGGGTTAAAGTCGAACCCCGTCTCCTCCCGGTAGCGCCGCATGCAACCGGCCAAGCGGGACCCTTTTTTCTTCTTTTCTTTTTTTTATCCTTCTCCCAGCGGACCCCACAACATGTCCACGGTGGACATAGGTTGGGGATGAAAATAATCCCACCTTCGGCTGGCGTCATTGGGACACTGTTCACCCGACGGTGTCTTCTCCTTCAGCGGAGTCCCTCGGCATTCGATTGTGGTGGAAACGGCAACCGGTGACCGCGGGAGGGGCTCGGCAATTGTGGAGGCCTTGGAGGGACTCCCACCGGCTCGGCCAACAGAGGGGAAGGCCCTCTACTACGATGCCGAAAGCCATCGTGGGTCTCTACGGCGCCTGCGGTGACCGTGGGAGGGATAACGGCAGCTGTTGGACGCAGAATCACGGCGGAATCATTCGTGGCTCACCGGTGGAAGAGGAATTTCGCTTGTTGGTACTGTTGGAGGACGAGCTTGACGATGACGGCTCCGATAGGAAGAAGAAGGAAGGGCTTCGCTTGCTTTCCTCGGCTCCCGTAATCTCTCTCTCTCTGTCTTTCTCCCAGATTCCCTCCTTTCGGCCCTCTATTTCTCTGTTTCTCTCGACCTCTCGGGGGATCCTTTTTATCAGCCTCTCCATCCGCTCAGCACCGGCCGTGGCTCCCAATTTATATAGAGGGACTTGCCGTCGAGCGCTAGTCCGCTTCCGTGCGGGACTCGGAAACTGTCCGTGATACTCGGCGCCTACTCCGGAAAGATTGCCCAACCAGAAACCAACTCTGGAAGGGTCGTGGCCATGGGCAAAAGCTTCCGACCTGTTTGTTACAAACCTATTCCTACTTGAAGTCGAATTTCCTCTGGAGCAGGCCTGTCTCGGCCCTGTTTTGACCACGGTTCGTCCTTCTCTCTTTCATTCCCCTTTATATGTGATTTTCCATTCCATTTAACATTGATCCTCGGTCGACACCTTCTGTTAACTGCACCGGTTTCTTCATTTGATCAGGTCTCATAGCTTGACACCTTTGCAGCAGCCGACTAGTCTTGTAAGGCGCTCAACCTCCTTCTTTCTCTCTCTCTCTCTCTCTCTCTCTCTATCATTTAACTTCATCTCTCCTGCTATCATGATTTTCTCCATTTATGTTATCTCCGGTAGTTCTCTGTTGACTTCATGTCACACTGCCCTTTTTTTTAAGTTCCTCTCTTTTTTCATAATCTTGTGAAAACTTATCCGAACTGAATTTGTTCCTTGTCCTGATATCATGATATACATATATATATTTTTTTCAAAATTTAGGTGTCAACACTATCTTTTTCAAGCAACAAACTTTGCAATGCAAGATAATTTGTTGCAAAACGAGTGGCACCGGGTCGAACTAAATCACGTCCGCAAGCCTTTCTTACTCGATTCACGACCCAATCATGATTATATATGAAACATGTAACAATTCGACCCATGTCTATAGTTTTTTTTACCGTAGCATTCTTTGCCACATATTCAAACATCAAATCTATGCAATGAGCAGCAAATAGTGACCAAAAAAGATTATATTTTGATGCCAAAAGTGTTCCGGCCTTTTTATAACTACTGGCATTATCGGTTATAATTTGTATAACCCTATTTCTTCCAACTTCCTTAATCATGTCCTCCATCAACTGCATAATGAACTCATGATTTTTCTCTTTACCTGATACATCAACAGAATCCAAAAATATGACATTTCCTGCACCATAAACCATAAAGTTAATGATGGGCATTCTTGTGGGTCCTGTCCATCCATCACATAAAAAAGAATAACTATGAGTATCCCAACGTGGTTCTAATTTTTTTATTTCTGTTTGCATGTTTATAACTAGTTCATCCAAATATTTTCCTAATGTCTTTGGATGTGGGAGATTTGACTGCACGTCTAAGATTTTGTGCTTCAACAATCATATTCTTGAAATAATGATCACTTGCAACATTAGCTGGAATATGATTGAATATAAAGAATTTTAAAACCATCTTACTGAGTGATTCTCTTAAAGATCCTTTATTTACAATTTCCTTCATTCTTTTTTGTCGTGCATCATCTGATTTATACAAACTACCTTCTACAACTGAACCTTTACCAATACCTATTGATCCATGTCTACCATGACGTATGAAGTCAGTTATGCTTCGTTTCATTCATTTCATTCCACTTCCACTTCCACCTGCAATTCCTGCAGCACCAATACTTCCAGCGCTAATTGTTTGTGAATGTCTTATTTAACGCTCAGACTCATCAATTTGCCATCTAGCTTCAGCAGATGCTTTTGCAATTTCCCGTTGTATTCTTTCCTCAAATCCTTCTTCATCTGACGAGAAACCTTCAGAATGACCACCCATTTGTCGAAGTTCATCCTGACTACTTCTTTTGCCAATTTACTCTTTATAGTTTGTATGTTTTTTTAAGATTTCAATTCTTTCATTTGTTTCCGCACTTCAAGTGGACAAGCCACACATTTGCTTACATCTGATCATTTGTCTCCAATCAAGTGGCTTTTCAACCTAATAACACCACCTGCTTACATTACTTTTCCATAAAAGTTACATTTGGAACCCTTATTACCAACGGGAGTTTCATATTGCCAGTCTATGTCAATCGCAGACATCTTCCTTCAGCAATTAAAAATATAAAAATATTTAATAGTCTTACCTAATAGAAAATCTACAATAAGAAGGTGATTGACAATTAAAATTGTTTCTAATATATATTCTGCAACGTGCACCACGATATTAGATTATTAAGATAATATATATTATGACGATATTATATATTAGATGTATTTGAATGTTATTATAATATACATTATGGCGATATTATATATTAACTTTATATATTACTATTATATATAAATTTTATGTAATGTTATTATAATTAATCTATATATTAATATTTAGTAATTTTTATTCTATATAAATTTTTTACCATGTAAATATAAATGATCTTATTATATTTATATACTATAAAAAGATCAAAAAATAGATTACTATTCAATATTTTTATTACTTATAAATTTTATGTAATATTCTTATTATTAAACTTATTGTATGTGATTATAAACTTTAAAAAATTTATGAAATATACTAATATTTCATAACTTCTACTACGATCATATATTATATATTTTTTATACTTACATTAAACGTGATAATTTTGATTATATTTAATGCATAGGCCACATAATATCTTATTGTATAAAATCTTTATATATTTAAATAAAAAATACCAAGAGAAGTATCTATAAATATTTACATCATATTTAAAATATTTTATCATATTTAAACTGCACAATATCGTATCATATTTCAAAAATATATATTATTTTATATTGTCTTAATAAAGTTAATAATATTAATTTTCCTATTAATATAGTAGTTTATCATTATAATATATACTTTGCAATGTGCACCCATATACCTTGTTGACATTTAAAAGTATATAATAAATTTTATAGCTTAAACTTTATTTTTAACATTATATAATATTAAATATATTCATAAAATAGAATGAAATACATGTAATATTTAGTTACTTATAAACATTATATTGTGTTTTTTAATGAGAATTTATTATTTTTCAATTACAAAGCAGAATAAAATTAAAAGAGCTTAATATTTAATAATTTTTATTACATACAAATTTCATATAATGTTACTATAATTAATCTACTTATATTTAAGTAGAAACCTAAAAATCTATAAAATCGATTAAAATTTAACAAATTACATAATATTTTTATTTGTTCTAATGTTTTTATAATATTTTTACATAATCTTATTAAGTAATATAAAAACATATGTAAAAAATAAATAGTAAATAATAAAACCTAAGTAAAATATATTTATACAATGTTGCTAGAATAAATGTAAAAAAAAATTCATATTTAATATATACTAATAAATAATTTTTTATTATTTTAATTTATTTAGTAAAATAAATTTAAAAATAGATTAATGTTCATTTATTTTTATTACATTCAAATTTCATACAATGTTACTATTATATAATCTTCTTATATTTAATTAGAAACTTACAAACCTATAAAATATATTAACATTTAACAAATTACTTAATCTTTTTATATGTTCTAATATTTTTATATTCTTTTTACATAATCTTTTTAGTAATATAAAAACATATACAAAATATAAAAAATAAATATTAAAACTTATGTAATACATTCATATAATGTTGCTGGTATAAATATTAAATAAATTAATTAATACTTAATATTTACTAATATATAATATTTTATATTATATACATATTTGACATAATCTCTTAATAATAAAATATAATCTACAAACATAAAAAACCTATGAAATATATTAACATTTAATAAATTACATAATATTTTAATATTTCTTAATATTTTTATAATATTTTTAAATAATATTTTTAAGTAATATAAAAACCTACATAAAATATAAAAATAAATATTTAAAGCTATGTAATATATTCAAACAATGTTATTAGATTAATATTAAAAAATAAATTAATACTTAAGTTATCAATTTAATATTTTATTTATTCATTGAAAGTAAAAAAATTCCATTTAATTAATAAACTTAGATTTACTGAAAATTACATATATATGTCTGGTAATTATATTTTATATAAAGAGTTTATGTTATATATGTATATGATATAACGTATTATATATCAATCAATATTAATCTAGTAATCTTGTTTGAATATATTACATAGATTTTAAGATTTATTTTTTATATTTTACGTAGTTTAATATTTAATAATTATTAATATACTTTAACTTTAAATATTTTTTTTGGTCACTATGTTAAAAAAAATTTAACATCAGTACGTTAACGTTAATGTTAATTATAAAAAAAAATTAAATCATATAACTTACCTTGTCGCGACGTCCGTGCCCCTTGTTCCTGTCCCGATCGATTCACCCGGGGCTACGGCGAGGAGCACAACCGACTAACGCCACTGCGGAGGGGACGAAGGTCGCCGCCGTCGGAGGTTGCTGCCGCCGTCAGAGCTGCCGCCGGAGGTCGCCGCCGTCGTTGGACGCCACCGTGACAACCGGAGAGCGGAGACACTGTTGTTGTGACAGTCAAAGAGTGGAGACGAGGGAGAGGTCGTCAAAGCCCTCAGTCGCCCACGCCTTGGTAGGTATCCCTTGCCCTCCTATGGCTTCCTTCGGGGTCTGGCGAGTGACGAGGGATTTTAAACACCACCGTGACATACCTTGCTTGATGTGTGCGGTGTGAAGGACCGCTTTGGCCGATCGGCAAAGACGCAATTTCGCTGTCCCTTCCTGCCAGCCTCCACAAGGCATCCTGTGCCTTTGTACACTTGCGAGACGCAATGCCGTCAATTTCGGATGTCTCGGATCTCACCATGCCCGCGAGAACGAGATTCTCATGAGATCTTGCGAGAATCTTGCAAGACGACAAATCATGCAAATATATATACACAAATATAATTATATTTGTAAGTTATAATTGAATATGTATGTTTATGTGTTCGTACATTTAAATATAATTTTATTTATGCAATTATGTTTGCATAGGTATATATTTATTTTAAGAAATAATTAATCTTGATAAACTTGATGTGTGAGAGAGAGAAAGAGAAAAGAGATAAAATAAATCTGTTTAAAATTTAAGTATATAACATATATTTTTAATCATAAATTTTATATATATGTGATAGTATAAATGATAGTAAAATATATTAATATGCTTACACTGTCATAAATAGGTATTCAAGAATCTTATAAATATTTGGGGCACCTAGCTTTGACGAGCTGCCCAAAAGGTGCTCTGGCAAAACACTGGCAGAATAATGCCTTGCCACCTAGGCACCACCAACTATGCATGTCCTCGTAACAAAGTTGTGAATAAAAGCTTATAGCTCTTGTGTCTATATGCTCTGTGCATATACATTCATCCTCATTGACTATAAGCTTACATAATGTGTTCTTATTTTTTTTTGATAGAAGGCCATGCGTGAAAATATCTAAAATTCTTATCTCCCCTCCTTCAGCCATATCCTTTGACCTTTGTTTTCATTTTATCTCCTCTCTCAAACTCCATTCCTTCTAACGTTCTTTCAAATCTTTTCATTCAATAATTTACTCATCATTAATATGGTTACTAACATTCAATCTCTCATAGTGATCAATCTTTAAAACCCACTCCTTCCTGATAGCTGAAGTTACATTGAAGCTGGATGTGGCGCATAATTTAACACATTTCTTTATACTCGTAAGCTTGTTCCCAAAATTAATGGTAGTTGAAGATGTATTAAATGCTTGTTCATTCCACCAATATCTGACTAACTCCTTCAGCTAAGATACCTGCACCAAGCAAGCTCAAAGCAAAATTTATTGATTCTATCTTGACAGAAGTTGCCATATTTGATGTTAATTATGTAATGATCAAACACCACCCTTGGTAAATGAAATCTCTCTGCAAAGCCATACATCTGAAACCAAGTAGTAGATACAAATAACCTGCTAAACTTGGATTTTGATCGTGTTAGACCAAGTGAAGTCAATCCCAAAGTCTAAGATTTCTAACATGCCATAATCATTTACACAATCATTGAACATAGTCATTTCATTGGACCCAATCTCTCTCCCAATCATTTACAGTCTGACCCAATCTCTCTCCCAATTTAAGGACCGCATTGAAATCCCTTGAGTTAGATGCTTAATTGGTGGAGGGTTAAGTGACACCTTTGAGGGTAGTAAAGAAAGCATATTTGTCATTGGAATCCACTGAACCATATACATTGCCAAGGTACCACACATTTTCATTTCCTGTCTCCTTGACTGTTAGTATCTGCAGATGACTATCTTTCTGAATCTCTTCTATTTCAAATATGTTGTCATCCCAAAACACTGCCAACTCGCCACTTCTCCCAGAAGGAGACATTGATGAGTCTGTTAAGGTGCCTTAACTTCACAACTGCCATCAAGTTTGTGACATCAAAGTTAGATTTGGTTTCCTGCAATAAAAGAATATTCGGCTTGCAGAGATTGACCATATTATGCAATTCTCTAATCTTATTCTTCCTTGAAGTACCCCTGTAGTTCCACCTTTTTATACTGATCATGAAAGAATTATCCCCTTCCCTTTCTTCTTCCTCCTCTTGCTCTTAGTCATAATATCATTGTTCAAAATGATGTTATGCTCCTCAGCCCCAACTCAATCATTACCTTTCTTGCTTCCTGAAACATTGTTCTGGTTGGAAATGCCATATCTGAATTCTTCAAAGAATCTCCTAAGATGTTGCTCACGGCCTAAAAAACTCAAATCAATTAATTCTCCTATGGATTTGATTTCCTCATCGGAAATGAAACACCCACTGATTTCTGCATCAACCCAGTAATTATCAACCGCAAGTCCATCATCTGCCAAGACTATAGCTAGCTAATCCACTGTTTAAGCTTCAGATCTACCATATGAGCACTGTAGGGGGCAGCCATCAGCCTTAATTGTTGAGAGATCTTCAACAAGGAGTCTCTGATCATACGTGAGCAAAATAGCCTTATGTTGTGACCAATCTGCCGAACCAATCCCTATTTGATTTACCAGGCAAACAGACAAAGCCGATGTTGAGGTCTTCTTAGGAATGTCAGTTGGCCAATCCAAATTAAGAATCACAGATCTGGCCACTAGTCCTTCAATTGACTTAAGTGTTGAACCATCAGTCGATGCCATAACTGACCCGATGGCAAAGAAGTATTGAACTGGACTAGGAAGATGAATCGGAGATGTTAGTTGAACTAGTGAGCATAAGTGATTCGTATCCACCACGTCACATGGGCATAATGAGTCCAAGAGACCCAAACCACCTGCTACAACATTGTCTTCTCCACCCAAAGATGGAGATAACCTGTTGCGAGTTATTTGGCCCTTTTTCTCCGGAAGATCCAATGGACCTGCTAAAATTGCCTATGCGTCTGGTAGGCAATGAAGACAACCATAAAAACTTGCTAATACTCAAAGATTTGGGTGTCCACAGTGAGTAAAGAACCTTATCAAGACAAGAAACAGAGGATATCACTGGAATCTTCTCCAGCAATCCAGTGCCCTTCGCTTCAAGTAGGCTAACAAACAAAGTGTGTGCCATCAATAATGACTGGGACCAAGAAAATAGAGAAGTCCAGATGACTCTCAATGGTGATCGATACAGGCTACCAAAGATGCTTCCCACCAACCGATATGAGCCTCCCAAATTGGATTAAGATTCTGGACATAGAGGACACAGACTGGAGGCCATGAACCTCAGTTTGAACACTGCACAACTCTCCTGAAACGACCAACCCCTGTGCTACCTCTTTCCAAGGTCTGACAAAGATCACCATGACTCTGCCATTGAAGTCCATCACCAAGAATTGCTTGCCCTCCTCCACACTAAGCCAGTTCTTTAATGAGTTATTCTGCACCACAAAATCACTACTGGTTGAGGTTCAAATCCACCAAGAATGGGTCTTCATATCCACCAAGAATGGGTCTCTGGCCAGTTCCTTTTTAGACAGTGTTCGCCGGGTCGCGACCCGGCCCCGACCCGGTCGGGATTGGTCCCGACCGGCCCGGTCGCGACCCGGCCGGCCCGACTCACCCGGCCGGGTCGCAGGGTCGCGCGACCCTATGACCGTTGGCAACGGTCATATAACTGTTGCCAACAGTCCTGGGGGGGGGGGGGGGGACAGACCGCCCCTTGGGAGCTATTTAAAGCCCCCAAGGGGCTCCCCTTACTTCCACCCCCCCACTCTCACTCTCAAGCTCTCATTTTGCTCTCATTGCTCTCATTTTGTTTTTCATTTACTTAATTATTTCATTAAGCATTTCATTAATTCATTTAGTATATTTATTTAATATTTGTTTCATTGATTAGTTAGTTAAGTAGTTTCTTCTTTTTAATACTTATTTACTTACTTACATAGTTAGTTAGCTAGAAGATTAGTTAGATATTTAGTTTAGTAGTTACTTAACACATCATTAGTTGGAAGGTATAGTTAATTACTTACTTAATTATATAATTAGTTAGTCATTTATTTTACAAGTATAAGGGACCCCAGATCCTCCCATATCTCCTACAACGTCGTTACGTTTTACCGGCGAGGAGCAATATACTCACGTGACCCAAGATACCGATCATGGTAGAAGGCCACAAGGTAGAGGAGGTCATCGTAGCCATGGAGTTGGAGTAGAATACCACGATGCATCCGACTATGCGTATAATTCATCCCAAAGCTCTTGGTTCCCTATATACGATCAAGAGTATTGTGGAATGAATTATGTGGATTCATCAGATACTTCGATCCAATCGACCTATACTTATGGTGACTCGTTTGGATCAAGTCTTAGGATAGTTTCCCGAGAGACTGACGAATATGATCGTCATGTGTACATGTATCAAGCTATGTACTCAACCCAAATGACATGGGGAGAGTACATCAACTACCTACAAAGTGTACAACACATCACATTGGAATAAAGTTGATGTATTATTTGTTTAAATCATGTCATTTATTTTTCCCGATTTTTCTGTAATTTTTCAGATTTTTTTCGCATTTTTCTTATTTTTTAAAATTTTTCAAAAAAAATAATTAAAAATTGGGGGGTCGCGACCGGGTCGGCCTGGGGGTCCCGCGACCCGGTCGCGACCCGCGACCCCTCCAACTTTGTTTTTAGAAATAAATCAAGCAATCCCTTCTTCTCATCCAAGTTGCGTGGACCCTCAACAACCAACCTCCTGCACTCCTTAAGCCACGTTAGCTTGTCCCGCATCCCTAGTGATGAAGGAATGTGAACTACCCCATAGAGAGTTAGGAGGCACGACTATTCTTGATGATGAATGCTCTGGCATTAGAAGTCAACTGAAGTCTTCAACATCAGACAGCCTCATTCATGGTGGCCAACTCCCCAACAACAATGACACCTGAGGCCATTTCTACAAGACACTTGAACATAGTCTAAACTGAAACACCTCCCACACTTCTATTTCCTACTCCTAACCTTCCTGCCCCCTCCACCACGACATCCCTAAAAGACCAATGAGGCACACAACTTTCCCCAGCAACAAAGACGTCTGTTTCCACAAAATGGGTTCGGAAACCCAACCCGATCACTTTGGAGGTGTCACCACCATCAGTAAAAATGCTCCCCGCTAAGGGCTTGCCGAGAGAGAGGGGACACAAAGAGTCAGACACAGCCTCCAATGCCCCCTGCCATCACCAAAATCTCAGATGAGAAAGTCTGGCAACAACTTCCAAGGGGCTCCGAAATCACTGGAGCACCCAACTCTTCCCCTCACCGCATTTCCCTCTCTAGGAGAATAACATGCATCCTCAACGACTCCCCCACCGCTGGTGCCTCCACTACCTTTTGGTTACCAAGTAAATTAATCTTTGATGCATGGTTCGCCAGGTCGCGACCCGGACCCGACCCGGTCAGTTTTGGGGATGACCGACCCGGTCGCGACCCCAAGAGCCCGACCCCATTTTTAATTTTTTATTATTATTTTTCGCGACCCGGGCCGACCCCGTCCCGACCTGGGTCACGACCCCGGCCAACCCGGGTCGGTTTGGGGCCAAACCGACCCGGTCCCGACTCCCGACTCCACCTACCTTGCTTTGATGAGTAGGAGATAGTAAAAACACCCAAATTAATCATTGAGGAAGGTAAGGTATGTTGTTTGTTGATACTATATTACTTGAATAAGGTACTGTTGACCAAATGTATATGGAAACATAGAGAAAGATAGTCACATTTTATAATTTTAAATGTAAAAAATAATAGTTACAAATGGTAAAAAATTGAGGTAGAGTGCATGTACGATATAGAAGAAAATTATAAAAATATATGGGCTGCTACTTGTGTTAATGTATCAAAGTTGGAAATGGTAAATCTACGAGGTATAGAAAAGACTGCTGGTAGGAGTTTGCTACAATGCCATCATTGAATCAGCCAAAAAGAATGCAGAATTGGTAAATAACTTCCACAGAATCTGCTTGATCATAAGTGCATGAACTTTATGACCTTGTCCACCAATTAAGAGAAGCATTATTTTGCATCCAGATTATATGATTCAGGTGTGAAGGTGGGGAGACAGGCTTTCAGTGTAAATGAGCAGTCTGTTCTCAGTTAAGAGTTGGTTAAGTGTCCATTGGGTAAAACAATTGAAATAGATACCTTTCACATGTAAATAAGTATTTTCTTGTGGAAATTTGCTTGGGAGAGAATGCTACTCGTGGTATTACTCTTTCAGTATAAAAAAGCTTTATCAAATTATTGGGGAATGATAAATGTCAGTCGCTGTCCTTTAAAGATCGTGTATTCTTCCACGGACAACTGAATCCAGAGAGGGATGAAAAGGTGTTTGGTCTTTTTGTCTACCAGCATTCTTTGGCAGTCTGGAGAGCTCATAACAACAGAAGGTAGTCTACTACTCCTTTTAGTCGCTGATATTATCGAAGTAGCATTGAACCTGCTGCATGACTTTGTACTTCGCCAAATTGGGGGACTAAGCTTCAGAAGATGACTATCTTCTCTATGTTGTTCAAACAGTAGGCTTTTTGTGAAACTATGATCCGATATAACTTCTTAAGATTTTTCTTGAACCATTTTGTGTTGCTTCTATGTCTCTCTTGGTTGTCCCTGGCCTCTTTCTTAACGTTGAGTTGTCTATAGCTATCTTTTCCTTTTCTTTTTGTACTGCCATCTTGGTAGTCATTCTCTGTCTACCTTGTTTCCCCGAAGTACTTTTCCCTTTTTTGCATCAATAAAATATTGAATTTGTTGAAGTCATCCAAAAAAAGGCCTTGCTAGCAGTGCATCCACCATAAAAAATGAAGTGAGAACATTCTTAGACAAACAAAGAAGAAGGCGATGGGATAAATGAATGATAGAAATTGATCAACAGCAAAACATTAATTATAACAGGTGATAAGTTTACACTGGTACAAGTGATGCATGCCAATCATTGACAAGGAACAGGCAGTTAGATCCGTAAGTGCACCCTCCAAGTGAAAGCACAAGAGGAGCTTCACACGCTGCATGGGCTAGGAGTGTAAACCGAAACTGAAAAAAAAAGAATCCATCCTTTTGAAGAAGGTATTGACTAAAAAAATGCATATAAAAAGATCTACATTAGCAAAGTTGTTAAACTATGGAATAACTCAAGTGTCATCGAGATTGTAACTTTAGCTTCAAGATGAAACAAATAGGATTTTCTCACATTCAGAATGCAGATAATGCATGCCCACTTTGTTTGCTAATACAAAAGGTGTATTTTGCGAAGTTTTTCGTGCAGATGAACCCAACACAATGAGATATCCCATATATGATGAAAAGAACATTTTCATGATCATAATTGTAATTGGATTTTCTACATATATATTATTGCACATATATCCTTAAAACCTGTTGACACAATGCTGTAGTCATGCACCTGAAAGCTTAAAACTGTTACGTAGTGTTGAAACTTCAATTTTTCTTTTAAAATATAACTTTTTATAAAAAATGTCTCTTTTGTTTTGTTTTTTTGCTTTCACGTCTATAAAAATATATGGTATTGATAAAAATATTAGCTAATTTCATGTGTGTGGTATTCATATATAGAAACACACAAAGGGTTCTGCAAATTTTCTAAATGTTGATATGGGGAGCGCCTATCACTTAGATGATTTGAATAACATTTTTTATATGTTAAAGTTATCTGAGTTTTCAGAAAATAAATTTTAACCTCTCTGTTGGACTTGTGATATTCCGGTGTTAATTATATTGAACAACTACGTGAACACTCTTGATTAACTGTCAAGGCAACACATTTATTAAAAGTCATTCATCCACATAGAATACAAGATTGGAAGACATATCCCCATGATCTTATGAGATTGAATTTTGTTTAACTTAATTTGTTTTAATTCATAGATTTATTTTTTGTGATTTAATTAGCTTTAGGTTTGAATATCATCTTAATTGAATTATTAAGATGTTTTTGATATTATTTGATTTATGAAGTTTTTTTTTTTGATTTGTTCATTTGATTTGATTTTTGTTCGTTTATTTGTTTCTTTATGTCTTTCGTCGTTAATTTGACTTAAACAATTTGAGTTGAGATTTTTATAATTATTTGATATTTTGTTATCTATGTTTATTAAGTTTTTATAAGTTATTTGATTCTCTTTTGCTTTGTGCATTTTTTTGTTTTTATAGAGATTAATTTCCACCTTTTATGTGTTTTTTTGTTATTTTTTTATGATTTAAGTGAATTTAATTATTAAGAATTGTTCAATTAACGTTATCCACTTAATTTTTATGGTTAAATTTAATCTAACTTAATATGTTTTGCAACCTTTGGTAGACATTTTTTTGTATTGTTTAATGAATTGATTTCAGTTTAATTATACTAACATTTTGTTAATGCTTAAGTTATTATTTCATTTGAATTTTATTATGCATACTTATTTAGTTAAGTAGCATTATCCACTTAATTTTATGATTAACTTAGATTAAACCAAACATGTTTCTGTAACCACTGGTAATCATTTTTTATGTATTATTTTAAGAAGTGAACTTGACTTAATTATCTTAACATTTTATCGATGATTAAGTTATTATTTAGTTTGAAATTAATTAATTATATTTGATTGTTTAGGTTATAAGTCATTTATGTGACTTATTTTTTTTTATCTACCTCTTTCTTTATAGCCCATAGAGATTTGATGTCACATTGTTTAATTTCATTTCATTTCAATTTATATAGTATATGAAAGTACAAAAAATGAGGGGGTATGAAACTATTATTCCTCAATAGGTGGAATTGATTACCATCATAAAATGTCATAATATTTTTATGCACATTTGTTTTGCAATACTATGTCTTCTTTTGATCTTTATTGCAGCAACACTTCAACGGGAACAAGTTGGATTTACCGTTTGATCAAGAATAACTTTGTTTACATGTAAATGCAACTATGTTGGGCTCATCCAATTTCGACAACATTTCAGCTAGACCAAACTGGGATTGCTCAAGATATGCCAAAAATAGATTTGTTTACACTTGAAATGCATCTGTTTTGGTCCGCCCTTTTTGTTGGAAAGAGAGATGAAAACCAAAATTCAACAGCACCTCAACTAGACCGAATGGATGGATCTATATATATATATATATATATATATCAAAAATAGCATAATTTGCATATAAATGTAAGATATGCGATTTTATTTTTCTAAAAAAAAGGTGAAACAAAAACCGTGTGTCAAATTCATCACTAGGCCAAATTTTCTACCTTTTTTTAGTAGGTTGAAGAGCCTTGATTGAACTGGATCAAAACTTCTCTCTCCTACTCCAACTCTCCTCTTCTTCAAATGAGCCAACCTCTTCACGTAATGACCTTTGAGGGCTATTTATAAAGGTGTTGGAGGGTTATTTTGGTCCCAAAATATGGCACCACTCACCCCATTTTCAAGTTAATGGAAGGTGGTTTACGCAAGAGGTGACATTACCCCACCCTTTCTTTTTCTTTTTTTGATTTTTTTGGCATTTCTTTGACATTTGGTCAAACAGGGGATAATCAAAAAAGGGGGTGACCAAATATCGTGTTTGACCGTGTCTCGGATTAACATGAGCCTGTGAGCGCACCCACTTGAGATCGTCGGGTGGTCGTGCGGCACCGAGGGCTGGGCTTTGACCCAGTCATTTTTTGTTTTCGGTTGACCACACAACTGTAGCCCATCTGCTTCATCCCTTTCTCTCCCCGACCGCAACAGAAACCCATTCAGGGTTCTCTTGTGGTGCCTCCTCCTTGGGGTGGACTTCTTCTCAGCAGTTCCTCCTCGTAGCAGTGGCGCCTCCATCCCCCTCCTCCCTTTCTACTCCCTCTCTCCCATTACAAGAACACGGACCCACGGGGCTCCTTTAGCTTCCACAGCGGTCTCCTTCTATAGCGGCTCCTCGTTCACCTGGTAGTAGCAACTTTGATTGGTGGCAATTCTAGTGGTAGGAGATGGGAGTAGCAGAGCCTCCGACTGCTCTCTCTCTCTCTCTCTCTCTCTCTCTCTCTCTCTCTCTCTGTGTGTGTGTGTGTAGACTGACAAATAGGAAACCTGTGCGGGGGTCTTCACAGCAGCTCCTTTAGTGGGCTTCAACGACGATAGCATTGGCGGCTCTCGACAATGGTGATGGCAATAGGAGACTGTGGGACAGGAAAGCCCTGTGCAGGACATCTTTTCAATGGCTCGCACCAGTGCAAGCAGCTTGTAGGGTGAAGACGTTAATGCAGACGGAATCGTGCAAGGCCCCTTTCCCTGGCAGTGATCTTGCTGATAGAGCTTCTAGTTGTGGCACTATCTAGGTGGCAACTTCATCTTCTTCCCAATGACCATGCATCAGCAGTTGTACGTGAGACTGCTGCCTCCTTTCGACAATAGTTCCAACACAGAGTCTCACCTACTATGTTCCCTTTAGCCAGTGATAACGACAGTTAGGGTAAAGATGGTGGTGGTTTTTTCGACAATGTCTCCTTCTCTTCCCTCACTAATAATAGCGAGGCATGGCTTAGTCCAACGTCATCAATAGCGGGATTCCTTTTCCTCCTTCGACGGTATTGAGACCCCTTTGTGGTCTTCTTTGCTTCCATCGATGAGAGTTGTCAAAGAGAGTCCAACCACATATGATGATCTCGTGGGAAGTTCCACACATATCCCCATCTTTCACAACGACAATGTCGACGGAGTTAACAACGGCACAGCGACAATGTCCAAAAGTGGTAACGCATCGATCCTCCCTCTTTGTTTCTCCTAGCAATGGCAGTCGATTTCTTTGGCCAATCTCTGAACAAGTCTTGCTAACATTTTCTTTTGGTGATTGCAGGTTTTGATTTATTTTCTTGTAGAGATTTGTCAACATTTCATTATCCTATCAAGTTCAGGCCTCTTACAAGGTCATTGCCTCGACACTCAAGTGAAGATCGTCCCTTTGGAACTCAACAACCCCTCGAGTTCAAACATCCTTGAAAGTTATTGCCCCCAAGGAAAACTAGGATAGGGGTCGGCCGAGGTCAGTCGGCCCCAAATTCAACCAAGTTGGACCAGATCAGATTTATCATTTTTTTAAAATGTTAAAAAATAAAAATATATATATTAAAAATAATAAAAAATATAAAATATAAAAAATTGAGAAATATGACTAAAAAATTATTTTATTTAACTTTCACTTAAAACCACTTAAATGTTAAAGAGTGTCAAAACTGCTTAAGTGACAAGATGGCCGCTTAGACATCACCTAGGTAGTTAAGACAGTAATGTTCAATATTTATATATATATATATATACATGTGTCTAAACATGTATATAATACATAAAATTAAATGTTTTATGTATATATAAAAAATATATACATAAATATAATTATATTTTTATATTATAATTGAATATGAGTGTTTATGTGTGTATACAAGTAAATATGATTTTTTTATGACTATGTGGTATTGGCATATGTTGAGAAAAAGCTAATCTCCAGTGAGGAGGTAAAAAGAGTAAAGAAACAATTATATAAGTTTTAAGTATGCATAATATATTTATAATCACAAATCTTAACCATATGTAATAGTATAAGTGATAGTGAAATATTGTTATATTATCAATAAATGGATGCTGACAAATTGCAAGAAATTTAAGTCAAGAGACTGTTGGCGACCCGGTTGGCTGACCAGGTTGCTGGGTCGCGCGACCTCATCTCGGGACTGGATGGGTCAGTCCAACCGAGTCATGGCCGAACCGGTCAGCCGGAAAACTAATCCAGTCGGCCAACCCCAGTCGGGCCCCGGACCAACCTAGCAAAACCACGATTGCCCCAACACATGAGTGAAGATCATCCCTCGAGGGCAGGTATCAAATTTGTAAAGACATGTCTTTGTATATTTATTCATACATAAGTATTTGTGTAGGGATAGCCACGTTAGGGTGGAAGAAACCACCTGATATGTCCCAAAAAAGAACTTTGGGATGAATACTGATGTGAGTTGTTTGTAGTCCGTTTAACAGCCCTTCGTGCTGCCCTTTATGAGCTGAAAACTGGACTTTCGACAGGCTGATCATAGCCAACTGTCCTCACCAGTTTGTAGTCTTGCAAATAGACTGAGCATGTCGAGAATGCACATAATTCCCTGTTGTCCAAGTTCTTGCAAATAGATCTTTGATGGGCCGGCAAAATAAGCTCTAACCCATTGTGAAGAGCTTAAGAGAATGCTCCTCCCAAGTGGGCTATCTAATGAACCCAAAGTGAATTTAATTTAGGAATCGATCCCTAAATGGGGTATATCCCAGAAAGGTGTGTACAGACGTGTATACATACGCTTACCATCTTCTTAATTTAAGCAAATGTTTGTGAACATGAAATTTTGAGTGCCACACATTGTTATCAACATCAATAGTGTTTGCTTACATTTTTTGTCTTTTTCTTATCTTAAAACAATAAGTAGGAGAAAGAGCAATACATAAGACATGTTCCAACATGACTATCAAAATTTTGAGAAACTTGTACTATTGCCTTGTTAACCTCTCAATACTAAAAAACAAAAATAGTACTACATAACTTGGCATCTCCGAGTATTAACATCTTTGACTTTGTGCAGTGGATGTTTATAGGGTGTTTGGTTACTTTTTCTCTCTCTCTTTTTTACTTAAATTTTAAAAATGGAAGAGACAAGGTGTTTGGTTACCGTTTTTAAGTTCTCTTTCTTTTTTAAAAATAATGCATCTTTCTTCTTGTAGCTCTTTCGAATTCAAAACAAGGGAAGACTTATTTTTTTCGAGAGAGAGACGCGGGTGGGAGGCAAGAACGTGCTCACGTCACTCCCCCCTCTCTCCCCCGTGCGAACGCACAGCCTCCGGCCACCCCCTCCCCCCTCTCTCTATCCTTTGCAACAGACTCCGAGCGTTCCCGGCCACCCTCCCCCCCCCTCTCTCCTTTGCGGTGGCCTCAGTGCGTCCCCGGCCATGCCTCCCCCTCTCTCTCTCCCCTTCGCGGAGGACTCGAGCATTCCCGGCCGACCCTCCCCCTCTCTCTCTCCCCTTCGCGGCGGACTCTATGCATTCCTGGCCTCCCCTCCTCTCTCTCTCTCCCCTTCGCAGGGGACTCCGTGCGTTCCCAGCCGCCCCTCCCAGCCCAAGCAACCCTCCGATCCCTCCGCCCCTAGCCTCACCCACACCTCCACCGTCCCCATGCGCGTTGCCGCCAAGATTCGAGAACGGCGATGATCGAGGGCTCAGCCTGCTGGAGTAGCCATTGGATGGTCTCGTTGTCGGATTTGTGGCCAAGCTCCTGGGTGAGTTGGAAGATCCTGATGGCGTAGAGGGTGGCATGCGGGCACGTCGGTCCCTACCGTCCACCTTGGTGTGGCAGTCCTTGATGGAGCTCCTCCTCCAGTACCACCAGCAAGCGTTGCGGAAGGACCAGAACCTCGCAGAAGATGAGGAGACCGACAGAACCTGACTTTTAGCCCACGAGATTCTTCTGTTTTTTTTAAAAATGTTGCACCCTTCTTCATAGGGAGGCTGGTGGGTGGGTGTCTGACAGAGAGAGTAAGGGGTGGGGGCTCGGCTGAGGGGCTGTTGCAAAGGGAAAGGAAGGCCGACAGGTGGGGCACAGGCTATGGCACGACATAGTTGTGACTTCTTTCATCAGGGTTATGTTTTTAAAATTTTTGTCAAACACCACACCATCTTTTTTTAAAAGTTATGACATTTTTGCCAAACACAAAAGACTCAACTTTTTATACCTTTAAAATTAAAAGTAACACAGAAGATGATCTTATTTTCAAACATAAGACCGTATCCTTTTTGAAAACGTAACCAAACGTCCTATTATTCTCATAACAGAAGAAAGATGCACTTATTTATTTAACAAACTAACAATATCCTTCATTAACTCTCCAGGACGATCATATACTAGATGAATATGTTGATCAGTCAAGTATGTGACAAAAAAGGTTGAGTTCTTCATCCTTGGACAAGAGGTGTTCAGCTGTTAAGAAACTCAATCCAATATGTTGCTTTAATGTCAGTTTCATGCCAACCTGAAAAATTTTCTAGTGATCATGTAAATACTTAAATTATGGTTTTGCCAAACAGGTTTATATAAATTTCCAAAATCATGTCACTTTTGCCAATGAGTTTAAATATTTATTTCATTATTCCCTATTTGGTTAGAGAATTAAAAATGGTACAATATTAATTTTGATATCAGTGGTTGGCATTCAAACTTATACTAGCATTCAAAAAACATATTTTTATAAAAATATGAAACTACATTAATATAATGATTGCATCCAAACAGCCCATAAATAATTTAAATACCTGCACTACTCCCTTAGAGCTATTTACAATAATATCACCACATGCCCCAGTGACACAAGCTAGCTCTAGCTCCCTTCCTCCCCTTATTTCAACAACCCATAAGAGTTTCATCTCTATTTATCACTACCAGATTTTTTATGCACCATAGATCACGGAATCGGAATCAGTCACTGGATTAGTTAGTGTCAATTCTAATTTGGATCAGATCAGTAAAATCAATAGATTCCATGGTAGAAAAACCGATCTGGAATTGGTCAAAAATGGTACTTCAAAATTTGATAAAAAAATGTAAAACTAATGCCTAAATCAAATTCCAATCCAATACAACCCTTTTGAGGCAAAAATTGACACAAAAATGGCCTCAAAATGATGTTTACACTGCGGTGGCATCTTCTTCGTCCAATATCGTACCAATTCAGGGGGACCTGGTACAATTAGATTTAGTCACTAGCCAGTCATATCAAGTTCCCCTAGACCTGTATGCCATCTTCCCCACCACACCGTTGCAACCGCCATGGCAGTTGATTCTGGACTCCTCGCCGGAATCGACCAATTCCAATGGAAGTGGAAGTGTACTTAGTCCCCCCCCTGCCCCAAATCAAGTCAACATATGCCGATTTAATCTCAGATCAGCTGATTCCACTAACCATGTTAGTAACCATGTTTTGCACCATGATCAATGCATACATCCCACCATACTGCGCCCCCACCCCTCATGCCCCTTCCTCTCAAAGGCATACACTCCCATCTTGTAATGATTTATTAGTCAGGATCGGCCAAAACAATGTATGAATCTCGTTTTTCTCCAATTCGAGAAGAAAAGATTTTATATCAGATGCCTCGGACTTATCTAGCAAAGTAGATGATATTTTAAAAGTATTAGGTAATCTGGAGATAGTTTAAAAGTAATAAAACCGAGGTTCGAGTCTTTGAAATTTTGATATTTTGACTCTTCTCCACCGGATGGTGCGACTATCCGGCGTTAACTTACATCGAGCAACGGCTCGAATGCTCTTGAGTAATCGTCACAGCAACCTGTTTTTTGAGAGCATGCACATCCACAGAAAATAATGAACTCAAAAGGGCAGCGACCTTCTGGATCCGATGAAATGCAAACCGATCTGTTTGTGGTTTATTTTTATTTGTTTGTTGTCTAATTTTTTTGATTGACTTAAAGTTGGTTTTATGGATTTGAGTTTTAAGTGAAGTTGTTTGATTTATTGGTGTTTTTTGTTTCGGTTTAATTTTGATTTTTTTTAATTAGGTTTGATTGGTTCAAGTTGTTTAGGTTTTGATTTTAGATGAGTTTGAAGTGTTTTAGACATTGTTGAATTTGGTTTGGTTGATTTGAACTTGAAGTTTCAGATTTAATTAACAATCTGAATTTTCTGTTTTCAATTGGTTTGGGCATGTTTTAAATGTTTTAAAGTGTTGCTTATTTAATTTTTTGAAACTAAGCATTTGTTGTCCATTTTGATAAGGTTTAGTGCCTTTTAAATGAATTTTCAGTTCTGTTTTTTAAAATTTTTTTTGTTGAGTTCACCTATTTGTTTAAATCTGATTTTTTTTTAGTTTTTGGGTTGATTGAAATCTAATTTTTTTGTTTGAAGTTTGATCTTTAAGTATTTCTTTGTTGTGGTTCAATATTATTGAATTGGGGTTGCTTTAAATTAAGTTCCAGATTTGCTTTAAATCTGGATTTTTTATTAGGTTTTTTCAGATTTGGTTTATGTTTTTTTTGGCGGTTTGCATCACATCCGACCCTTGTAGGTTACCGTTCGGTACCCAACTTCATACATTCTAAGTCGACAACCAATTTCATTTCATTTCATTTCATAGATGTTGGATACAATGTTGTGAAAAAAAGATAGGCATTCCTTCCCCCAACATACATTATTCACCAATTTTGGAAAATTTCGGCATTACGATGACATGCCGGTCATTTCCAACTTAGTGAAGTTTTACCCATCCAAAACGGTCAATCTTGACTTAGCCATATTGGGAGAAAGATCGCCGGCTACGGGAGCATGCCCGCACCACCATTCGGATCGACATATCGGGATGTACTCATGGGGAGTCGTCCAAAGTGGAGTACCCGTGTAAGCATGAGGCTCCTTAATTTAGTATAGTTTTTGCATTCTAATTTTTATTTTATTTCTTTGGAGTGAGGCCATTTAGGCGGGTTCAAGTTTCATCGGCGTTCTTAGCCGGCTTTCAATCTTCATAGGCTCAACGGGCCTACTTTGAACTATTTTGGACCGGGAGGGTCTGTTGGAAATATGCTGCCTCACTGGAGTTTTTTGTAGGACCGGCTTAGAAGGCCACCCGGCTATGACCTTAGCCCGTCGAACGGTTTCCAAGGGATGCCGGGCCATCACCTTCAAACCGGTCTACATTCAAACTGCTGTCCTCTGCTTTTTGCTTGCTTCTGCAGCACTCGTTTTGGCGTGCCTCTCCTTTGTTGTGGCGGCATGCGACATGGACCAAAGAGGGGCTAGAAACAACCTGTTTTAGGGGACTATTTAGGGCCTGTTTTGGTTTGCTCAAGGGGCAATGAAAACAGGGGGTTTCAAAGGTGCTCTAAGGGGGCCGAAATGTGGTAACAAAGATAGCCATAGAGGGGCTGTTTGGGACTGCACAAGGGACAGTTTGGTGGCCTGTTTTTGGGCAGCGCAAAGGGGCATGAAGACAGGGAATTTATGGAGGTGCGCAAGGGGCTATTTTAGGACCTGTTTAGGGGCTGTTTGGAATAAGGGGAATTGAGGATCTGCCCAAAGTAGACTTGGCCCATCGGACGGTGATGCGGGACGGGAGAGGAGGTGCCGCCATTCCCGCGCGCGTTGGCGGGCCCGAGGTTGCAGTACCAAGCTGAAGGCTGCCCAAACGGGGCTGACGGTCGCTGAATCGGACCGAAAGGGTGCTGAACCGATCCGGAACCGTGCTGAACCGCTTCAAACGGAGTTGGAAACTGCCGAACTGGGCTTGAAATCCACCGAACTGGACCCCACGGCCGTTGAACCGGGCCCACAAGTGCTGAACCGGTCCAAAATGGCCCTGAACCGGCCTTAGAAGGGCTGAACCGGCCTTGAACCGGTCTGAACCGGGTCCAGGAAGGCTGAACCGGCCCTGAACCGGCTCCTGGATGGGTGAACCGGGCCTGAACCGGTCTGAACCGGCCCCTGGAGCATCGAACCAGCCCTGAACCGGCGGCTGGCTCGAGTCTGGGCGCTGAACCGACGGGCTGGCCGGTCGGCGGGCGAACCGCCTAGCGGGCCGGCGCGCAGGCCAGCCGGGCGGAGGCGAACCGGCGGTCGGGCCGGTTGCGTGGCCAATCGAACTTAAAAGGGGGGGGCTCGTGGCCGCCCGCGGTTAGCGGCGGGGCGGGAGACGCGGCCAGCGGCTTGGCTGCCGCGTATCCCGATCGAGGAGGGGGGGAGGCTTGTCGTCGACCTCGCGCGGGCGAGGGCTCCCGCGGGCGTCGTCCGCGGCGGCCGCGTCGGGCGGGAGGCGGAGGCGTTGGAAGCGGCGCCGGGCGCCGCTGTTGCTGTCGTCGGAGGGGAGGGGGAGGTCGGAGAGGCTCGGCCGCCAACGTCGTCGCCTCCGTCTCCTTCTTCTTTCCTCTCCGTCTTCGGCGGCGGCGGCTCGGCCCACCGGAAACGGGGCTGTTCGTGGGTCTTCGACGGGCAACGGGAGACGGGGCTGGGTATGGGCTAGCGGCGGCTCAATAGGATGGGAAGGGGTTGTCGGGAGGCTCCGTGGGAGGCCAAAGGCCCTGTGGGAGGGGTGATCGTGGGGTAGGGGAGCCGCAGGGGGGGGGGGGGTTTCGGTTTGGTTTATGTGTGTGCGCCCGGAAGGTGAGGGGAAGGGGGCGGAAAAGGAACCCGGGGGGAGGTACGGCGAGCTTAGGTAAGGGGGGGGGTGAGGGGGGTGGCGTAGGGGTCGGGGAAGGTGAGGGGCCAGGTGGAAGGTCCGGACGGACCTAGGGCGAGCGTCGACGGAGACGTCGACGTAGGTTGGAAACGAGGACGGGATAGGGAAGAAGGAACCGGATTTAGCTCGGAGGTGAGGAGGAACACCGGGGAAGGGAAGGGGGAGAACCGGGAGCACCCGGAGGTGAGGGAACGACGCCGTCGTCGGAGGGAAAGGAGGAAAACGGGGAAGAGCTTCTTCCTTTCTTGAGCATCCATCTCTCCTTTTCATTCGAAAGACTTGGGCTCTTGAATAAATTTGGACATTACAAGATGGACCCCCTAAAAACCCTAATTACATATATGTCCTCTAAAGGACTAAAATAAAAAAGGACTCGAAAGGACTCACAAATACTCGAATAAAATGCATAAAAATAAAAATCTAATACTACGAAATAAAATAAATAAATACGTCGTCTCCTCGAGACCGGAAGACGCTATCTCCAAACGAAAACGGACGATCCGGTCCGTACCGGTCCCCATCATTCTCCCCCGGTTGCGAAAAAACTCGTCCTCGAGTTTTTGTAGGTCGTCGTATGATCAACATGGTCACTCTTGAGCGAGGACGGCGGTAGTGCGGCTCGGGTGATGATGAGCGGGACCGGGAAGCTCCAAGGTGACCGCGAGAAGGTGACCCGGACGGTGTCGTAAGTCTTTGTCGAAGCTCCGGTGCGGGTACTCTGTCCCGAGTCGGTGTGCGCGGATCCTCTGAAGCAGCCTCGGTGGTCGGCTGCGTCGGCGGCTCCGCCAACTTTTGTCTTGTCACCTCGGTCAGGATGGCTCGATCGGTCTCGGCCTCGACAAAGTGTCGCTGCTCTGTCGTCGGCTCGAGCGGTAACGTGGGCGCTCGGTCGGCTCGGCCTCGATGGCTCTGTCTGCCTCGGCATCTAGGGTGCACTGCTGCTCGTACTCTGCGGCAAGCTCTGGACTGGCCTCGTAAACTATCTCGATAAGCGTGTCAAGCTGCTCTTCAGGCATAGACCATTGGGTATAAGTGTTGCCGATGCAGATCGGCTCTCTCAGTGCTGCACCTCCTTCGGGCCGCGAGTAAGCTCTCGGCGAATGTGTCCCAGTACGCACCGCCGATCGGCTAACCACTGCGAACCCGAGGATGAGGCAGGTGCCGAAGTGAGAACTGCTCTCGCGCCGGGCATCTTCTACGTACCGCGGTTTGTCCGTGGTCTAAGTCGGCCTCGACAATACGAGCGAGCGGATATAACCTCGACCGTCCTCGACCACCGATAATGCGGAGCGATCGACTCGAAAAGAGACTACGAGATGACGGCTGGCGAAGAAGGACGAGAAATGTTGTGGTGTGCACCTCACGACGGTAATGTGACGTCGAAAGCGGGAAGTGCCGATGTCCCGCGCGATGTAAGGATCCCGACTCGTGGAAACGAAGTCGGCGGCGGCTCGATGCGAGGCGGTGCGGGATGGGAGAGGAGGTGCCACCATTCCGCGCGCGTCGGCGGGCCCGAGGTTGCGGTACCAGGGCCGAAGGCTGCGACGGGGGACGTGACGGGCGCCGAATCGGACCGAAAGGGTGCTGAACCGATCCCGAGGAACCGTGCGAACCGCTTCAAAACGGAGTTGAAGCTGCCGGCCCAGGCTTGAAATCCACCGGCCCCGGACCCACGGCCGTTGAACCGGGCCCACAAGTGCTGAACCGGTCCAAAACGGCCCTGAACCGACGGCTGGCTCGAGTCTGGGCGCTGAACCGACGGGCTGGCCGGTCGGCGGGCGAACCGCCTAGCGGGCCGGCGCGCAGGCCAGCCGGGCGGAGGCGAACCGGCGGTCGGGCCGGTCGCGTGGCCGATCGAACTTAAAAGAAGGGGGCTCGTGGCCGCCCGCGGTTGGCGGCGGGGCGGGAGATGCGGCCAGCGGCTTGGCTGCCGCATATCCCGATCGAGGGGGGGGAGGCTCGTCATCGACCTCGCGCGGGCGAGGGCTCCCACGGGCGTCGTCCGCGTCGGGCGGGAGGCGGAGGCGTTGGAAGCGGTGCCGGGCACCACCGTTGTTGTCATCGGAGGGGAGGGGGAGGTCGGAAAGGCTCGGCCGCCAACGTCGTCGCCTCCGTCTCCTTCTTCTTTCCTCTCCGTCTACGGCGGCGGCGGCTCGGCCCGCCGGAAACGGGGCTTTTCGTGGGTCTTCGACGGGCAACGGGAGACGGGGCTGGGTACGGGCTAGCGGCGGCTCAATAGGATGGGAAGGGGTTATCGGGAGGCTCCGTGGGAGGCCAAAGGCCCTGTGGGAGGGGTGATCGTGGGGTAGGGGAGCCGCACGGGGGGGGTTTCGGTTTGGTTTGTGTGTGTGCGCCCGGAAGGTGAGGAGAAGGGGGCGGAAAAGGAACCTAGGGGGGGAAGGTCTGGCGAGCTTCCAGTAAGGGGGGTGCCGTAGGGGTCCGGGGAAGGTGAGGGGCCAAGGTGGAAGGTCCGGACGGACCTAGGGCAGCGTCGACGGAGACGTCGACGTAGGTTGGAAACAGGACAGGATAGGGAAGAAGGAACCGGATTTAGCTCCGGAGGTGAGGAGGAACACCAGGAAGGGAAGGGGAGAACCGGGAGCACCCGGAGGTGAGGGAACGACGCCGTCGTCGGAGGGGAAAGGAGGAAAACGGGAAGAGCTTCTTCCTTTCTTCAAACATCCATCTCTCCTTTTCATTCAAAGACTTGGGCTCTTTAAATAGAGCTGGACATTACAAGATGGACCTCTAAAAACCCTAATTACATATATGTCCTCTAAATGACTAAAATAAAAAGAAGGACTCAAAGGACTCTAAATACTCAAATAAAATGCATAAAAATAAAAATCTAATACTACGAAATAAAAGAAATAAATACGTCGTCTCCTCAAGACCCGGAAGACGCTATCTCCAAACAAACAGACGATCCGGTCTGTACCGGTCCCCATCAGACGGTCTCCAAGAATCTCCGGATCATCCACCCTCACCTAGGGCTCTAGTGGATGCCACAAAGGGGCTGAAAGGGGGAATCAAGGATGGCCACAAAGGGGCTGTTTTGAGTAGGAAAAATTGAGGATCCGCCCGGAGTAGACTTGACCCGTCGGACAGTCACCAAGAATGTCCAGATCATCCACCCTCACTTAGGGCTCTAATGGATGCCACAAAGGGGCTATTGGCAGCCTGTTTTGGGGCTCGGATGTGGGCTGAACATGGGCCTGTTTTGGGGCCTGGGCGGTTGCCTGCAGATGGCTGACAGGTGGGCCAAGTGTGGGCTGTCTAGTGGGTGCCACAAAGGGGCTGCAGGTGGTCTGTTTGGGTGCCTACAGGTGGGCCTGCAGGTGGCTGAACATGGTTGTATAGGGGGCTGTTTTGAGCCTGAGCAAGGGAGATTTCGAATGGGCCACAAAGGAGCAGCAAACTGACCACAAAGGGACTGGTTTAGAGACTGTTTAGGAGGGGCCGAAATGAGGCATGTTTGAAGATGGATAGGGGGCCGAGAGGAGGCAGCCAGAATAGGGAGAAAAAGGCCCTTAGAGGGCTACATATTTAATATGTGTAGACTTCTCCTACCTTGCTTTCTTCTTCCCTTCTTCTCCTTCTTGGCCGCGGGCAGCAGGAAGGCTGAACAGGTGCGCAGAGGGTAGCAGTGGCAACAGGCAATCCGGCAGCCTGTCGGCGTCTGAAAACTGGTCCTGGCCTTGGCTGCCCTCCCTTGTTTTATAGGAGCAGGTGGGATATGAAGGGGCAGTTATGGTGTACATGAGATGGCTTTTCCCATGCTCCTTTATTGATTAACTCTTTGGATTCCCACATATTTTAAATGCTTGACCAGTCCTTTGATCTCCCCCATATTGACCTGCCCTTTGGGTTTCCCCATGCAGTAAATGAGTCAAAGATGAGGTGGCTGATGAGCTGGCCTGGACGGTGGGACCTGCTGAGGTGGTAGCGGAGCTGGCATTGTTGATGTGGCCTGAATTGGGCCTGTTTGGCTGACCGTGGCCCACTCAACTCCTCCTTCTAATGGGTTGTACGTAGGCAGGCCTTAGGATGGGTTGGAGATAAATTTTTTAATCCAAATAAGGTCTGGACCAGCATGAATTTATGCCCATGGACCATTTAAGGGCTGGTTGGGCCTGATTTGACCCAATTGTGGGCTGGACTAGTCTGATTTTGGTATGGGCTTATTTTTTCTGTTTTTCCCTTTTCTTGCTGTGCTGCCCTCCTTTTTTTCTGAAAAATCTGACGCCAACACAATGGTTCATAGAATTGGCTAAATCCAGGATCGGATCTGCATAAGCCACCCGATTTTGAGAGAAACTTTAATCCCCCCAGAATCCTAGCCCGAATCACCCGAAACCAATGAGTCAATATGGATTGAGATATCCAATATCACATATCTAATGTTTAAAAGTATCGGATATGCAATATCAAGTCCACTGGATCTGATATCGCCAAACAGTTGTTGGATCCTCATCCTTTGGAATTGGACCCAATAGGATCTACCTTCCCGGCCTAATACTACAGCTATTGTCACCTCTTTGAAAAACGAGTTAAATAACCAAAATCCTTTAATAAATCTATCTATAAAGATTTTTTTTGTTGTCTTTCATTTTTTTCCAATTTTTAAAAAATTGATTCAAAGTGATTCCGGATTGTTTTTCTCCCAGCACTAGCCGATCTGGTCTCAAATCCTAATTTCCAATTCCACATTCCTCGGCCAAAACCAATCCCAACTTAGAATAGGATCAGATCAATTAATTCATTACAAACCCGTGATCAGACAATTTGTCAACTCCAATGTAGCAATCAAGCCAGTTGGCAGTGGGAACTGAGCATGCTTCCAGTGGGTTTCTTGTGAAAATCTTTGGCGGCGGACTCCCAAGATATGCTGCCCTGCAACGTTCACATCCTCTTTGGTAGAAAAGAGAAGAAGTCCAAAAGTCTACCCATCAGATCCCGCATAATGCCCAATAGCATTTTTAACTTAAGGATCTGAAACTTATCCCCATTTGTCAGTTTTGAAGAATTTAAAAAGGGGACCCATAGTTTCAGGCAGTGAAGTTGCAGTGCGATAGATCCTAAAAGCTAGGATTGATATCAACCTCCACCGACTCCACCCTTAGCTCCGTGTAGAAGAAGTTGGAATGGGTAGGTCAACCCACATCCAACCCAATCTTGGTGCAAAATCGAGTGATCCAATGGAATATAATACGGTCTTGATGAAAGATTAGACTAGGATCACCTTTTCATGGAGAATCAAGAAGTTCGGATTGGTCAATCTGGCAAACCATGCACCTTCCTATGCATTGCAAAATCGGTCGGATCGGGATCATGATCGACCTATTCTGGGATCGGATAAGTTGGTCTCGATCCGATTATCTCTTGGAGCACCGATCCAAACTAGACTTCTAGCAAAATCAATTTGGATCGATGGAATCGGTCGATTCATGTGAATCAAATCAAAATAAGATGATTCTACTAATTTTGTCGAGACAACTTAAGTCCCAAACTTGGATCGATATCGAGCCCGATATTGATCTGATATCACCCCTATAAGGGTGATCCCCCCTAACATCCAGATAACCCTAGGACAAGCTAATTCCAGTAAGTAACTTGAAAGTTGACTAGATAAAAAACTTGACTCAAATTATTTATTATGATAAATGAACAAGTTTGAACAAAAATAAAACTCGGTTCATTAAATGAGTCGAACTTGAACAGACTCCTTGACTTAATAAGCTTACGAGTAACATAATTAAATTTTTTATTAAATATCTATTTTTAAAAAATACATTATAAGTATTAATAGTTACATATTCTTACTTAAATGTTTGAAATAAGTAGAAATAATATTTGATTTGAGTTTAAATTTAGATTAAGTTTCATTAATGAGTTAAAGTTATTCTTTCATGAATGAATTTTTATTTATTTTGAGTTTTATAAATAAGTTTGTATCAAATTTGAACTTGAATTTGGAATGAACTTGAGTCGAGTTGTTTTTCAAGCTCGAGCTCGAGCTAAGCTCGATTAAGTAGTGAAACAAGATTGAACAAAGGTTCAACATACTCAAAAAAGCTCAAGATCGACTGGAACTTGTATAAAATAAATGAGCTGAGTTTGAATAGCATACTACTCAACTCAGCTTGACTCGTTTGCACCCTAGTGATCCCCTCAATCCGTCCGGCATCGATCCAACATAATCCAATAATTCAAATGCTGATCTTGAGCTGTGAAGAGTGATTCCCCTTGATATGATGATTCAACCAACGATCCAGCCTTATGGAGGATTCCCTTCCACCACCAACGATTCCACCGACGACTCCCCTTCTCCCAATGCCGATCTCCACCCTCCAGTGTGTTTTTCCCCCTCGACAACCCCTATGGAGGGGTTCTTACCCCTTGTTTGTCCCCTTTCCGTCCCCCCCTTAAATAGTCACCAGACTATTTAAGGCAAGAACAACCCAATTAAAAGATTGTTCTCTACCCCCTGCCAACCCCTTTCTTGCCACCACTTAAAGAGTCATCCGAAGGGTGACTGTTACTATTAAGGGTTGTTCTCTTACCCTTACCTGCCCCATTCCCACCCCCGTAAATAATACCTAAAAGGTCCCCTTGCCTACCCTATTCTCAGCCCCAAGAAGAACAACCCTCCCCTGCACTTGCCTACCCCCTTCCCACCTCCCCCCTTTAAACAATCACCCGAAGGGTGACTGTTTGAGGAAGGGTTGTTCTATTCGCTCCCAGACTTTAGAGTAATTGTCAACTAAGGAGTCAGTGATGCAAGCTCTATGGGTGAGAACATAACACATTGGTGGATCTCGTTAAGAAGAGGGTTTAGCATAAGTGGTGTGACAAATAAATGAATGAGAGAGTACTCTGATTGTAGTATATAGGTGACATGAGTGGTAAGGTGAAAAAATATGACAAGGTCTAATGAAAGTAGTGAAGCTATAAAGACATACCTCCCAGGAAGAGTCTCAAAAAAAAAATTGCATTGAATGGAGAAAGGACTTGTGTACAGAGCTTTTAAAAAGAAGAAATGAAAGGTCAACCCAAAAAGGTAAAAGGAAAAGAAGAGTTGAACCAAAGTTATTCACAAATAATAAGGAAATAGAAAAAGAGTCAATGAGAGCTTGGTATGCTAGCAAGCAGTCACAAAGAAAAAATAAAGTGAAAAAGAATGGAGCAGAAGGCTCTAGAGCTAAGGAGTCGACATATCATCGGTCACAATCAACTTAGCCCATACGCACTGAGGATGTTAGAGCAAAAGAGAAAGATGATTTGGCGATCTGCTTCAACACAACTCACTGAGGATGCTCATATGTTCAAGAGACAGAACAACTCGTAAAGAACAATCAGACAAATATTAAAAACATTAAGACAACCACTCTAGTTGCAAAGTAAGTAATCAAGTGTATCTGCAAATTAAACAATAATATTTTTTTCATATAACTTGATGTTTCCAGCACATGCAGTCACTAACCATACCTTTAAATAATGGCGTGCAATTGGTGAGGTTGGACCATGATTACAAGTTCCAACTAGCCAATATATTTATGTTGCCATCCTAGATGAAAAGGTAAATGCGCTAAAGACTTGGATAGATAAGTTTAAGTTGGTCTAGAAGGAGAGATGATGCATAGTGCATTGATGTTTCAGGTCAAATTAAGAATGCAGAGTACATCTTTTTACTGATGGATGTTGTTGTGAATAAAAATAGAGAAGAAAATATTATGCAGTTCATGACAGATAATGAACCATCTTTCAAGATTGTAGAAAAGAAGTTGATAGAGAAGATGCGACAACTTTTATGAGTGTCATATGCAACACACTCTATTGACCTCATGTTGGAGGACATAGGCAAGAAGGCATCAATTTCTACACTTGTAAACAAGGCACAATTGATCATGTTATTTATTTATTCACATTCATATTTGCTCCACATAATAAGAGAACATACTAAGGAGCATAATCTTATCAGGTCTAGTCCGACTAAATTTGTCACACATTTTATTACCTTAGAGAGATTGCATTGACATAGACATGCACTTGTTCATTTTATATGTTGAAAGAGTATACTTCCTTTATGGCTGACCTACGCAACAGGATGGATTAACTAAAAATCATTGCATAGATGGAGTGTCTAATATTGGACAAGTATTTATGAGATAGAATTTGCTATTACTTGTCCATCATTGAGCCACTTGTACACATAGTTAAGAGAAACCAGATGGGATACCTCCTATGTTATCTGAGACGTGAGGCGCTCGAGGTGAGGGACCTAGCACCTCGCCTCAGGCACTTGAGGTGTTTTATATTATTTAACTATTTTTATATAAATAGTTGAAATAAATCTAAAAAAATTACTTGTAATATTGAAATAAAGGCATTATTTTAATAACTATATATTATAGTCATCAATAAATAATATTATAAGAATAAAAGAAGGTCAATAACAAACATAACATCATAACAACTAACAAGAGTAGAGTACAAATCAAGTATAACATAGCATAACAACTTAATGAGAGTAGAAATCAATAACAAAAGAAAACAAATATTATAATTACATTAAGAAATGGATCATGTTTGACCAGATTTGTCTAACTTGGGCAGGGCAAGGCATTTTGGGGCAAGGCGAGGCATTTTGCCAGCGCCTCTCCAGCCTCAACCGCCTAGGCGGTTGAAGCGAGTGCCTCTAATAACTATGGAAACCTATATGACGCCATAAACAAAGCAACGTTGAAAGTAAGGGGATACATCGTAAAGGTTATAAGAAGTGGTGGAAGATATTAGATTCCAAATAGGATAAGACAGTACACAATGGCATGCATACAATAAGTAATTATCCTTATCTTTAATTTAATCATTGGTTGATGCATGAATGTATGTACTTATATCATATGAGATGAATGCATAGTAATTTTAAACCTCCGGATGCAATATGAAAAACAAATGTGTGGTTAAGAAGTCTTGAATGGTACTTTATCTGTAATATAATAGCTTTCAAGAACTTAACATGACAAACTAGAACTTGAGTTAAAAGTGAGAATTGAATTTTTATTGTTTTTACATTAGAACATTAATTATTTAATAACTTTCATTTTTCAAATGCAATCATATAGAATGAGAGTTGGAGGGGTATACAAATCTAAGTCTGAGGTATTTATTTGACAAGGTTGCTCTTGATATGTTGAAACAACCTCTCAATTTATAATGATATTTAACATTATTGTGAGAGTAACATCATCTTCTATTGTTCTTTTTTATAGTTGAGTGGTGAATATAAGTGAATACAAAAAATTGATGGAATCTACTTGCTGCAATTGTAATTCGCATTCTAATTCAGATCATAAGTTCCTCCCAATGGGAAAAAAACTATAGTATATTTAACATAATTCATATCAAGAGAAGAAATAAGCTAACATTTAATAAGTTGAAGAAACTTGTGTTCCGTCATTACAACATACGGCTCAAGATAAAAAACATCAAACACCACCAAAAAATTTCAAGAAGAGAGATTTACAAGATTTATAAGTGGAGCATATAAACAAAGAGCTGAAACACAAGCACGTCAAGAAACTACCGAAGACGTTGACATGGATTATCTTTTCCAAGAAGAGCACCCTCTTACCACGTGGGTGAAGGAGAAGGCAGGTAGAGCACCTCGAAAATTCGATCATGAGGATCATTCATGGGTTGAAAGTGAACTAGATGATGTTCGGCCTAAAGATAAATAGATACAGTAAGAAGTCTTTGCTACTCCAACTCCAGCCCCTGACTTAGTTCACAAACACAAACACCCTCTCAGAGGACAGAGACCATGGTGCATAGATTGGGCACTTTTCACAATTGAAAAGGGTATATCAACTATCATGGGACTTGAGAGTTCTTCATCACAAGCAAAAGAAACAACAAACAAAAGAAAGTTAGAAATCTTGAGAGAATCTATCAATTCAACAGACAGAACGTAGGCACCGTCCTCATATAATGATGAGCAAGAGTTCATAATACTAAAATGTAAGAACTCAGGTGAAGGTGAAGATGGAGGTGGAGAAGGAGGTTCTTCCAATAGTGCACATCTTAATGTACAGGCACCAATGATTTGAGCCAAAGATAACATTCAAGTGGCAAAAGATAGTGTTGGAATCATGGGATTTTTTTATCAGTATGTGATAGTCAATTATCAAGAACCCTCTGAGGACTCTAAACCATATATTTCAGCCACATCTCCAGTGCACAACACTATGTATAACTATACTTAGATGGTCGATCCGTTATTTCCATAAAGATACAAACCAATCATGATAAACAACTCTCAGATGAGCATCAAGGAGAATCAAGAGAGTGAAGACAGTTAGTACAAAAGTCAATTCCATAGATATTGGTGAAAGAAATATGACATTGTATTGCATATGAATATATCATTCCTACCATGTTACTTGTCACCATTCTTTATTACAATCATCATTCCCATTAACATATACCCACTAGGCTTAAACTCTTACAATGGTTTGGAAATGTGTTTGATGTTATTTTCGTTTTTGCAACAAATTTTTAGAGAGTTTCCTATTTTTAATACTTTTTAATAATTTTTATGGATTTTTTTTGAACAAAAAATTAAAAAATTTCCAATTCGGATTGATTCTAGATCAGTTTTCCTCCCAAAAAATCAGTAGTATCGACTGATCCAAGTACCAATTCCAATCTGGCGATCAGTACCCCTTCCATTGACATTGTCTCCAATGAAACTGACAACATCTGGCAATGGTGTTAGCATGACAATAAAATGAAAAAATTGCTTTTGTTGGGACCATATGGAAGACAGACAGGAGAGAAGAAAAATATGCAACTTTTAGAAAAGATACAGTTGCAATTAGGAGCAATCACAGACGTATATATGTAAAGAAATTCTTTCCAATTATACAGCTTCATTCAAGGGAAACCATGGTTGCCTAAGATACATGTGTTAATGGTATCATCTAGTTGACAACTAGAAGTCCAACAAAACAACACAAGCAAAGAAGTAATGGTACATGACATCAATTTCTGGGTTCAATGGCCAGTTTACGCATCCAGAGATAAAATAATATCATCATGCATGGAGGCGGTGCCACAAAAATAATGATCAACAGCAATCATCATCAAATTTTACCTGGTTATCACCAAAGGTACCATATGCATCACCATAGGGATTTCCTGGCCTATGATACGAAGGATGATCAACAAATACCTAATGAAAGATTTAAGTAGACAAGTCAGTTTGATATTGGAAAGTATAGACAGAACAAGAATAAAAATGCATTCATAAAGTGAAAGAGAGAAAGCCATAACGAAATTAACTGTTGAATTAACAAAATAAATTCTATATAACAGGATTTAAGCCACAAGGGTCCTATAAATCATGAAAAAAAATCAAGGATGAAGAATTAACTTTAAAAAAAAATGCTTATGTGAGAAACTTGTACTTTCAGGTTTTTGTCAGAAGTAAGACTGGTCAAATGACATGATTCAGAAAAATATATCTTTCTAGATGCTGTCAAGTTTATATTTTCAATCAGAATTCCATCAGTTCACTATTACACATCACCAACTAGTTCATGTATTCTTTAATCCATTTATCTTGGGGTCTCACTGCCCCTGTAAATGAAGATATACCCTTACCCAATCAACACCAGCCCTATACTCATGAAAAAATGCCACTTCTTGTTCTCCTCCAAAGCATGAAATCTTGATCCGGCAACCAACATCAAGTGCACGAGCAAAATTTTGACTTGATACACCATCTGAATACCTTGGAGAGATGACCATGACACGATGACCACGGGCAGCAAGAACAATAGGCAAGGAACCACATACATCTCCTAGGCCCCCCGACTTGGAGTAAGGAGAAGCTTCAGATGTAACAATAATAATGTTGTATCTTGCTCTTGCTTGAAGTGGATCCTTCCTTACACCCTCATTTTCTTCTACACTCTCGACAACTACAATAGTACTCAAGTCCATTTCCCCTGCATGAGAAGCAGTTCACTTGTCAAATGGTCAAATGAAAAGGAAATATTGCTGTACCTTATAACTAACCCATATTAGGACTAATGTGGCATCCAAATTGTATTTCTTAAGTTGTGTCATTTTGCCGTCGTACCATATATGCTAAATGAAGCAAAAATAAGTAAGAACACTACCCAAGAATTCATCAAAAGGATAAGATTTAACAACATATAGAACATGAAGAACGTAAAATTAATGAAGTACATTGCCCTTATTTTTATTTTCTCTCGGACCCAATCCAAGCTGTCAAGAATGAATAAATTCAAATCAATATCCAGACTAACCAAAAATGTTTTAACCAATCATATCAATGAATGCGACGCTAGTATAACTACTGCCAACATTTTTTTATTTCAGAATTATGATATATAATTCTCCAACGTTTGCGGTAACAACCCAGTCCACCCCAGTTGAACCCACCCACGTTGCATCTCAGAAGTGATGTTACCGTCAGGTTCTCTCTCTGCGAGAACCTCCGTCGGCTCATCAAGGGAAGTGCTGTCATTCGATTCCTCCACCGAGAGCACCCCAGACTGCTGGGTAACGGCAGACTGTATCTCCTTCCTCTTCCCTCCTGTGCACCGAGTAAAACACAGATCCCCGTGCCATCGTGCCACAGACGGACGGAAGCAGGCGCTCCTCCAAGCCCCATGCTCTGAGTAGCGTCGAGCCCGACCCCATAGGAGCAATCCAGCTGAGCCGCTGGTGTCACAGACTACGCGACGGGCGTCCATAGCCAAGAAGAGAGAGCGCGCGCGCGCGCGAGAGAGAGAGAGAAGCTGGCGGAGGGGGATAAAAGGAGAAAAGATGACGGCGGTGGAGAGTGCCGGAGGTGTACTCCCCCCGGCCTTTCTTCTTCCCGTCTCTGGAGTTATCGGGGACGGCGTGACGATTTGAACACGAGAGGTCTGGAACCGCAAGCGTCACACTCGCCGAACCGTTGTTGGCTTGGGCCCCTCCTTGGCTTCAAGGGACGACGGCCACAACGTACACCGTCTGGTCGGTACGTGCGGGCAGCTCGCCACGCCGGCATCCGTCTCTGACGACAAGGTGTCAGATCTAATTAATAAAGTTCGGCCACTTTCATTAAAGTCCAAATAGACAGGATATGGTAAAGTTGGATTTATTTGTAAATATATATTAATTTTTTATTAAATAAAATATTAAAACAACATAAAATTATTTAATTAATTATAATCAATTGTAAATTTAATAATTATTAATAAGAAAGAACTGTCTTTAATATTACTTATAAAGTGTTTAAATATAATTTTTTGTAATTTATATGTTAAAAATAAAAAATGTTTGGTAACGTTTTTGCTGGCCTCAAAAAGTTATATTTTCTTTTGTTTATCTCTTTCAAAGTAAATACAACGATTATCTTTGTTTTGTTTCCAAGAATACATTGAGACCCCAAAAAGAGACACTAGTTAGTCAGTTACCATACATATTTAGAAATTTCTAAAAAATCTTACTAACTTTTGCCGAATGAGCCTTTTGAGTATTCTATGAATTCTAAATTTTATATCATTATTAAAAATTAAATAATTTTTTAAATATATATATTAATTTAAGTCTTTCAAAACATTGGTAATTCCTTTCTTAATTATTCACAATAAATAATTATTGAAATAAAATTGTATGACGCAATAAGAAAAAAAGATTTAAGTCTTTCAAAAGATAGTGATTTTGAAAATAGTTTTATAACTAAATTAAAAAGAAAACATATTTTATACTAGGGTATAACTGTAAAAGAATTACCAATGGATGTTAAGTGTGTAAACAACAGAATTAATATTTCGTTAATTACTAAACAAGATATTCAACAAAAAATAAGAGAAATAAAAGAATGAGAAAAAATAGGTTGGATATATATTGGAACAATACAAATAATGATAAAAGCAACATTCCAAGAAGGTATAGATACACCTATAGAATTAGTTCTACTAGATAACAGAATTCCAAATAGAAAAGATGCTATCCTAGGAATTATACAAGAAAATTTAAGTTATCAAAAATTAATATTCCATGTTAACCCTAAATTTGGAATATCACTTAAAGATAAGAATATAAATCATGTACTATCATTAGTACAAGATTTTAAGAGAAAAGAATTTATGGAAGAAGATAGTATGCCATATTTGATAACCTATATGGTTAGCTATGTATTAAGTAATACTCACCACAGTGATATATTTAAAAATTCTGATTTTATTACACTACCAACAATATTCCAACAAGTTGGAAGAATACATAAGCCAACAATAGAAGAAATATAAAATACCAGATTTCTATGATATAGATATTACCAAGAAACCTTTATTAATAAATGATAAACCAAGATTATCTTTAACAATTAATAATGGAAGATTACAAGGAAGAGAATCAATAGGATTTGTATAAGAAAGAAGAGAACCTTTAATGATAACATATCCCTCAACTTCACAAGATACACCATAAGAAAGTACACTTATACAGTATTTATGAAAAGGAAAATACTATGATGGAATAGAATGGAAAGATACTCAGATATTAATAGACATAGGAGCCTTTGCAGATTTCATAATGGAAAGGATGACAAAAAACTTACCAAAAAGAAAATTAGAGAAACCATATGTTTTTTGAAATTTTGATGGAAAGATAAGCGAGATACACTGAGACCATAGTACAGATAAAAATACAAGATTATACATTTAATATACCATTAAAAATACATGGTAATTACAGTTGGCAGGATAGAGAAAATTTATTAGGAACTAATTTCCTAATAAAGATGAAACCTTTCAAATACATGAAGACAAAATAATATTAACATATGAAGGTAAAGAAATAAAATTATACAGCTGACAAGTTCAAATAGTATCTATATCCCAGTAGGATTAATGAGAGAAAATTATGAAATAGAATACATATTTGCATTTATAGATAATGGATCAGGAATGACCTTATGTAAAGAAGGTATTCTACCACAAGAATTAATAACATATTTACCAAGTAAAACTGGTGTTGATATAGCAGGAAAAATTCATACAATGAATAAAGGAATAAAAGACTTTAAAATCCTTATGGGAAAATACATAGTCAAGATAAGAACAATATATGTAAGCTCATTTATAACCACTGATATGATTTTAGGAAATGATTTTATTTCGCAATTTAAAGTTTATATTCAAACACCTATTTTATTAAAATTTAAAAGTCTTTGCAATCACTGGATAACAATATTTAGAAGTACAAGAGCATATTAAAGAAGATTACCTATACAATGGACGCACAGCCAACGTGGTGATGGTAAAGTAAAACTAAACATTGAAACAGAAAATTTTGATCTTAAGAGACCACTGTTGCAAATGACAGTAACAGATCTAGAACAGTTATTTGAGGGTAATTTTTTAGAAAATCCCTTAGCATTTTGGGAAATAAGTAAAGATTATGCTCATATAGAATTGTAAGATAAAAACAAGATAATAAGAGTTAAGCCAATGAGATATAATGTTCAAGACATAGAAGAATTTAAGACACAAGTAGCAGAATTACTACAAATAAAAATAATACGAAAATTAAAAAGTCCGCATAGTAGCCCAACCTTTATGGTTAGGAATCACAGTGAAATCAAAAGAGAAAAAGCTATAATAGTAGTAAATTATAAACAGTTAAACGACTATACAGTCTTTGATGGATATTTTTATCTCGTAAAGAAACACTTATAAATCTTACCAGAGGAAAAAGTTTTTCTCTAAATTTGATTGTAACAAGATTTTGACAGATTAGACTAGATGAAGAATCAATTCCTTTAACAATGTTTAGTACCCCTCAAGGATATTACGAATGATTAGTAATGTCATTTGGATTAGAAAATGCACCACAAATATTCCAGAGAAGAATGGATAAAGCTTTTGAATGTTTGAATAAATTTTGTCTTGTTTACGTAGATGATGTCCTTATATGTTCCAATACCTGAAAAGAACACGAAGAACACTTAAAAATCTTTGCTAATAAATGTAAAGAACATGGTATAGTTTTATCAAAAAAGAAAACAGAACTACGAAAAGAAAAAATAGAATATCTAGGATTAACAATAGACTCAACAGGAATAGAATTGCAACCACATATTTGTAAAAAAATATGTCAATTTTCAGATCAACTAATAGATAAAAACCAATCACAAAAATTCTTAGGATGTTTAAATTATGCAGAAAAATTCATTGAAAATTGTTCTAAACTTAGAAATCCTTTGCAGAAACTACTTAAGAAAAATGTTCCATTTATATGGACATAAGATTTAACTAGACAAATCCAAGTCATAAAAGAAAAATGCAAGAAATTGCCTAGACTCGATATGCCTTTAGAAGAAGATTTCCTAATTCTCGAAATAGATGCCTCAGAATGTTATTGGGGAGCAGTTTTAAAGAAGAAGAAAGGAAAGAAGAAAGAATCTGCAGATATACATCAGGTACATTCACCCAAATAGAACAGAGCTATCATATTAACGAGAAAGAGTTCTTAGCAGCAAAGAAAAGCATTAAAAAGTTTGCTTATTTCTTATTACCTAAAAAGTTCTTGCTCAGAACTGATAACACACAAGTTAAAACATTTATTAAGAACAATTACGCAACAATACCAGAGAACAAACGGATACTTAGATGGCAGAGCTATTTTAGCAAATTCAATTTTGATATTGAAATTATCAAAGGAACTAACAATGTTCTTGCAGATAGTCTCTCGAGAGAATGGCACTGAATATAGAAGAACTTTGCAAGAGACTAGAGAAGATCTCCAAAGAATCTGAGAAAGCAATGGAAGAGAAGATTGATATACAAAAGGATTTAGAAATCCTAGAAAAGTATATTGAGTATATTAAAACTAGAATCTATAATGCCATATAAAGAGAACTCAATATTCAGTCGAACAAAAAGTTTTGCAGGAAGAACTCAAGGCAGCTTCGCAGACAGGTAAGAGTCAAGTTTCCGCTGAGGAACAAAGTAAAGTTCTAAAGAACAGAGTATAGAAGCCTCTACTTCAAAGTTAGACAAGGCAAAGACCTTGACAGTATGTGAGAAAATCGCCTCAAATGAACAGTTAGTATCTTCTGACAAGAATTCTCCAACTTCACCAACCACTTCATCCCTAGCATCATCTTTTCAAATAGTTCAGAAATTTCGTCCACAACTTCCCAAAAAGAAGAAGATTCCAGTCATTCCAAAATCAGAATTCATAGATGACTCAATCTTACTTGAGCAATATACTTCTTCTTTCAAGACCTTATACTCCCTCGAGCCATCAGTTACAATATATCCTGATCATTCAGGAATTTATCCCAGACTTCACCTTCTTCAGGGAATCTCACCAGTATTAGTCAGAGATATGTACCAAATTGGTGCCATAGCAACAATATATCTCAGTCCGAGAATGGAAGAAATATAACTATGTTCAAAATTCAACACGAGAGTATTTTAAATATAACCCTTTAGTTCAAAAAGACTCCATCATATTCATGAAGTTCTTTAACGCGAGCCTTGATTTTGAAGAAAAGAAATACTTCGAAGTTGTCCACATTATCTAGTTTGGCCTTATAACAGATAGTTATAACAAAGTAGTAGATTTGGCTGAAAGAAAAGATTATCCAGGCATTAGCCCAGAGACAATAAGTTACAGGCGAGCATTGGGACTTAAAGTCCTAGTTCAATAAATAGAGAAAATGTTAAAATTCGGCAGGACATGGCTGCACTATCAAGGAAAGAACTGTCTAATAGTCTCCATGGGAAAAAAATCCAATGAACAAACTATCAAAGCACCGGAGAAGTTTATAAAAAATATATCTTCCAGAAGGATAAAAAATAGCACATTCTGTCAAAAAGAACTATGCAAATTCTTGAAACATGACAAGAACATATGTCCAACATGTTACGAGGAGGATGAAGACATGATAGTCCTCTGAAGACCCTCGAGAAATCTAGAAGATAAAGATGTAGTCATTAATGACTCAAGCATTTTTAGTTTTACTTTACCATCACCACGCTGGCTGCACGTCCATTAAATAGGTAGTTTTCTTTGATATGCTCTTGGACTTTTAAATTTTAATAAGATAGGTGTTTGAATATAAACTTTAAATTGTGAAATAAAATCAATTCCTAAAATCATATCATTGGTTATAATTGAGCTTACATATATTGTTCTTATCTTGACTATGTATTTTCCCATAAGGATTTTAAAGTCTTTTATTCCTTTATTCATTGTATGAAATTTTCCTACTATATCAACACCAGTTTTACTTGGTAAATTTATTATTAATTCTTGTTGTAGAATACCTTCTTTACATAAGGTCATTCTTGATCCATTACCTATAAATGCAAATATATTTTTTATTTCATAATTTTCTCTCATTAATCCTACTGGGATATAGATACTATTTGTATTTGTCATCTGTATAATTTTATTTCTTTACCTTCATATGTTAATATTATTTTGTCTTCATGTATTTGAAAAGGTTTCATCTTCATTAGGAAATTAGTTCATAATAAAATTTCTCTATCCTGCAACTGTAATTACCATATATTTTTAATGGTATATTAAATGTATAATCTTGTATTTTTATCCGTACTATGGTCTCATAGTGTATCTCGCTTATCTTTCCATCAAAATTTCTAAAAACATATGGTTTCTCTAATTTTATTTTTGGTAAGTTTTTTGTCATCTTTTCCATTATGAAATCTGCAAAGACTCCTATGTCTATTAATATCTGAGTATCTTTCCATTCTATTTCATCATAGTATTTTCTTTTTAATAAATACTGTATAAGTGTACTTTCTCGTGGTGTATCTTATGAAGTTGAGGGACATGTTATCATTAAAGGTTCTCTTCTTTCTTATACAGTTCCTATTGATTCTCTTCCTTGTAATCTTCTATTATTAATTGTTAAAGATAATCTTAGTTTATCATTTATTAATAAAGGTTTCTTGGTAATATCTATATCATAGAAACCTGGTATTTCTATTTCTTCTATAGTTGGCTTATGTATTCTTCCAACTTGTTGGAATATTGTTGGTAATGCAATAAAATCAGAATTTTTAAATATATCACTGTGGTGAGTATTACTTAATGCATAGCTAACCATATAGGTTATCGAATATGGCATATTACCTTCTTCCATAAATTCTTTTCTCTTAAAATCTTGTACTAATGATAGTACATGATTTATATTCTTATCTTTAAGTGATATTCCAAATTTAGGGTTAACATGGAACATTAACTTTTGATAACTTAAATTTCCTTGTATAATTCCTAGGATAACATCTTTTCTATTTGGAATTCTGTTATCTAGTAGAACTAATTCTATAGGTGTATCTATACCCTCTCGGAATGTTGCTTTTATCATTATCTGTATTGTTCCAATATGTATGCAACCTATTTTTTCTCCTTTTATTTCTCTTATTTTTTGTTGAATATCTTGTTTAGTAATTAATGGAATATTAATTTTGTTGTTTACATACTTAACATCCATTGGTAATTCTTTTTTAGTTATACCATAATATAAAATATGTTTTCCTTTTAATTTAGTTATAAAACTATTTAAAAACCACTATCTTTTGAAAGACTTAAATCTTTTTTTCTTATTGCATCATGCAGTTTTCTTTCAATAATTATTTCTTGTGAATAAGTTCCTTCTTCTTCTTCTATTTCAATTATCAATTCTTTATCTTTCTTAACTGTAGTTAGTTCAGTACTCATTGTCAGAATCTGAAGTTATTTCATAATAACTGAATTCACTGTCTAATTCTGATTCAGAGTTTACTGGAGTTAAGTATTCTAATATTTGTTGAAATTGTTTGTGATTAACATGTTTCTGTGGACATTGGTTTGCATAATGTCCAGGTTTCTAGCAAATAAAACATTTGCAGTCTTTTGCTTTCTTATCGGATTTTTTCTTTTTATATAATTTTTTGTATTTTTGTTTTTGGGGTATTCTAAGTTTTCTAATCTTATATCCTTTCTTAAATTTCTTCTTCCTTGAATATTCACATCCTATATCAATCGGATATGGTATATTTTGACAGCATAGTTTTTGTTCTTTCTCTAAATATTTTAATATTTTAGTTTGTCTCATTAATCTAGCTTCATAACAGTAATCCGATATTTTCTTTCTTGTAAAGCTTATTCTACCTTCTAGAGTATCCATTCTCCTTTTTGTCGTTTCTTCTACAGGTTCTTTATTAATTGCCATTTGCATGTTAATCCACATTTTTAACTCATCTTGGTAAAAAAAATCTTACTAACGTTTTTGCTGGCTTAAAAAAGTTATAATTTCTTTTGTTTATCTCTTTCAAAGTAAATACAACGATTACTTTGTTTTGTTTCCAAGAATACATTGAAACCCCAAAAAGAGACACTAGTTAGTAAGTTACCATACATATTTAGATAATTCTAAAAAATCTTACTAACTTTTGCCAAATGAGCCTTTTGAGTATTCTTTGAATTCTAAATTTTATATCACTATTAAAAATTAAATAATTTTTAAATATATATTAATTTAATTTTATTAAAAATAATATATATTAATATCATAATAAATTAAATATAAATAAAAGCATTAAAGTATAATATATAAATGTTAAAATAACATTTAAAATATATTAGATTAAAACAATAATATAAAATATAATTTATATGTTATTTTTAAATATTTTAATATATTTTAAATTTTAAAAATTATTAAATTAGTTTAAAATTATACTCGGAGCAAAAATGAGATTCTAATTTTATCAAAATTAAAATCGAAATGGCATAGACACCTATCCAAATCGAAATTGAAAACATGTGTGATACTTTTATGAAATTGACCTATTTGTAATCCTAATATTACTCTATGTAAATATTTTTTTAAATTAATATTTTATAAAAATGAACTTGATTAATTAAATCAAGAGAATATTTAAACTAAATGAAATCATTTACCATATACTAATTTAATTTGATTTAAAAAATATAGTAGTTGGGGAACAATAGTCCAATTCAAGAAGGTGGAATGGATCATGCTTCTGGAGATTTGATGATGATGAGCTTGTCGGCCCAATTAAAGGGAACTAAGGGGTACAGTGGCCCATTTTGGGAAGTTTCTGTAGACACGTAAATTTTATCTATTTGAGGAGCATAGGATTCATGTTTTCTTAGAAGATACTGGAGTTTTCCGATAAACAAATCGGATCTCCGAGAAAACGGCACAAAAACGAACTCTGGAGGAGAAGATGACCTCCCTGCCGGGTCACCTAGGCAACTTGTCTGCCAGGTCATTTCCCAATTCTCGCCAAAAACGTCCGTTCTGACGAAGGGAAGATGACCCCCTTGCCGGGTCACCTAGGCGACCCCCTTGCTGGGTCACCTCCCAATTCCTGCTAAATACGTCCGTTCTGGAGGGGAAGATGACCCCCCTGCCGGGTCACCTAGGCAACCTGTCTGCCGGGTCATTTCCTAATTCCCGCCAATTCACCCGTTCTGATGATGGTAGGTGGGGGGTCAAGTTCGGTCAGGTACGGGAAGCGTCCCGGTCAACGGGTCACCTGCTGGAACAGTGCACAGACCGAATGAAGTGACCCGTGAGGTTGAGAACGCTCGTCCGGACGGTCAGGATGGACTGGACATAGGCGAACCGTCAGACAAGACGCTTGCCACTGTAGCAGGCTCCGGACGGCGGTCCGTCAACTTTTGATGCACGTGCATTTAATGGCATTTATGGTTTCGCAAGGGACCCGCCAGACGGGTCGCCTAGGCGACCCAACAGACGGGTCATCTTCTGTTACGGATGACACCTTTTTTGCCTGAAATGCCCCTATGGCTTTTTGCCTATAAAAAGGGACCCCCTAACCACTTTTTCAAGGGTTGGAAGAGTGTGAGAAGGTTGAGAACGTTCCCAACTCCCAAGAGAGAGCCCTAGAGCGCTTCAAACCATCTCCATCCTCCAAGCTTCATTGTCCAAGAGATTGAGAGCTTCTTACTTCCATCCACCTCCGTAAATCGACGTTCTTCATCCTGTTTCTTCATCGGCATCCATTTTGAAGCTTCTCAAGCTCCTACATCCAAGGGGAGATCATCATCTACGTCCTAGGAGCTTTTGGGGGTCATCATCAAGCTTGCAAGACGAGTTCTGGTGCAGGAAGTGACCCGTCTGCCGGGTTGCCCAGGTGACCCCCCTGCTAGGTCGTCTAGGTGACCCCCCTGCCGGGTTGTCAGGGGCTCCATATTGCCATTTTTGGAGCCGAAACCAGTTTTTCTTCCCCATCTCCTAGCATTATTTTGTTTCTATGTTTTCCATCATTGATAATCATGTTTGCATGCATATTTAGCTTAATCATACCATATATCATCATCTAAAAACACATAAAAAGGGGGTTGAGAGTTATTCCCAATCCGATTAGTCTATTTCCTTTTGTGGTTTTAGTTCATTTCTCTTGCAAGATGCTTCACTATCTTATTGCTAATTCACTTTCACTTGTTTTTGTGGCTTACTTGTTTTTATAGGAACAACTAAAAGTGCTTCAAGCTCTTTCTTCTCGGCCGGCTAAAAAGGAAGAAGATGGAATCCAAAATCTCCCAACACAGTCTCTCTGCTTAGGTACGTTCGGTCATTTCTTTTAATACTTACATTCTCTTTTATTTTTTTTACTCTTGGAGCCCGCGGTTCCTAGCGACCACACACCAACATCCACCGGAATCGGAAGCCCAAAGAAAGAAAGAAGGAAGAGGAGTGGTGTTAGTCATTCCAGCCGGGAAGGAAGAACCGGCTCGGATTGGGCATCCACAGTTTCATGGCATGACAGTTTGATTTTGGAAAGGTGAAGGGTGCAATGGCCTGATTTGAGAGGATAAGGATTGCAAATGCTAGATTGAAGGTGGTGGGCATAAGAAACCCAATCGAGGGGGGTTGGAACGAAAGCCTAATTAAAGAAGGTGAATATAGGTCCCTGGGCATAATTTGGATGATGAAGGGTGCATGACCCAATTTGGGACAAATTATGGGGTCATAAGCTAGGTTGAAAGGAGTGATGGGGGGGTTGTGGGCCTAAATTGGTAAGGTGGGGCACAATGACCTGATTCAAAAATATGAGAGCATAATGGCCTGATTGAAAAAAATATGGGCATAAGGGACTAAATTTAAAGCATGATGAAAAACATGGGTGCAATGGCCTGATTGAAAAGTATGATTAAAAACATGGGCATAACGCCTGATTGAAAAGTACAATAAAAATATGGGAGTAACAACCAAATTAAAAAAAGCATGATTAAAACATGGGCATAGTGGCTTGATTAAAAAAATGATTGAAAACATGAGCACAACGGCCCAACTAGAGACATGGGCATGATGGCTAGATTTATTAGTAGTGTTAGGCATGTGGGCTTGATTGGATAAGTTGGGAGCATGAGGCCTAATTGAAAAACATGGGCACGGGGGCTCGATTAGAGGAGTGTTAGGAGCTTGGACCCAGTCCAAATGATAGGAGGGCCTAATTAAGGAAAGTGTATAGGCTCAAGGACCCAAGCAAAAAAGGGGGCTCATGGGGGTTGTCGGTTGGGATTGGGTCTAAGGGCCATATAATGTTATGATGGGCATGAAGGGCCAACAGAGCAAATGAAGTTGGGCCCATGGGCTCTATTTAGAGAAATGAGAATGGACAAGTATACATGATGGGTGGAATGGGGCACGTGGTGGCACATGGGTATGGTTGTAGAGGATGGAATTAGGCACATTAGCCTACTAGTAGGGAAAGGAATTGAAAAAATGTGCCTTGTAAAAGAGGAGGGATGTAAACACCCGAAACGGGATCCGTAGATCTCCTTCTCCGGTCCTTATGCTTTCTTTGGAGACTTGGTGGATAGGATGTTAGTGTGTGGTCGCCAGGAGCCAAAGACTCCAGAATATAGTAGAATGGAAAAGAAATGAAATGGAGAGATGATCGTCGTACCTTTGAAAATGGGAGATTGTTGGGTTCCGACTTCTCCTCTCTCGGCCGGCCGAAAGAAGAGAGCTTAGTGAGTCCTTCATCTTCGATCCAGTTGTAGCTCCATCTCAGCCGGATTTACCTAAAAATGTCCATAAGAAAACATAAAAACAAGTGAAGAGATCATTAGTTTTAGTGAAAGTGTAGAATCTTACTCAAATTTGAATTTAAAAATGCAAATTGGAAGGAACTGACTGGATTGGGACTAAATCCCAACCCCTATTTTTGGTGGATTACGACATGTTAATGAAAGTTAAAATGAAAGGGGAGAGCAAAGGATCAAACAGGAGGGTAAAAGAAACTCAAAAAATGAAAAACGGGGTCTGTCCCTACTAGTGCCCTGTATATGGGGCGCCAACTGCAGGTGTCCCCTTTATGGGGCACGTTGACCAAGGTCAAAGTGCCCTATTTATGGGGCACCAGGGACTGGTTTCGGCAGATTTTCTTCCCCTCTTCGCGACGTCGCCCCGGAGTGTAGGAAGACTTCCAAGATGAAATGGGAGCTCCTTATAGCTAATATGTAAATGATACAAATGGTAGGGTGTTTGGTCATTGGATGTAAGAGGAATGATGGGTAGAGGCTTTCAAAGTCGGAAGAGAACTGCATTTCTGGGTGGCTAAAACTATAGGTTTTTATGGTTTTGGGGAGAGAGTTTTGAGGTGATTTGAGGACTTAGGGAGTGTGTTAAGGGCTTGGATTCGTAGTATTGGATGAGCTAGTGGGTTGGATGGAGTTGGAATTCTCTCAAAGCTCCAAATGGGTGCCTATTTATAGCCAAAATGAGGGTACTTTGGTCAATTTCGAAAATTTGTTCCACACGGCAAAGTGCCTTATATATGAGGCGTTAGTATCATGAGCCGTGTCAGTTTGATAAGACGAGTCCCAGTGAGTGGTCAAATAAACCAGTCGAATCGATTTGACCAAGTGCCAGGGCGCCTGGTGCCCTATATACAGGGCGCCTGGTGCCCTATATATAGGGCGCTTTGACCCAGGTCAATGCCCTATTGATCTTATTTGAAATGCGCCAAAAAACTTGATTTCTTTGGAAAACTCGGTTCCCTTGAAAGATTTCTCAAATATTCTTCATGAAAACAAGAATTTAAGCTCTTCAACTAAACTAAAATTGTGTGTCTACAAGGGAGTTGGACTTGTAGGCTTGGGTTGGTGACATGGATGCATGGGTCTAGTTATTGAGTATGGGCATAGGCCTGATTTGAAGAGATGAGATGTAAGCTTAATATAAGGTGATAAGCATAAGGGCCCAATTTAGAAGAATGATGGATGCGTGGGCCTAATTTGGAAGAGTGTTGGGAATGAGGGCCCAATTTAAAAAGTTGGTAGGCACATTGGCCTGATTTTGGAGAAGAATGGGTGCATGGGCCAGATTCGGAAGAGTGTTGGGCAAGATGGCCTGCTCTAGAAGTATGGGCATGAGGGCCTGACTAGAATGGATAGAGTAGGGGCCTTGGCCTAAGGATTGATGGTAGTGTTGAAGAAGGGGTGCATGGGCCTAATCAAGACTGATGGGTGTAAGGACCCGATTTAGGAAAGTGAACATATGGTTTTGATTCGGAAGAATGAGCACATGGACTTAATTTGGAAGAGTGGAAACATGAGCTTGATTTAGAAATATTGGTGTAGGCACGCCAAATTTGCCTAATTCAGAGCATAAAACTTATGTTTTATAGGGTAATATGTGTGATTAATCTTAGAATGATGTCGGGTCCTTTTAAAGTTCATTTGGAGCTTCGCCGAATGAAATCGGATGTTTTCCGAATTTTTCCGCACAAAGCTGTAATTTCAGAGCGAAAGCCATACGTAAATCGTGTAAACACAGAAATTGGCTGAATGACCAATGCCTAATGATCATGCATGGAAGGTTATGGTTAGATTCACACTCTGGACAAGTTTTTGATTCATGCCGTGTCTTTCCGGTTGGCCGTCGAAGTCATTCCGACCAATATCAGATCTTCAGTTCATTGTCCTAACTTCCAGATAAATTTTTGAAGTTTTGGAGGGTGTGATGTCTAATCCAATGCTATATAAAGCTTCTTCAGCCTGTTATCTTTCCAACACAACAAACAGCGTTGAATTCTGAGTTCAAGAGTGTTCACAATGGCTTCCAAAAGAAAGACGCGCAGAATCAGTCCCCATGCGCCTTGGTCCCTGGGCACATATGCCTTGGATCCAGGGCACGTGGCCATGCGCCCCACCCTGAGGCACAAGGCCATGTGCCCCTGATCGGGGGCACGAGGGAACCAATTTTTGACTAGGACTCTATCGGATCGAAATTTTCGATCGGATTGGATCATTTTTGTAGGGAGGATCAGATGCGCCCCCTCTAGGGGCCACATGCGCCCTGGGCTAGGGTGCAAATCTCCTATTTTTTAGCTTTGGATCACGACATCCGTCTCCTATAAATTGAGATCGATTCTGGTCATTTCAGAGGCTGGTTCATGACCCCCCGGGCATCTCAAGACGTCCAAGCTCCCTCTTACATTCATTTTGTGATTTTTAGAGAGAGAATTTTGAGTTTTTAGAGAGATAAAAGTCAGTTCAAGATAGAGGAAGGCTGGTCTGCAGGTGATCTGCCAGTCTCTCTTCTTCAGCTTCTACAGCAGCGTGTAGACGGCTGCTACCCGAGCTCTCAACATCAAAGTTCTTCCTCTCTGAGTCTTCTTCAGTTTTCAATTGACAAAACATGATTATGAGATCGGGACTAGTCGTGACGAGTGTCGAAGAAAAGTCGCACCTGGCAGATCCTGGACTGCTACTCAGCTTTTTCGACAACCCAGATTTGGCCATATCTCTCTATTCTTATCAGAAACTTTCTGTTATTTTTCCTATCTCTTTATTTTGTGATTCTCCATCCCCCTATCAGTTTTTTACATTTTTTTCATTATTTCTAGTTTACTAATCTGAAAATAAAAAAAGAGGGGTTAGAGATAACCCGAATCCGGTCAATTTCTAGTCAGTTGTGTGTTTCATGTCATTTTCCTTACATATACTCCACTTTGTCTAGTTCTAATAGTCTTTTTCACTTGTTTGTTTGTCTAGTTGCATAGAAAATAAAGAACCCATATGTTGAGGACTTTCTTCTTCGGCCGGCCGAAGAAGAAGAAGCATTGACCCGCACTCTTCATGCTAAGGTACACACGGTCAATCTTATTTCATAAATTAGAATCCGCGGTTTATGGCGACCACATGTCTTAATTTTTTTTTACTTTTCATCCTCCTCCCACATGACCCGAACCGTCTCTTTGGTGATCAAGCGACGCCAAGGGATGAAAATTCGGGGATCAATGTGAGTGTGGGACCGAGGTGAGAGTTGCTTTCCGTGCTTTCTTCCTTTCTTTCTCATCCCCTCTTGAGGTCACGATCCGGATTCACGGACTTCCCTGAAAAGGAGAGGCCCGGGTCGAATTTTCGGAGTCGACAGCTTTGTGGCGACCACGGTGGGACAAACAATGTCTTTAACCGTGGCTGCTAGTGTTTTGTTTGCAACTAGTTCTACTTCTAGACCGGTTCCCACGTGAGCCTTTCCTTCTTTCCACCTTTATTAATTTCATGTCATCTCAAAATTTCTGATTTCACCCATCTTTCATCAGATCTGAAGTGCCAAGTATGTCATTTAAATTTTGTCATTTTATTTCAGCCAGTTCCCGCGTGAACCCACCTTTGCTTTAAAACCAGTTCCCGCGCGAACCAACTCTCTTCTACAAACCGGTTCCCACGTGAACCAACATTTATTTTCAGTCATTCAAATCAGATTTTTTCCCTTTTTTCTGCAGGTTATCACCCTCAAATTGGTCACCGCATGACCCTCTTTTATTTCTTGTTGCCATTTAAACCGGTTCCCGCGTGAACCACCCTTTTTCCTTTTAAACCAGTTCCCGCGTGAACCAATCTCTTTCTTTACTTTGGTTCCCACGTGAACCAAACCACTTTCCTTTAGGGATGTCAACGGGTCGGATACGGGTCGAATAATAGTATTATTTGTATCCGTATCCTATAAGAAAAAGGTGTATCCACTTGCTGTTCGTTAACTATCGGTATCGGGTGTATCCGCGAACCGCATTGTTCTATCCGCTTAAAAACGTTTTACGGTCGGATAACGGACGGTTATCGAATATAAAGAGATAATATGTGTATGATACAACCCAGCAAAATAAAGAAGTAAAGATAATTTTACCGATAAAAACACACATAAAAATATATATTACAATTAAAACTTCTATTTATAGCAATGAACACAAAGAAAATTCTTAATTATATATCTAACACAAAACATGTGATACAAAAAATAATTTACAAGTATATAGTAACAATAATTTTTTAGTCTGTGGTAAATAATTAGATGTGCAATACAAAATATGAGATAAAAAAATCTTAATTACATATCCAAAATAATATATGTCTAATATAAAACATGAGATAGTCGATTTGCAGCAAAAGTGTGTACGTGAATTGCACCATCAAGAAGCGGAAGAGGACGTCAGGGCAAGGTTTGTCCAATGTTAAGGTCGAGGAGGGTGAACCGGTGAGTTAAGGACAATAAGATTTTCTAGATGGGACATATATATGCTTAGATGCCATAAATTGTGAGTTATCGTATTATATATTAATTAACGAATACGGATAACGGTTTTCGGGTTCAGTTTATGGTGTATCCATGACCGCATCCGCTAAGATAATAGTTAATCGGTAAACGAACGCGGATAGCTTATTCGGAAAATTTTAACTATCCATTAACTATTAGTTAACTAACGAATGGGTTGGATAATCGGATAATCGGTAACCATTGACATCCCTACTTTCCTTCATATCTATCCCCACTTGGATCAAATCCTTATTCACCTTTAATTGGCCTCACATGGCCTTCTTTCAATCATTCAAATCGGTTCCCACGTGAACCACCTTTTTTTTACCCAAAACCGGTTCCCGCGTGAACCATCTTTACTTTTTACCCCGGTTCCCACCTGAACCAGCTTATTCTTACATCGGTTCCCGTGTGGACCACCCTTTTTACTTGGCTCACAGGTTTGAACCCTCTTCTTTCCATCACTTTTCACCATCTCCATTTGGCTCTCGTGTGAAACAAGGTCTAGATTCTAGTTTCTAATTGCTTGTCTAGTTTCTAGTTACTTTCCTTGTGTCATTGCTTGTTTAGTTAAGTTTATGTTTTGCTTATTACTTGCTTTATTACTTGATTGCATTCTCTGCTCCTTCTCTCTACCTCCTTCTTTTACACTTTTTTCTTTTGAGGCGGGAGCTCACTCTCCCATTTACCCCTCCCATCCAAAACACCCTCTTGGTGGATTTTGACCTCTCTTCTGGGATATTCCTTCCTAGTTGACTTGGTTGGTTTTCATCAAGGCCTCCATAATTCCTCATACGTGGAGTATTCCTCTTCACGATTGGGTTGGTTGTACCACTCCCCAAAACCTGAAGCATCCTATGTTACCTACACGTGGTGAGATTGTGTAAAACCTAGGTCATTAGAGATTAGAGTTAGGATCCTAACCCATTTGTTGAGAGAACAATTCTTAACAAATCCATAAACCTAAGGTTTAATCAAAATCATTGCGTAATCTTGTTTTCAAGTCTTTGTATCATTTATTTGACAAATAAAAATTCAAAACTATAACATTTTTTCAAGATACTAAAAAAACCAGAAAAAAGGTTCTTTGTTTGTTTTGCCAACTTGTTTGTTTTACCTTCTCCTTGAAGTTGAAAGGTGACAATGCAATTAAGGTCTAGAAGTCACGTTGGAATGGCGGATCACGCTGAACATTGAGAGCATGAGATGGGTCACCAACCAATTCCGTCAGATGGTCATGTTAATCCATTGTTTGAGTTAGAAGTGCAAGAGGTCCCTCAACCATCTGCCCCCCCCGGTGATGTTGAACAACTCTTCAGGGAGTTATCTTTTTATACTGACCCAGAAACCTACTTCCGTATACAATCCATGGTGAAGGGCAAAATTGCCTCTGATCAAGCTGAAGCCAACCAAGTTGCCTCATCTCCTTGTCTTATGGTTCGACCACCACTTATTCAATCACCCTTTGTTCAACCACCTATTGTTCAGCAATCTGTGATTCAACCATCACTAGCACAACCATCTATAGTTCAACCATCTGTGGTTCAACCATCATTTGTCCAGCCACCCTATTTCAACCATATTGCTCCCTTGGCCCAACAAATCATGGGACAATCTTCAGAGAATTTGCCGAGTCATGCTCCTCAATTCCAGAATCATGCCTCTAACCACATACCCCCACCAATAAACCAAGAACCTGCTCTCACCTAGGAAATCATGGATCAACTCACCCAGATAAATGAATATTATGAAGAGCTGAGATGTCACCTAGACTCTAAGTCAATTCTTGAGGTCTCTATTCCTTCTTTGTCAGTTCTTCACCTACCACCTTCTGAACTACCAGTTTATCACCACTACAATGGCACTGGCAATCCTTTTCTTCACCTAAAAGATTTTATCTATGAGTCATCATTCTAAAAAAATGATTGTAGAGTTCTTGCTTTCTTGATCCGCCGATCACTAGAAGGGTCTACATTGGAATGATTCTACTCGCTTGACTCCTTTGAGGCAGGAGATTTCGATATTGTCAAGACCAAACTTTTGCAAAGATACAGAGACCAGGTGGCAAACTTTTGATTGCTGAGAAGAAGAAGCCCAAGGAAGACTTCATAAAGTTTGCTGATCGCTGGAGGGGAATGGTAGAGAAATTGACAGATGTTATTTCTGAAGGGGAACAAGTGAAGATGCTTATCGGGAACACCACACCAGCTCTAAGGAATGTATTGATCATGCACGTCCTACCACCATGAATGAACTTTATGATAGTGCCCAATACTTGCAAGCCCACTTCAAAGATGCCACCATGATAAATCCATTTGATCCCAAACCTAGAAACATCAGGAAGACTCCCTCTGCACCAGTTGGGCTTACAACTGAGGGAGTTGTCAACAACGAAGCTCTAAACATTGTGGGGAACCAGGGAGGGAACTGTCAAAACCAGTTCAGAAACCCACCGCGGAACCTTTCCTACCACCCCCCTCAACAACAGGTTAGGCCACAACAACCACGACAACCACAACAACCCCCTCAACCTTTAGCACAACCCCAACAACCTCGTCCACCTGCCTACAATAGTGCACCGCCACCACCCAATCAGGCACCACGAAGAGAGGTCCTAGGAGAGAGAATTACCAACAACTCCCTTATTCCTTGTTCGACATCTTCAATGTACTAATGGCAGAGAAATAGTTAGAATTGCCCAAGGAAAGAGAGGTTTGGCCAACAAATACAGATATGTCCCGATACTGTGCTTACCACTGGTATCCTGGTCACACCATAGAAGTGTGTTTTCAATTCAAGGATTACATCCACAATCTGAATGACCAAGGCAACATTGATTGGCTCAAATGGGGGAATGCATACAGGTAATGAAGGCTAGACAACAGCAGCGGCAGTGTCCACCGGCTCAACCTCAACAACAACAACCCGGCTTGGGGATTGTTTAGAATCCGCTCCCATTACATGCTCCCGCTCCAGCACCGGCACCAGCACATCCAAACTCAGGAATTGGTCTAGTACACTCCATTGTCCAGGAAGATGCCAGCCGTGCTCAAGGTTGGCAACTAGAAAACCACAATGCAACCATGTTAGTCAACCCAGCTAGGCCTCCTGCTAGGAACCCTCCTAGACAGATAATCCATGCACCTTCTACTCCACAACCACCACCAAGCTCAATAACCCAACCACTGGCTGCCATTTCATCTCGCCGACTCATCATTAGGCCAGTTTCCACCTTGACTACACCTCTCTCAACCATTGCTACACATCAGCCCTTGCTCATCTGACCACCACAATCACCACCAAACCTGAACCTCCAGCCTATGAGCTCTGTCACTCCAAAACCCCAACCTAACATACCACCAATACCTTCATTAAACCCATCAACCACTCCTGCACCCCGGCCTCTTCTTATTAGGCCACCAGTATCACCATCACTACCACCTTCAAACTCTACCCCTCTACCCACAAACCCAATCATCCCAGAATCACCAATCCCATTGCCTACCATACCTACACCTACACCACCTGTTCCACCACATCCCACCCCAGTTAACCCATCACCTCTACCCAACCGCCAAATAGCCCCGGTACTTCAGAGTGGGAGGATGTTCCAGCGGCTCTTTCCCCAAGCCAGTACTCAACCGTAGGATCCAGTGGAGGAGGAACAAGTGGAAGAACCCTTGTCGGGCACGGCCTATGATTTGTTGAAGTATTTGGATAAGACACCGGCCCGTATCTCCATAATTGAGCTGATCAAAAGATCAAAGGTGCACCAGGAGATTTTACAACAGTATTTGCAAAGGTTAATGGTGAATGAAGATCTCCCACTTGAGAAGATTACTACAGTGTTAGCCCCTAGAAGTGAGCACCCAACACTCACTTTCTCTCAGGAGGAATTAGCATATCTAGAGGTCAGGAGATTTGCTTTGCATGTGGCTGTGGTTATTTATAATATTTAAGTGAAATCCTGTTTGGTTGACACTGGAGCTTCTATCAATGTTATGTCGCCAGAAACTTTGCAGTTGTGCTGCATTTTTGAACAAGAAATCAAGCCATCATGTGCCATGGTGATGGCCTACGACAACTCCAAGAAGTCTGCACGTGGGGTGGTCACTCTAGAAGTTAAACTTGGACCATGTACGGTCACAACGGATTTTCATGTTATAGAATTGGATCCAACTTTTGGGCTATGCTTGGGAAGCCATACTTGGAGGCAATAGGAGTTGTGGCTTCAACAAACCACCAGTGCATAAGTTTCCCTTAAAAGGACAAGTGGTCAAGTTGACTAGCATGCCTGTAAGAGATGAGCTGAACGATGCTTCTTCACCCTTAGGACTGTCAATACAACCCCAGATCTCAGTGGGAGAATTACCAGAAGTTAGATGCATGACTGCCTCTCTACCAGACACACTAGGATGGCGAATATTGATGAAATTGGGCTATCAACCTGAAGAGGGTTTGGGCAAGGATCTTCAAGGGATCACTCAGCCGATTCAATCTGTGAAAAGGCCATGTAGGCAGGGGTTGGGATACGAAGAGGATTCCATCCCAAGGAGAGGTTTTCAGCCAGGATATGCCATGGGATTCCACACATTCTTTATTAAAAGGGGAGACCATGATGATGGTTGAAGATGACAAGAGTTCCATGATAGCTGTGAAGAGAAGGAAGGCTCCAGATGAAGAAAAAGACTTGGAAGACCTGTGCTTATCTTTGACTTGTTTGTTCTCAACTGGGGAAGAGCACCAAGAACCACTCAAGGACAGACCAATCTTGAATCATCCTTTTGAGCAGGCTACCAACCAAGTCAAAACCATTCCGCGAGGCCCAAATACAACAATCCCATATTTGAACTTTGTACCATTGTTTCTAGATCTTTTGGATGGGCTTCCGAGCCTACTTACCCACTTTGGGCCCATGTGCCCTCTTCAACCTTCTATTCTCACTGTGCCTGCTCGCCCATTTACTTTCCTCATCAGCTCTAGAACTGAGGGTTCTTTCCATCATGGGCTCACATGCCATCCATTTCTAAAATCGGGTCCACGTACCTGTTTACTCTTTTCATTAGTTTTGGGCCAATGTGCCCATTTTCTATTACCATTGGGCCCACGAGCCCCTTTTTCTGCTTTATTCATAAGTTTTTCTCTTTGATAATTCAGTCAGCTTCTAGCAAACCTCGAGTCACTCTGACTCATTCTATCTTTTTACTTGAAAATCCCCAAAAAATGTCTTCTTTGAAACTCACATTTCCATCGAGGAGACATCTCTACTCATCCTAGAGGGTGCTCCCAATCAGGGATCCCTCTCTTTTGAATCATTGATCGATTTACTTGATCCTTCTTCCATTGTAAATACCATATTTTCAGCTTTATCTTCAGTAGGCCAAGTTAGGTTAGAAAATAGAAAAGTCAGAGGTAAATGAGTTCCAAGTAGGTATCTGCACCAATTGGCACAGAAATGTGTAAAGTGTGCAAGGCTGTCAAACTTTTTAGAGAATACCATCCAGCTAGATGAAATCCGATATGAGGATGAGCATAACATAGATCATACTTTGGGAGTATATGAGGTAGTATCAGAAAAGGATCCTGAATCTGAGGATGAAATCGAGGACTTGGTTGATGCGTATGTATCTGGACTTAGAAGATTTGAAGAACCATCCGCCACAGGGAATGAACCAACCAAGGAACTGAATTTAGGAACCCGGGAAGATCCTAAGACTATCCTCATCAGTGCAAACCTCACTCCCTCATAAGAACAACGTTTGATCAAAGTTTTGGAAGAATACAAGGACACATTCGCGTGGACATATGAAGATATGCCGGGATTAGATAATTCATTGATTGAACATAGATTAACCTTGAAACCTAGAACTACCCCGGTTAAACAAAAGCTCAGGAGATTCCACCCTGATATTGCACTCAAAATGAAAAAGGAGGTAGACAAACTACACCAAGCAAAATTTATTAAAGTTGTCCTATATCCGCAATGGGTGGTTAACATAGTCCCTGTTATGAAGAAGGATAGACAGGTTCGAATCTGCATAGACTTCAGGGATTTAAACCGAGCGTGTCCTAAGGATGATTTTCCTTTGCCTCATATCGATATTTTGGTTGATAACATAGCTGGATTTGAAATGCTTTCATTCATAGATGGCTATTCTGGATACAATCAAATCCGGTTAGCTAAGGAGGACCAAGAGAAGACCTCGTTCACTACACCTTGGGGAACATATTGCTATGTTGTTATGCCCCTTGGGTTAAAGAATGATGGTGCTACATATCAGAGGGCTATGATGGCTATCTTTCACGACATGATGCACACCCTTGTAGAGGTGTATGTGGATGATTTGGTTATCAAGTCCAACAGTCGGGAAGATCATTCTAAAGTGCTAAGGAAAGTTTTGCAATGAGCTAGAGAATACAAGCTGAAAATGAACCCTAAGAAGTGTACATTTGGAGTTTCATCAGGAAAACTATTAGGGTTCATAGTAAGCAAAAGGGGCATAGAGATCGACCCAAACAAGGCCAAGGAAATCATTGGTATGCCTCCCCCAAAAAATATGAAAGAGCTTTGAGGATTGATTGGGAGGCTACAATTTTTCTACCCGTTTATCTCACAACATTCCCAAAGATGTAAACCTTTCTATGAGTTAAACAAGGCGGGGGCTGAGTTTAAATGGGGTTCGAAGTGCCAAGAGGTGTTCGATGGGTTGAAAACATACCTGGCAAATCCCCCTGTACTTAGACCACCAATTCCCGACAAGCCCTTGGTCCTCTACATTTCGGTTCTTTAGAACTCTCTTGGGGCAGTCCTTGCACAAGTTGATGAAGAAGGGAAAGAACGAGCTACTTACTACTTGTCCAACATGTTTGATGCTTGTGAGCTAAAGTACACTGTGGTAGAAAAGACTGTGCTGCTCTTGTTTGGGTGGTTCAGAAACTCATGCATTATTTTCTTGCTCACCAAGTCAAGCTCATTACTCGTATCAATCCCATTAAGTTTCTGTTAGAGAAGATAGTTTTGACAGATCGGTTAGGGCGATGGCAGAGCTTCTTGTCCCAATTTGATATCACTTATGTTCTGCAGAAGGCAATCAAGAGCTATGCTATTGCTGAACACCTTGCCTATCATCCCATACCCGTCTTTGACCCAGTCTAGTCAAAGTTCTCGGATGACGAACTAATGTCAGTCCGATCTTCCAATCTTTGGATATTCTATTTTGACAAGGCTCTGAACTCTCATGGTAGAGGGATAGGTATTGTCCTTCTGTCATCTGAAGGTGTCACCATTTAGCAGGCTTTTCAACTCAACTTTTCAGCAACCAATAACACTGCTGAGTATAAAGCCTTGCTAGTCAGGCTAGCGGCTGTTCATTTCCATAGTGCCACCGAACCGAGGGTGATAGGCGATAGTCAATTGATCCTACGCCAAGTCCTATCCAAATACCGAACTTTCCATCCAAACCTCAAACCCTACCAGGAGCTCACCACCTGCTACATCAAGCTATTCTTCAAACTCACTTTTGTCCATGTCCCCCGTTCTCAGAATATCCTCGCCGATGCCTTAGCTTCACTAGCTTCATCTTTATCTATCTTGCTAGGCTGGCAAGTACAGACTATCCACATCTATAAGAGGTCAATTCCAGCAACTAAGGATGGATGTTTTCTAAAGGTTAAGGAGAGATTCAACAGAAAGGAGTACTTGGAACATAAAGAAGAAATCTCCTTAATTGAGTTGGAAGAATTAAAAGAATGTGAGAGACCTTGGTATGACGAGATTGCGAGGTATTGCCAATATCAGTCATATCTGCCTGGATCAACCACCAAGGAAAAAAAGGCAATTAGAAGAGTATCCGGGAGGTATACAATCTTAGAAGGAATGCTCTATAAGAGAAGCCTAAGTGGAATCTTACTCAGGTGTCTTGATGAAGAAGAAGTCGAGTTGGTGCTAGAGGAAGCACCAAGCCCTTGCTAAGAAAATCATCCGACAAGGGTATTATTGTCAACTCTAGAAGAATACTGCTCCATCTTTGTCCAACACTGTCATTCATGTCAACTCCATGCCGACAAGATCCACTCTCCCGCATCTTCCCTTCATCCAATTCATGCCCCATGGCCTTTCGCCAAGTGGGCTTTTGATATCATTGGCCCCTTGAGTGACCTTAACTCCGAAATGTGGTCAAAATCATTCATTCTGACGGCAATGGAGTACTTCACAAAGTAGGTTGAAGCGGAAGCATTCGTGGAGATTAAAGAGTCAACAATATGCTCCTTCATCAAGCGCAACATCATTGCAAGGTTCGAGATCCCCAGCGACATCATCACTGATAATGGGCCACAATTTCTTTCTCAAGATCTGTGTGATCTTTGCAATAGGTATCGCATTTCATTGCATCATTCATCACCTTACTATCCTCAAGGCAATGGTCAAGCAGAAGCCACCAACAAAACCTTAATCAAGATCATCAAGAAATCTTGTAAGTCTAACAAGTTTGTCGACTGGACTGATAAGCTTGTAGATGCTCTATGGGCTTATCGTACTTCTGTAAGGATTCCCACTGGACAAACCCCGTATGCTTTGGCATATGGGATGGAAGTAGTGGTCCCAAACGAAGTATTACTTCCATCTTTCTGAGTTCAGCTCGACAGGGATATTCCTGTTGATGAGAGACGAGAATCTCTCCTTGCACAGTTTGAACTCTTGGATGAAAGAAGGCTAGCTGCCGCCGAGCATGCCCGGACTTATTAGAACATACTTAAAAGGTTTTATCAAAAGAGGGTGGTCGAGAGAAAATTCAAAATCAGTGAGATGGTAGTTAAACACATATTCGTTAAGCTGGGGGGTCCCCACTCCAAATTGCAACCTAACTGAAAAGGGCCTTTTGTAATCACTGAAAATTATCTAGGCAATGCATATTAGGGGTGGGCACAAAACGGTTCAAACCGAGAAACCAAACCGAACCAGTCCATTCGGTTCGGTTTGGTTCGGTTTGGACCTCTTTCAGTTTGGTTCGGTTTGAAAAATCTCCAAACCGATTTAAACCAAACCAAACCGTTTAAACCGATTTAATCAAAAAAATATAATAAAAACTATTATAGTATTAATAAACATGATATTTTTATAAATTTTATAATAAAATAATATTTATTTTCATTATTTTTAACATAAAAATTAGTATATATATGTAAAAAATAATTAATTTAAATATTTTTATTTATTTCGTTTTAAACCGAACCAAACCGAATTGATTCGGTTCGGTTTGGGAGGGTGATTCGGTTTGGTTCGGTTTGGAAAAAAATGGTCCAAACCAGACCAAACCGAACCGTGCCCACCCCTAATGCATATGAATTGACTAATGCAGATGGAGAAAAATTGAATCATCCTTAGAGGAATGGAGTTTAACTTAAAAAGTATTTCCTATAAAAATGGAGAAACCACTAGTATAATTTCAAGTCATCGATCCTAGGTTGTTCGTGAGAAGTCAAGGGTAGGTACCATCATACACACAGAACACCTCCCGATCCTAAAATCCAGACAACCCGACACTGGCGAAAGGTAAGGCAGAAATCTAGAAACGGAAGGAGAACCTTACCATGTTCTCTTCTACTCGGTCTAAGATAGGCAGAGAAGAATAGAGAGGGGTAGTATCGAAAACACTCGCCACCCTAGTAGGAGGCCGTCTCGGAGGGTGCAAAAGGGTGCCAAAAGATGGGTAATGAACCCCTCAGGTTAGAAAAAGAAAGATGATCAACCTGTCTGAATGAGTACCCAGAATGATAGTCAAGGCAAAAGGCATTAAAAGATGGGTAATGTCCCCACGGGTCAAAAAAACTGTCTAAATATGTGCCACATAGAAAAGAGCAAAAAATAGGAAAGACCCAAAGAGGCCGAACCCCAACGGGCAATTTGAGTGAGAGTAGAGAAATCCCTCTCAACATCTCCAAACCCTATCAAGGACTTCCTCTATACTCTTCCTCCTTAAACCCTTTGTGTAGGGTAAACCGACCAAATCTAGGTGGAATCCAAGCCGATCAAAGGAAGAAGGTTAGAAGGATTCTAGTTAAGAAACTTTATTTTGCACATGGTATCTACCACTTGAGTCTTGACAAACCCCAAAGACCGATGAACGGTCTCAAATACCAGCATTTTCTCCACAAAAAATGAATATTTCAAAAATCCAAAAAAAATGAATATTTCAAAAATCCAAAAAAATGCATATTTCAAAAATCAAAAAAAATTTGCATATTTAAAAAAATCCAAAAAAGTTGAATTTCCTAGAAATTGCATATTTTTAAAATTCAAAAAAAATTAATATTTCTAGGAAAACCCAAAAAATGTATCTTTTTTAACTTAGTCAATGATCATTGCCTTAGCTGCACCCATGTTTATTTTTCTGTCATGCATATTTCTATTACTGCATTGCATGTTCATTTTTGGCTTTAAGTACCTTGTTAAGAAGGCTCTTTCCTTTGACCTAAGTCAAAGTTGACCATAATAGGCAAAGGGATGAGTCATGGTGCAGATCTAATACCCTTTTTATCAAGTGTTTCAGGTATTTTAAGGTAAGAGGAGAAGATTCTCACCACGACAGGTAAGTTCTCTCAACCCTTAACCCCTCTATTTCATTTAAGTTATTTATTTTATTCCACCTTGTTAAGAAGGCTCCTCCCTTTGACTCAAAATCAAGACAACCGATATACAGGCAAATGGATGAGTTATGATGAAAATTTAATCATCTTTGTTAAGTGTTTTAAGGAGCTGAAGAAGCGAAAGAGAAGGGTCATCAGGTACTTTTTTTTGAAAAAAAATTGCCTCTAGGTGCATGTGCCCTCATCCAGGGGCACATGGCCAGGTGCCCCACCCCAGGGTGCGTGGGCACGTGCCCCTGATCGGGGGCACATGGACAAAAAAATTCAAAAATTTCATAAAAATCTCAAAAAATCAGAAATTGTTTAAAATGTTGAAAATGACTTTTTTTGCTAAATTAACCATCATTAAAAATATTGTTTTGTCCTCCAAATGATGGTTCTAATAGTAAAAACTTCAGTTGATCATTTCAGGAAAAATATGCTTCATATAACAAGCACAATTTCGGCTGTTAAGTACTAATTAGAAATGTGCAGGCAACCTTTTAAGTCCTGACAGGAACGTCATGCTAGCCCTATGACGAAAAGAAAGGGAGTGCCACCCGGTCAAGTATTATCAAAGATGCTAATGAATCAGGCAGTCAATGCAAGTTGATAGACCATGCCTAAAGACTTCACTCAGTTTCACATCAATCTCACATCATCACCAGCATTCCATTTTGCACTTCACATCACTCCTACCATTTGTCATTTAGTTATGTTAGGTTCATTTGATATGTATTATATACATTGATGTTGAAGACCTTGAGCGTGAAGATGACTGGGCCCGAGATCCCCTTCAACAAAATCTACGATGGCTTGGTCATTTCTTCACACTCACGGATAAGCCAAAATTGAACATTGGAGGGAAGATGGTTCCTAATCAGGTGTCTTGACCTCCAATAGACAATCTATATCTTCAACTATTTTCTACTTAATTTTCTATGTTTTCATATCTATATCTTTTCATTCTTCATCATTACCAATTTTATCTCATCATGTTTTACTCTTTTATTTTATTCTACCATGTTTTATTCTTTCCTTTCTTTTATCCCACCGTGTCTTTTATTTTATCCCACCATGTCTTTTATTTTATTCCACCATGTTTTATTCTTTCCTTTCTTTTATCCCACCATGTTTTATTCTTTTCTTTTATTTTATCCCACCGTGTCATGTTTATCAAGCCATTGTTTCTTATTTACCATCATTCTATGTTAGTCCCACCATTATATTTCACTCCCACTATGGCTTAAATCTGCTTCGTCGTTTTCCATATACTCGATTTTCTGCCAGAGCATGATTCATGGTTTTCACGATACCCGAGCAATTTTGTTATACTTAAATGAACCCTTTTAGAACTTGAGGTTATTCCACTTAGAATTAAACTGTGTATTTTGGTGAAGCATAAATGAACTTGAAATTCTAAATATGATGGATTGGTATTCTTTTCATTTTAAAATCAATTTCTCTTTTAAACTTTAGCCCATCACAATACAAGAACATTGCAAAGTTCGAGTTGCTGGCTGATGATGAACCTACGAATTCAGGGACTCCTCATTGCGCTGAGGGTTGGCTACTTCTTTATTCTTTTTTTTTATCTCGCATGCCAATGGCATGTCTTTTACCAATCAATTATATGAGGTTTTGATGGATCATGAAAGTGATATAGAATACTTAGTGAGATTCATTCTGTTGGATTGGGTAGATAAGTGTGTCTATATCTACACCTTGATGCCACCTTTTCAGTCCATCACCATTCTATTCCGCTACATTCATCTATGCTCACTTGCATTCCATTATAAATCACTCTGAATCACTCTGCTTCATTACATGTCATTCTCTTACAAAGCTGACATCAAGGCGAGGAAAGCTATAGGCATGCCAAATTTGCCTAATTCAGAGCATAAAACTCATGTTTTATAGGGTAATATGTGTGATTAATCATAGAATGATGCTGGGTCCTTATAAAGTTCATTTAGAGCTTCGCCTAATGAAATCGGATGTTTTCCAAAGTTTTCTGCACAAAGCCATAATTTCCAAGTGAAAGCCACACGTAAATCGTGTAAACATGGAAATTGGCTGAATGACCAATGCCTAATGATCATGCATGGAAAGTTATGGTCAGATTCACACTTTGGACAAGTTTTTGATTCATGCTATGTCTTTCTGGTTGTTCATCGAAGTCATTTCGACCAATATCGGATCTTCTGTTCACTGTCCTAACTTACGGATAAATTTATGAAGTTTTGGAGGGTGTGATGACTGATCCAATGCTATATAAAGCTTCTTCATCCTGTTATCTTTCCAACGCAACAAACGGCGTCGAATTCTGAGTTCGGGAGTGTTCACAATGGCTTCCAGAAGAAAGACAAGCAGAATCAGTCCCCATGCGCCCTGGTCCCTGGGCACAAGTGCCCTGGATCCAAGGCACGTGGCCATGCGCCCCACCCTGAGGCACAAGGCCATGTGCCCCCGATCGGGGGCACGAGGGAACCGATTTTTTACTAAGACTCTATCGGATCGAAATTTTCGATCGGATCGGATCGTTTATGCAGGGAGGATCAGATGTGCCCCCTCTAGGGGGCACATGCGCCCCTCAATGGGTTGCATGCGCCCTGCACCAGGGCGCATGCGCCCTGGGCTAGGGCGCAAATCTCCTATTTCTTAGCTTTGGATCGCGACGTCCATCTCCAATAAATTGAGACCGATTTCAGTCATTCCAGAGGTTGGTTCATGACCCCTCGAGCATCTCAAGACATCCAAGCTCCCTCCTGCATCCATTTTGTGATTTTTAAAAAGAGAATTTTGAGTTTTTAGAGAGACAAAAGTCAGCTCAGGAGAGAGGAAGACTGGTCAATAGGTGATCTACCAGGTCTCTCTTCTTCGGCTTCTATAGTAGCGTGTAGATGGCTGATGCCTGAGCTCTCAAAATCAAAGTTCTTACTCTCCAAGTCTTCTTCAGTTTGCAATCAACAGCATGTGATTCTGAGGTCGGTACTGGTCGTGATGAGCACAGAAGCAATGTTGCGCCTAGCAGATCCTGGACTGCTGCTCGGCTTTTTCGACAACCCAGATTTGGCCATATCTCTCTCTTATCAAAATCTTTTTGTTCTTTTTCCTATCTCTTTGTTTCATGATTCTCCATCCTCCTATTATTTTTTTATATTTTTTGCATTATTTATAGTCTGTTAATACGAAAATAAAAAAGAAGGGTTAAAGATAACCCAAATCCAGTCAGTTTCTAGTCAGTTGTGTGTTTCATGTCATTTTCCTTACATATACTCCACTTTGTCTAGTTCTAATAGTCTTTTTCACTTGTTTGTTTGTCTAGTTGCATAGAAAATCAAGCACCCACGCGTTGAGGACTCTTCTTCATCGGTCGGCCAAAGAAGGAGAAGCTTTGACCCGCACTCTTCATGCTAAGGTACACATGGTCAATCTTATTTCATAAATTAGAACCCGCAGTTCCTGGCGACCACATGTCTTAATTTTTTTTACTTCTCATCCTCCTCTCACATGACCCGAACCGTCTTTTTGGTGATCGAGCGATACCAAGGGATGAAAGTTCAAGGATCAATGTGGGTGTGGGACCGAGGTGAGAGTTGCTTTCTGTGCTTTCTTCCTTTCTTTCTCATCCCCTCTTGAGGTGATGATCCGGATTCATGGACTTCCCTGAAAAGGAGAGGCCCCCGTCGAATTTTTGGAGTCGACAATTGGCACCTAGGCATAAGTTAAGAGAGGGCATGCGGGCCTCGGGCTTGACAAAGTGGGATGATGGGTGCATGGGCCCAATGTAGAAAAGCATTGGGCACTTGGGCCTGATTCACAATGAGTGTGAGCTCGTGGACCTAGTTTAGGAGAATGAGAGTGGAATTAGGCCCAAGTGTTGAATATAGGCTCGGTGGCTTGCTTCACAAAAATGGGTTGTAAGGCCCATTCTGGAAGGTCAACTGGACCTTGAAGAGACAATTGGAGAGAGAGCTTGCCTAGTTGAAGGATGTTCTAACAATCCTTTGCCCTAGACCCAACTATTTAGGTGATCATCAACTAGCCTAGCCTTAATGGACTATCCTATAGATGAATACCTAGTTGGAAGGTTAAACCTGGAATCCCTTTGCCTTAAACCTAACTGCTTGGATGATTGTAGCGTAGTCTGACATTAGCCAATTTATGACTGTATTTCCTCTTCTCTTTAAATTTATTGATTGATTGATTTGCTAGTGGCCTTGATATCCTCAAGGGTTGATTAATTGATTGCAATCTTTGTTCTCTTTCTCAAATGGTTCTGCCTTGTAAAATGATCATCTAAACTCTTGATCATGAGGGCTAATCTTGCCTTGCCTTTCCTTGACTCTAGAGTAGATTCTTGAAATCCAAGTCCCATCCTTGAATAAAATTTCACCAGCAACTCTATCTTCTATAATTATTTGCCTAAGCCCTTGACAACTTGATATCTTGAATAGAAATCCATGATGATGTCTTGTCTAAATGCTTCAGCAAATTATAAGCTATCCTGGGCAATGGATCTTTAGTATGCTCTTCTTCCATCTCTTGTACCAGTGCTTGTCTTAATATTGATGCTTTAGCTCAGGGAAAGATTTGTTGAAAAGATGTGCCTACTTTGGAGTATCATGGTATGTTGAGGGGCAGAGGGTTGAGGCAAGGTGTTGGTTGTTGGTGATTGTGGTAAGACAAGTATTGTTAGTTGTGGCAGCAAGATAGGTGTTGTTAGTGATGTGTTTAGCCAAATGAGAAGAGGTATTTAAGGGATAGTGGTATGAATAGGATGTAGAATGATGAGCCCTATGTGATGTGATAATGATAGGAGCTGATGCAATGGGTATTGTGAACACCCAGAACGGATCCAGATCTCCTTTCCATTCGTTTGTGGAAGAACCTACACTCTCTTGGGGACTCGGTAGATGGTGTGTTAATGGTTGTGGTTGCCAGGAGCCAAAGACTCCAAAGTGTAATGGAATGAAAAAAAATGTAATAGAGAATAAGAATGATGGTCGTATCTTGCAAGCGGGGGATTGCTGGGTTCTGACTTCTCCTCTCTCGATCGGCCGAAAGAAGAGAGCTTAGCGTGTCCTTCATCTTTGGTCCGGTTGAAGCTCTGCGTCGGCCGTATTTACCTAAAAGCGTCCAGGAGAAAACACAAAAAGTGAAAAAAACATTAGTTCTAGTGAGGACATAGCATCATGCTCAAATGCAAATCTTAAACATGCAAGAAGGGAGAAACTAACCAGATTGGGATTAAATCCCAACCCCTATTTAGGTAGGTGTTAAAGATATATGGAGATGCAAATATATATAACCTAATGCATGCTAAATGTCATGATGATAGAATCTAGAATGAAGGAAAAGAGTAAAAGCTCGATCGGACAGGCGATCAGACTCCGAAAAGCACAAAAATAGTTTCTGCCCCTGATAGTGCCCCGCTAATGGGGCGCTAGGAGCAGGTGCCCCGTTAATGGGGCACATTGAATGAGGTCAAAACACCCCCCTTATGGGGCACTAGGGGCTAGCTCCGGTAGATTTTCTTCCCTACTTCACGATGTCACCCCGGAGTGTAGAGTGACCTTCAAGATGAGAGGGAAACTTCTTAAGGTGGTCAATACAAAAGAGAAGCCAATGGGAGCGTGTTTTGTCCCTAGATGTAAGGAGAATAATGTGTAGGTACCCTCAAAGTCGGAGGAAAACCATATTTCTGAATAAGGAAATTGTGAGTTTTCGGGTTTTGGGGGAAGGTTTTCGGAATGATCTAAGGGCTTGAGGGTGGGTTGTGAAGGCTTAAGCACGTAGTGGTGGATGAGATGAAGCTATGGACGGACTTGGGGTGTCCTAAAACCTCCAAATAGGCCTTCTTTTATAGCCAAAAGAAGGGTACTTTGGAAATATTTAAAAAACTATTCCACACGGCGAAAAGCCCCGTTAACGGGGTGCTAGCATCATGAGTCAAGTCACCTCAACAAGATGCCTGTCAAACGGGTCAAGTCGGATTGTCAAACCGGTTTGACCGGGTACCAGGTGCCCCGTATATGGGTCGCCTGGTGCCCCATATATAGGGAACTTTGACTCTGGTCAAAGCCCCTCTAATCTTGCCCAAGATGCTTCGAAAGCCCCCGTTCTTTTGGAAAACTCGATTCTCTCGAAAGGATACTCAAATATTCTTCATGAAAACAAGAATTTAAGCTCTCCAACTAGACCGAAATGGTATGTCTATAGGTATGGGTTATGTGGCTTGAATTGGTTGAATAATTGGCCAGTTGGAGTGAACATGTGGTGTGGTTGGCGGTATGATAATCGAATGTGGTAAAGTATGAATGATAGGTTGTGGTGGTGTGTGCACGGTAGGTAGCTATTTTGGAATGATGGGAGGTATGTAAAGAATAAGTCAGTTGGATGGAGAAGGCTAGTTGACTTGGATGGCAGTGGTGGTATTCTTGACTTGCCAATCTTGTCCTTTGCCATGTTGTTTTTCAGAGGAGGCCAAGATGGGATTCACCTTATGATTACTTGGTGCATGTGCTGGTGCTAGTGTTCATGCATGTAATGGCAGTAGCTTTTGTACAATTCCCAAGCTGGAGTGCTGTTATTGTTGTTGGACCAGTGATCACTATGTGCTTACTATTGTTGTCACAATTGATTCTACTATGATTTGATGAACGCACCCATTTGCACCTAGTCAATGCCACCTTGCTCGTGGAGATCATAATTGTAGTCCTTGAATTGGAAATAGTTCTCCTGATAGAAATGTATGCCCTATAAGCCAATCGCATATGATATGATTCGACACTTCTAGAAATATCTTATTCAAATAATTAGACAAACTTTTATTACTAACTCTTATTAGATGCGAATATCATAATGAAGTACTTGATCATATGCAATGATGATTAAATCATGATGAGATCATGATAATGAGATTGATCATCTAAAGGAATATGATCTAAATGTTCTTAGTCATAGGATCTTTGAGATAGAACATCAAGGAATCGGATAGACTAGTGTATGTGATGCCTTCTCATATGATGAGGATGACCGATCTCATTGATCATTAGTGTGTAGACACTGAGATACACATACATGTGCTCATTAGTTGAATGAGTTCACTAAACTGACCGAATTAGAAATCATGAATGGTATCTTACTGAACTATCAATCAGGGTTTCTATCATCACAATTGCATAGTTTGACCTTTGACCTGAGTCACCAAAGATATCTTATTGGGTGGAACTTGTGCTTTGACCATTGTCGTATGGAGTATCATATAGATGGTCCAGTATAGTGATGGATCAGGTACAAGGAAAACTTGATAGAGGTAATTGAGCGGACAACAAGAGATTGTCCACTCTCGATAAGTGAGAATAAATGTCCTATGAGATAGTACTCTAAATCCCTAGCCAAGGTAGAGAGGATAATTAGAAAAAGGAGTTTTTTAATTGATCCAATTCTAAGTACAGGATCCTATAGAGTCGGTATACTAAGGAGTTAACAGTCGATATCGTACTTCTTTCCGACTAGGACATTGGATGGACGAGAGTTTATATCCATATGGTAATTGATGATGGAAAGGCTCAACGGAGATAAGATTATCCCCATAGTCATTCGGGATCATGGGATGTAGCTTGTACCCTTCATGATCGATAGGTCGATCAATCTGTTATCGAATAATAGATTTAATTAAATTAAATAGAATTGTTCTATTTTATTTAGGTCTCAACCAAATAGGCTAATAGGCCTAGTGGGTCACACACATAAGGACTTATACATAAGTACAAGGGCAAGGGCGTAATTTATAGAGATTTTAAATTTTTATAAAAAATTCTAAATTATCTATAAATACTAATGGTTTCAGCCAAACTCTATCAAGCCAAAGGTGTAAACCACGTCCTCAGCCTTCTCCCTACCTTCTCTCTCTAGAAGGCATCCATGGGTGATAGAGCTCTATTTGGGAACAGTTCTCGAAGTCGGCATGAAGAGAGAACTGTTGTAGATGAAGTTTGTGTGGATACTATTAGAGATCAGATATTTGAACGATTTGAAAGGCTTGAGAAGCTCATCTCCTTCTTCTTTATGGGATTATATGAATTCCTATTAGGTATATTTGAATCCGATTGAATAGAATTTCATTTTTTGTCATTTGGTTCCGATTGAGACAGATTATAAAGGAACCCATATGGATCGTCATTTTTGCTACACCAAATTTTGATGAACGATTCCTTACATATCTTTGGTGTGTCCTAGGTTTTAGTGGTGCATGCATTATCTATTCATGTTTGTATTATTGGGCTAGTCAGGACTCTCCTTGGGTAGTGGTATCTATTGAGCCATCATGAGAGCATTATAAATATCAGTGAAAGAATATGGTAGTGGTGGGTAGTATTCTTTTCTAGGCTCTGTTATCTTTGGTTTGTAAGCAGTTGCAGCTGGTGGTACATGGTTTTACACAGCCAGTTGGGGTTGGAGAACTATGGTTTGCATGGTTGATTGTTTGGGTTGCTGATGTTAGACTTGAAATGGCGATGTTGTTTGTGTTGGGGATGATTTTTGAACTACAATGGGTTCGTAAACTGGTGTTGGCAATGGTAGGCTTGGTTCCCTATGGCATTAATGTTCTCATTCGTCACCACTCCTTTGGTGATGGGGCTAGTGGTGGTATAGTTGGCTTGTGTAATGGTTTGGAGCCTAGGGTCAAAGAGGTTCATGATAGGTGAATTCTTGAGTTGGGTTTAGCTATATTATGCCTTCCTGTAAATTTGCTCATAGTGGTTGGAGAGTGAAAAGCAAGTATGTTTTTCAAAGCTGGTGTAGTGTTGGCAATGATCATTTTATCCCGCTAGGCTCATAAATAACATCATTCATCTTCTAGGCCATCAACCTCCACCAGTCAGCAAACATTGTGAAATCTTTTTCATCATTCATCTTTTCTATCATCAAATCAGTGATTGAGTAACTTGGTCTGAACCTATCCCTATATTGCTACAAAAGTTTAGTTTTAACAATGTCAATATTACTCACCTTTAAGGGGTTGAGTGAGTAGAGCCAAGTTGGTCCTTCTAGGGACTTCTTGAAGAGGAAGGCAAGTGACTTCTAGCCATCCTACCAAAAAGAGGACTCTTACAATAAGCCATTAACATGAATAAATGGATTACCAATGCCATTGTAGGGATGGTAAACATGCATTTCTAAAAGAGGGAGATGAAAAACAAAAAGAAAAGAGAGAAATTTTGTGGGTCGCCTGGGTGTTCAACAAATGTTTTAGCTAGTCATCCATTTTATTGAGCTTGTTTATCATTGTTTGATTAATGGACAGCTCCTGAGTGATGGAAGGAGGAAGGGGAGCTAGTGCTTGGAGCACCAAAACTGGAATTGATAGGCTGATGCAGCTGGATGAGAATGGTGCATCATAGGGTGCACCAAAGGATGAGTTGGGAAAAGATGGTTTGAAAAATATAAAAAAGGTTAAGAGGGGGCAGCAAAATTAAGATCTAGATGGCTTAAAATTGCTACTAGATGGAGTGAATTTGAGGCCACGTGCCTAGTGTAAAAATGACTAGGTGGTGCCATGTCAGCTTGATGGGCAGGGGTGTGTGGTCAAGGGGTGAGAAGTAGAAATATGAAGACCACCTTTAAGGGAAATGTGGTCAAGGGGTGACTTACCTTTCAAAAAACCTTGGATGGATTGAAGTTGATTTGGATCAACATGAGAAAGGGCCTCCTAAAGTGAGTTAAGGTCGACTGGGGGAGGAACTTGAATAGCTTCCTATTGTGTATCTAGTTTGTTGATGGTGTAAAGCTGGTTGAATTATGCCTTGAGGTAGACCAACTGGGTGTACTATGGCTTGCAGTAGGCTTGGTTGTACTCCACTAGCTTGTAGTAGTTGTTTGTCATTTCGATGATGCATCCTGGCCTTAACAACATATACATGATGTTTCAAAGTTCCACACAAAGTTTTCTTTAATTTTTTTGTTTTGAGACTTTTTTTGATTTTTTTTGTGCACAAACAAGCTTTTACTTCAAACATTGTTTTATTTTGATTATTTTTAGGTTTTTTGAAAAAAGTTTTTAAAATTTTTTTAACAAACAAGTTTTACCTTAAACAAAGTTTTCTTTTTAGTTATTTTGGTTGTTTTAAGTTTTTTATTGATAAACATTTGTAACAAAGAACCATGAATGATTAGCACAATTTTTTATTGTTTAAACTATATGTTAAGTAGAATGAAGAATATTGCTAATTAGAAAATCAGGTCGAGTCCTACGCTCCACCAACTCCAAGCAACATAAGTTTTACAAATCTCACTATGAATAGGTAATATGATAATTCTAGGTTAAGAGAAAATGTTTCACATCTGGGGACTTATAGAGACCTTGGAGAAAAACAAACCTAGTCAAGAGGAGTGTTTTAGATGGTTGTGACTTATGTGAAGGATTGAGCTGGATTGAGCTCCCCTTCTAGGATGACTTACAAGCTGAGTAAACTTGCCAATTCAATTCAATCTAATGCAAAAGAATGATGACCAAGGAGAGAGCAATCAATAATGTAAACAATGCAATATAAAAGAAGTAAACATGATAGGCAATGTAATAAGATGAAGACAATATGCCAAATAGTAATAAATAACTTGATAGAAAGAAAAGATGTAGATCTACACGGGGATCGGGAGGTATGTGGGACCAAGTGGGGAATGAAAGATGTTGAAAAAATCATGGAAAATGAATTACAAGGGTTCATGTGGAAACCAAGGTGTAAAAGTGATGAAATAATAGTGCAAAGAGATTAAATTGAGCTAAAGAATGCAACCAGTTTGTGTGTGAACTAAATTTGGTTGAATGACAAATTTTGAACTAGAAGTGTCATGTTGAGGGGACGCACTTGTCTTATGGGTCGGACAAATCTATCAATTGAATGAAAAATGGCAGAAATATGCAAAAAAATGGAGAGCATTCTTTAGGGCATGCTTTGTCCCATCATGGTGGCCACAAAGTTGTGGGCACATATTCGAACCCTACCTGAACTTGAAAGAACCCCCGAATGTTCATACCTTGGCATCACTTAGGCACCAAAGAGTTGGTTTGGGGGAAGAATAGAGGTTGATTGGGAAAAAATTTAGAAAGAAATAAGAATGTGGTTGCTAGAAACCATATGGGGTGTTTGGTTGCATGATAATTTTTTGTACACTTTCATGATAAAAAATTATATTAAAATAAAAAGTAAACCAACTCATGACATAAATTTATCATGTTTGGAGGGATGTGATTACAAAAAAGAGTAACCACCGCACATGACCAAATAAAGTGGGGGACCACAAGAAAAAAGAAAGAGGTGAGACCCTCTTTTTTTGTTTAAGAAGAAAATCACTTTCAAAACATAAAATTGTCATAGTTGTCAAACACCTCTTTTAACAAGTTTTCTTACAATTTTTAAAAAATAAAATAAAAACCTCAATTATCATGCAACCAAACACCCCAATAGATTTCAAATGTAAATCATAGTAACAACTAACCTAAGTGTGTGAAGAGATGTTTTGTGGGTTCTAATTTTCTTCTCTTTAGCCAACTCAGGATGAGGAGCCCAAAATTGCTCTCTAAATAGAAGTGATGAGGTGTTGGTAGAAGTGGTGGGGTGCTGGATTCATTAGCATAGAAGTGGTAGGGTCTTGGATGTTTATACATGCATTACACATAAATGTAAAAATAAGTTGACAAATGGCTAGAACTATAAAAATAGTATAATATTCGTGAAGAAAGTGAACATAAATGAAGATTGGAAGAGAAAAAATTGACTTGGTGGCCATATTCGAACCCATTTTGGGTGTTTTTGAATATATATAAATGAAAGAAAATGATGTAAATCAATGACTAAATGCTTGCCAAAATGATTTATGAAGACAATAGAAGTGGTTAAAATGATTAGAAATTAGAAAACCAAGCATCAAGTGTATCCTTGTAGAAGTGGTGAGGCACCCATATGTGTTTACTTATAGAGGATGTGTGCGAAAGAACCCTTTGTGGAGATGTTGATCTTCGGATGATTCTGCACCTCTTTGAGCTCTAAGACCATCATGAGAGTTTGTGTATGAGCTAGGGTATCAGTTGTCATGCTTCAAATGGATCTGTAACTTTAGAATGTCAGGAGGACCTATCCTTTTATAGGTAAGCCTTATAATCCTTAAAAATAGAAGGCAATCACTGTTTATCATGTAGAAAATAGATGAGTCCAGTTGGGTGGACACTTCTAATGATGGCTTGTTTGACACCAAGATGCTCTGAATTTGGGTTTAATAAGTGCTTACTAAAATCACGAAGATTTGATTTTTTAGAATTAGAAGCATATGAAGTCAAGACACTTGCACTTATAGAAGGTTCGAAACTTCTGAAATTTGAAAAATGGTCAGTAGGAAGTGAAAATGGGGTAAGGAAAAAGTGTCTAGGGCTAGGGCTTATATGCCTTAGCCTAGGAAGCTTTTGATAAGGTGCCTAGTTTCATCGATTTGGTTGGCAGTGTTAGATCCCTGACGGTGCAAAATAACCATATATATCTTGATTGTAACTTGTAAATTAACCAATAGTACCAATAAAATATGAGTTTTGAGCTCCATATTTAGGTCAATTCGACGTGTCTGCAATATCCTCATCTTTACACAAATCATTTACAACATCAATAACATTGGCATTTCATTTGGTATTTCTTCCTTATCACTTGTGAACCTATCTTACACATCTTTATCAACATATTTTTCATTCAAATTTGATTGATGTTGGTTATCACTTTATGTTACAACAAAATTTGACTTATTACTTGATCTAACATCAAAGTTCTATGATATACTTGATTGACATTAAATTAAAAGTTACATAACATTATGTGCATTATAATTTGTTGACCAATTCATATGTGAATTATACATCTAATCTTCAGATTCAACAAATAACAACATATTGTATATATAGGCTAAATGCACACTAGGTCCATTTTAAACCAAGCACTTTACCACAAGGTCCATTTTCAAAAACACTTTATCATTAGGTCTGTTTTTTCAAAATATCATCACACCTACTCCATTTTTCAATGAAAATATTTGTTCTACCCTTTCATGTTAAACAAAGTACCAAGTGTTTCCTCTTAATATTAGATTTCAAGAAATATCAAATTTAATGGTTAATTAAATCTCTAATTTTATTTTCAAATTTTAAATATATTTAATAATTTTTATCTGATTTATGACCATAAAACATTGATGTGATTGGAATAAAAATTTATCGCATTTTATTCATATCAAAATTTAAATATGATATGAGTTATTAAATATCATGTTATTTACTACATCATGTTAATTTATTTAAGTTATAAATACAAAATATTATTATTGTTAAGATAATACTTTACACAACTTATTTATATCAAAATTTAAATTTAACATAAAATATTGATTTATTTATTACATCAAGTTAGGTATATTTTATTTTAACTACATAATTTTGGTTTGTTTAGAGTAAAACTTAATATAGCTAAAATTTTATTTATTATAATATTTTATTCTAAATTATTAAGAATAATCTATGTAATATATCATGTTAATTATATAAGTGTTTTAACAATAAAGTACTATTATATTTTGAATGAAAAAGTATTATGATTAAAACTCCATTGGCAATACATTTTTTGGTTGTTTTGAGGGCAAAACATGGATTTGCCATGGTCATTAGAGTGGGTGGTAAGTGAAATGGGAGTCAACGGAGTAAATGGGATGAAATTTGGTCAATGGAGTTTTTGATAAACTCATTTTGTTAAATGGAGTGGGTGATAATTCTCCCTTGTATATATTGCACATTTCTATCATAGTTTGACATGATTCATCGTACATAATGGTTACTAAACATCCACAAAATAATCATAGCTGAACTTTAAGCTAAATTTGTTCGTAGTATAGTACATAATATCATACACAATACTTTTAAGTTTTTCAAAAGATAATGTCAGTGTTATATAAACATTACTTTGATATTCACTATCATAATATGCAAAGCCATTAGTCAATCTAGGAAATCCTTTATACATAATTCTAATCATCACTTGTCTTGAATACACTCTAAATAAAATTTTAAATTATTTTAAAAATATTTATAATATATTTATATTAAAAAATTAATCAAATAATTATGCTAAATTTAGAATAGTACCATGAAGGTCACTAGTGTTCATCTGATGAAAGACTAGTGTGGTGTAATGGAGAGGAGGGTGAGGAGGTGATGAAGGGGAGTGGGTTGACAGAGGACACCCATCCATTTGAAGCGGTAGGGAAGTGGAGAGGGAATAGAGTGATGGAGGACACCATTTGTCATTTTGAAAAAAAAAATGTAGGGAGGATTTGGTGGTTTCTAGGGACTGCAGGTTTTGATTGTCATGTGGACAAGACAAAATAAATAAACTAAAGTGACACATAATGTTTCTTGGGCGGAGAGTTTGTTGGGTTCCATTTTTCATTTTCTTGGCCAATTAGGGAAGAGGAGCTTGAAACTTTTATCTTTGAAGCATGTATGTGATGAATGTTAACCTAAACTAATCATGGAGATAGACAAGGGTGACGAGAGGATTAGCGCTATGATGAAAGTGACGTACTTGTGGTAGAAATCAACATACTCAATGAAAGAAGTAGAACTAATTAGATTGGGAGTGGATCTCAACCCCCTTTCTTGGTTATTTTAAGACTGTAAATGATTATATGATGTTAAATACTAGTCGATGCTTATGTAAGCTGAACAAATGATAACAAGTTGGAACATATGTGGCTCTACTCCCTGGAGATAGTTGCACCCCGCCTAGGCAACACGTGCATCTTTGCGAGGAGCCACATCTACTTCCTCTAGCAGTGGCCCCAGTGGCAAAGTGGTCTTTCGGCTAGCCACCACAAAATCATAGAAAATGTTCTCAATATGGAGGCAATGGCAAGGGAGGAGAAGGTGGAAATGCCTTGTGGTAGGGATCTCTCCTTTCACTCATGTGGGTAATGAAAAGTGGATGTCTCAGAAGATGAGGCAAGATTGGCTCTCTAGGGCTTGATCAGGGATGTGAAAGAGAGAGGAAAGAAAATTCAAAACCTTTGGCTATCAAGGGGGGTTCTTAGTTTTCTAGAGGAAGTCCCAAAATTTGACCCATTTCTTGCAAGATTCAAGTTTGATTTTCACATGATTGATGTATCTCTTGGACAAACTACATCTTTTGGATGTGTCTCACCGATGAGACATATGTCAGTCGATCATTAATGAGGACATGTGCGCTTATGGAGGACGTACTAACTTCAGAATGGCCTAATTGAAATTGTTTGTTCAAGGAGATGCATCAAGTTAAGGGATGCATTAAATGCATAGGCATGGTGCCATTAATGGCAACCTTGCTTTATAAGGTACCTTCTCAAGATATTACTTTTAGTCAAGTTAAGAAATCAATGTGTTGAGATGTTGGTAATGTTGATGTCAGGAGACCTTATTGTCAAGGTTGATTTTTGAGTTAGATCCATATGCATCTTTTCAGTAAGACACGTTGACAGTTAGGTAAATGACAAAACATGGAAATCAGTATGAGAATATCTTACCAATTCAAAGCATTTTGATTATTGGCTTCATGGGGTTTAATGATGCAGCATGTAAGTCCTTAGGCCGAGCCAGCTTTTGAAGATGACACGGATCGGTCCACTCATCCGAAATCAAACATTATTCATAAGAATAATAAATTTAGGCTTCGTAGTTAAGCCAATTCAACATGTCTACACTAAGAATTCCTCTGAGAGATTTGAAATCACATCTTGTGCTCCTATATAGGTTTTCCCCTCTTTGATTTGAAGAACTTGATGAATTGGTACCAAGTTATTTTTAAAGGAAGAAGAGAAGACAGAGAATAAGAGAATGGGGAGGTGCTTCCACCTTAGGAAGGAGAGAGAGGAGAGGGAGAAGAGAAGAAAAAAGAGAGAAGGAGTGATAGGAGTGGAGAAGAAGAGGAGGTGGAAAGAAGATGGAGAAGAAGTGCCTTAGGAGGGAGAGAGAGAGAGAGAGAGAGAAGATAGAGAAGAAGCATAGGTTGGAGAAAGAGAAGTGTAGGCAGCAGTGAACAAACACAGGTGGGGAGAGAGAGAGAGAGAGAGAGAGAGAGAGAGAGAGAGAGAGAAGCATAGGTGGTGACAAAAGAAGCAATTAGGAGAAGAGCATATAGAGAAAAGGGAGGAGGCAATGGGTTTAAAATCAACTATTTTGAAGCCACTATAAGCAGTAGCACTGTTCTTTTGAAAGTCGCTACTGCACATGGTGACTTTTAAAGTCATTGTGTTTGAACATGATTTTCTTCAAAGTCCCTTTTTGTTTTAGAGACTGTCAAACATAAATTCGAGTTCTATTTAAAAGTCAATAGGCCTCAGAGTAACTTCCAAGTTCATTATTTGTTTCAACTACTTTCAATAAAGTCGTTGAAGTTGCCAAACCTTTAATGACTTTAAAACATGTCCTTAAAGTCATCGATGGTGTCAGGGGCTTTCTATAAATTGTGTTATTTTCTATAAAACCCATGGGTTTGAACCTCTTTTCTTTCTCTCCTCGGGCAGTTTGTGTAGTAGCCTGCTAGCCACTGTTTCGGCAGCCCCACCTCTGGTGCATAGGGCTGTAAACAGAGCGGATACGGAGTGGATATGACGTTTCCGTATCCGCTCCGTCTAGCTATTCGGATAATCCGTATCCGGTCTGAATTGGATACGAATGCGGATCGGATATTATAAGTCGGATAATCTTCGGATTCGGAGCGGATACGGATAATATCCGCTTCGGAATGTTAATTAAATATTATTTAATTAATATATTTAATAATATACAAATATATAGAAATAAAATTATAAAATATTAAATTTATCATATATTTATCAATATTAACTTAGTATATTAATATATAATAAAGAATACTTAATCATTTTTGTAAATATAATGATTTTAAATATATAATTATATATATTATGTATATATTATCAAAGGTGGATTCGGAGCGGATCTTAAACGGAGCGGAGCGGGCATTTTCGTGTCCGCTCCGATTAACATTCGGATAATATCCGTATCCGGATATCCGCTCCGACGGATATCTAAAATCGGATATTATCCGCCTAAACGGATACGAATTCGGAGCGAATCCAAATTTTATCCGCATCCGTTTACAGCGGTGCACAACCCTCCCCATTGTTCCTCCTCCTTCGTTCACTGCCATCAATCAAGGTTCTGCCTCCCCCTTTGCCCATGACACCTTGTCCAATGCCCTAGTGTGCCATCATTTGACACCTACCTTTTGCTGCCACCACAACTTCCCATGCCACGATCACCTCCCAATGAAACCCCCCGTAGGTGTCGATGCATTGCTCTGTCACTAACACTTTGTGATTCATGACTCTTACAAACCACAAAACCACGATGAATATTGTCCTATTTCAATGACGTGCCACAAAACTCGCATTCCAACACTCTCTTACTAATTGAGCAATAAGATAATTGTCTGGTCCGATATCATCTTACAATTTTCGAAGAAGGACTAGGACATATAAACAAATAAAACTTAACATATTTCAACAACATGGGACAATAATAAATATTTCAACAATGCTGGCTCCCACCTTCCTCCCTCGCATGCCTTGTGCTCGAGCCTTCTCAATCGGTTGCCTTGAGATCTCTGCCTGCTCAACTGACTGGATAATTGCCTCCGAAATAGATGTCTTTAAATTAAAGTTTGGTTTGAACAAGTATCCTTAATATTATTTAATTACGTTTAAATTAGGTTTACATTAACATAAATTATTAAATTTAATATGTGGGCACGACTTTGGTTGTAGAAAGAATTAATGTCAATATTTACTAGTATGAAAATAATAGCATATCATATTCTACGGAATCGCACTTGAATGAATAATAGCAGATTGAGTTATGCATGTGAATTAATTTTCCTTGGACTAGTGTACATTTAGACTTCTTTATGGTATATAGAACTTGCTTTAGTTGACTTATTTTATATGCACCTTATTTATTAATATGTATATGACATCAAACGTAGATAAGAATGATAAAACTCAATGAATAAGATTTGACATTAAGAATATATGTGATATAAGAGAATTCGGTTATGCTAGATTTAAAGGATTTGGCATTAACTTATTATATAATTATATGTGTGGTTAGCCATGTCCATATAATATTGGAATTTGGATGAGCTCTATATAGGATATTAGGGAAACCATGGAAAGTTACATGTATTTGGAATTTGAACATCACTGTATTTTGAAATTTCTTTTATCCAGAGGACAATGGATATATCATCTTTGATGTTTTTTTTTTGGACGATGACGTAGCGGTTACGCCGGAGATGACCGCCCACGACCAAAGGCAGGTCACTCCGAGGTTCAAACCTGGGAAGCGCTGCCCTCGTGGATAGCAGTATTTTGCTTCTTATGTCATTGCCTAATGCTCAGTTTAGTAATAATATTAAGTAGTTGTATCAATATCACATGATATTAACAGATGTTTGGGTAAGATTATTAAATTCAAATTTAATAGTAGATAAGTGTATCAAATTTAATATAGTTGTACACGTGTATTAAAATTGATACTCCTTGAAGCCCTAGCTCCCTTAGTATAATTTATTCTATTTTTCGAAGTTTTAAAATCAGAAGAATGTTCCGTGATTATTAAAACCCGAGACCAGCTATCACTTATTTTTAAGAAGATTTCAAAATGTTCATCTTTGATCGTACGGATCGATCTTGATAAGTTAGCTCGGCGCACTCAAAATCGACCGAGTCGATCTCACCCAGAAGCAGAGAACCGAAATCGGATCGAGTGAAAATTAACTTTTGATTGATTTTAGTTTCGGCGCAGGTAAACATAGAGATAAATTCGTCTTCTCCAAAAAATAAACTCGAGATAAATTAACCTGGTTTGGTGGAACATATTACATCTTGAGATTTAGGTCATCTCTATCTTTAAATTATCGACGACAAATTTGCGTTTAACTTCATTTTTTAACTCAACGATCGAAAAATAATTAACTAAAACTATTTATCTAATTTAATTTTTTAATATGTTCCCAAATTGAGATGTTTCAATATTTACTTTGAACGGCTTACCAAATTAAGAGTGAAGGCATAAACTGCATATATACATACTTGCCCACAGTCAGTCGTGTTTGTGCCAAGTGTAATATTTGGTTTAAAAAAGAGTATTTTTTTATATTAACATATGTTTGCGTAGCCTCGCGTCGAACCTCTTGCAACGGAAGCTCCACATCTACTCCTTCCAATAGCATCTCCTTTCCGGTTATGTCTCTCCTCTTCTTTTTCTTTTTTTTTAACATGGCACAGTGGTCACCGACCACACCTGCGTGGCAGATGCCCAAGGGCATTCCTGGGATCGAACCCAGGAGGGGGCTCTCCCAAGGAGAGCAGATGTCCACTCCGCCACTAGGCGGGGGACCATTGTTGGAGTTTAGGAATACCTGACGACGATCTAAACTCCATAGCACTGTGGAAAAAAAGAACGAGGAAGATCCGTCGGATAGGAATCACCCGTCTCCTTCAGACGATCCTCTAGTTTTCTCTCTCTATTGAGCCTATATGGTGCAACCGTATGGGGAGTCACAGTCCTGCATGTGCTTATATAGAGAGAAGGGACCAATCGGAGTTTGACTAGGATTAGGATCCTGCCCATAGTCAGATCCTGGGCCTAACAGGAGATTAAGCCCAATAAGCCATGTTCCATCTTATAGATCTAATAGTGTGCTAAGCCGAGCCCAATAACAAGTGAATCATCTTAATTAATATCAGGCTAACCCAACATTCTCCCACTTGATCCATCTTGTTCCTAATACATCAAATCTTCTCTTTGAACTATACATATAATACTAATATATATATAATTTTGAAAAAGACTTTAGAAGATTTGACATCACAGGCTCAGACTTGAAACGAGAAAACTGGTATGCACGCGTGCAATAAAACAGAAAACCGGCACACTTTCTCTATTAGATGGAACCTAAATTGCCCAGTTATAGTAGGTCAAATGACAAGGGTCATGGCGGTAAATGCATTCAGTCACACACTACCTTCCATGTACCACGTGTCACCAACTTTCCCATAACCAAACACTGTATATGACTATTGTAGGCACCCGGATGAGCCGATGGTTTGCGCGTGTGCTTAAGTGTGTAGGTGTGTGTATGGTCGCGAGGAGCCGAAGACTCCAAAATATGATTAAATGTAAAGCAAATATATTGAAAACAAGCTTGACCATTGTACCTTTGGGGAATGGAAAAAGGGGGGAGATTGTTAGGTTCTAACTTCTCCTCTCTCGGCCGGTCGAAAGAGGAGAGCTTGAGTGAGCTCTTTCACTTCCGATCGGGTTGAAGCTTCACCTCAATCGGGTTCACCTAAGAATGTCCTACATAGAAACATGAAAACAAGTGAAGGTCATTAGCTCTGGCGTGAGTATAGTATCATGCTTGGTATAGACTCTGAATCATGCAAAAGGGGATGAACTAACCGGATCGGGACGGAATCCCAACCCCTATTTTTGGTAGGTTTTTAAATATGTATGAAGTGCAAAACGATCTAATGCATGCCAAATAAAATGATGAAAAGTTCTAAGATGAAAACGGAAGACAAAAACTCGATCAGACGGGTGATTGGACTCCAAAAATCGTAAAACCAGCTTCTGCCCCTGCTGGTGCCCTCTATATAGGGCCCTAGCTGCAGGTGCCCTATTTATAGGGCGCGTTGACCAAGGTCAAAGCACCCTGTATATGGGGCACTAAGTCTGGCTCGAGCAGATTTTCTTCTTCTCTTCGCGATGCTGCTCCGGAGTGCTGGGCGGCTTCCGGGACGAAGTAGGAGCTCCTCCTTGTAGACAATATGCAAATGAAGCTAGTGGTGGGTGGTTTGGATGCTGGATGAAAAAGGAGAGATGAATAGAGGCTCTCAAAGTGGAGAAAAAAACATATTTCTGGATGACAGAACAACAGCTTTTTGGGGTTTTTGGGGGGTGATCTTGGATCGGTTTGAAGGCTTATGGGAGGTGTAGATGGCTTAGAAACATGGTATTGGATGAATTCTAGGGTGGTACAGAGTTGGAACCTCATCCCAGCTCCAAATGGGGGTCTATTTATAGCCCAAAAGATGGTACTTTGGCCATTTCCGAAAAGCAGTTCCACGCGGCAAAGCGCCCTATATATAGGGTGCCAGCATCATGAGACATGTCAAATCGATAAGACGAGTCACTACGAGGTGTCAAATCGGCTGGTCAAGTCGATTTGATTTGGTGCCAGGTGCCTTAGGTGCCCTATAAGTAGGGTGCCAGGTGCCCTATATACAGGGCGCTTTGACCCCGGTCAACGTCTTATTGATCTTCTACGTAACGCGCCGAAAAGCCTGATTCTTCCGGAAAACACGGTTCACTTCAAATATTCTTCATGAAAATAAGAATTTAAGCTCTCCTACTAGGCTAAAATTGCGTGTCTACAGCTTGCCTCGCCTTGGCGTCGGCTTTGTAGGGGAATGACACGAATGTAGCGCAGGTGAATGTAGCGAAACGTAGTGAGGTGTAGCGGAATGAAGTGGTAATGGACTGAAAAGGTGACGCCAAGGTGTAGATTTAGACACGCCTTCCTTGGCCTAGTTGAGTGGAATGAAACTTTACCGGACTCCGAGATTGCCTTTTGTCTTATCAGAACCTTCTCTTTGGTTGATTGATTGGGCATAAGAACTATAACTAAAATCCCACGTGGGGGAGAATTGTTACCGGCCAGGACCCGAACTGCATGGTGTGCTGGACTCAGTAGAAAGTAAATTGCGAAAAAGTAAAGATGAAACCGGCAATCAACCAAGGTTGGGTTCTTCAAATTCACCGGGTTTACTCAGAAATGCTGGTGTAGTTCGGAATGGAACATCTTCTTGTTTTGATGAAATCATCGTTGAAACCCGGTTAAAATTGGATCTTCCGGACAGACCAAAGCCCCCTCTAAGAGCTATAGAAAGACTATAAGGGTAGGGTTGGCATGAAAGATGAGTATGATGATGCATGAGGTGATGCGTAAAGATGCATGATGCATGCTGGGTTTAAAAAAATGCAAATAAGTATAAGAAAATAGTTGAAGATATAGGTCAAACGCAACGGGTCAGGACATCCGTGAAGACACCGTCGTCCCAGCATATTCAACTGTGGCCTATCCGCAAGCCTAGGGAATGACTGAGCCCTCACTGATTTTGTTGAAGGGGTTCTCAGGCTCAGCCCCCTCTAGACTTGAGGTCTTCAACATCTCAAATATTATTTATTTTGATAAATGCAATACTAAATGCAAGTCCTAATAGGGGTCGAGGTATTCCACTTTTGTTTTTCAATTTTCAATTTTTTTTGTTGTTTTTGCTTCCTCTAAAAGTGTCTTGGGATATGAAGCTGGCATGCCTTCTCCTGTTCCTGCATCCACTTGAGAGAAGATATTAGAACTTTATTTTGGCTTAGTCCCTTGCCTTGATCTTTTGTCAAGGGACATAGGCCTTATCAAGGTAAAGAAAATAGAAAAACATAAGTATGCATAAAAGGAAATATGCAAGACTGGAATTAAACATGAATGCAAAGGCAACTAATCAATCTAGAAAGCAAATTTTTAGGTGTTTTGAAATTTTTGATTTGTTTGGGTTTTGATGGTTTTATAATATTTTTGGTGTTTTGAAACTTTATGATTTTTTTGGTGTTTTTGGATTTTTACTTTTTTAAGAATTTTGATTTTATGAATTTGTTTGGTATTTTCAAAGTATTTGATTTTTTTTGGTTCGGTGAGGAAAGAACGACCATCTCATCCTTTGCCTTGCTTGCCATAGGTGCCCCTCATCGTTACCTAAGGGTTAAGAGTAGACATCACGTGTAAGAAAGTACCTAGTCCAAGATATTCTGACCTTTTGTCTTCGATAGGCTATGGCTTTTCTTGGATCAAGTCGGTCAACCCTGCTCGTAAGGTTAAAGAGGGAAGAGGATTGATGGTAAGTCTTTAATAGGATTCGGGCTGTAAAATTTGTTTCTCTACTAGTGCCCGCGTTGCCCGTTTGGGATTTGACATCCTTGGGTCCTTCCTTCTAGCTCTTTTCTTTGATGGCCCACATTCAGACAGGTCTTTTTTCTTTTGCTTGATTTTGACCTGAGGGGTTCTTTGCCCATCTTTTGGAGCCTTTTTCTTTTGGGCTTTTGTTGGTACACATTCAGACATGTCTATTCTTTTGCCGACCTGAGGGGTCATTGCCCATCTTTTGGCACCTTTTCTTTTCTTTTTTAAGAAGTCAAACCTTCAGAGGCATCTTCCTACTAAGGCAACGGGCACTTTCGATACTCCTCATTCTAACCCCTTTCATCCCTTCTGGACCGAAATAAGAAGAGAATGGGACAGGGTTGACCTTCTTTTGCCAAGTGTTGCCTAGCTTTCTCTCTGACTTCTAATCATCGGATTCCGAAACCTAGGTGTGTAGCGTGTGCAGTATGATGCCTATCCTTATTTCTCTAAGTGACAAGTTGGCGCACCGAACAAGCAAGCGTTAGATGTTACCGTCATTCTTCACACCTTTGGATTTTATAGATTTTTTGTGATTTTTGTTTTAAGGGAAATATTTTTTGAGGTATACACCATTCCAGAGATGAGCTAGTTCTTCTCCTTCTGCATTAGTTAACTTGTATGAATTACCAGGATAAACAGCCGAAATTACATACGGCCCCTCCCAATTAGGTTGAAGTTTGGAGCGGGGACCGCTAGACTTAATGAATATTCTTTCAAGCACAACCTCACCGATTTCAAATTTTCTCTCTACCACCCTCTTCTGATAAAATCTTTTAAGTCTATTCTGATAAGATCTAGCATGTTCGGCAGCGGCCAGCCTCCTTTCGTCCAAGAGTTCGAGTTGCGCGAGAAGGGAATCTCGGCGTTCATCCATCAGGATGTCTCGATCAATCTGGACTCGGAGGAAAGGAATGATCACTTTGTATGGGACTACCGCCTCCATTCCAAATGCCAAGGCATAGAGAGTTTGACCAGTTGGGGTTCGAATAGAAGTGCGGTAGGCCCATAGAGTATCAACTAACTTATCCGGCCAGTCCGCGAACTTGCTAGACTTACAAGTTTTCTTAATGATTTTTATCAGAGTTTTATTTGTGGCTTCTGCTTGACCATTGCCTTGAGGATAATATGGAGATGAATGATGCAATTTGATATAATACCTATCGCAAAGGTCACGCAGCTCCTGAGAGATGAATTGTGGTCCGTTGTCGGGGATGATGTCGCCTGGGATCCTGAACTTGACAATGATGTTGTGTTTGATGAAGGTGCAGACTGTTGATGCCTTGATTTCCACGCATGTTTCCGCTTCCGCCCATTTAGTGAAGTACTATGTTGCCGTTAGGATGAAATACTTGGTTTTGTTTGTGGAGTTTGGGTCACCAAGGGGTCTGATAACATCAAAAGCCCACATAGCGAAAGGCCATGGGGCATGAATCAGTGAAGGGAAGATGCGGGAGAGTGAATCTTGTCGGCGTGAAGTTGACATTGATGACAGTGCCGGACAAAAATTGAGCAATCTTCTTCTAGAGTAGGCCAATAATACCCTTGCCTGATGATCTTCTTGGTGAGGGCTTGGGCATTTACATGGCCTCCACATACTCCGGAATGTGCTTCTTTAAGCACCAATTCAGCCTCTTCTTCATCTACGCATCTTAATAGAATGCCGGCCAGGCTCCTTTTATAAATCACTCCACCTAAGATGGTGTATCTCTGAGAGATTCTTCTTATGGCTTTCTTCTCTTCGGCAGTCGATCCTGGTGGATATGTCTAATCCTGATAGTAATTCACAATCTCATAATACCATGGTTTCTCACCCTCTTCTAATTCCTCCAACTCGACCAAAGATACTTCCTCCTTTTGCTCAATGTATTCCTTCCTTTCAAACTCTTCTTTAACCTTCAAGAATCGTGCATCTTCTACTGCCGGAATGGTACGTCGGCAGACATAGATTATCCTAACCTGTCTGCCTAGCGGGATAGATAGTGAAGATGCCAGAGAAGCGAGAGCATCGGCAAGAATATTTTAAGCACGAGGAACATGATTGAATTCGAGTTTGGAGAATAGCTTGATGTAACAGGCGGTGAGTTCTTGGTATGGTCTGAGCCCGGGATGAGATGTGCGGTATTTGGCAAACACTTGGCAGAGAATCAACTGACTATCACCGATCACCCTTAGTTTAGTGACACCGTAGAAGTGAGTGGCCTCCAGCCCGACCAACAAGGCTTCATACTCAGCTATATTGTTCGTTGCTGGAAATGGAGCTGAAAAGCCTGTGGAATGGTGACACCTTCGGGTGACAGAAGAACAATCCCTATCCCTCTACCTTGGG